>JAWMRA010000078.1:100425754-100625564 GCA_035584735.1 Pseudotriccus pelzelni | reverse complement strand
CCCTCAGTCTTCTCTAGGCTGAACAGACCAAGTGACCTCAGCTGCTCCTTATACGGCTTCCCCTCAAGGCCCTTCACCATCTTCATTGCCCTCCTTTGACACTCTGCAATAGCTTAATATCTTTCTTATATTGTAATGACCAAAACTGCACACAATATTTCAGGTGAGGCTGCACCAGTGTAGATAAGAGTGGGACAATTCCCTCTCTCGACTGGCTGGCAATGCTTTGCCTGATGACCCCCAGGACACAGTTGGCCCTCCTGGCTGGCAGGGCACTGCTGATTTCAACTTGATGTTGCTGTTCAATTTGCTGTTGAACCCCCAGGTCCCCTTCCACAGCGCTGCTTTCCAGCAGCTCATTCCCAGTCTGTATGAACATCCAGGGTTGCCCCATCCCACATGCAGAATCCAGCCCTTCCTCATGTTGAACTTCATATGGTTGGTGATTGCCCAGTCCCCTAATTTGTGGTCTCTCTGCAGGACTTCCCTCCAGTTTTGCATCATCTGCAAACTAGCTTAGTATCCCTTCCAGCCCTGAATCCACGCCGTTTCTGAAGATGTTGAAGAGCACAGGGCCCAAGATGCAGCCCTGCAGAACCCCACTAATGACAGGTCACCAGTTTAATGTTACCCCATTCACTTTCATGCTCTGTGCTTGGCCTGTGAGCCAATTGCTCACCGACTGCATGATGTGTTTATCCAGCTGTGTGCTGGACATCTTCCTGTCCTGGCTGGCACAAACAGAGCTATCATGATTTCACTTGTGCTGAGAAACCTCAGTCTCAGGCTTGGGCTGTGGTGAGAGCCTTTCCAGCTTCTGGGGATAAGAAATCCCACACCAGTTTCCCCACCTTTTTTCGTGATAAAAATTTAACAGTCTTATTTCATTGAGGCAGCCTGACAATATGTGGGTTGCACAGGTCACACATATTTTTTCCCCCCTTCTCTATATTCAGTGGTTTCCTGCCAGATGGAATTCGTAGGAATTATCAGGGGGAAATTGGCAGTGCATGACTTTAAAACATTGAAAGTTTATGCTAGTACACTACAGTTGTATCCATCTCCTCCACTCTGAACAATTTGCCATTATACACTTATTACTTACTTACTAACATTCTTCGTTCCTTCTTTTAAAAAGACAATTCTGTACTTACCTGACAATTTTTAAATAAATTTACAGAGGAAATACAACTCTAGGTTCACCACTTTTTGTGGGTTTTTTTTTTTTTCATTTTTATCCAGGAAATCTGACTTGAGCTGTTACAATTCCAGCTCACAGTTTAATTACTTTTACTTTAAGAACGTAAAACAACTATCCTGCGTTTCTGCTTTCCTGAAGCATTCAGTCAGAGTGAGCTGCTATAGCTGTGCTGCCTCCAGTCTGCAGCAGCCCTCCAGCTAAACTAGGCCGGCCAAGAGGAAATAGCTTGAAAGAATTCATAACTAGGATTTGTTTGGCTGATTAGTAAAATGCTTTGTTTCTAGTTTCTTTTAAGCTCTTTTTCCAGAAGTAGCCTTCTTGCAATTCTCTAACCATGATTTTGAACAACATTTCAGGCTTGGATCCCATTGTTTTACTCTTAACATCTTTATGCCTCTCTGTGGCAGGGCCAGGGATGGAGCTGGCTGTACTTTGTTGCCTGAATCCCTTTCTTCTTCACAGGTGTTACCTGGAGCAAGCTCCAGCAATAAAAAGGAGCAGCAAAGATCTGCAGCAAAACAGAGTTGCTGTAAAGGTGTGTCAGACTCCTGGACCTGACAGATACATCAGGTGGAGGAGCCAGGCTGAGGGGAGCATTCCCAGCTTGGGGGAAAGTAAAAAAAGAGGATAATTTTACACAGGGTTTCTGCAGCCTTTCTAACAAGATTTCCCCCTCACAAGTAGTTGGATATTGGGATGCACAGAGATCAGTGGAGATTTATTGATCCCTGTTCTGACAGCTTAATAATACCATGACATTTACTATTAAGATGCCCTTTTTATATCAACCGGTCTTGCCAACTGGTAAACACAAGCATCCTCCTTAAAGGACTGTGAGTGCAAGGAATTTTCTTTTTTGTATAAAATATCTTTCCACTCTCTCAAATGTGAAACTCTTAACCCAAGTAAACTCTGTGCATGCCTTACAATAGCTGAATGCTACAGTTTAGAGCAGCCCTGTTCAAACATTTGTTTTGGCAAAGTTAGTTGCCTGCTCAGTCTGGGGTGGGATTAGATTAAATCTAGGTAATGAATAGAGTAGCTCCCTGTGAGGGAAAGCAAGAAAGAGTAAAGATTTTGCATTAGGGATTCTCATAAATTCAGCATTTATAGCAACAGTGTGTGAGAGAGCATTTTCCTCAATGAGTGGGAGTACATTCAGAGAGAGACAAACTTTGCAAAGATTTTGGCTGCTGTGGTGGACTGACTAACCTTACCAACTCACACTGAATATTACCATCTGTTATTTGCAGTAGTCAGCATGTTACTGCTGACTGTGTGTCACACATTCGTACCCAGAAAACTGGCCCAGGATTCACAAACACCACAAGCTTTCTCTCAGCTTTAGTATATCAAATGTAGACAGTCTGGCCCAATCCAAAAGGAGACCACTAATACAGCTATTTTGATCAATGATAATAACCTCATTTCCCTTATCTAATCCAGATAAAGGGAGATAGACAGATTACACTGCCAACTTCAGGAAAAATTTAGTGCTGCTAGAGAAAGCAGGCAGAATATTTGTTTTAAAACCAAGATTTTAAGATTTTTTGTTTGTTTTTGGCAATAATTTTATGTCCTTCTGGAAGCTCACACTGCCAAAAGCCCAAGGAATGCTGCATTTTATTAGCTCTGTTGACTATCACAGCACTGAAAAGTTAAAAGGGAGAATCCTCTCTTACTGCCTCTGTCACTCTGGAACGCGTGGGTAGTTTCTCCCTTACCTCTGTTTCTCATAAAACACAAGCTGCTAAAACAGCTTTGTTTTGCCTTTCTGTTATCCTTCACCAACATAACTTCATTTAACTGAAATTTCCTGTAGTCATTGTTAAGCATTCAGTATCTTTATAAAATAACTACGTGGATTCCAAAAGGAATCCAAAGCCATCTCAATATAATGGAAATTCAGAACTTCTTTATTGTAGGCCCGATGGATGGTGGGCAGTTATTTGCAAGAGAAAATTCCAGCCTGAAGAGTGTAATCTTAAAATGCAAAATCAGTAGCTGTGAGGAACTACTGAAAAGTTGCAGACTAAAACTACCAAATAAAGTAGAAATAGAAATGCTAAACCTCAGGTTTTTTAATTAAAGAGACTACTTTGGTTAGAGGGTAAAGTGAACTGGATCATTATTTTTGATCATTAGAAGTCAGTTTACAGTAATGGGATTCAATTAGGTTTTGCTGAAAGCAAGAAAAAGACATTTATAAATGCTTTTACAAAGTTGCATTTGTGTGATTCACTACTGTATGATCCACTACTGTGTTTGCATAAGGATCTAAGAAGGCTTAGTTTTGTCCTACTATTGTTCTGCTCCAAAGCAGTTATCAGTGGATGTACACAAAGAACTTCTGCTGCAGGCAACGTCAGTGACTTTGTCTAAGGAAAACAGGAAAGTTGGATTATTTGCTTCATTAAGAATAAATTGTTAAATAGCAGTCATTGCACAAATTTGCAGCACCAAGTTTTAGAACATCATCATATCTGCATCAGACTTTGCAGAAAACTAATGTGAAGGACAGTGACGGGTTCAGTGCAGAAGGATATGAGCATGTATAAAGAGGGATACTCTGTTGTACAAACTGCAATGATTTGTCTGCAGATACATTTGTTGAACTCAATTTTCTGATTTACATATTTTAATACTGTTCATCTGAGAGAATTTATGTTTGCAGACAGCTGAAAAACCTTCAGTAGACCCTTTAATACACTGGCTTTAGTTGATTTCTTTTGTAGACCTCTGAAGTCAAGGTTCACTTACATCAACCAAGATAAAAATTGACTACTATACCTAGAAATAATTTATAGATTCCAAAATCAGTCTTCTGCAAAATCTTTAGACTGTATGAAGAATCACTGATTCTATAAATTTTACAGTAAATAAATATTATGTTAAACATCATAGCAACAAATACTGCTTCTAGTTCCAAATGTTTAGACAATGGAGCATTTCTAATGTTTTTTTTTCTTTTTTACAAGGTTTTCCTTCCTCTATATTGAAGATTAATGTTGAATCATCAAATTTGACAACACTTCATAGTTCATTAGGCAATTATCCACTTTAATATCTTTTATATGTTTTTTCTTTGAGGAAAAATTCAAGTTTTACAGATGACTTACACTTTTCATTGAGAAAAGAAAAGTCTGTCTTTGGGTTACTGCTACTTACTATACTGATGTCACTTAATGTCTTAAATGAGCTTGGCTATATTCAAAATGTAGAATAATGCTGAAAGGAATTTTAGTAGGATGAGCCTGGTGAGACAAATACTGAGCATATACATAATTACTGAGTCATTACCGCATTTGTGAATTTTATGCTTGACTTTTGGTTTTGTCAAGTATAAAACCTTGCCTAACAAAGCACAGTTGTCTGGTTGTTTCCCCAGTAGGGATCACCATGATTTCATTTTCCTACCACATAACACCAGGAGATAATTCAGCTGTACAACAGCCATTGTGACTTGGTACAGGCATAGCCATGTCCTCGATTCCTTCAAGAACAATAGCGCTTCACAGATTTTCAGATTTTGTTGGCCCCAGGTTTTCGGCCCACACTTATTCTTTTGTCTGCATGGTATGTCAATTCAGGATCCACAGGTCATGATCACATCATATCCAGAACAGCCTTGCCAAATTTCAGGGCGTAAGTATTGTCAGTGCCTCTTTTCCCTTCCTTGGATTTGAGGGGGCAATGCATCCATGAAAATACATCAATGCTCCAGATCTAGTGTACCTTCTGAACAGTTATATCCAAGTTTTACAGAGATTTTGACGCTTAAGGCTTGAAATATATTGTTATGTTGAAAAAACACCAAAACAGTCTGAGATGCATGACCCAGAAAAACTTTATCACTTAGTTATTTATACATTCCTTGAAAATAACCAGATAAAGTCAATAATAGACATATTTATACTTGTAAGCTATAAAAAATGGTAGAATGAAAAATTTCAAAAATATTTTATTCCAATCAGAAAGCAGAGACAACATCAGAAAATGCCATTTTTTTCAAAAAATATGTTCTTGGCTTCTAATAACGGACAGAGCAGAAGAGTTGATGCTGCTCCTCTCTGGGATCATTTTGGAATTATATCTAAAAAAATGTTATTTTACCAATTTTTTTTGTATTGTCTGAATTATTACTGTCATGTTGAGAATAACAATGTTGTTGTCAGAAACAGATCCTGAACCAAATGTTTTTCTTATTTATATTTTATAGTATGCGCTAGAATTTTTCCTAGGATAACTAAACAGCAGATTGGATTCCTCTACATGTGCACACTAAATACAACTTCTTTTATTTCTTAAGTCTGTTACTGCACAAAACATTATGCATTAGCATATAGTTTATGAAGAAGCTTATTCTGGAAACTTACACTTATTACAAACAAAGCTTTATATTGTCATTACTTACTTGCAGAGATAAGACTGTAACTCAGATCTCATCTATCTGGCAATGAGATTAAATATTTTGATTTGTGTTGCAGATATGTATCAGCAGCAATTACTAAAAGGGATGCTTTAACTAGAAGCTTAAAGACACATTTTCTTGCAAAGCCAGAAGGAACGTAAGTTTCAGCAGCTTTGCAAATCAATCTTTTGTTTAATTTTTATTCAGATTATACACAAAAATATTGTATTTGTTATTCCATTTAGTTGATTTATACTGACATATCATAGAATCTTACCATAGAATCACAGAATCACAGAATGGTTTGGGTTGGAAAGGGCCTTAAAGATCATCTAGTTCCAACATCCTGCCATGGGCAAGGACACCTTCCCTGAGACCAGATTGCTAAAAGCCCCATCCAGCATGGCCTGGTCAGGTCAACAAGCATAAAGAACAAGGTTTTCTCCCTTTTAAGTAGGTCTTTTAGTTTTCCCAAGAGCAATGCTGACAACCTCAGAACCTTGTTTGTCCAGGTACAAGGGTTTTCATACATTTTGTTTCTCACTTGATTTTTATTCTACCTTTCTGAATTCCGGAGTGGGAAATGTATGGAGTAGCCTGTTCAAAGAGCAAGTGACTCCTTGATAAAGAAGCTGGCATATGCATCAGTAGCAATTATTCCAAATTTTGGTTTTTTTAATCCTTATTCATATAATTTATCATGCTCTTGATGCACTCAGTGTTGTCTTTATATTTGTCCTAAGCTTTCTACACCAGCAAAGCTCATCCACAAATGTTAGCATTGAGGCTTTAAAAAAAAAAAAAAAAAGAGAGAATTATAAGAAGAATGGCAAACTGTAAAATGGAACAAGGCTAGTGCACGCTAAAAAGAAAAATCCCAAACAAACAAGACCACTAAAAACCCACCTAGAATCTGGTGGAACAGAAACAGTTGGTTTTATTTCATAGTTTAGAAGGGTCCACTCCTTATTTTTGTCCTCTGGGTGTCTCCCTTTTAATTTTCATGACCTCTTACACAGTCCAGTATTATCCACACATGGATGAGGATTTGCTGACATAATGAAAGGGGTTTTTTCTGGCAGTGCTCAAACTGTACCAGGTCTTTCTGTGAGCAAGCTTTCTCTTTTGAGAGCTTATGATTAATGTACAAAAAAGGATAATTGGGTACAAATTAGGATAAATACCATAGCAATCAAAAAGTCATGGATTTGGCAATATTACATATTAAAATTAATGATCTGGACAGTCGAGACAGATACTTATCACATTAAGCCTGGAAGGGGTTCTAAGTGAGCTAGGAGTTAAAATACGAGTTCAAAATGTTATTATTATACCTTTCAATCAGTAGGACTGCTTCGTCACACAAATAGAGATACAGAAAGGAATTCAAGGTAAAAAGGCCACATGGCTCACATGGAACACAAACTGAACACAGATTAACTGTGTTATACTCTTGAAAGAAAAACAGGGGTGGGAAATGTCAAACCAGGATCTAGAAAATATATCATGCTCTACAAGACATAGGAACCTATCCTTTCTCTTGTTTCTGTAATGAAAAGTCTTAGGTGAAACACTTCAGCAAAGGGATGAACTGGGAGGTCAAAGTTCCTTTTAAGTGTTCATTTTATATCTGTTACTCCTACTATTATTATTTTTTGAACATAGGAACTACTTTGTGTGCTAGTGGGAAATTTGTCCAGGGGATGGTAGGCAACTAACAAGTCATACTATGCTTTCTGCAGTCTGTCTGTGCTATACTATATGTGGCAAAATATTTTTACATGTAGCACATCATGTTCAATAAGCCCTTGGGAATTAGGAGGTAGGCACTTAGTAACCAGATTTGTCAGCAGTGGTACTCTGTCTCTTCTATGAAATGTTCAAGAACTAAAATTGGATCAGCCAGTTCAGTCTAAGCTCAGATTTTCTGGAAACACATAGTTTATTTGTAACAAAGGTAGCTAATTTTATAGCTGTTTACCTACTTCTCTGGTTAAAGATGCACCAACACATTTGTTATCATGCTAATTGAGTTGATGAGAATTTAGTTTCCCACCACGTTTACACAGACTTGGCAATACCGGTGATTCCGGTCTCCTGAATTATTCTGTACCTAAGGACCATGGCAGTGCCAATGCCTGTAGTGATTTGCCTGGCAGGGACTGTGTTCTCTTATTGCCTTATCTGTGCCTTGCAGAACTGCTGTTTTACCTTTTCTGCTTCCATCAGCAGTTGCCTGAGATTTCTCAGATGTATCACTTATTGCTTGTATTTTTATCTCCACTTAAGCTCTCATGGCGCAAAATTTGTCTCTAAGAGATAAGACTATAGTAGACTGATTTGTTAGACCGATTTTTAACTTCATGCTTTTCTTTTCCTCACTGAAAATCTATCTCAGTGTTTCTGTCTGTCTTTATGGTTCCTAACACATATTGTACTTTGTTGTAACTTCATTGTCTTCTAGCATTTTCAAGTTCTGCATGATTGCTTGTTAATGTATTTAGGTCCAATAATATAACCAAATGAATTTGGTTTAAATGCAGAACACTGGAATAACATATGAAACAGACAAGAAAATGAAGCCTGTCTTTCTCAGTGCAAATCCTACATTGTACTTAGATTTACTGAAGAGAAGACTCTTTCTGGGAGTTCTGGACTGCCACAGAAAATCTTTGAGACAATGTTTAAATTGTAAAGTTTTATTGAAGTCTGTGTGCATCACTCAGACTTGTTTTGTCTTCACAAATTCAATCAGCAGCTAACGCAAGATGCAGCTTTTCTATCTTCTCAATCATAAAGTTCTTTGTTTTCACTTTTTATCAAAATTTCCCTTTGTTCTTATGATTGGAAGAAATTAGGCTTTGGTTGGTAAAAGATTGTTGGAATAAATTATATTTTAAAATTGAGAAAAAAACAGGATATGCGGAATACAGTCTCTTCATAATGAACATGGTTCTTTGTCATTTACAGTAAAATCATTTTTATCTGTCTTACCAGAACAGAAGGCTAACAGCTTAAGTGCAGAAATGCATCTGCATCTCCTGTTTAGAAAGTGATATTACTAAAAATATATATTTGAGTAGTTGCAAGTAAGCTTAATGCTTTCATGTCTGGAACATGAAACAAATTTTGCTATTGTCTCTATAGCTGAAATAAAAGATAATTTCCTCAGAATAACATTGCACTGCACTTTCGTATCATTTTAAATCATATGGCTCTGCAATTAATGCTTGCTTCATTTTGCATCACACACTAAATCACCACTGCACTGTTTCTTCAGCATTCATTGTAGGAATGAATATCTGGAAAATTTTATCTTTTGCCCCTCTGAACAAATGCAGGGTGACCCTGTGGCTCATTTCCTCACCTATCTCTAAGGAAATTTTGTCAGTTGAGAAGTTTTCTTTCAGCTGGGAAAAATTGCCCTTTTGGATGTACTTCTCTCTTGTCATTGTATTGGAGCAATAGACAACTAACTTTAAACAGAAATGTTGCTTTAGAGTACCAGAATAAGATAACATACATTCTATATGTCCTACCTAGAGAACACAGGTAGCATTAAATAGATTTTGTTTTCAAGTCATAGTTTCTTATTTCTGCTGATTCGACATGCTTGAGTTAAAGTTAAACAAGCTTCCTTTTAACAGCACTCAGCTGAGTGCAATTACACTCTGTAAACAAATCTAGCTTAAGCTTTTCTCCTTTCAAAAAGGAGAAAAAGGGTAATTTTTTGGCAAAAAGATTGCCATTTTTCAACCTGTTGTAAACATGTCTTCTATTGGAAAGGTTGCACAATTACCTAATATACCATAAATAATGTTGTATTTCATGACAAACATTATATATAATACATTTCAAGGCTTCATTACCTCTACTCTTATCTGAGCCAGATCACGTTTCTAATACAGGCCCAGTTCAGCACTGGTTTGGATGTCTGTGCAGCTTCAGCTCCAATATTTACCAACGTGTGTGCATTTCTGTTTGCATGATTTCTCTTATACAATATTCCTTTGTTCCAAAGAAGGTAGCCATCCTAACTGATTAATTCCTTAATGCTATGAATATCACACAAGATTTATTTTTAAATTTAATAAAAATTTATTGCATATCCAAAGTGATTTATTGCTTAATGCTATACATATCTCACAGACCCTTTATTTATGTTTCTATGTGACTTTTATCTGTATTTTTAATCAATCGAGATTTTACAAAGCCCAGTTCTAAATAGAAATGGTCCTATGATTGAAGGTGTATTTGCTTCAAGGACTGAAGTCATAGAAATTGTGTTTATACTGCACAAGTAGGTATGCTCCACATAAGATATGCAATCTTGCATCCACGACCATATGGATCCTGTATGGGTGTCCATGCTCCTGTGCAACCGAGGATGCAAAGGGGAAGGTTCTCATCCTGCCCGAATGCTGCCATCCAAACATTCAGGCAGGATCTCATAGATCTGCATCCCTACATAGTACCTCAAAGACACTCCCAGATATGTTTATATTATAGATGAAATTTAAAACAATTACCATGTACCAAATGGCTCCAAGTTATGTGTTCAAGACTAAATGTGTTGGGTGGCCAGAAGTAGTTGCAATCTACAGACAGTTTAGTACTATGAAATGTATTCTGTTCAGTTTTGGAGAAGAAAGCTGTACATTTGCAACTGTATAATTTTTATTCTTCCTTTAGCTCCATTCAGCTGGATCTAGCTCCATCACAGCCCATAAAAAAAGCATTTTGAAATCTATCCAATGTTGTTTTACTGAAACAGGATCAGCCATTTCCTCCATGCAGAGGTGAAATATTTACAGGTTAAACTCCTATGTTATGTGCACCATAATTACAAGATGAATGCAAAGACTTTAAAAGTACGAAATCAGTGTGTTTAAACTAATTAACGAAAGACAAAGATTAGACCTATGAAATCAGGATGATATTTTCCCCCACACCTTTAGGTAGAGTCCTAAGAAAGGAAATGGCCTGGAAGATCAAGTGACACTTAAAGCTTAACATATTCGACAAATTCTGAACAGTAAAAAAATCTAACTCCAGGATACAAATCTAAACTGAGTCATATGGGCATAGAGCTCTTGGAAATCTATCCTAAAGCTGTGATTTCTGGAAATTTGTCATCCTAGCAGTTTAAAATTAATGCACAAGTATACATTTTAATCTCGGCTGCTATCAGACTAGAATTTTATTCATTCATAATCTCTAGCTTGTTTATAGAAAGCTTGCAGCTTTCTGTAAAAATCTTATTAAAACTATCTTTCTGTTACCACTTCTATGATGGAAAGGTAATGAATTTTATATAACTGTCCTTAAGTAATTTAAAAGTCTAAAATATTCTTTACATGTAGATTTTACATGAAATATCTTTATATTGTGTGTGTAATTTTGACAAAAGGGAAAAGGCATCTACATGATGGGCAGCAAAGTAACCCTATTATTCAAAGCATCTCTGTGGGAAATTCCTAGCACATGCCTTTCTTCCTGACACAGTTGTTTTTTAACAGCTGTGATCACTGGCTTGATTATCTTGTTTGTTATCTGTGTGTGAAGGATACATCAAACAGAAGTGATTTTGTGAAAAGATTTACTTCCCAAAGTGCCTATGCCTCCTCCTGCAAGACTGCAGAAAAAATCAGAGCTTTTTCAATTGAACATCTGTCTGCAAGAAAAGTTTTGAAAACACCCTGCCACATCAGCTGGCTTTCTTCGTAAAGATGCCACTGTTGTTCCACAAATGATTACACTCATTTTCTTCTCAGGACTCAGCTTGCCTTTTAAATGTTGCTAGAATATCAAGTGCTTGATCAAATTTAAAGCAGGACAGCTTGGGATCACCGTTTGTTAATACGTCAGCAAATTCCTTTCAGGAATATGCTGTTCTGCATATTGTACTCTGGGATCAATTGGTTCCTGTAGAAGAGGTTATGAATCACTTAATCAGGATACAGTGCTTCTGAAGAACACTCCAGCAGTTTGGACATCTCGACGTTTGCTTTTCGTGTGCCTAGGGTCGCTAATGCCGTATTCAAATCTAATTGATACAGACAGATACAGCTGTAAGACTCCACGTATGCTGTTTTACAGCAGCCATAAGTAATTGCTCTAAGGCAGAAAAACGAGGTACAAACCAGAATGACATACACGCTAATTAGTTCTGGAGTTATAGAAGTAAAAATAACTACCTTGCACGAACTAACAGGCTATTTCATAGATTTCTCAAAGAAAACATTGACCAAGTATGTAAACTTTAGTTGTTTTCCTACCTTTTCATCCTTATCAACAAATGATTCCTCTGTTATGATCTTTCTAACTATCAAAAGTCAGAATAAACACAGCATTGGTCTAAATTGGATCCTTTTGCTCAGATGACAGACCCCATATAAAATAAAATCAAAGAGAGCTAAGCATTTATATTGGACTAAACACAGTTAAGACTTGGTTTGGCAGTAAACTGTAGGACATCTGCTTCCTGCTCTACTGCCCTAATTCCACATTTGCATGTTGAATTCAATGACAAAACTGCTATGAAATTCAGATGTTCTGTAAAATAAACAGTCATATGTAAACTAAATTGGGAATTATAACTGAAGTTGTAAGTTACAAATTAAGCAACAGAAAAATAGCAAACTGTTGGGAATTAAGAGCTCCATTCACATTGATCCAAAGAAAAAGAAATGTCATACTTAGTATCTGTTTCTGTATAAGACTTTGCCAGGCAAATCTCTTATAATTGTTTGCATGATAGAGTATGCCTCCATATTTTTACTGAAAATAATCAAAATCGCCTATGATTGTTCTGAATCAATTCTGTTAGAGCAAACCAGCTCAGACTGCTTTAAGAATGAACATGAAAGTGCTGGACATATCTCTGTCTCTTGGTCATACCGAAAGGACTAAGCTCTTCCTTTGTGCTGTATGTTTATAGTAGATTATGTGAGTATCTCCAACCCTCAGCGGATTCATTCACAGTGTATATAAAGTATCTCTTGCTGGAAAAAATACTCCCCCACCTACATTATCTGTATGCAAGATTCCCTTTGGGGGTGGTGGCTAGAAGTCTTGTTGTTGATTTTGTGGTATTATGTTCTCCTAAAGCAACTCCCTGAGTGCCAGCATGCTTACTTCAGCATGCTTGCTCAAGTGTGAATAGATCTTCAGTTTAGCTCTCTGTTTCTGAGATAGGAGACACTACATTCCTTCAAGAAATGTCCTTAACAATCTTCTGTACTTGACATTATCTGCACAAGGGGCAATAGAGGCCCTAAAACAGCTTGTGCCTCTGGACAATCCTGTCACCAGCTCTGGAGTGTGCCTGTCCTCACTGTTTTTCCTTGCTGTAGCATTTCGAAGGCGTTTAATCCGTGCTGGCTACAAACAGCTAACCTGTACCCTACATCCAGTAATGCTGCCTGCAGCCTTCTCACCTTCAGGTGTTCATCACAACCACACATTCCCCATGTGAATAAAGCATAGAGAAAATCACCTTCATCAAGGAAACTGACATTTTCTCATCAAGCTATTAACACAAAAAAATACATCAAGTTACTTATTTTTCCCAAATAGTTGAAAATATTTTCCTCAGCAGAAACTTGGATTAGACTTTGATCTCACTGGCATAAATCTATATTGATTCCATTAGCTGCCCTGGTCTTATTTTTATGTAATTGAAAGAAGAACTGGGCCTTTGATATATTAAGACAGCCTTGAACCAGCTTTCAGATTCTAATTAGGAATTCATTGAAAGGGAAAAAGAGTTTGTTATGATAAATATTGACAGAAATGTAGTTACAGAAGCCAGGCACTCATGGTGTAATAACACTACTCACCTGTAACTCAGCCAAACAGAAGGCTAATGCCAGACACAGAAACAAAGAGGGATCAGGAAGCTCAGACAGAACAGGAACCAAAAGACCACTTGTCAAGCAGTGGCCTTTTTCTTAGTCAAAAATTGGCTAGGAAAAATCGTGATATGTAACAGATCCATAAAACAATTAGGGGTGAAAGACTGAATGATCTAGCTGAGCTTCATAGATCAGTTGTCCCATGGAATATGTCCTCATTGCAGTTTCTCCTCTAACCAGGAAAAAAAAAAGACCCAAGGATTTGTGCCTTAACTTTTGAAATCTCAGTCCTTGCCTCGGATATTCACAATAACTAGAAGTTACAAAGAAAAGTGAAAGAAGCTCAGTAGTAAGTTGGTTCAGGAATAATCACACAAAAGCTTATTTCTATTGTTTCAGTGTAATTTATTCTTCAATACAGAGTTTATATTTCATTGAGATTAGGTTTGGTCTTAATTGATTTCTTTGGAGGCAAGCTGTATCGTGATCACATTTCATGTCAAGCCCCCACCCCGCCCCAAGCAACTGACCTAATTAAGCAATGCAAAAAGGTGTGATGGAAGAATGAAAATATTAAAGGCAGTTAAATTCATACAAGTCTCATGGAAACTCTCACATGACTAGAAAAGAGAAACCCAGTTAGCAGTCCTTCTGAGCAAAAGCATAAGTTAATCAATCATCTCTTGTGTTTTACCTGTTGATGCGCTAGTTGGCGCATAAGCTGCTGGCCAAGCTATGGCACACACCTTACAGACCACTGATGGCGTGAAGAGGGCAGCTAGAATTGCTGAGAAATTCTGAAAACTCCCAGAAAATATGCAGGAGGATGGATCTGAGGTATTGAGGCAGACTTCAGAGGCTAGGGTACAGGTACAAAGGACATGAACTGATGGGAAAGAAAGCTGAATATTTTTTCGTTCTATCATAAAAAGGCACGGGGTAAAAAGCCATAGGAAAAGATCAGTGTTCTGCTTTCGGTTCTGCCACAGCTCTATTGGGTGTATTATCAGTTTGGGCAACTAATCATCCAGTGCACCAGATTACCATATGATAAAGTGCTTGCTTAACAGGTTACAGTGAGGTCATTCACTTTTGTTATAAAATGGCTTTGCAGCATTAGAAAAATCTATAGAAGTGCAAAGTGTACATGAATGGAACGCAAAACCAAATGTAGGCAGACATAATCTTGTCATTTAATACAATGAATTAACACAAAATTTGGCCCAAGTTGATTTCTCATCAAAATTCACTCACTGAAAAATCCCCACTTCATCCTAAGCCACTGAGCATCAGGCATTTCCTTTTCTGTGTACCTTCTTATTACTCAGTTGTGGACCTTTGCTGACCATCTCCTCTGACAAATAGTCCCTTGAGAGAAAACCATCTGACACTGACTCCAGCACAGGTTTCCTGGAGAAACACTTCACCTATCCTTCTCAGGATATTCACGCAGTTTTGAGTATTTCTGCTTTACACAGTTCTTCTAAAAAAAAAAAAAAAAGCCATCCCAAAAGTAAAAGTTATCTTGTCCTTCCTTGAGGGATCTTTGGGAGTACAGCAACTACATTCAAGAAGACTCATGTTGTCTTTTGGACTTCTCCTGCTGTGAAAGCTGGTCCATTTGCTTCCACACTCTTTCTGTCCAAAGTTTTCCATATCTGCATGAGGCTTACTTCTTATGAATCCTTATTTAAATCCACACTTTACCTCTTGGCTGCAATGTACAATGCTTGGCAGTCTCAGTATCCACCATAGACCAACTCTTATCAGTAATCACAAATTAAAATGTGATATCTTTTTACTATATCCATCCTAGGAAAAAGGCAAGACATTTTTTCGGAAGCAAGTTCTACCTACGTATATAGAGGCATTTAAGAAACAGTGGATGTCAGAGAAGCAAGAGCAGGTTAAAATAATGAATTTAATCTGCAGTTCAAAGTTCTCTCATGAAGTTCAAACTACTATACTTTCCTCTGTCTTCCTGCACAGCTCACTGCATTTCTGATCTGATCAAGTATATCTGTTATCATTCATGTTTGGCAAAAAAACTTACGTTTGAAATACTTATAGTGGTATTATAAGAATATTAACAATAAATAAGTTTTGACAATTGAGATACAGAGAACAAGGATTACGCTACATCTTTGTAGGCTCAGCAAGGATCTTTAATATGGTAGCCACTGACAGCTGTTGGCATGTGCTGTGGGTTGTAATTGAAACTTTGTTAATAATTAGAGTAGTTCTTCTGGAGTGCTTCCTTGCAGATTCTTGAGATTTTGTGGAGGTCATTCTTCACAGTGTTACAATTACCATAAATACCTTTGGTTGTCTTTTTAACTCTCAAATTAGCAGCTGCTATTCCCTTTCTAAAATGACCTTGTCCACTCCAAAGATACCAGTACTTAAAATAGCAATACGGGTTAAAGAATTGAAATGCTTTGCATTTAAATTTTTCCCTCTCAGTGACAAGGGTTTATCATCTAGCAAATTTGGTTTTGCTATGGCTTTCTGGTCCTTTCATCACATTTGGAAATGGTTGTCATTCTGGTACCTCATTCCTAATTTTGTAAAAAAATATAGTTGCCGAAGATCCATCCAGAAAACTATTCTTAAAACCAACAGTAATCATTTTACGCAAGTTAGCAATGTAAGGAATCACTTCTGGTCTCAGAGCAATCTGACTCAATTCTTTCAGAATAATTTGAATATTATAAAATAAGTGTAATTACAGCAGGAAAGAAAAAAGTCTGCAAAGGCTTGTCATTACTAATTCTTTTATATGATGGGTAAGCTAAGTCCAAAATACAGATCCTGTTAAATACTAGATCTCTTAGTGCAGAAGAGTAATATTGTTACATCAATTTATATTTTCATCATCGTCACTATATTTAACTGGCTTCATTTTATAGGTTATTAATATCACAACTTTTGTTCAGTTTGACATTGTTTGATTGATCTCTCCTACTTTGAGAGCCATCTGCCCACATTGTTATAAGCAGCAGGATGGCATAAATTAACCATTTGTTAGTATTAAAAATGGAAAACATTATGCTTTCATGATGTCCTTACACCATCCAAGTCTACTTCTGTCCTCTACAAAACATAGCATATCAAACTCCTGTTCAGTGTTCATTATGTTCAGATCAACTATTTCTATATTTTATTAGAAGCTCAGGTTTCTTTTCAGCCCAGGGATGTTGAAAAGTACATTAAGCTTAATATTTTATGCAAAACTAGGTTATGTAATGGTTTCACATACAAAGTAGGTGAACAGATGGATTTCTGCTCTTGTGAAGTGAACTAGATTAAATCAGAACTAGATTTAACTAGGTTAAATTACGTGGTCCTAATAAGGTCATTTAGAAGAAAAATAAATAAATAAATAAATAAAAGGATGATTAATTCCATCACAAAATTTTAATCAACTCTTATTTGAAGAAAAACAATTACAACCTTTTAGCAAAGAATCTATTTTTTTTTCCTAAGTAGGAATAAGAAAAGTGTAAGAACAGAATATATTCTGTGCTCAATAATCTATCCTCTCATGTTGGAATTTTGTCTTATGAGATTAATTTCTTCCAATCACGTCTCGTATCCTATGTAACAGAGGATTAGCAGCTGCTTACAAACAGATGCTTGTATTTGTCACAGGTATTTCGGCCCACAGCCACCAGTAGCCAGACAGGTGCTTCATAGAAACCCGACATCTGTGTCACAGGAAGAGACTAGTGTCTGATGACTGCCTTAATAGCTACTCCTCTAAGACAAAATGAGTATTAGAGTTGCATCTACAACTCCTCTTATGCCCCAGTAGTTGCATTTGAAACTCAACAACTTTCTAAGCTAATATGCTTTTTCAAATTCTTCAGCCTTTTCCATGCTCCATGTAGCTGATTTGTCCCATTGCACGATGCATGAATTAAGTTATTCTGGTTAACCTCAACTAAATGAGAACAGGATTTAAATACTTAGTTAAATTTATATTTCTTTAAATAGAGGTCAAAATGTATTCCTTCATTCTTATTGTTCCGAATATGGATTTTGGTAGGACAAATAATAAACATTGACAGTCCATAAACAGTGATGTTTATTGTCTAAAGGCTTACAGATTAATTTTTCACACTGCAGCAAGCAATGACAAGTAGACGAGGACAGATAACATTGTTGAACAAAGCAAAATGCTAGGGTAAATCAGGATGTGTAGACAGAGAATATTGACCTTATTTCAAAAGATACCTAGACAAGTATTTTTTAAAGCTATGGCCAATGGCCAAATGTTTATACCTTCATTTTGCTCTTTAAAAGTAGTCAGAAAATCTTCCAAAGTCAGTGCTCCTATTTTCAAAAATTCTTCAGATCTGCAACAGGGATGCATAAATAGGAACTTCAGGTTACAAAGTATTGTTTTGGGATTATTTCTCCAAGAACCAAATTCTAAACTACTCAAACTCTAAAACTGAGTCTGATAAGACTGATGGGACCTTTAGACACTCACAGCAAAACAAATATGAGAAAAAGCAAAGTAGACAAGAATTTTCCCTCTTCTAAGGGAGAAATAGTTGACAAAAAAAAAAAAAAGTAGTGCTGAGATACTTCTAAGAGCAGAGTGAACTGCTTTGGTTGACTTATAGAGGAGAGTTTAGCAAAAAAAAAAAAGAAATCCTTAAAAGGAAGTTTTTATCTCAGTTATAACCTTTTCCAGTGGTGTTTTGGGGGATTTCTCTGTGGCAAGGAGATTTTGCTTTCATTGGGTGTTTGAAAACATCAACAAGAAAAAGAACCACACAAAATCCTTGGAGAAGTATTTTTAAATTTGATTTTATTTTAATTTTCATCTTATGGGAAGATAAAGAGAGTTGGAGGTTGGGGTTGGAAAAATAGAAAAAAAAGAGAAAGAGCTCTTAGGGAGGAGAGATCATCTTTGCTTTTAAATGCTTAAACTCAGTCCTTAAACCAGAATTACTTTTATCAGAAAGGTGAGAATCAAAAATCCCTATTATGCAAAGATTCATTTGTTCTTGCTTATAAAGGAACTGTCTAGGCACAGTTTAATTTTTTTTGGCTGGATATTTTCATAAGGACCTTGAAAATCAAAGATGAAATCAGTGTTTTACAGAAAATGCATTCGTGTAAAGTTTTTTTGTTGCCAGTCTTTCACATCTTTGCAGTTTTTTTGACCCAATCCAGAAAAAGCTAGGTGAGTCACATTTTTATCACACCGTTATTGTTTCAAATGGGATCTGAGTGATTCCCTGTTGCAGACAATCAGATTTGAGGAATTCTAGTCAAAATTTTTAAGCTATATCAAATATTCAAGAGGATTCCATAATTTTGTTTACTACACACTTACTTGCATTCTTTTCATGTTTCCCCTCTTAGTATTTTAAGCAGCTTGTATAAAAATCTATTTCAGTGTCAGTAAACACAAAGGCAATTCCAATAGTCTGAATTCTTCCCCCTTACGTAAAAAAAAAAAAAAAAAAAAAAAAAAAAAAAAAAGAGGAATTCTGTTTTTTTCCATTACTTGTTCTGCCTGTGTCTGGCAGCCTTTCTTGGAAGTTAGATCTGCCAATCCTTACTGGACTCCAACTGGTAGGATAAGGTGGTGGGTTTTGTTGCCTAAGTGGAACCCATTGTGTTATGAATCTATGGTAACACTGTACTTATCAAACAAGAGAAAACGAATGGAATTGTACTGCCAAGTACTTAATGTACTGACACTATTTTCATTTTTATCAACTTTCGTGCAAGAAGGAACGGGATTGGGAAAGATCCTAGTAAAGTGTGTCATTTCTGAGCTCTGGAGGTGTGTAATCAAATTTAGTGTTCCAGAGACTGATACTCCTCCTCATCATCAAGCTTGTAACCTACATGAATGCATCAGAGTATGGAGAAGACCAGAAGCAGCAACGTATAACATATAAGATTGATGGTACATCATTCCACAAGTGCCTATACTATTCCCATAGCCTTAGTTCACATTTTTTAGCTTTGTGGCTTTGTATCTGATGATTCCGGTTGCAACTAAGCAGAAAACTTCATGAATTTGCATCATCGGGAACAAGTACTTTTTTGATCATGACAGGGTTTAAAATGCTGTATCAGTGATGCACTGATTGAAAACCAGTTCATCTCCATGATCTGTAGCTACACAGACCAGGGCCTGTGAAGTCCTCTTTTATTTCCACCCTCTTCTGGAGTGCCTGGATCCCCTAAAAGAAAGTAGTAAGGAAAAATCATTCCTACATACTAAAGAACACAATCAGTGGAAAGGTGTTTCACAGCTGGATGGAAACACTTTGTGCTAATAAATACAAGTCTAGGCAGGATGCAGAAGCCAAACTATAGTCCATCACACAGACCCTTTGCACATTAAGGTTAAGTGGGAAAAATATGTGAGAAAATAGGTGCCCATTTTTTGCAGTTACTTTTCAGAGTTAGATTTCACATGGCATTTTGCCAACTCACAAGCTACCACCTTGGCCTCACAGTAGTTCATTGCAGTATGTAATAATGAGCTGTGAACTGCTGCAGCCTTTTTTCAGTACATGACACAGGACTGAATCAGAAATAATAACTCATGAGACTAAGCAAAGTGGAATCATATAAATGAATAGAAGTAGTTGCGAGACCATAGTAAACCAAAATATTAATAGAAGAATAAAAAAAATAATCAGTCATACCTGCCAAGAATGACGTGCTGAGCTTTTATCATTTTGTTTCAGCAAGGTATTTGGCACAGGAATGCTTAATGATAGTCAGTGTTGGTTTCTGGTTTATGTTTAACCTCTGAATGTGCTAACCAGGAATGTAGGGAATCATTCTGATTTTGAAACACAAGTGAGCAGTTATGTGGGAGGGACTGTACAAAGTTGTGGTCATAAGGTAGAAAAATGATAGGGAGTAGATTTTGCTGTGGAACTTTCCTTTAAAGCCATCCTGGAACATTATTCATCTATGCTACCACAAGCAAATCTGAAAACTGCAGATAATATTCAGATTCTTAATATCAGCCAAGAATACTGTATGTGATGGGTACAGTTGTAACTCATCTAGGCTCAGCTTAGTCCTATCCCCTTCTGCAGAAACGCCATACACTGGGATTGACCTCCTAGAATTGCCAGATTAGTTGTGCAGGGAGTCCTTGAAACGTTGCCGTTGAGCCTCTCTGTCACTGCAGGACAGGACTAAGATCTCCCATATGCTTGATGTTTAAATAGATGCTTACGCTTGCTTATTTCATTCCTTTCACATATCACATGTTTCTCTAACGGAATAAAAATTACATAAATAGTTACTGTTTACACATGTTGTCTGCTTAGTGAGAGTCAGCTGTTATGTAAGAAGGTTTCAAATTAATGATACTTTTGGATGTAGCAAATACTTCAGCTTTGCAAAACCAGCAGTGGGGTCCAAAATGTATGAAAGCTTTGGTTTGGTGAAATTCAACCTGGAATACTGAAGAAAAAGAAAGAAGATTCAAGCATGAGTTCCATTTCAGGACTTTTCAGTAATTCCTCATTTTTTTACCAGAAAACCCTAACATAGTTCCTCTTCAGAGGGATGAGATGTTAAAAGAGGTGGTTTGGTGGAAGACTGAAAGAATGAAGGATTTCTACTTCTGTTCATTGTCAATGATTGACACAGGAATGTGATATTAGACTCCTAGCACATTTCTTTCAGCTGAAACATTTTTATGGAACCCTTTCTGTTGTTTATATTTAAGACAACATTTCAGCTTCCAGGACATCCTAATTTTGTACCTACACCAGAGAAAGACCTCACGGTAGAGTCACTATTTCCCGGTGCAGTCTGATAATATTGTTTCTAAAATCAGATGACATACGAATAGCAGTTTCAAGGACTGATTAAAACACTCAAGGTTATGCCCTCCTTGAATCTTTGAATTCCCATACAGGAGGATTATTAAAAGAGCATGATCAAGGTTAGCGGCCCCTAAAATTAGACCTTACAGCTGTGTTTTCACTTTGCTGTCTGTGTACATACACAAAGATCATCTGTGCATTTGGACTTATTTACAATACAAGAATGATCTTTTTTTTCTTTCCAGACTAACATACGCTTCATTAGAATGTAGGAGCCTTAAGATACAGTATTTGTATTTAACATATATTCCTGTATCAGTTCATGTTGTATGTGAACTGATAACACAGACATGTAAAGAATTCTCTTAGAAGGCTCTTCGGAGGCAGTTAACTTAAACTCCCCCTGATTTCAGATTTAGTCAATTTTTTCCAGTTTAATCTATATTAGATGCCCCTGTAAAAGGGCAACATATTCTGTAGATTTGATGAAATGATACTTCTAGATGTATTAGCTCTAAAAACCCAAAGAGATGAGTCATTCTTATTCTTGTTTATTTTTACTTTGAGCACTTACATATCCCTCTTCTGCTTTTACAGCAGTTTCATTTTCCAAGAGGACATGGGGATTCTTCTAAATTACAGCGTCTTCTAATGACCCCATAGTGACTGCTATGCTGCATTCACTCACTGCATCCATGGTGCCATCTCCAAGCCAAAATCCCATACTTGGTGGTGAAGGCTGGTGATCTAGGACTGGGCTCAGCAGACCCAGGCTAAAGCAGGTAGTATTTGCTCAACAAAGAGGGGCAGCACACCCTCCACAATGGGCTGGGCACCTGCCCTGATGGCAGAGTCTAGCTGAGCCACTTCACACTCTTTGATATCCAAAGAGGGACATTGAGACCAATAGAGTGAATTAAAAATTTCAATTTTAATCCAGTAAAGTCAACAAATTCAACATTTTATAAATTTGTGTGAAGAGGACAACCGGATGATAGAGTTTTTACTTCCAAAAAGTAAATAGACACTTTGTTCACCGTATGCTTAACTGGCACTGTTCGAGGCAGTTGAGACCACTGTTCAGCTTTGTAAGTACTCTCCTCTCAAGGCTGGTAGCTTGAAGTCTGCAGCAGAGAGCAATCAAGACCATGGTTCTGAATTCTCTCTAAGAACTAAACCACTGTTTTAACCTTAACACTTTGCTACTCTTACCTTTCCTAGAAACCACCAAGCAGCTGTCCTTAGATTCCTTTATTCTGCGTCAAAGGGAAATAATGTGGCAAAACAGGATTTACCAGGTTGGTTATATCTCTATTGAAATGTTATGAGAATTCAAATTTCAATTTTCAGTATATGCTTTCCCTTGGACACACCAGTTTTCACAGAAACCTTTGGACTGCAGAGGTTTTAGAAATGTTTCAAAAGCAAGGATCCTGTGTGCAAATGTGAGCATATATAAATATCTAGTAGGGGATTTTGGTGTTTTGTTTTGTTTTTTTTTTCCAAAGGTCAGTAATGTAAATAGTCATGTGAGAGAAGGAAGTGGTAAAAGGCACCAGACTGGAACTCCCGGCTGGGTTCAGCTCCTGGCTCTGTTTCAGTTTGTGACTGCAGGCAATTCTTATAGGTATAGTATTTCATTACTTCAGCAGCCTGCTATTAATTAATGCCTATGTCTGAGGTCTGTGTTAGGAGGAATGAGAGGAGGGAGTCCCAACAGCTGGGTTGCTTTCTGTGCCCAAGGCACCCCTTTCAAAGTTGACATGGGTGTCTCCACACAGCTCTCCATAGGTAGTCCAGGCAGATACCTGCTTCCTGGGGCTGAGATTAATTTCTTCTGCTCTCTGTGAGCTACCTTCCCTGTAGTTACGAAATTATCATTTCAGACTATGAGAATCAGTTACAGCACTATGAAAATCGGTCATGGGGGGAGAGAAAAAAGAGCTCATACTACAAGAATGAGGGGATGGATTCTTTCCTGCAGCACATATGAATTCAGTTTCAGAGAGAAATTAATCTCAGACTGTAAGTACACAAGGAGACGTATGAGGAGTCAGAACAAAGGGTCTCTTAAATGATAATCAGTCAATCTATCACGATTGTAGCAAAATGTTTCTGTTGTAAAACATTTGTCTGACATATGCTTGTAGACCAGCCAAAAAAGGATATCACAGTATCCCACCTAAACAAAACAGACATTAGCCTCAGAAGTGGGGGTTCAGTTCAAGATACCTCTGATTTTTTTGTAACTTTTGTTTAGTTCATGCAAATGCCTGTCATTGCCATTAATTTAAACAGGAACACCATTAAAGTCCCTAAGTTCAAACGGCAGTGGTTACACCATCGATGCTACAGAAGCCATAGGTCATGGACGACACTGCAAGCCCAGCTGCTCTGTGCCCTGACACAGCAGACAGAAAGGGCTGCTGCAAGCCCTCAAATGAGGATAGTGAAGGGGGGTTCACTCAGACACCACTGTGTAAGTTGTTCCCATTAGCCATGGTTTGCAGGGCTGCAAAAGCACCTGGTTAACTCAGTGCTAGTGGAGGCCCAGATCCTCACTGTAGATGTGGAAGGTATGGGGAAGGAACTGAAAGGTCACTCACGAGATGGTGGGAGGTGCCTGGCAGCAGCAGAAATGGAATGAGCCCAGACAGCCCTTCAGCTCAGGAAGAGCAAGTGTTGTGTAGGTACTTTGCAAGCACAGATGAGATTTCTAAGAAAAATGAAATTATTCCAGTGTAAATTTAAGGTATGCTTATCATTACGCAAGTGAAAAAGGATTTGGCAAGGTGGGACCTACAAAATGGGGGGGGGGGGAACCAAACCCAAACCCTAAAAGTTATTTTTAAAATTGAAGTAAAACTTAATCAATCATAAGTGATAGGATAACTCTCAATATTAAGACCTTACATGAACCTAAATGCTCTCATTCCATCTATATATTTAATTTACATATTGACTGGAATTTTGAAAAGTAAAAATTAGGAGGTTACTACAGGATTAAAAACAATAGAAATATTAAGTTGTTATTAGATTTCCATTTTTTGTAGAGGAAATATGAGGCAAATTGCTCTCAGCTAGGAATCAGTCTTCAAAGTGGAAAGAATATATTCTCTCAGGTATATAATGTAATTGGTTGGTATAACTTCACTTAGTCAAAGTGGTGTCCATGAGCATTAGTAGGCAAGAAGAGAAAGAGAACCTTTGAAAATACATTTTACTTTATTTTTTATATGAAGTTCACTATCTTACAGTGGGATCCTTGTATAAAACAACAAAGATACAAAGCTAAGGTCAATCATCATAAAGGTTACATGGGAGAGATAGGATGAGATGGGTATCCAATGACTTTTGAAGACTGTTTCAAGAATTTATTCAAAGCTCTTTTAAAGAGCTCTCTGTTATGGGGATAACATCTCAAAACACTTGGACTATATTGAAGCAAAAGAATTCAACCTTAACTAACTTGCTGGAATTCTTTGAAGATATTACTGCCATGATAGATAAAGAGAATTCTAATTTAATTAGGTTTTCAGAGGATACTTAGCATTGCTTCGCATCAAAGATTACTGGATAAAGGTATAGAACAAAGACTAAAAGCTAGAGTGGAATAAAAGTTGTCCCCAAAGAACAAAAGAAAATTATGCATAGCTATTAATAAGGAAGAAAAGAGATTACTGCATATGGCAGGGTTAGTTGAAGTATACGCTTTAAACATTCTGTAAATTTTGAGGCATGTAGAATTTGAATGGGACTTTTATAAATTGATGGATACAGTTTCTGATGGAGTATATCCACTTTGTCCCTCACAACTATCACAAACTTACCTGAGAGAACTTTCCAAGTTGATTACAACTTGATGGAGTAGGGGAAATTATGCGTTTTTTCCAGTATTCCCTTGTCCTGACAATGATAAAATGGGAAAAGAAAGACAGTCCATGCCAAACTGATCAAAAACCATGGCCACAGCAACTGTGGTTATCTAAAAGTTTATGAGAGCAGTTTTCAGGCTAATCTAAATTGGCACAAGAATTTTAAAACTCAGCAAATTTGTAAAGCATAGACAGCTATCAGACACAAACTGTGTGCTCACTGTCTGCACTGGCCTTTAAAACTACAGGCAAATAGATTAGCGCTTCCCCCAAGTTCAAAACTTAGAAGAAAGTGGGAAATGTTTCCATCACAACTACTTTGTGCCAAGACTTTATGTAGTGCTAGTGGAAAAAATTATGGAAATTATAAAGGCAAGTTCAGAATGAGTTAGAGGAGCAGAGCAAAAAAAGAAGGGAAGTGAGTTCGAGATAAACAAGGGCACAAAGAAAATACTGGGCATGTTAAGTCGGACAGGCTCTTCCTGTCCTTGTGCTGAACATTTCTTACGCTGCCTTCTCTGTTTTCTAATCATACAGTCCAGGTGAAAGGGTATACTTTGCTTTTGTGGATGGGTTTTTTTTTTTCATTTTTTTTCCATAAATATGATAACTGTTACTACTCCAGCCCTTTCCTAAGAAGTGTGTCGGTAGTATCTGACCCAAAAGCAGCAACACACAATTCATCACACATGGCAGTCAGAGAGCCAAAGCTTGGAGCCATATACCAATTTTGGGATTGTGCCTCCCTCTTTGCACCCCTGTTGCACTGTGAAGTAGAACACTATAAAGCCCTTTAGGGGATTACTTGCAACTTAAAATGGTACATATGTATCATAATTACACTGTATTCCAATAGAATCAGCACACTATTTGCAGTAAGAAATCTCTTTGATCCTCTCCGCAAAGGTAAGCAAGCTTCTCTGACAGAAAGTAATTTTATTGAGTGATTTGCTGCAGACAATCCCTCTTAGCTAGTGCAGTAATTGCTAAGCAAGAAAATCTTGGTAGCTATTCAGAATCACAAAGAAAATTTTAAACTATATTATTTATCTTGTTTCAACTTATTTTCAGCACAGAGGCTGCAGTAATTTTGCAATCCAAATCCAAATGAGGATACAGGTCTCAGGCACATAGTGGTAATAGGAGTTAGATTGATTAGTAAAGGGCAAATTATCAAAGGACTTGCAGCACTGAGAGTTGCTGTCACTGCAGAGACATTCCTGAGCATATTACACAGCAGACCACCTTGTAGCTTCTGCAAGAACAAATACCCATTTCTATCAGCTTATGGAGGAAAAGCTGGGGCCCAGAGGCACCCATTACTAGAGTGCAGGCTGCAGCACAGGAAATGCAGTCACGTTCAAGCCTTTTCCTGTGTTTAAGTCCAGATTTCCAGTGTCCTGCAGAGTTTGCTGTATATTCACTATCAACTGTAAAACACTTCGATGCTCTTTGAGGGTCACCAAGCTGGTCTTTTCCTACTCATCTGCAGAGAATCGTCCTGAGCAAAATTCACCACAGAGGGAAAAATAAGAACTGAAACAACAGAACAAATCTGCAACCTTGTCTATGGAGCTCATCACTGGAGTGATGACAGAGAGCCAAGAGGCTAGGAGGGTGCTCTAATGAAGGACTAAAACTGCAGCAGATGTTTAGGGTATCAAAGCTTTGTGCAAAGGAGCCTTTTCCTGAGCAGTGCAGAACCTCAGTCACAGCTCCTAGCACTTGTCCTAACCTAGCCATTACAACCCAGAGCAGTTGCTTTGATTAAACCATTTGTACTAACATTGTTTGCAGTGGCATAAACAAGGAGTAGTTCTATTTTGGTCAGAGTGGTTTAGCTCAGAATAAAACTGCAGTGCCATCAATATTGAGACCACAAGAATCACAGGCTGCCAGTATTTGGAATAGTTATGATCCCACATAGACGATGTTTCTCAGGAACATGAGTTTTCTATAACTCATTATTAAACTTTTAAATCCTCAGAAGAGTGACAGTAAAGCTATTCTATTCTATTGTTAGCTCAAGGTCAGATTTGCTGAGTGTTTACCTCTAGAGTAGTCACACAGGCCAGGTTGGGCAAACCAGCTGGTAAATGTACCAGAAAATCATTGTGTACACCCTCAGTTTCCCAAAACACACAGTTTCACAGTTGCATTCACAACGAACAGACCCAGCATGATGCAGCTTTTCTGATTTTCTGTTTCTATACATCTACCCTTAATGCGGTGTCTAAAATTAAGCAGATGGCTCTGCTCGTGGTTGCCCCTGGAAAAGGGACAACCCTTTGCCATTTCCTGACATCAGTGGACATGGGATTCCCAAACAGCCAAATTCCAGTCGCCTAAATGGACAACACAAGGCCCAGGTGGACACCAGAGCACAGGTCCAGCATAGATTTCAGTAGTCAGGTGAACACTAAAGATTTGGCATTGCATCAAGATCTGGTAACGCAGAGGGAATCCTGAAAATCATTGCTGACATGAATGCAGATTTTGGAATTTTTTGCTAACAGGATGGTGGTTGCAAGTTTTAGGGCTGTATTGCTAATGATAATAGAGTGAGGAAGTCCCTGTAATGTGTTACAAACAAATCTTCGTACTGTAGTAATTCTCCCATTAACTGAAATGCTTTTTCATTTTTAAGGAACATTAATACTCCATATCATTCCTGGTGTTTTCTGAAAGTGTTCAGAGGAAATTACTGCCTTTCTGAGTGTCAGATCCCAGGCTATGGAAACAATAGGAGGATATATTAAAATAAAAATAAAATAAACAATTAAAAAATAAATAAAATAAAATTTTAAAAATTTAATAAACAAAAAAAAAAAAGGAAAAAAAGTAATATTTTTGCAGTTAGCTTTCTGACTTACCACAAAAAAAGTTCCTTCATTCCTCCTGAGCCTAATAATGTTCCTCACTAGGGACTGAGATTTGTACTAACACCAGAAAAGTCAGGGGTTCTCATACAATAGTTCATTGCTATTTTCAAACAAAATACTCGCTACATTCACATCAGTCTTCTCATTCAGTTTTCTGCATTCTCTCATCCTTGTTTCAAGTGTATTTCTAGGTAGAGCCCTTTCCTAGCTTTTCAGTTTATTCATAGATTTTTCTTTCAAGGAGTGGGTGGCATTTCAGTACGATGGGCTCGCTAGCTCATTCACCACAAAGGAAAATAAAAATAACCAGCTGAAAAACTGAAGTTACTGGAATGTGTAATACTCAGCGTTAAAATGGCACAAAGTGCCTGCCTATTTATAGCACTTGTTTTGAGAAAGAGTGAGGCACCCTTTGGGCACTAGATACAATGGATCACCCAGGAAAATGCGTGGCCTTGCATTCTGTGTGTGAAAGACTTTTGTTTGTTGCAATACCAGTAACTTCCCAGGAAAATGAGGTTTATTCAGCATTTTGTTTATCTCTTTTATGCAAGAAAATGCCAGATTTGACACATGCCAGTTTAGTCACTGAGTAAAAAATTGGATGACTAAATAAAATTCTATGTTTGCTGTAATTCAGATTTATCCACATATCTTTGTTATTATATCTTTGCAGAGATATGCATGCTTAGCATGATGACACAAGAAACATACGTGTAAAGACCTGTAGTGTCTCATCCGTCAAATGATGAGACTTTGAGGAGGACAAAACACTCCCAACGTACCGGTATCTATATTTTTTATGTGCTTCTTTGTCCCCATTAGGGTCATGCTGAACTACAGTTAATAAATTATGATTTTGATAGTTTCTCGCAATTAATGGCATTGTTTTCCAATTCAGTAGAAGGTGAGACAGAATGAAATGTCAGAGAGCAAAGCAACTTAAGAGAAATAATGAAACTGCTGTTTGCAAGAAATAAAAGAAAACTATGCTGCACATAACATGCACATAATATATGGAGAGACAGCACTGTTAGTGGGAGCCCAGAGATTTTTCATGATGTGTTTAAAAGCAAGCCAAGCCTTACTGTGCACCATGTGGACTGATAGCAGAGAGGAGCAAATAATAAGAGTAATTTAACTAATAAGTAAATAAGAGTTAAAATCTCATTCTGAGAACTGAGAACCACAATAAATTCCCTGTAAGGTCAGAAGGTCAGTTTTGTGGTCCATCTACCTTTGTCTTAAACAACAGCAATAGGAGATGCTGGTTAGGAAGAGAACATGAACTGAGCTCTTCTCTCCCCTGCTCCCCAATACCTCTAGCTCCTGGAGCAGAGGCCAAGAGATCACATTTCTGCCTGTTCCTTTCAGCACGTTCCTGTATGGTAGTCACTTTGCAAAAACAGCTAGAAACTGTCCATGCTTTTTTGAGTCTGGAACCTATAATCAAGCACGACAACAAAGGCTGGATCAAAAGTGGGTAAAAAAGGCAGTGGGAAGATGAAAAAGTCTCTGAAAAGACTCTGAGGTGATTCAGCAGGGAACAGTCACTGAAAAAAAAAATTCTGAACTGGAGCCAAATAATAAACACAGTCCTGTGGATCCATTAAGGTACATTAATGCTGCCACTTTCCCATCTGTTCCCTGAAGTTCCAAACCAAAAACAAGTCATCTGCAGTCTTGGCTTCCTTACTGTGTGAAACATTCCTCTACTAAACTAATCTGGAGAAAATGTATCTATTTCATGCCTGGTGGGACATTGTTTTGTTTTAATAGGGTCGCATACCATGGACTGTAGCCCATTGAGACCACAGATAAAAAACATGTGAATAAAAAGAAATAAAAACCGAAACAAATAAATGATAACTGCATGTTATATTTTTCCTCTAGCAGAAATGCATTTGGAATACCTGCAACATTTTTTCTGTTGTGTTAAGAAGGCTAGCAATTTACACTAACAAAATTGGCACAATAACCCTGGGAATTCTTTTTTTTCCATGAACAATGTACAATGACAAAATTTAATGGTAAATTTCCATGTCCTTAAACTCCAATATATCTTTCAACTATGAAACAAAATTTCTTGTGCCAGTATCACAGAGGGAAAAGCTCATGCTTGACCTTTGTTGAGCAAAAATATCTGAAAAAATATCTGGCATCTCCTGAGCCAGTAATTCCCGGATACTTTGTATTGCAAAATTCCCTTCTGTCACCCTCTGATTATCATAGTTCATTTAGTTCCCTATGATGATGTAACCATCCCCCTGGAGCAGTGACAAAATTTATTTCTAGTGCTTCTAAAACATATGTAAGTTCATAGTGTTCAATACTGCGCCATAAAAGTAGCCTAGAAACATGACTGTTAATGTGCTTAGCAAAGTTGCTTTCATTTATATGTATCCACTTAGGACTAATCTGTATGATTTATTAACCATTAGGTGGAAAGCCCTCTAGTTTCCCTAGATATCCCACCAAAATTAGCAAATATTCTCTGCAGAGAATAAATCTCTAACTAGCCACTGCCAGGGAAGATGTATCATTTCTGTGGCTCGTGGTATGTTCTCCACATCTCCTGTTGTGGTTCTCTTTCTGTGGCTGATTAAATGTATTATCTTTTTATCCATTCCTTTGCAAAAGTGCTTCCCAAAATACTGATTAATTAAGCTGCAACCTCACGTGTGATTAGGACAGAGGACTGAGTCAGGCAGCTTAGGTTTCCTCTATAGTTATGTTTGGCATCCAGCATTTTCCTGTAAAAGACAGTTACAGAATCACAGAGTTACAAAATTGATTAGGCTGGCAAAGACCTCTGAGATCATCTGACCAACCTATGACTCAACACCACCATGTCAACTAGACCATGGCATTAAGTGCCACATCCGGTCTCTCCTTAAACATCTCCAGTGATGGTGACACCAACACTTCCCTGGGCAACCTATTCCAACATCTAATCACCCTTTCTGTGAAGAATTTCTTCCTAATGTCCAACCTAAACCTATCCTGGCACATCTTAAGACCATGTCCTCTTGTCCTATTGCTGATTTCCTGGGAGAAGAGGCTGACCCCCAGGTGGCTACAACCTTCTTTCGCTAGTAGAGAGTGTTAAGGTCACCCCTGAGCCTCCTCTTCTCCAGGTTTAACAACCCCAGCTCCCTTAGCCGCTCCTCCTAGGACTGGTGCTCCAGACCCTTCACCAGCTTTGTTGCACTTCTCTGAACCTGCTTCAGCATCTCATTGTCCTTCCCGAATTGAGGGGCCTAGAACTGGACACATTACCAGCTTTTCCAGGAGCATGCTATGGGAGATGGTGTCAAAGGCTTTGCTGAACTCCAGATAGACAACACCCATAGTCTTGCCTTCATCCACTAGAAGACCAGAGTTACCTGGTCATAAAAGGACATTAAGTTGTTCAGGTAGGACCTACCTTCCCTAAACCAGTGCTGGCTGGGCCTGATCCCTTGGTTGTCCTGTATATGCTGTGGGATCACACTCAAGATGTGTGCTCCATATCTGCTCCATAATCTTCTTGGGCATCGAGGTCATGCGGACGGGCCTGTAGTTCCTCAGATCCTCCTTCTAGCCTTTCTTGTGGGTGCGTGTCACATTGTCCAACTTCTAGCCATCCAGTGCCAGCCTCTCCAGTTAGCTAGGACTGATGATAAATGATGGAGAGTGGCTTAGTGAGCTTTTCTTCCAGCTCCCTCATCACCCTAGGATGGATCCCATCTGGTCCCATAGACTTGTGAACATCTAAGTGGGTCAGCACGTCACTAACTGCTTCCTCCTGGATTACAGCAGGGCTATTCTGCTCACCATCCCTGTCTACCAGCTCAGGAGGCCAGCTGCCCTGAGGATAACTGGTCCTACTGTTGAAGAGAGAAGGAAAGAAGGCGTTAAGTACTCCAGCCTTTTCCTTGTCATTGGTGATTATATTCCCCTACCCCATGTCCAATAAAGAATGGAGGTCTTCTGTGGCCTTCCTATTATTAAAGTATTTATAAAAACAGTTTTTATCATCCTTTACAGAAAGTGGCCAGATTAAATTCTAACTTTTCTTTCCTCATGACCTAACAACATCCTTAAACACCTCCTGAGTTGCCTGCCCCTTTTTCCAATGGTGATACCCCCTCCTTTTTTTCCCTGAGTTCCCACGAAAGCTCCCTGTTCAGTCAGGCAAGTCTTCTTCCCTGCCAGCTCATCTTTCAGTATCTGCATTCCTACAACACAGAGTGTTCATACAGGAATTAATGAAACACACCTTTCCCACAGGTACATTTAACTTAGCATTGCTATGAAGTAAATGCATGTCTTTGATAATATGATTTCAAAATGCAAATAGCCATTAATAATTGTACCAACCAGTGCTTTTCTGCTCCATCTTAAATTTATTTAGGGACATTTAATCTGGTTTAGTTTTAATTTGAAAACATTCTCTTTTCCTCTTCATAACTTATAGAATTAGGATTTGAATTCATAACAAATTTTTCATGTAAATTACAGCATTAAAATCATGTATAGAGATTTTAATTAAGTTTATTTGTGCCTCCTCTTATTGAAAATCTTTAGGGCTGATGTAAATCAATAGACAACCACTTACTTTTGCAGCAGATCTAAAATTGAAGTAAATAAAGAGAGAGAGACTTACAAAAATGTCTCTATCAAAATAGCAAAATCATTTTAGAGTCTAACTCACTTCATACTGCAATAACTTAGATTTTTAAATCTGAGTGACCCAAACTCGAAATGCAGAAGTTCACAGATTCCCATTCATGACCACATCAACTCCCGAGTTTATTCAAAATTGAGAAATGAGTGTTGCATGAAGTTCTCTGGCCAGCTAGACCATACTTGGCTATATGGTGATGGCACACATGGTCACAGCATTTCCAGGAGTGGGTACAGTGCAGAGTAGGTAGATAGACCCACCGAATATAACCCAGACCTCCTATGTGCACACCTGCATCACTCTCCATCTTATCATGCAAAGATGACGAAGATTATTTTTATCCTTACCTCTCTTCAGTGTGCACACAGGTTTTGCAGGGAAATTCTGAGATATCATGTTTGCATGACCAGTAAAAGAATAAGGTTCTTCCAGCAACCTCAATTACTATTTTAGTGGTGATATGGCAGTACTATGAAGAAATTATCAGGTAAGAAGAATGCTTTCTTCACTTTTGCATAGCAAAGGCAAAAGTAAATTCAGTAACTTCTGGAATTCAAGTCACCAAGCCACAGAATGCCAAAGCAGGATGAAGATGTAACCTGTGCTTTGTTGAAATACAACCCCTCTTTGCTAGGGGAGAAGGAGAATTTGAGGTTTCTCCTCTTGGATGCAGATGTGGTAAATCCAGTTAACAGTGCTATTAGACTGTAATTTTAAAAAACAGTGCTCTTAATTTTAAGAGGAGTAGAATGCAACCAAAACAAGACAGCTGATATTGCAATGTCTCTTGTTATGTGCCTGATCATTACTAACTTCAGAATTTTCATTTGCTGTTCATAGCATTTAAAAAAAAAAAAGGAATACTTTTCTTAAATGTTAAAACAGTGGTTAAATGTGGAGGGGCATTATGTGGGTATATACACAAATCCTAAGCAAATACATACACATACGTATACATAGAGGTGCTTAAAAACTTGACTGGCCCCTGGAAAAGAGCACTTTTAAAAAGAATAAAGTTGTAAGTGTCTGCCTGGTTGGCTTTTTATACAAGAAACTGTCTTCCTATTTTCCTTTTCATTACAACCCTATTTGTACAATCTGGAATACATAAATATTTATTAAAATGTATAATATCCCTGTACCAAATTCAAATACCTAACCCAATTTTGCTGTTTCAGATGTATCAGGACTTAGACACGTGTACTGAAAATGTTCATTGCTCTCTATCCCTGACCAATTTCCCCTTTCCCTGCTGCAGAAACCAATTCCCATTTTCAGCCTGTGCTTAGAGAAACATTTCAAAGAAGCAAGCAGCCTCTCCCAGTGCTACTTTTCCTAACTTAACCACATTACCACTCCTTCATGTAATTTTAACTTGCTGCCTCAGAACAAAAAAAGCAGACCACAACATTCAGCTGTGGATGTCAGCTGTCCTGGCTGAAGTGGTTAGATCAACATGCCATGAAGGAGCACAAACCTAATGGATGAATGAAAGGATATGAGCTTTTTCTTAAAGTAAATCTCCAGAAAGCCCTATTGTGTCAGACAGATTAAGGAAGTTTCCTTTTCTGTACATAATTAACATGGGAATAATATACGGGTAGTTTCATCTGGGCTAAGGAGAACCAACTTTTGAACTCCTAGAAAGTAAATGAGGGTCATTGCTAAGCAAGAAGCTACACAAAGTTTTCCACAGAATTCTTTTTCTATGCTTTTGTATCTTTTTTAAGATAAAAGAATCGGTACTAAATCACTCAGTAAAAAAATCACCATGTTAAAGTTCACCAAAATGTGATGTATATTTAAATTGAGCCTGGGACTGAAAAATGTGAGGCTATATTTAACAAAGATGAATGTTTTGTTTCATACTTTAATTAAAAACCTTTGCAAAACCACGGATTGCCACAATACCTGATTTCTATTCTCTTTGCTTAACAGCCTTGTTAACTAACCTGTTTGTAAAGGACAAGCAACAGTTTTCTCAGTGTCATTTTTATTCTCAGTTTGAAAAGACAAAGATAGCAGAATAACAAAGATTTTCCTCTGATTTTGTTTATATTTCGGCTTGTGAATTTTTCAGTGTTATAAAAGCAGTGGATGTGTTTTGATACTACTGATGAATCTCACCCATTCCCTCACATTCCCAGCTGCTCACAGTGAGGCACACAAACTCATCACTTATATAGTGGAAGAAAATTAGACTATAACCCTTCTGGCATCACAAGAATATAAAGTTCAGAAGCAAATCCAAGCATTAGAAACTATCCTTCCTGATGCATAAAACGATCTGAAAGCAAATAGACCTCAAGCCACAGTGAAAATTCTCCTGACACAAGAGTCAGCCTCTTCCCAGACACTTTTTTCATGGGAATTGGTTCTGAGCAGTAGAAGACGCAAACAGCACTGACCTTGACTTTTATGCAATGCATAAATGCGCTCGTGTTTTCAGGTGCTTTTAGCTCACACCAGCTCTTTGGTATGGTGAGGCTTTTTGCTCCCCATCCTTAGAGCATCTCTCCATCCAAACGACAAATTAGAGAGAAGTAAGGGATATCCTTTTTTTTCCCCAAAAAAATAATGGAAAAGTACAGTGGTTCTGGTTTTGGTTTCTTTCACACAGATAGATACAAAAGTTATTTCAAGAGGGATAAGGAAATTTAGACACAGTGCTTGGATGACATTTTTCTGTTTATTGCTTCATTCTATTCCCTTTGATTTCATCAGGGAAAAATGCTGTGTTTTAAACAGCTTCCTTGTAAAACTTAGTCTAACCCAAGTTCACAACAAACTGGTCCAAAATCAACTTCAAAGTTTTGCTAATTTTGTCCAACTTTGTCCTGGATAATTTAAGCTGGAAACAAGAAATGAAATTCAATAACCAGAGATTTTTTGTGATTTGTAGTTGAAAGGGAAATCTTGCACTTTCCAGGGCTCTGTGGGTCTACTCTTATAACATAATGCTGTATGCCCTCGCCATCCCAGGACAGGAACCCCTATCTGACAATCCCATCCCTTTCAGCGACAGCTCCCTTTGGACCTAACCATAATAAGCACTTAAAATCCATATGAAACCTTTCCAAGCAAAAGATATTAAATGTTGCCCATCATCATGCTGTCCAAATTATTATTAATTATTTCTGTGTAAATACGTAAATGTTATCGATAACAATGACAGCTACTCTTTCATTTCAGCAAGCTTTAACTAGTGATTTTTTGTGTGTTTATACTTCTTGCATATTGCTCTCACGGATATATATACAGATATACTGCTGCAACAGAGGAGCTGAAGGCTTGATCATACAGCTGTACAGCCACTAACATTTCTGAAGTAATAGGTTAATAAAGGTCTCTCAGTTCTCAAAGCTCAGGCCCACTGATCCATACATAATTATTTGGAATAATTATTTTGCAAAATGAGTGGAATTGCAAAGCACTTCCCTTGACACAAGCACAACATAAAATCTGAAAGCGCAAAACCCCAGGCAGCTGTTTGCGGGGTCACTGGCCACAGATACCCTACAGACTCTTCTCTTGCTGCACCTTCACTTTACTGCTAGCCACCACAAGCACCCTCACAGTATTTTTTTTCTCACTGAAATGGTATTTCCATAGTACTTGAAAGGTCTAGGAAGCAATCAACTACCTGAAAAGACAGAACTGTCATAGTCCTGAGTACTTCACAATCTAACGTTCAAGGAAATCTTGTAGAAACACAAACATGTTGGATTAAAGTATTTTCCTACTTGCTTCTTTATAAACCAGGAGAATAAATTCTCCATTACCTAACAGAATTGCACAGATAGAACTGAAGGAGGAATCCAGCCTATGTTGTCTGGTACATTTTTCTTTTGGCTGTATCACTAGCCCAGTTAAAACTTTGTTTGACGGCTGATGTGTATCTCTAATTGATTTAGCATAATTTTTGGGTTTCAGTAATATGCAGATGCCTAATCCCAAGAGCCATTAAGCATATAAATATTTTTAGCTCTAGGTTTGATATATGTCTTTTGGCTGATTATTTTTCAAAATATCTATTTGCACTTGTGCCAAATAGTCTGCCATTTCCATACAAGCCTCCAGTTTGTGCACCAGCACTTTATAAATCTCCAAATAAAATCTTCCATGTTTATTTTTCTTAGAGAGAAAATCCCATTTAGTAAGTGTGGGCCTCCTTTCTTTATATGCATTTTTCTATTGAGATGGTATCTGTATTCTTTGTAGGTCATTTTGGTGTTTGAGGTTTTTTATTATGCAAAGAGAGGAAATAAAAATAATGCTAAAAATAATGCTAAAAATATATTGCATTTCTATTGTGGGTTTTATCTACACATAGCTTAAAGCACATAACCATCATTTTTTTGTCTGATTGTAAGGGAGAAAGACTAGTGTTATGAGGCTAGGAAGGGGAGAATAGAGACTTTCCTGGAGTTGCAGGCAGTATTTTGTCAGCACCTGACACCCACACCCTTTCTGATAGTGTTTGATGCCTTCCACTATGTGTGCTTCTTCAGGTGTTTAGTTTCTTGAAGTAAATTGTGAACAATGTCCTTAAAGGGTGTCAGCAGATATTTTATAACATATATATAGATTTTTTTCTCTCATTTTTATATATGCATTTTGGCTGATTAATTTTCAAAATATCTATTTGCATTTGTGTCAAATGTAAATTTGTATTTATAAGGGGGTTACTCACCTTCTGGTACAGGAAGGAGAATATAAAGCCATGGTAGAAAGGGAAAAGAACGCCACTGGCAGCAGCATCCCTAGTCATCCAGAAGCCAGGCATCAGCCTGGCATTCAGTCAGTGCTCCACAGAGTTGGAATATGAGATCCATCATGGCCTTGATCCTAGTTTTTCAGGCCCTATGCCTTTCCTGAATACGCCAGACCACTGGTTATCGCATTCATCCCAGTCCTCACTGGCAGCACCACAGTATACAGCCCTGATGCCATGGGCAGTGATGCCTCCAGAGTTAGCTCAGAGCCTTCTCCTTCATTTCTAACATATGTACATGGCTGCATAGAGGCTTCCAGAGGGCCTCCATGCTGCCATGGAAGCAACCGTGATTTTATCCTGGGCAACCTGGCTTTAAAATATTTAATCCAGGATATCTTAACAGCATAGCAAGAGCAGGCTTAGAGGCTCTGTATGTTCAAATATTTATGCTTCCTGGGTGAGTCTGGCAAGAAGTGCTGCCAAGTGTACTGTTATCAGTGTCCTATGCTGGCTAATTTAAAATTAACTTGGGCACTGCCTACATGAGTCGCAATAACATATTTGACCGAAACCATCATGTCCCTCCAGGCAGGATACCGTGTTTAGGGAGAAGGTGAAGGTGAGATGAATCATTTTTAAAACCTGAGCTACTTCACCAGCTGGAGAGACTGACAGTGTAATTTAGCAGCTGTATAGCAGCGCTAGAGAGAGCACCCTCACACAAGAGAAATGTGAAAGAGGAGCCCAACAAGCAATTTAGAGAGTACCCATGCTTGGGATGCCACTGGCAGCTGTGAGAAAGGTGAATGGAGGCTGGTGTTTCACACATGTGCTCACAAGGTGCTCAGAGAGCTGTGGCCCATAGACTAAAATTAGGGACATCCTTCTCATGATTTCATAGGCAAGACAATAATTTTCAGGAATTGGCATTTATCAGAAACATTTCTTTGAAAAAAACAAACAAACAAACAAAAAACAAAACACTGAAAAAGTGGGAGAGGAAAATAAAGTGATATGTGAATTTTCTCACTTCGTCTACAGAGTTTTTCTGGGTATTACTCCAGAATTGGACCCCCATATTTTTGGTTGATTTTTGAATGAATGACTTTTGAATGAAAGCTACTGTATCAGTGTACAGAGATCATGCTAAATCATGAAAAGATATCTCGGTGTTTATTTACTTATGGGATTGTTCTAAATGAACACAGATTATTAAAAAAATAATTCACTCATTTCCCAGTGCCTTTCTAATAATGTACACAGCCATATCAGGCAGAATCTAGTTAAAACGCTTAATCTGGCTTCCGAAGACAGCAAGCTCAGTTCCCCGCCACAGAAATGATCCTGCACGTAGGAAATCACAGCTTCTGCTCCTTGATGATTTAAACCTAGCACAGTCCACTCGGTTTCTGGATCTCTCCTCTAAGACTCCCTGCTCTGCCAAACCATGTTTTGAGTAGCGCTCTGCACTCATCCGGCTGCATGACCAGCAAATAGTTTCACATTTTCATTTCACAGGACTATTTCAGGATGAGTATTAAGAAATCTGCTGTTAAAAGGAAACAAAAAAATGCAAACAAGAAGTTTTCCGGGCAGTCACTCAGCGCCGTGCAGGATTATCTCAGGTTTCCAGTTTCCTAGGAACGTAGTAACTTCCCCGTGCGTTGTTTTGTGGGCGGTGTTTTTGAATATATGCTAATTCAGCTTTCCTGACGGGGAGAGGAGCCGTGTCTCAGTTACACAGCTCTCCTGACAGCCGGCAGTGGCGAGCGGCTGCTGCAGAGCCACGCCATGGGCTGGTGCTCCTGACAGGATCGCTCGCCCTCCCGTCGGGGCCCGTCAGCACAGCCCTGCCGCTTCTGCCACCAGCAGCGGGGCCGACATGTGCCTATGATCATGGAGATGAAGGACTCGGGCAGCGTGGTCCTCACAGCCTACCACCCGCACAGCCCGGCCAGGATACCGGGCATGGAGCAGAGCTTTGTACAGGATATCCCTCCCAGCCATTCGCCCGCCAGCAGGTAAAGCCCGAGGGATGGGGACCGGTGCCGTGTCCTGATGTTTCGCCAGTGTTGGACGTGAGGTTTGCTGGCTGTATGACAGCTTGAGAGCATTTGCCGACCACTCGGCCGCTCCACGAGCACTTTGCTGTCGCACATTTCTCGCCTCCACCGGGGAAGTGATTCAGGCCGGGGCTGCGGGTCAGGGTTGGGAGGGGGGAAACGCGAGTGCTTATTTTAAGTCTTGTGAGTCAACAGATCACGCCAGTTTCCTGCTCGGGATACTCAACAAGACAATCCCCAGGAAAAAAAGGCACGTGAATCAGGCTTCTGCTCGGGTCGCTTAGCACTGTGTTACTGAAAGTGAGATGGCTGGACTGGCTGAGCTTGGCGCTCAGAAAGTTGATTCTGGCTTTGGTTTAGGGGATTATTTAATTCCTTCTCCATTCACCCACCAGGTCAAGACCAGTCCCTGCTTTTTTTCTTTTCTTTTTCTTTTTTTTTTTTTTTTTGTGAAACTGCAGTTGCTGTTTTGCACACCCTCATGCACACAGTGGGAGACTGTATCATTAAAGACTTAGTCTAAATTAAGAAAATTCCATTGTGTTGCAGGAAACTAAGTATTGTCTTAATTAATGCAGTCGTGTGTATGTTTACCTCCCTGCCCTGTAAGAATGCCTGTATTTGCACAGTTCAAAAACTAACAGTCTGGGCAATTTTATTTCTTTAGAAAATCTAATCTTTCTCTCCACGCGTGTTTGAGTTTTGCAATTTTCTCCAGAGAAATGGTATGAAAGTTCATACTGTAAAAAGCTGAAGAAAGTAGGAAATGCTACTTTGTGGCTTGACTGAAAAAAATAAAACCTAAAGTCTGAGGAAACAGCAGATGGCATTATGCCCAGGAATTAAGTCTGTGTCTTCTCTTAACAAAAATAACATTTACTTCATATTGTTTATTTATAGCCCAATAGCTGTTTTGTTTTCAATGTCATTATTTAGATTAGCTGCATCTTCCTGTTCTTTGTGTCTTTCCCTGGCTGTCTCATAAAGATAACTCCTTTGTTCTGTTAAACTTGTTTGAGAGTAGTACCAAAATATGCAATTTCATGTTAAGAAAAGAAAGAGTCGGAGTTTTTAGATGCAATAAGACTGGCATTTGCTACTCAGAACTGAGAGCAGTGATTTGGCATTGGGTTACTGGGGAGCATGCAATTTCTTGTCCTAGGAAGAGCACTAAACTCGGTCTCTAAGTTCATGAGCAACAGAAATGTGGTGTTGTGCTGGTGTTCTTGTAGGTGTGCTAATTGTTTAAAAATGTTCCTGAAACTTAAGCTCGGGGTGTATGAGGGTTTAAATCACATACATAAATCACATACATGTCACCTAAGAAAAGCAGAAGCGCAAATTACAGTTCCTGAAAGAAAAAAAAACAACAAAACAAAACAAAAAAGGATCCTGGCATTTTGGTGGGAACATATTTTGAAAGCTCCTGCCATGAGGAAAAGCCACGTGTCTCTCTATGCATCTATATATCCGTATATTTATATGTCTCTGTCTCGCTGTCTTTCTATCTCTCCATCTATCTCCATAAGATTTTGTTGCTGTCTCCCCTTGCTTGTCCTCAACTTCCTGCAGCTGTCTAATAGCAATAGCCGAATTCTGCCATATGGGCAGTCAATGGCTGTCTGACTATCCAAGGCCTGTTCAAGAGAGGGATTTTATTAACACAGCATGCAGTCCTCTGGAATGCAGAACCCATGAAGGCAAATGCACTGAGTGTTTTAGCAAATGGTAAAATAGGCTCTGGCTTAATCCCTACTTCATCTTCTAAGAACTCGTTCCTGGACTGCATTTTCTGTATAGTTTCCTCTGCTGCCATCCTAATGCAAGAAGTTTTGTTACAGATTCTGTCTGTGTTACTCGATCCCAAGGGCAGCTACTGGCACTATGGCATGCTAACTCCTTAGCTCTCCAGGAAAATGATTCAAAAAAGCATGAAAAGAACAGAGGTGTCACCGGTTTTTTGTTTTATAACAAAAGCGGATGGGACCCATAGGCTGACTTTCCTCTGAAGTCAGCTAGGTTAAGTCAGATGTAGCTCTAATGAAGTCCATACTTGAGATACCTATCTCTGAGAACAGAATGAGTCTTGGATATCAGCCTTTGATTTGATAAACTGCTGACCAGTTCTCTCTCAGCGTAGGAATCAAGATACTTCATTTTCCTTCCTCTCCTCCTAACATTTCTGTTGCTTTAGAGTGATACATCCTCCATATCAGAAGAACAGCTCCACTCACTGAATCAGGCTTAGATGTGTCCTCCAGCTGTTTTCTCTTGCAAAAACTTTCACTTTGGGAACCTTATAAGCAGGGGTTTATCACAGAAAGGGGAACCTAATGCAGCCTCAGTGGGCATTTAACTGCACTGCTTCCCACCATTTAAAGAGACAGTGATAAAAAAGAAGGAAACACTTAAGTGTAACTATCATGAGCTGCAAAACAAATTGACTAATCTTAAACACTCTTTGCAATCCAGCACAAAGCTACAAAGCTCATGGATCCAAAGCTTACACCAGCAGCTACAGCAGACCACTTGTATTCACATCCCTCTACAACTCTTGAAGAGCCAATCAGGCAGGCTGTGTGTACGTGTCTAAAACGCACTGGCAGCATCAGGATCAGCATGAAGTATAGCAGATGCAAGTATTTTCATTCCTAAGCCCAGTGGGTATATATGCCATTATAAGTTAGGGGGTATTAGCTGCTGGGCTGCAAGGGGAACAGGAGAAAATTTGCTTTAGTTGCTTTAAATGGAAGGCGCATCAGCGCACAAGGAAGGATAGAGAATTCATGGGAGTAATGAAGGGGAGAGCAGGATGAAAGTTTGACTGCATAGCAATGCCATCAGCAATCTGCAAAGGAGAAATCTAGCTTCCAAATGTAACGTTGGATTACATCAATAAAAAGGTTAAGAAGAGGAACTACAAATTCCAGCCATTCTCCAGAACAAGAGTTCATCCAGGGGACTAAAGATAGCAATACTTAAATATTTTTGCCTCAGCTATCTGTATTGCTCAATTATATCTTTCTCCTTTTGTTGCATCTTGCAGACTTACTTAACCAGTTCTGTACATGGGGTGAGCCCTGAAAACTGCACTGTTGAGTTTCCTAGAGGTCCAGGAGAATTCTGTGGCAAAACTTCCCTTTAATTCTGCTAGTGTAACTAGCAAATTCATTTTCCATTTTTATCATGGGATATTAAGGTCCCTTTCCTTTGCTTGCCATTCACTTAGCATGATTGTAATTGTTGATAGCATTTATTTTAGCTTGCATTTATTTATTTATTGCTTGTAAGAACAGGGTGTTGGGGAGGTCTCTGTTTTGTTTGCTTGGTAGTCAGGATAACTCTATAGCATATGAGTATAGTGGGAAAGAGTGCTGTTCTTGTGGGACTCTCATTATTCCTTTTTAATTCCGTTTATTAGAACACAGATGTTACAATACAGCTACCGTAGACACCGGAATATCACACTATCACTTTCAATACAGATACTATCTCAGTGCAAAGCTGAAAGTGATGATTTATGTTACATAATGATGAACTTTCCTATCCTCATTTCAGAGAATGAAGGCCTTTGCAGTTGTGCAGAAATACTGCTCCTGGATTATACAGAGGAAAAACGGGGCCATGGCCATATGTCTTCCTCACATCCCCTTTTTATCCTGTTAGGAGAAGCTAGGAGGAGTTATTCCTGTGCTCAGAGGAAACAAGCATGACCTCTATGCCAAATGGCCAGTGAGCTCTCTAAGGTAATTATGCAATTAGGGGAGGACAAAGCATTCCTAAGTGAGTCATGCTCAAGCTTTCCTTGACTCCATTATGAGTCTTCCTAAGTTTCTCAATCAGTTTGCTATTAGCATATCTACCAGCAAAGAACTCATCCTGCACTGCAAATCACAGATACTTTCAGTGGAATGAGTGGCTGTTGCTAATGTGTGCGTGATATAAGTGTCAGAGGAAAGAAAATGCATGTTCATGAGCTTAGTTCCTGCAGAATGGGATTAGAGCAGCTATTAAAGTGCACATCAAGCTTTTTAGACATGGAACAACCTCTGTAATCAATACTCATACAAAGAGCAGCATATGTACTACCAAACCTAGGAGCTTGCTACATAGGTAAAGGGCAAAGTGGATTTCAGCACCATTGATCAACACAGCCAATACCCCTTATTAGCTTCTTCCCTAGTCAACTGCAAGTCTGGTACTTCAGTTTTTTCGGAGAAATGTCTTTGCAATCTCTTTACATTCAGCATGTCTCTCTCCTCCTACAGTTGGAGGGGTGACTTTCAGGCAGACATCACTATACTGTAGAGTCAAAAAAGAACGGGAATAATTTCTGTATTGGTTGAAAGATACTGTGTTGATTGAGTTACCTGCTTGCTGGCAGCTTCCAGGATCCCTGCTCTCCAGATTTAAGTCTTGCAGATTTGGTTCCAGTATTAAAGTCATTACACTTTACATTTTATAAGCATGGCACCAGATTGTTTTGTAATATTCATTCCACCTTGCAAGCCCCAAGATACTACAAAAGTATGTCAGGGTCAGGTAAAGTGTCCTAAAATTATGACTGCATCCCTGGAAGGAAGTAACTGGAGGAGGAGCCTTTATGCACCAAAAGTTGTCTTGTGACAAGAGCATCTGTGTGAGCAGTTCAGGTTTTATCCCAACAGAAAAAGATTTTATCATTCTGAAGTAAGGTCTGTATGCCCTGAGGCTGGGTGATCTGGTTTGGATTTCTGTCAGCACTGATTGAGCAGCTCCTCTGCTCAGTTGTATACAAATGATGTCAAGAATGTCTTCTTACTGATGCAGGATAAACAACCTTAACTGTTTTGCATGTTTATCTCACTCTATCATAAACTTCCCCAGAAGACAAAAATAAAAATCTGGCTCCTTTTTCACAGTAAATCTTGACATAACTTGGGCCTCTTGCAGTAACTTGGACTCGAAACCTATGAAATTAAAGCTTTAAAATGTACTAAAACTGGTAAAAGAAAATCCTACAGATCAGTAGTCTGGGAAAAGTCTGCATTGGCACCAATTGGGCCAAAAATAAATTTTGTGGGGAAAAAAAGCTTTTTACAATTTATAGTAGCTTTCTAAAATACGACTTTTAAAGTATATTTTTATAGATGCTAAGAATGATCATTCTTATGAAATATTTACCAGGAGGATGCATATAAATAAGTCAGACAATAGTAGACATGCTTTTCCTGTAGGTTTTAGAAATACTTACAGCACATCCTCTGGGAGCCACACTGAGGAATGTAGTATTTATAGCCAGCTCCTCATGTTATGGTTGAAACTAGAGTTGGCTTCTCTGGTTTCTTTTTAGTTTGGTGCTCCTGCTGCTCTCCCTGGTACCTCCATATGTAGAGCTAATGAAAAACATCTGGCCCTGTCCCTTTGATCATTTTGTTTGGTTGAGCATTTAGCCAGCTGCCCCATTCATTTTTAACTGAGTCACTTATCTCTGGTTACATGAGGATTGGAGCTGCCTGCAAAAAAGAGTAGGACCTGAGAGCCCTGCGTGCCCTACAGAGACACATTCAGATTGCATCTGGCAGTCTGACAGCACTGTCAGGAATCAAGAACCTTAGTGTTATTTTTGCACAGGATATCAGAATAATTCAGTGCAAAAGTGCGGAAAAATGTGCAGTGGTGGCAACTGCAAGACCCAACTATGGAGTAATAGTAAAAGTCTAGAACAGTATCTGAAGAGCATCTGGTTAGTACTGTACAAATATAGAATCACATCCTGAAATAGTGCGCAGTATCCATAGCAAACAATCAAGCTAACATCCTGGATTTTGGCTAGCCACAGGACAGCAGCCACTTGGCCTGCTGCGGCGCTTTGCTCCAGCTGGCCTGGCAGAGTAAGCCCAGCTGGCAGCACATCCTCCATAAGGGCAGGACCGTGCTCTGTGTGGCTATCAGGTGCCAACGTGGTGGGTGCATTAAAACAGCACAGGAGGGAAACCCAGGTTCACATCCCAAGGTGGTGACTGGAAGCCAGGCATCCTACCTAGCATTTTGGGCCCTTTTCATACTTCCTACTTTCTGTCTTGGTCAAAACTGACTCACTCCATCCAGGCCCTCCAAGTTAATTGTCCTGTTGTATGTGCCAGGGACTCAGAAGAGGGAGACAAAAAACAGATGTGAGGGCTTGGGAAGATGAGGGGAGCAAAGGAGAAGAGAAGAAGGACCACATTCACAGGTATGGGACCTGATTCTCCTTGAGTGCAGATAAAAGGAGCTGGAGTCAGAAAAGAAATGTCTCCCAAAGGCTGTTGTGTGATGGGGCAATTTACAGTTGGGCCTCAATCCCATCAGACACATAGGTTTTGGAATGGCATTTAATTGGTGATTTTGAAGTCAAAACATGAAATGCTTTAAAAAACAGTTTGTTTGAAAAAGTACCCTATTACCCTGAAGGGCTATTTCAGCAGAAATCAGCAGAAGTGCTTGAGTTGTCATCCCTTGTAAGTAATGCAAGGAAAAGACTGATGATCTGTGATGGGTTCCTCATCTCTGTAATTAATTTCTTCCCCTGACTGCATCCTAACTTTCCAGACAATATCAGAGTCTTTGAGAAGAGTGAAACAAACACAGGAGCAAGGAGCCTATTATTAGCTTGTTCATTTAAAGACAGTTATGTTGTCTTCTTTAGGATGCGATGTGTAATGTTCACTATTCTAAATCTGTGAGATTTTCAGATTTGTAAAATCATCTAGTTTAGGATGGATGTATGTTGGACGTTTAGGCAGAGGAAGGCTCAACAAAATAGATACAGAAATCTGTTACCAAGTGTTGCTGTTATTTAATTTCCATCTGAGAACTATACAAGCCTTTTATAGCATTTCTTTGTGCAGAAGGTGCTCGGAGCAAATAGAAGCAAAATAATGACCATAAGTGTTTTTGTGGAGGGTAGAAGAGCCCTACCAGAGAGAGACAGAGGGTAGTATATGTGGAAAACCTGTATCAGATGTAGAAATCCAGCTGGGTTGACATCATTTACCAGGTGAAAGACAAGTAAAGCAAAAGACAAGCCAGGGAACTGTGTTTTAAACACCTGTGGGTGAAACATCGGGACATCAGACATCAAGTCGCTCTCAGAGTTTGCTACCAAAGATGGAAGAAGTGCTAGAGCTCTAAGTCCTCATATTTTACTACAATTAATCAAAAAAATACTAGCTTCCCAGTGGTCATAACTGGGGAAGGGAATAATAAATTTTTAAAGGCCTCAGGGTGTAGTATATTCCTAGCTAACTACAACCCTGCAGACGTCATAGAGTCTGCACTTACCCAGACTCTGGGGTAGTCGATGCAAACTCTAGGTCTGGCACCAGAAAACATCCTCACCATCTCTTTCTCTGGCTAATAAAAGCTCAGAACAAAGATCATTCAAACTTATTCCTTGGCCCAGTGATGATCATACCTAGTGGTCAAGAGGGAATTCAAAAGTGAGAATGAGAGATCCTTTTAAGTTTAACATTAGTATAAGAGCAAGAACTGGATAGTTGTATCATTCAATCTACTATGAAGTGCTCTATCTTTTTTTCTATTCTAGTCTAATGAATTGGCAATAATAAATCTTGCAGTGAAACATCAAATGAGTTATAAGCCTTGTTTATACACATGAACTGCATTAATGGACACTTAGGTATAGATATGAAGGTTTACCTCTGAATTCGGTGGAAATGGAATCACATGAGAACTCAGATCTTTTTGTCAATAACTTTCCTTACAGGGAAGTATCATGATCTGATTATGCTATCTCTTCTCTCAGCTCAAGCTGACTTCCCATTTAGTAACATTCTTGCAGAATAGGACACCAGTATGAAATCTTAGATAATAAAATAATAAATTAAAAAATAATAAAATAATAATAAAACATAATGGTGACTAGGCCTGCCTTCCTTTTGCAGTACTTCTCTCTGTTACTCAAATATTTGGAAAACTTGAGTTCTAAATATTTTTCTGGATTTATCAGAGATGATTATAAAATCTTTAATGTAGTTACAGGTGAAACATGGAGCAGGGGAGCCTAGGGCATTCTCTGAAGATGTACTTTTCAGGCTTGGCTGTCCTTGACCATTTCTGGGCCAGATGGTGCGTATATCGTGCATGTGCAAGGAAGTGAAAGGAAACAGTAAGTTTATCCTGCTGAACAGAGACACGGGAAGCCTTGGTACTCAAGCTGCAACAGGACTTCATACTGCAAGTGCTCACTTTTGGTGAAGGAAGCTGGGACAGCTAGGCAAGCACAGGAGAGGGGTCTTTGGAATAAGTGGGAATCTTTTATTGTCTGCTGAAACAATTCTATCCACTTTATGTAAGGTCCTTCTTACATCTTTTACTCAGAGGATACATTTTGCCATAAGCTCCAATGATCTGCTGCAATCCTTTGATGCTGTCTTGCTTGCCTGCTTTCTTCCCTTCTTCTTTCTTTCAATTAGCAAAAGCAATTAAACCACAAAAATGTAAGGATAACATTACTAGGACTGTGAAGTTTCTGAAAGTATTCATTTATTCTAATTTATGTGTTTGTGTACAATACATGCAGTTCCGTAGATGGAGAATCAAACTTAAGGTTACCCACACATCACTGACAATTCACAGAGTACATGGCAAACATCAGAATTATTTATCCCACAAGTCAAATATTAACTGGAAATTTCTTCAAGCATATTTGTTCAAACCACCTCTTACCTGTGACAAAAAGTAGCAATTAAAAATAATCAAAGAGGGGAACCTACTACATCACTTTTTGAAAAACCTTCTTCATCGTATAAGACCTCCATGTCATATTTAGGAAGCACACCACAGATTTTTGGGAGGTACATTGATTCTGCAGCTATTTTTTGTGGCCAAAATGCATTTCATCCATAGTGGACTCTCTCTCTTACAGCTTTTTTTAACCACTGAATTTGTTTTATAAGATTTTGCTGAGCGAGGCCTGAAGTTAGCTGCACCATGTTCAGCAGTGCAGCAAGATTGTGCAAACCAAATCAGCTTGCTTCAGTCTACAGTGAACACAAGTAAATCTGTAGTTAATTACAGTACATGCCATGCAACAATGAGTCACTAGTTTCAAGTAATCACTCATTTGTACGTGGCGTTACTGTCACAAGATGTCCTTGGAGGCTCATTTTCTCTTTCCAGATTCAAGCATGGGGTATGATATTCATGTGGATAATGAGGATGTCAATAATTGACACCATTAGTGCTATCAAGAATTCTAAAAGATATAGGAAGTTGTAATTTTCGGAGTTAACCTTCTTCTACTTACATGGAGACTTACTGAAGCAAGAAAGATGTGTATTGCTTTTTTATTTGTCTTTTTTTTTTGTTGCTCTCAGACACAGGACACTGGAATTTATCTGCTATTGGTATTTAAGGCACAACTGTGATTTCTGTATGCTGACACCTACTGAAAAACTGCATTACAGGCAAAAAGGAACCAAATAAAGCAATGAAAAAAAAACTAAAACCAGAAAAGGTTCAGTCTGACATCATATGGTTTTAACAGCAAGGGAGTTAATTTGTGGCTTTAGTGAATTTCATTATTACCACATAATGATTGCACACAGGAATTCAGAATATACTTTTATAGGGTGATTGCAAGAAAATCTGACCTCCTTCTGCCTGTGTCCAGGAGCTGTACTGCTACATTAGCACAGATTTTTGCCCAAGCCAACAAGCAGTCACAGGGACGCGCTACCACAGCTACAGGACTTCTGGCCCCAGGGAGCCTCTGTCCAGTCCACTGACATGGCTGGAGGTGAAAACTCGAAGGCTGGAATTCAAAGTGGTTGGACTAATGCTTCAGGACTGATAAGGAAAAAAAAAAAAAAGGGTATGTGTTTTTCTGAGCAGGCCACTCTGCTGATTAATAGGTTAGGCTGGGTATTTTCAAGTCTAGAGGCGTAAACAGGTATAAAATTACACTGCACTTTTCCCAAATACTTTGCAGCCTGGAGGGGAAGCTTCACCCAAGTTACGTGAACCATAGTAAAATATCTTGTTCATTTGTGTAAATCAGATTCCTACTGGAGCAAAGCTCATGAAAAAGGTGTGGTGCTTATGATATTCACTTAGAAAATCTTATTGACAACACTATGAAAGCATTCATCATCTGAATGCCTGCAGACTCCAGTAGAATAATTAAGAATACAGCAGGGATCTAGATCTAGTTCTGATTAATAAATTCAAAGAACATTTTAAATTTTTATTAGGTTAGATTTTTTCCCTCTAGCTTACCTAATCTATCTGAAGAGTAGAGTTCTGAGTTTTCAGGAGAAGTGAGCTTAAAAGATCTCCTGTTTCTTAAACACATAGTTTGGCCAGGTAGCATCTGAACATCCATTAGAATCTCTTTTCTAATTAAATCTCATCAGCTGGATCAGAAATACGATTATGTTCAGAAGCTGAATTGAGCCACACTCAAACACTGTAAATAGTGTTTATATCCTTTATTCTTGAGCTGTCAGTTCAGCCTTTGGTTTCTGAATCATTTGATGGCATTGATCCAGAGCTTCAGTTACGCTGAAAAAAACATTGACCACTGCAAAAGTGGGTGGAAAAACATCATTCAGCAGTCAGCTGGGTATATCTGCTGAAAGTATGTCTGTAATTTTGTGAAGGAGATGGTGTTACTAAGAACAGATTGGTTTCTGAGACTGCCTTGAACCCAGCCAGCTGTAGTTAAACCCTCAAAGGCTGACAAAGTGCATTCCTAGTTATATCAGTGGAGTAGACAGCTAGATAAAGTTACCTCTTTTGAGTCTGTTGGTGACGACTTTCCATCTGAGATAGATTTTGCATTTCATCCAAACCAAAGGGGATCTCAGGCTGTGCAACAACAGGAATGACCCAATCACTGACATGATATATATCTGTGGGGCTACCCTAAAACCCACAGATAGCCCTATCCCATGAATTCATTGGACATAGCAGTAGTGATACCATTTAATAGGCAACCTTTGAAGACTTTGAATAAATTTAAACTTAGTACAGCATTCACCTTTGAAATTAAGAACAGAAATTTGCACCATGTACCAGAAACAGAAAATAAATAATAGAAAATAAAGTGGGAAGAGTATTTCTGGTATCTTAAGACAAAACACACATTTATGGCTTTGATCATCTTCACAGGGTCTTAAAACATTCACTGACGTCAGTATACTTAAGCAATTGGCATAGCTGAAGATAATAAGCTCAGTATTTATTTTTCTGTACTTTTCTATGATCTGTATTTAGTTAAAAACTTAATACCACTTTTCTATCATTTCTAACTACCTATAAAATGAGTAATGCGGTTATAATATGAATAATGTGGTTATAGCAGACCAAATTTATCATCTTCTGAAGATCACTTGAATGCAATGAGTAGGTCTCAGGGATAAACAATGACCAACACATACTTACATACAGGGAGAGCAGTGGCATATTCTTACAGAAGGGGAGGAAACTTCTTAATCTTTAATATCAATTTTACATTTGATGAAAAGAGCTTGCTCATTTTGCAGGACTGCTGCATTTTAAGTATCAGAGACGTAATGAAAAATCCTGTTTGCTTAAGCTAACATTTCTGCCACCATTGCCCTTTCTCACACTTAAGCCGTGCTACCTAAAGCCAGAGAGACAATACAGTGCTCTGTACAGGACACCTGGAAAATCCTGTTTAGAGTTACGTGGTGTGATGGGCCAATCAGATAAGTCACATCTGTAGAGAGGATATGTTTGGTTTAACTGTTGAACTGTGGAGGCTATAGAGTTGAATCTTTGGGGTAATTGACATCTCACCACAATTAAGGTCAGATTAAAACTCCTGGTGACAGTAGGCTTTGGGCTTGCCTCTAAAGATCTGTGTGTCCTTGTCAGTACTCTGCAACCAGCTGTGTCTTTGATACACGTTGCAGCACTTCTTTTTGGTCACTTATCCTATTCACTCCATTCTCTTGTTTAGAAACTATTAAATTCCACATGGGTATGAATCAATTGAATTTCTCTATAATTACATTTCTGTTGAATCCACTTTTATTGAATTTATTGGACTTTGATAAAAACCAATAAACTTAGCCAAAAGCTACTGAACTACACAGAAAAGATAATTGAGTGGGGCAATTCTGTAACAGTCACTCATGATGGAAAAATTTAGTAAGTTCAGTGAGATATTTTTCCCTTTCAATTCATCACAGTCACTTTTTTGGATTGCCCTCAGAGAAATATACTTACGAATGGAAATATTATCACAAGTTAGCACTGGACCCCAAAATCCAAACAAAACAATGAAGCAACACAGACTTTCCTTCCTATTCTGATTGCATCACTGGAACCACTGCAAAATAAAGGGATTTTGTTTGAAAAAACTTCCTTCTGTGTTTTTTACAGTGCTGTGTGTCTGCATTCCTGTTCATTTGTATGCTTGATTAGCTGAAATCAAATACAATGAAGCAGATCTCCGAGTAGCTATAAAAACTCCAAGTGAGCAATACTAACAACAAAAAAATATTCTGCATTGCAATCTTCATAAGAATTGCTGCTCAGAAAGCAAAAGAGCTGACTCAAAATCATGTATGTGGTTTTTACTTCATCTTATTTTGTCATTATGTATCTGCTCAAAAGTTTGCTCTTTATCAGACTTCAAATAGCCTTGTGAATAGGTAACAAAGGATGTACTGTTTGTGTCTCTGCCTCATACACAGCAATCCTCTGGCCAGCAGCTGGAAAGAAACAGATAGATTTTAAGGAATTCTGTAAGTATGAAGCTGTGGGATTTTTTTCCTCTACTGGGGACATTCTCTGTGCCTTTGGTATTAGTTTTGACTTTTGATGAGTTGGTCTTCTGTGGTTTTGGAATAATTCCTGTGGATTTTAAGAATGGGGAAGGTATTTTGGTCTTTGCAGTTGATGTTGCACCTTCTAGAGATGAATCTTTGAATTGATTCTGATTATAGACATCAATTCATATGAATATAAATATGTTTAGATGTAATTTTAGGTGCCTGAGACAAAAAGATTGGTGGAGGTTTATGTCATCCTGTCTGTATTTTCAGAACGCGTAGCTTATGTAAAGATAAAATTAACTAGTGCAGCGCAAATCAGAACACTAACCAAGAAAACTTCCAGTCATCAAAAAACCCTAAAGGAATTCAGAAGAAAACTCAAAATTTATGGATAAAGTGGCAATTAGTTAAGGAAATTATAAGTACGTAAGTAAAAAAGAAACCGTACCTAAGATCTACTTCAGTGACAATCATGCTTTCATGTAAATGCCTTTGCTACGCAGAGGAGGGGTTTTTTTGCATTTGCCTTGCTGTCAGCAAAAGCTTAGCTAGTCATTCTTTGAAAATGAGAAATGTTTGACAGCATTAGAAGAGATCTTGCTGAGTACATACACTTTTCCATTACTAAGTAGTAAAGTGAAAGACAGACTAAAACCATGATGAAAGTAGATGAAAGATCGTGCAAAATTCTGTAGCTGAAGCTTATTCTTGAATTCAGTGTTTTGTTTTGATGTGGTGCTTTATTTAAATTACTGATTTAATCATGCACTTGTTGAAATCAAAGCTGTTGAACAGTTCTCTGATTGGATTATGTGGAAAAGAAAGTTGGTGACTAGAATATTGAGTAGGGATTGTTGAAATTGCTACTCAGAACCAAACAAGTAACTGAAAGAGGCTGATATCACTAGGCGTTTCCCCAAAGGAAGAAAATACACGTTTATACCAGATATGATGGGAGAAGTTGTTTGAGAGGTCAAGTCTGTACATTTCTGTGATGCAACCCTTGAAATGCCTAAGATCAAATGATTTACTACACTGTGTTTGAGTTTTGACTGCCATCCTATACAATATGTAAATAGGAAAGTCCTGCTTCCTCGGGAATCACGATAAGAGAGTAGGTTCTTGGTTAGCTGTGACCTCATGCTACGACCCAATGTTTGCCTCACAGAAATGAAATTAGTTTATTTGGCATAAAAAAAGCAATCAGATAATATCTTGAGTAGCAAGTCTTGACTTATACAGTGGTACTGTCTGTACCACAGAAAGTTTTATGGTTTACTGTATTTCTAAGTACTTTGAATACTTTTTAGTGGATGGGCTGGTTTAACCTTAATGACAAGACAAATGAGAGCAGCTCTGTGGCTTCTTTGAGTTGCTGTGGTTGTCTAATTTTCATTGGATGCAAACTTTATCATAAACTTATTCTTAATAGCAATTGCCTTGTGTTTCCTCCAGTGTTTGCTGGGCCTGATTCGCACATTATTGTTAATATTAATATTCTGTTTCAAATAGAAATGTTCTGTATAAAATTTTTGACAAAAATTTCTCCCAGATAGACACCTGGGGAAATTAATTGCATTGTCCAGTTACTTATGAAGAACAAACTCCTACGACTTCTAAGCTTGATTGCAGGATGTGCTAGGGGGTGCTCTGGGGTTCCCTTGATCCATTTCCCAGCTCAAATCATTGCCTCAGTGTCACATTGAAGCCAGAAAACTTTCCCTGACAGTTTTCACAACTGTAGTTCTGTGGTGAACGTGTGGACAGAAAGTGTAGGAAAACCAAACAAAATACCTTCCCATAGACTCCTGTACCTCCTGAAGCTGTGAAAGCTGCACTTATGTGAACATTTTCTGGAGGAAACTAGGGGACTAGGCAGTTCACAAATGTAAAATGACTTAGTTTCAGTTTGTTCCTTGTTTGGTCAAAAGTTATTGTCAATTTCCAACCAGGCTCGTAGGTGCTTTTTTGGTAGTCAGCTATGTCCAAACTACTTTCGTTCCCTCCTAGTCTATGAGGACTCAGAATCACAAGAAAGTTGCAATGACAAAATAAGCTGCCACTTACACTGTGAGCTTTTATAACTGTTTGGGAACCTGCTCTTAGCATGTGGCAAATAAAAAGTAACTTAACCTGGCTTTTACTTCTTTCATGGCAGGATTACTCTGAATTATGCTGCATTTGCTATGGACTAAACTTTAGCATGACAGTTAATGTAGCTTGGTTGTCAACGAGGAACTTTTCCAGCTGTAGAAATAATACTATTTTTCTTAATTCTTAAAATTATATTAATCTGAAACTCCTTTCCCTGGACCAAAAGAACTCCATAACCACACCTAAGAAAGAAATTTTCTTGGATGATACATAGATTTAAAATACAGGCTCATAAGTGCTCCCTCCTGTTTCCACCACCAACTTTTGACACGGGAAAATCCATGTTTCTTAAAAGGTCCAAGCCATGGTAGTCATTTGTCAGCTTCTTAAATAACAACAGAGCATCAGGCATCGTCACTAAAATTATAATGAAGTGAAGTTTAATTTACATTGGCCGATTCATTGGGATTATCATTTATCAGTTCAGGACGCACAGCACGAATAACTTTGAGAAGGAAAGCTCTTTGAGAACATGTGTTAAGTTCATCTAGAATTTCTCTCCGAGGCCAGGGGAAGATTAATGCTGTCATGGAAGCAAAGGCCTGGTGCCTCTGTCAGCTCCTTTTCCAGTTGCCTGAATGCTAAAATGATCACAGAAATTTCCTCTTAAGTCTCACTGTACAACCCACATGCATGCACAGCTCCAACAAAATGATGGCTGCAGCCTGCGCAGAAGTACCCCTAACCCGCCTGGCAGCCAGCTGGCTTGCCCTAATCCAGGCTCTGAGGCTCGGACTTGAGCCCAGACTGCTCTGTCTTGAGAGTCAGCAATGCCAGCAGTGCAGAGGTAGAGGCATGTGTCCCACCTCGGCTTTGCGCATGAAAGTGTCTCCAGCTAGAATAGCTTCCAATCAGGCAGCGCTCGGTTTCAAAAAGATCCATGTAAAAGCTGGCATCTGCACAAATCACAGGTCTGAGGAAGTTCTGGAGGTAGTTGTAACTGTGCTGGAAAGGAAAAAGTCAAAAGCCAGGAGCTTGTTTTAAAAAAAAACAAAGCAGCAACTAGAGTTTGATTTTCTTCCCACTGCCTTCTGGCAGGTGACCTCAGTGGATGCACTGAGTGCTGAGCACTGCTCCAGTTCAGTTTGAACCCAGTTTACAAACAGGCAGAGAACTGTCTTCCATTGTTACTGCTCAGCCATCATACTTGCCACAATCCCCCAAAAAATCCCAAGGCATTGCAATAACCTCTGACGCAGGCACGTTTGGAGAGCTCATTAGAGGACAGTCAGCATTTTCCTTCTTTCAGCAGCTCCAAACTCCCGATGGTTCTTGTCCAAGCACTGCTGATTTGAGTTTAAGTTAAAATCAAGCAGCAGCTTTCCCAGTTCTTGTTTTAACTCTGTACTTGTGAAAAGGTGATAAGGGGCACTTTCAGTACATTGCCCTCCTCTCCTGGTACACATGGATTGTTTTATAGAAAAGGCAAAGGAAGCAAGGGGGAAAAAGGACATAGAGACGAAAATGCAAACCAAATAGCTTATTAATATGGCAAAGCTAACATAAAGCCATCTGTTTTATGTCTGGTCCCTATTTGGAGCTTGATCCTGCCGGGTACTTAGTGCTTGGACTATTCCCTAGGGCACTCTCCAGAGCACACTTAGCGTTTAAGTGCTTTACTGGATCGTGGCCAATGTGCTGAGCACCTCAAAGGAATCAGACCTTGCTTAATTTTTCAGGTTTGTAGAAAAAGCTCTTTCCAGCTCTGAGCCCTGGCACTTCTGAGATTTTTCCTTCTGTACTCCACTCCAACCTGCATATTTTTTATTCTGAATAGTCAGTGCCAGGCAGGATTAGGCCACTGGTTCCCCACTGTGGAAACTCCAGTAGAGACCACTGGCCTCTGAGGTAACTCCAGGGGACAATATTTTTGCTTGAGCTGAGGTCCTACTTAGAGTTATTCAAAACTCCTTTTGCTCAACCTGTGAAAAAGAAAAACTTCAGCTGTAGAGCAGAAGGGAGAGTGTGTAATAAATTCTCAGGCATAGTCAGCATATGTTCCAAAGGGGCAATAAGCTGTTAAATCAAATCAAAGAAATCCCCAGTAAACCAGGATTCGTGGTGTGTCTGACAGCACACGCTACGTGAAATATTTCACGTCGGTAACTCTGAATGTGGCTGTCAACATGATGTGCAACCTCCGTGCACTCAACTTCCATCTCTTTCCAATCTTTGATGAGAGTTGCTGTAAATTACAATTCCTAAGCAAATTTTCAAATTTTATAGCCAGATTTGTAATCAGTCTGAAGACTGCAGTGAGAAAGGGATGGTGAAGCAAGCAGAGTCATGGCAAATCTACTCAAGGTTTTAGTTTCAGGGTCAGGCTGTGTAATTCCCCTATCAGCTGATCATTAATGCTTCAGAAATCCCCGAGGTGTACAGACATAGTGTGTTATGGTCTCTCCTGTGCTTCATATGCTTTTGTGCATCCATGGGGGGGATGGGGTGTGTATGTGTGTGTGTGTGTGCACATGTGCGCAGGGTGTGTTTGTCACCTGCGATTGATCAGCTGTGATGCTGAAGTGCAGGCACCCAGCATTTTGGCCCTGTGGAAAACAACACTCTCCAGGAATACCACTCCTGTTCACTTACCCCCTGCTGACTTTCCATTTCCTCCACAACAAATTTTTACCAGCACTGCAAACCTCCAGCTGTCTTCAAATAGCTGCTATATTCTCTAAACACCCAGCCAGAAAGAAAAACAAAGATAAAGGAAATATTAACCTCTTTGTCTCGGTTATAAAATTGGCCTAGGGCCTGAAAAAGATGAAGTATAGTCCTGGATCATTGATTAGATTATGGCCTTGTATATCCCCACATATGTCCATACCCTCTGAGTCTAGAAATCATTCTTCGCTGGAGCAGAGCAGTATGCCTCATAGGGCCCAAGACAGCAGCTTTAAAATTGCCATGTAATTGAATATGGGAAAGACTCTGACTTTTTGTTGTTATTGCTATGCTCTTCTTATATCCCTAACTTTCTGAGTTTATGTAGTGAGAAAGAAGCAATTCCATCTCTGAAATGTAGCTATCTTAGGGCTATAAAATGACATTTTCTGCCTAAACTGCAATCAGGACATGGATAGGGAGCACAGTACTCTGCACAGGCACAGGTGGGCTGCAGAATCTTGATGGTAAACAGTAATTTTCAGTGTAGCTGGTACAAAGCACAGCGACCAGGAAACTTTTGCTTCTGGCTCACACCTCAGTCCACAATAACAATAATAATCACAATAATAATAATAATAACAACAAACATTTTCACAGCACACAGAAACAAATGCAGTAAGCACAGGTGGCCTAAACAGCAGACTGAAATTTCATGAGCACTGTAAACAGACCTTGCTGGATGCTGGAATTGGTCCAGAATACTAGACACAGCACTGCAGGACTAACAAGAAATGGTCCCAGGGAATTTCTTAGCAGGTCTTTGTACCCAAACTCCCAAGCAGATGTTGGTGGGGCAGGGGAGTAAGGGACGTCTTCATCAGATATCACTTGTATGTGTCCTGTGTGGGTGACATTGTCAGATTTCACTGCTTTCCCTTTACAACCCATCAGCCATAACCCACCACTAAGTTAATAACTCATGTCTTGTAACACGTAAGTTGCTCTCTCAGCTCTTAGGGGGTCATGTGAAACACTTGTCCGTCAGACCATCTGAAGAGCATTGCCTGCGATTGCAACAGCTGGCAAAGGAGGCTGGTACTGCGTTGCCAGGAAAGCCTTTTTGAAACACCATCTCTTATCAAATATCTTGAATTTTCCCTTTCTCTGATCCAGAACTTTCTAGTAGTCATAAGCAGCAATTTTCTTCTGTTTTGCCAGAGCCAGAAAAGCTCTGCTGGTGAAACCTCTGGTGTGGGGTCAGTACCAGCTGTTACACAAACAACAAGGAGCTGAAGAGCTTTGATGCAGGAGACAGTGTTGCAAAAGGAATAACTCCCAGATAACCATCTTGCAGGACTACATGAAACCTGCTACATTGTCACATGGCTGGAGTCCTCCTCAGGCCTCCCAACTGGATTGGATCAAGTGTGAGGACTGGGAAAGAAAAGCTATATGGAAACAGCAGGTGATGGCTGGCCCTGAAGAAATGCTCCTCTGTGTATCGCTGTTCATGAAAACCCTGGGTCTGGGTATATCTTGCTAGGACAGTGCTGCTGCAGCCAGAGATTTCTAAATCTTGAGAAAAGCCTTGATCTTGAAAGCAAGCAAGAATCTCATATTCAGGCTTCTGAAGGCATCTGCATTTGACAAGGAGTTTGTCCATTCCCAAGTAGATACAAGTGCCTTGGCAGGCCTCTGTCTCCACTACCTTCAGCCATTCAGACCTGCACAAGAAAGGCAAAACACCACTTTCAGCAGTAATAGTGATGGTCTTGATTCCTTACGTGGCATGGACATGATTTTGGCTCCACTGGGCAGGCCAAGTGCTGAGCATGATGGGCTCTAAGTCTGTGGGTTGAAGCCAGGCAAGGGAGATCTGTGGCCTCAGCTACTGTCACTCTCTTAATGCCCTGCAGCATGGTAAATAGCACTGCATTTACTTCTAGGGGGAGGCTGCAGCTTTTTTTTTTTTTTTTAATCTCTTGCTAATATTTTCAAATATCTTATATTTTTATTTTTTATCTAGAAATGTCTATGGTGATTCACAGTGGAGTGGATAATATAGATTCCTTCTTTTAAACTTGCTAATAGAAGTTTGTTTTCTCCTACCCTCTATTTCACTGCATTGTACGTGACAAGCACTCCAAATTCTGCTTGACTGCCAAGCCCAGTTCTGCTTTCATGTCAAGTAACTAACAAAATTTTCGACTAACCTAATATTTATGTTATACATGGTAATTAGATATGTCTTTGACTTATGCATGTTTCTGTTTAAAGGACTGAACTGTGGAATTGGGCCATTTATAAGGCATTGAGCATATTCAAAGTCTTTACATAAAGAAAGTAATTTCTTTATTCCTTTGTCTGTTTGTGTCCAACAGAATTTTCAGATGTAATGCCTATTTAGTTAGGGCTTTTTTAAAGTCCTTTTACTGGAACAAATTTCATGATTTACAGTCCTGCTCAAGTAATATTGCTGATTAAATTAGCATTACCTAATGAGTGAAACTAGTAAGGTATCTTGTTCAAATTAAAACCACACCTTTAAGGAGAAGTGAATTGGTTGACAGACCACTAAAAATGTGGTAGAAACTCATCCCAGTTCTTAAAATGAAAGCTACTGGCCAAATGTGAATCTGGCAGTTACTTTAAAAGTCACATTTGTGAAGAACATCTGTTAATATAAAAATATATTACAGTGGTTTAGATGTAGTTAGTTTAGAAGTAGTTGGTTAACATCTAAGGGAGGAGGGAGAGTAAATGTCTTACATTTGACGATCAGTGAGCCAGGGCTTTTACCCATTGCTTGGCTTTGTTTGGGCTTAGACAATGTTCCTCTGTTTTTGCTCAAGCTGCAGTAATACTTCAGGTCTTGATGTCATGCATTCTGGGTTTTCTATACTATTTATAATAATCTTTGAACCCTCAGCCCACATCATATGTTATGAATATTCTTGTTTTGGAGTAGAGAGGCAGACAATCATTTTAAACTGCAGAAATCCTGCCCCTAACATTTTCCTGTGCATCAAAGACGTGCAGCAGCACCAAGCAGAACATGTTGCAGAAAGTCAAGTTTGAAAGATGGTTTGGAATGAGAAAAAGAAAAATGGGGAAGGATCAGCAAAAAAGATTGCTTTTAAGGGTCAGAATTTCACTGCTTTTGAGAGGTGATTCAAACTACACCTAGAAAAGCCTCTTCAGGGCAACACCTGGTTCAGGGAGTAAGCATGACTGGAACTCATGGCTGAGGGTTGGAACATGGTTGACAGCTGGAACAAGATGATCTCTAAGATCCCTTCCAGCCCAAAATATTCTACGATTCTATTGTCAGGCTGTTGTTGCAGAGGAGTAAAAGCCAGAAACTGGTCCTGGTGAAAGTAGCATTAGAGATAATCAGCTCAGGTCTTTCTTTCCAGGTGAAAATACATCAGCAATATTAGCAAGCAATCATTTTCTTCATCTTCTTGCCATGTGATTGATAGTGTTTGTTATTCATGTCCTCAGTCAGTGATTCTTCTTTCGTATTGCCATCTTTTTATTCTTGGCCTTCTTGGTTTAGTTTTGAAAGAAATGATGGCTCTAAGGGACACTAAGTGGCTTCCTTAGGGAATTGTACTGTAAATCTTTGAGATTAGAATAACTAACTAACAGCTTGTCTATGATATAATGCAAGAAGCAATACAGGCTTTTGTTGGAGGGTCTAATAGGAGATCATTGTCAGAAGTCAACTTTGGCAATTTAACTGAAAATAAAGGGAACAAGTAATGTCCAAAGATCAAAGGGCCACCCGAGAAAAACTTCTGTGTTCGCAAATCTGGCACGGACACAGCTCCACACACTGTTTCCAGTGTACATATGGCTCTGTCGCAGTGGGCACTGGAAAACAAGCTCAGTCCCTTCCTGCTAATTTACAAGTGGAGGAGGGATTTTTTCCACCAGGCAAGTTCATTTGTCAAGGTGACCTTCGCAGCTGACACCAAGCGTTCCTGCAGATAAAGAATGCTGTCTCAGCATATTTCTGAAGCCTGGCTCAGCGGTCTGCAGTGGAGCTCCTGCAAGGAGGCACAGGGGCTCTGCCAAACAAAACCCTTCCTGCAGGCATTGCAAGGGTTTCTCTGTTCCACAGCTTTCATAGGTCATCGCTGCACATTTTGCAATCCTTTTGTCATGCTCTGTAAACTCTCTTCTCTTGCCTGACTGGTTTTATGTCTAAATGGTCTTGAGGTTAAGTATTCTCTTTTGAAAAAACCCTATTCTGTAAATTAATGGTCTCCTAGACAGAGCTAAGACCACAATTAAATCTTAATTGATCATAGATGTAGGTAGGACATTTCACAGATCCTCTGCCAAAGCCCAGACAGAAGAAGCAGATCCTCAGAGATCTCCAAAGAGAAGGTTTTATCTTCCATGTCATCTGAGGAGGTGATGTCAAGGCTGGACTGCTTGGCCATGAATGACTATTTTCTTCCTATCTACATAGTTGCTTTCAAATACATCACTTATTAGACTTTAGGATATTGCCATTTTTATACCACGAAAAACAAGCCAGATTTGGAGCATGTGTGCTAAATGTAAAATTCAGCTTGGAGAAGAGCCTCTGTTTTTTTCTCACTACAGCTGGAATAGATCAATATATGGAGACTCTGGAAATAGCAGTCATGTTTCAGAAGAAACTACCACATAGTTATGATCATGCTAGTTTAATTTCTGTGGAATAATTAATCCAGTGCTAATTATTCCAGTTCCTTCCTTGTAGTTTTATTTTCATGCCTGCCATATGACATCAGTTAGACAAGACCTTAAAGCAGCAGTGACCTGTTAAAACAGGAGACTGTATTCAGAAGTGGGACCAAAAAGGGGAACATTTCTTTTTCAAGGGAAAAAAAAAAGCTTGGGGTTGATCAGAACAATCTGCAGACCATGTTTTGAGTCAAGGAAAGAAACAGGCAAAAATTAGAAAAAGCTGAAACATTCCATTGTAACATTTTCTAAATGAACAGTTTTCTTTCTAATTTCTGTGAATTTAACTTTCAACAGAAAAGCAAAACAAATCCTTGAGATCAAACTGTTTATTGTTCTTCTGAATTTCTACTGAAAAAGAAAATGGCTTACTTTGAGATTAACTTTAAATGAAGACTTTGTTCAATTACTGATTTGGCCAAAGCCCTGAAAAAAAATCAGTTATTAACATAGCTAATTGTTTGTGCCTGGTTATAGCATTTAACGTTAGAAAAAGAATAGCATGAAACCATGTGTCAGTATTTATCAACTGCATGACATTCAGTATATTGGCTGAAATATTTCATCATTATGTCCCACATATGGAATTACTTCAGAGTTACTTTTGTACAAACCATAAAACAGAATACTCAAATATGAATAAAGATGCCAGGGCAGACAGATCTCTGTGTCATGCAAATCCCCACTGGCTTTGTAGGGACACCTGTGTATATGAGCTCATCACTGCTCATTTTTCATAGGACAGATGTGATTAAGGCTCACCACTGTGCTGATCCTGAAAGAATGTGCAGAAAAAAATGATGTTTAAATATATTTACACTGTTTAATGGCAAGACTTTTGACCTTAGGCTTATTTAAAATGTAGTTAAAGAAAATACCATATTTTTGGAGGTAAAATATGTTTAAGTGCAAGGACCTGCAGGTAGAGGGTCACACTTCCCTTAATTTTAGATGTACCCAGTGCCCAGTGAGTACTTACCCACTTCCAGCATCTAATAGCTCTCTGGTGAGCTCCTCACTTTATGGACAGCAAGAGAGACCTCTCATCAGTAGGTGAGCTGAATTGCTCTTTGGACGTGACTTTCTTTCTGCTGGCTGTAATTAGAAGCCTGTGGCAAGCAGCATCCTAATTCACACATCCTGGTTCAACACTTCATGTTAAATGAGACGATCCAGCATTTATTGAAACACAGGAGTGTTTTAATTGCTGACAGCAGCCAAAGGGAAGATACATTCATTGTGAATTGCTGCAAATGAGCCGACCTCTGCATCTTCCTCTCCCTCTGCAACAGCATTTTTCTCTACCACACAGGCAGTGAGCTGCAAGAGACATGGGTTGAAAAATTCATATTTACAAAATGAAACCAAATGTCACCTTAATCTCCAGGAAAAACTAAGTCACTGTTATCGAGGCTTGCATAAATTCCATCAGAGAGTAACTCTGGGAAAAGGCAGTTCAAAAACTATATTTATATGACTATTGTGACAAAGACCAGAATGAAGTAAAAAATAACTTACATTTCTTCATACAGGAATAGTTCAAGGAGAGTAGTAGCAGGGGCAGTATATCACCACTAAAAAGAAGGAGAGGACATCCTTGACAGAAACAGAGAAGGCAGTCTCAAAACTATTCAGCCTAGGGGTTGCCTCTGAATGCTTGTGGGAGGTAACACTGTAGAGGTGTTTAGTGGGGGCGATATTGGATGAGCATCTTTACATTTGTAGCATGAACAGCCCCACAGTCCACTACCAAATTCCTGAGCCATGCTCACTCTTTCCTGCAGTTTGTCCTTTAAAGCGTGACCTACCAGTCCCTAAACAGACATACAGAAAGTGGCAAATTACCAGAGGTTTTCAAAATTTTCAAGGATTTATGCAATCATGAAAGTTCACCAGAAGAAAGGTAACATTAAGTCCTGTTTAAAACATGGAACAAATTTAACTTCAAGATGAACTGTAAAACTAAGCCACTTCTGGTTTTGCTCTTTTCTGCCCCAGAGGAAATCTGTGTCTGATTCAGGAAGTCCTTTCCCTTCTCTCTCCTTTGTTTCAGTCTTTTTTTTTTCTCTCTCTCTGGTTAAATAACAGGCTTTCTTTTCCCTCTATTCTGCTGTAGGGTTTTAGCCATGTCTTTGGAGGAAGTGAAGGATGTAAAAATGCTTATAACCAGAAAGTCAGCTTTTCCTCCTGTATTTCAGGCTGGAGGAATGATGACAGGAATGCTGTAAATTTGACAGACCCATTTAAGCATTTCAATGTATAAACAAAGGTTTGAGGGAGGGAGTGAAGTTTGACCATCTCATATGTTTTCCATGCTCAAGAGTTATTTCTTAGGGCCCCTTTGACAGCATTTAGTGCCTGTGGTAGGGAACTTTTTGCACATTGTGGTTTCTCATCCCCTAGCTGCAGCTCAGAGCCGTCCCGGAATATCACAGCTTTATCGATCTTGTGGCCACAGCCCAGTTCTGGACCATTGTTCATACAAACCTGGTGAATGCTTTTTTCAGTATTCGTCTAAATCCCCCACTGGTTATCCCACTGCAAGAAAAGCAAGAAAGACTCCCCCATAAATACTTGATTTCTTAACTGCTGTACCCTGTCTCCTTCCTCACTGGCATTGCACACTATGCTTTTCTTATGGCTAGAGCAGCCATCTCCATGCAGAAAGCGCTCCTCATTAATTTACTTCTGGCGATCTATGATTTTTTTGCATTATGCTATTGGCAGTGTCTCATTTCTCTTTAGAAGAAAACACGTAGACTGGCTCGGTCTTTTTCTGAGCCACCCCACAGGGACTCTCCTGAATTACAGCACAGCTTAGTGCTGATTACTTTTTTATTTCTCCTCTTAGGAAACGGATAAAAGGTTTAAGTTCTGACACAAACAGGAAAACATGCTAAGAGGATTTATCCTGAACGCATCTGCTCTTTAAATAGTGATGGAGCAGTGTCTGTTTCCCAGAAGGGCCAGAAGCTCCACCACTCTTTGTTCCTGTAGCCCTTGTATGACTAGAGGCAGAATATCCTATCACAGGCTGTTAGATAACTCCCAGAATATGCAACTTGGTGATCATAGACTGAGGAGGGACTGACTGCCACTAGAAGCATGAAGAAGTTGTGTTTAAGAAGGGCTCTGCTCTACTTGTTTACAGATAACACCAAGCCTCTATTCTGCTCTGAGGTAAGACTTCGTAAAATTTACTAAATCAGTAACTTCTCTGCCTTCCAGACCTTGTTCCCTCCCTCTTGATTTCTTAAACAAGGAGCGACAGGAGGGGGAGCAAGCTGTCAAAGTTATCAGTAGTGGAATTTTCCAGCTTTACCAGGCAGGAAAGAGGGGATGAAAAAAAAAGATTCACTGTACAACTGGACGCAGTGCAAGCATAGGCAACTTCAGGATGAGCATATGCATGGTTTGCATTGACTAAAGCTGTATGAAAATATGGCTCAAGAATCTATTAATATCAACCCTTTTAGGGTTTTATTAATAAGGTGTGCTTCTGGAAAATTATATTCTGTTGTAACGCAATGTTTTTCTCAGCAATTATTCTGTTTAAAAATGTGTTCCAGTGGACTAATATTCTAGAGGGAGAAAAGTCTTTACTTCAGATTGGCTTATTCACAATTTTTCCCATTTTCCTTTCATTTGCTTTGGGGTCAGAAATTTGTCTTTTTCAACTTTTGCCTTCTGATGTCATATAGATGTTTATGGCAGTTACATGTATTTCAGCTCAGTATCATGGCCAGACTCTAGCATGCAGAAGTAGAGCTTTATACAAACCGAGCTGTGTGGAAGGCAGAAACTTAGGACTTACTGCATGGGAGGAAAGCCAGGTCTTACAATTTAAGTGATGTCTTCATCAAGATTACAGGGCTAAATTAGCTGAAGGGCTTCTACATTCACAAATACATTACCCTAATCCTCATTTTTCAGATTTCTTTCAAATCTGGCTTGGTTCAAATCTGTCTTTTGCAGACAGGGATTTGCAGGTAGTGCAGGCTCTTTCTAGTGGCTATTTTCAATTTGAAAGAGCTCATAATTGGTAAAAACTAGGTAAAAAAACAGGGCAGCAAGGGACTGGTGGGGAAGAGCAGCTAAAACTGTTTACCTAATAATGAAAACTGGAGAAATTCAAGGGAGCTGGAAGCTAGGACTTGACCCCGTACTTCTGAGGAAACTGGAAGCATGTTTATGTAGTCTAAATAAATGAAAACAATAGACCATCAACCTAGCACTCAAAACAGGCTTTCTCATCCATTGCAGAGGAATTCCAGGGGATTTCTCTCCTGCTGGCTGGCTGGCATGATGCTTACAGCTCTGCACCTCCAGAATAAACATCAGGAGTGTTTAAGGAGTTTCTTTTAGCCGTTCTTGCTCTTTGACAGTTTGCACACGCTGAAATGGCCAGCTCAACCTTTCTGGTTCCAAAGTCCCCCTGCAGCAAAATATTATGAGCCAGGGTCATGGCCATCAGCAGAAAGAATACACCATGCCTTGGGGAAAACTTTCCAAGGATTTCTTATCCTGTTATTTCTTCTGTAGGGGCAGCATGAGGCCTATTCTGGGGATCAAAGGGAAGTCTGAAATGGCATGAGATGCTGCAGAGCAGCACAAAATGATGATCGTGGGCCAAATTATAAGTACATAATAGATTTTAATTGACTTTGATCAGGATGAAAGAGCAACTACTTTCTTCTTCCTTGTCAAACACGAAGTCTCACTGAAAGGAAGTCTAGGCAGCTAATATCCCTGGAGATTTGGCTTTTGCTCTCTAGATTCTTGATTGATTTGTTTAGTAAAGATAATCAAATCGGTGAGATTACTTAGAACTCTACTAGAGAGTTGTACTCTTAGCACCAATAGAGTTTTTTCAGTAAATATAATGTCATTACAAGTCCCAGCTGTGTTCTGTCGGAATGGGAGATAGGGTTTACTGGCATAAATGATTGTCCAGGCTGCTTTTTCTGATTTTGTGACTCTTTTTTCATATGAATGGAAGAATTCTGAGGGATCTCCCATCACTGGATTTTCTCCTGTTTGTTCCCAGTGAAGATGATCACATGTACATGCCACGAAAGGGCAGCTCATGCTTAGATGTTAGGGCTTTTTCAGGCAGGGCTTTGCAGTAAAATTAAAAAGTGATTCCTAATTCAAAAATCTCTGCATGGCACAGAAGTGTAGATCTGTCTAGTGTTGATGCTGTTCTAATGAAAATTAACCTAGCAACTCTAAGAAATACTGTATTTTCTTCAACTCTTTTAATTACTTTTTACTGGAAAGTCTCTTGAAATGCACTATTTTGAAAAACCTTAGGTGGTGAGTGGTGTGTAAGTTATCATAATGATATAGCAGCTTAATTTGACAGATCTTTCTCCCACCCAAATGATTTCAACTTCTTTGAATAAAATCTGTTCCATTTCTTATCTTAAATTACGCTTTCATTAAGCAACCAATTGATGTTGATCCTCTGTTCATGTTGTATAAAACATTCCATTTTATGTGTTATCTAGACTATTTCACAAAGGCTTTTAGGAGATTACTAAAATGTTCCTTCCTCTTGTTCCTGTCTTCGTGGAGTATTCATACATATGTGAGCATGAATCCGTACAAATATATAATAACATTCCCCTTAGGATATTGTGCATGTATATCATAAAGGAAAAGGAGATTAACGGTAGAATACAATACAAATAGGCTGAGTTTATGGCAGTCTTGCAGAAACTCCTGCCAACCAAAAGAGTAAATAACAGCTGTGTTAGTCAAAGCCAAATTTAAAAGATAAGACTTGAATTTAGGTGGTCAGAGTCCCAGAAAACTGGGCAAGCTTAATGCCCACAGAAAAAGAACTCCAAGGACAAAGAGTATAATGGTATACAATTAAGTTGAAGACAAATTTTCAAAAGTGCTTCTGTGACTTAAAAGGCTAAGTCAAAACTGACTTTGAGAGCAGAAACATTTACTCTCCCTGTAAGTCCATAGGGTTTGTGAATCTTTTAGTCTTTCCTGAAAATAGGAGTTAGGTGACTGTCCTCCTTCATCCCTTTTGGAAGCATAGTCACCTGAAAGTCAAAAAAATATGCTGGTCCAAGCAGTGGCTGAATGCCAGCAGGGATACCAAATCAAACCAAAGAACTAGAGGTACAAGCATGATTATTCCCCGTTTTTACTGGAAAGCCATATATCATCTGGTTTGAATTAAACTCTGAAGATGTGTTAGCCTGTTCAAGATCCTGTGGAAGCATTTTGAATCAGTTGTAACTGACGTAAATATAGCCTTTGACTGGAAATCTTCCAGAGAGAGAGAGCTGCAGCAGTTCAGCCAAGATGCATTATATCAAAAGTATGGATAAGTAATTCGGTGTCCTCATGGGAAGGATTGCATTACAGTTTCACAACGTTCATACAGTGCCTGCACAGTGAAAGATCTAATACAATCATTAAAAGATGGATGAATGCCCGATGAATGTTCACCTCCTATCATGGCTCTTATCTAGGCAGGTGTGGGAAGAGGAGCGTGAACCCGCAATGACAGAGGGCACAACAACAGCTTAGTCGTACTCCTTTGACATGAGCACGTGAGCTTCTGAACATGATTTACTGTGTTTGCATAGCAATATTAATTACTTTTTAGTGGTTACCTAGCCAAGAATATGGACAGAGCTGAAAAAGCTCAAATAGAAACTTCAGCCAAGCTCTGTAGGACATACAGAAGTTTAGCAGTCCTTTTACTCACAGTGTACCATAGTTTTAAGTCATGAACTAGCTCTTACATTTTTAAACCTCTTCTGTGGCAAAACATCCATGTGATTTTAGAGATCTCACTTCACCTCCCTCCATAAATCTCGTTCGATATCTCTGTGGTTGTATGTAATGTGATGAATTAGTTCTTGCCCATATAATTAGTTAATGCTACAGGGAGGGTTTGGAGTGTTTTGGTAGTTACCAAATTCTTAGTTCTGCTGTTATTATCCACTGCATGATGATTTGATATCTGAGTTCAGGCTCCAGACTGTGACTGGCGGGGAAGAACTCAACACAGCTTAAAGAGGCAACTGTCCAAAGTCCTCTTTCCATTGTCCCAATACAATTCAGAAGATCTGAGAACAAGCCAGAACAAACCAATAAATGTCAAAATAATCAAGAGTAATCCTTTCTTGGAATACGTGATGTCTACAAAAGGTGTTGAGAAGCTTTCTAGAGTGGTTCTGCTTCCCAGGCCACGAACAGGCATTTTGTGCCTATGTTAAGGTGCTTCAAGAAAAGATAATATTGTCTCTCTATTTCTTTTAAGTCTTGCAGTCTTCCATACAACAAGAACTCATTTTCCTCAGAGATTTCCAAGAGCTATATCTAACTCCTCCAACATCAATATTAAGAAAGTTAAACATTCGAACCCTATGCACAGGAGTAATTTGGCTGACTTCAGCAGGGTGCTTGTAGGATACAGAATTATTCACATCACTGAGGTACTGAAGACAAAGGCACTGTGTTTTGTAAATATTAGTGGTCTCTGTAGCTGTAAGAGCTCTAAGACCTTCAGGAGCTGCAGTATATTTGAAAACCCAGCTTTGAAATACCTGGCATGCTGCAGCTTCCCTCAGAGTGCTCATGAATGAAATATTTGAGACAACCCTCAAAAATCATATATGCAGGAAAGAAAAAAGAGTTGAAAGAAAAATGAAAGCTGCTGTGCATCATGGACTAGTTTTCCCATTTAAAAGGTGATTTTTCTTATTCTGATATTTGCCTCTTTTATGGGTATTGTGAAGAAGTGTAGTTTAGTCCAACATTTCCAACTCTCACTGTAGTCCAAGTGGTTTTGAAGCATCACTGATTTATTTAACTGCTTACATAGAAAGGTCATGTTTTTCACAGGCGCATAGTATAAACATTTGAACACAAATTAGAAAAATACCACTTAAAATCTAGGGTATTGCATTCACAATTCCCATGAAGATGTACCCTCTGTCTCTTTAGTGTAAGTCTAGAAATCATTTTAAGATCACAGAAAACCTTTTATACTCCACAGATCAGAATGATGTAGCCAATGTATAAGAAAACGCATTGTTGTTTTTTTTCCCTTGACCTCTTCAATCCTCTGTTGAAGACCTGAGAACATAATAAACTAAATTTGATTTTGTGGTCCATTGTTTCCTCTGAAAACAGGAATTTCTGCTCTGTGATCTTCTACATGGTGTTCCCTATCTGTTTGTCTCCACCAAATTTTACCCTCCACTCTTCATTTTCAGCTCTGTTTTGTCATTTCTTCTTGTAACATCTGCCATCATCTCACCATGACCTTTCATAGTACTGGTAATGCTACTAGATTCATCTGGCCACTCAAGAGGTTCTTGCCAACATGTTTCTGTACTTACATTATAAATGAAAAATCTCTAGACCAATCTCCAGGAGGAGTCTTCTACCAGCTTTTGATTTAAATTTAGTTTTATGCTTACACAGTTATGCTTGTATGCTTACCGATGTCCTGAATGTTATCAAATAATATACTGCAATTTAAAGTGACTGAAACAGTCTGAAATTTGACTGAAAGAACATGAGTAAATTAACAAGAGATTAGTCATTCATTGTTCCCAGCAAAAGTGTAGATAAACCTATTCTGATACAGTTTTCTTTTTAAAGCAAAACTTCCACTGGTTCAGTAGAGCCAAGAGGATTTACTGCTGTTAATATTACCTGGCTGTAAGGGATTTTTTAGTCGTAGTTTTTTTTTAGAACATAAAGTGCCTTGGTTGCTTTGACTGAGCTTTTTATAAATATTTAGAACTCAATGGAAAGAGGGGGGTAATATGTGGCTTCTTTTGATAAAAATATATGACAGTCAAATGCTGTTGGAGAAACGTGGGAATGCATCCACCAGCTGCAATCCCCATCCTGTGCCATGTGTGTTTGTGTTTGGTCCCCCTGTGCTGCACTGGTATCACCTCCTCCCTGCACAGAGAGCCTTTCTTCACTTCTCTCCTTGCTCCATCCCTATGAGACTCTCTCACCCAGCCCTTGATTTATGGAAAATGGAAAAGGAAGGGAAAGAAGCAGGGTTCAGAGACATCTGCAGAGGGACGGAAAGGGTGACAGAGTTAGAGATGAGGCCTCACGTTGCTTGAACTCATCAAGAATAAAGTCACAGACTGTTCAGGACATTGACAAGAGTTTCCATGTTGATGTACTTTCCATCAATTTTCTGCTGTGTGAAACCATTTTTCTTCAGGTAAAAATAAGAGCATAGCGCTTTGAGATATTCTCCAAGATCCATCCACATTTCTTTATTCAATCACATTCTTTATCTACACTGCTTTTTAAGCAGTTTCATTAACAAAAGAACAGCCTATTCAACAAATGTGGGACTCCTTCCAAAGTAACTCATACAATCTTTACCAATGTACTTGAGTGGTAAAAAATAGAATTATGCTCACATCTTGATTTTTATTTGGCTGCAGAACTTTCCAGAAAATCTTTCATTCCTTCTGACTGATTCAGGATAGCACAAAGTACAATACAGGATGAAAAATACAAACTGAGAGTTCAGAATTGCCAGACAGCCAACCCAGAGCTGCTGAGAAAAATTTATATGGTGTACATTTGCTCATGAAATTTTTATAATTTGTAATATCTTCAACATTAGCAGTACCACAAAGAGGGATGTTCTGAATTTAAACATAAGGGATAAATTCAGACAGTGGGGTTGTAACAGTTTATTACTATCTGAGAATCTGATCCAGGATTTTTATAATGGCAACGTGAAGTTGCTTCTCACTCTGTCAAAAAATTCAAGAGTATCTGCATTTTTTTCAATGAAGTAGCTTTAAAGGTTGTATTTTTCTTAGCTTTAAAACCTCAATGTGTTGTTTTACGTTACTTCAGTCAGTCTTATAAATACTATTAAGCACAATGTTCAAAACATTTTCTCATAAATTGCAGGGTAACCAATACCATTTATGACAAAAATGTAAAAGAATACATTAGAGTTTACATATTGATATTTTGTAGGTCAGACATGGTTTTCAATGTAGTTAAAACACATCTAAAGGAAAACCCAGTAACTCACAAAAAGAAGTGGTGCTTGTTTGCTTAGGTCCTGAAGCCTTTGAAAAAAAGTGTAATGGGTGGAGTGGTGACATTTACTTAAAAGGGTGCATTAATTATAGGAAGGAAGAAAGTAACGACTGGACTTCACTTAACACTAAGCACCAAGAAAACTTCAAAGACATATTGCATGACTTCAAGCTCCTGTTTAGCTTCCATGTTCACTCTCCAGATTTATCTGCCTCCCTTCATTGTTTATATCAGGACCTTAAAATGTTTACACTTGAAATGTATGTAGTTGCATTAGATGCCTTCCAGTAGACAGTATAGTCTGGTTCTTAATATTATTACCTTAATTCAACCAAAATGACTGACTTTGGCTTTTGAAGTGTTTCAGAGACAGAATATCCCACAAATATTGTGAGTTTCTTAGTGATAATAATCATGCTTGTTAAAAGGATATCTCCTTTACAGTGATCTAAAATAAAAATATATATATTCTTCCATGTTTGCCACATAAATGAAGGCAATGTTAGAAGATGTACTGAAAACTGTAGAAGATTTGATACCTTATGTTTCAGTGTTTCCTTGTGCCTGCTGAGTATTTTAATATTTCTTTTTCTTTAAAAAATTTAATTTGGGCTTTTGGAGCCAAAACTCTTTTAACATTGTCCAGGTTATATCCCCTATGGGCTTTACTTGGTTTGCTTCTTTGCTTGGTGAATGATTTAAGCCTCATTGGAGCTCTTGAACCTGTGCATTTCCTGCAGTTTTAACTGTATCCTGTTGTGTTATGAATAATGAATCTGGCTAAATGTGAGTTGCTGGCAGAGATTTATCAATTTTATTGTGAAAGAAGATTCTGGATTAGCCTGCACACTCTCCTCCTCCTTCTAACCTCCTTGCAGTTGAACACACGGGCATGCACGGTGGCCCTGACGTACTCCGGTTGACTTGAGACCATGCTGTCCCCAGGGAGTGCTTACAGGGCTGTTTCTTACCTTACAAGTGACACTGCCAGAGCAGTAGGAAGCAAAAAAGAATCACAGCTATTCCATTGTCTTTTGTGAAAGACTCCTCACTGCTACAGATAGATCTCTGAGGAGGGACTGAGTGCCTGCAGTGAACAGCATCAGACTGTATACAGTACCAGAATTTACACAATATAATGCTTTTGTGCTTTCTCCTCTCTTTTTCATTCATGTGACTCTACTTCATCTTTGATTCCTACTTTGGGTAAGATGCTGAATTGCTGCTTGCACCAAACTGCAGAACAAGACGTGTCAGCTTCATGTTTACTGTGTGGCTTGACTGAATAATCCATGCCAAAGACGGCTAATAGTAAAGGACGTTGCCAAGGACGTTGCCAATCCATGCCAAGGACGTTGTAGTAGTAAATCCAGGGCTGCCATACATCTTGTTTTCAGGTTTGGTCCAGGTGGAATTTGAAGGGTTTGCCTTGAATTTTGGAGTGCTCAGCTACCTAGAATCTCTCTGGGTGAGTGCCAGATGGAATTTTTGAAGGCATTTACTGAACAAAAGTGGATATGTTGTACAGTGCATCCACAGTGAGCCTGGTGCTCCTGGAGGCTCTCGTCAGCTCTAGCTGATAAAGTGTGACATCCACTGGGTTCAATGCTCGGGCACAAATCATTGTACCATACATTTGTTCTGTAGAGGCACAATAGATCAAACATTTTCTGGAAGCACAGGATTTCCTAAGCCCACAGTACATGGCCCATGTGCCTGTGTTTCCTGCTGGAAAACTTTGGCCTGCCCAAATACGTGGCCAGCGTGGATGTATGGATTTTTTTTTCATATAGAAGCAATTGGGCTTAAGCAAGCGTCAACACAACAGAAGAATTTGTCACCTCTAATAATAAAAATGTGTTGGAAATGTGTAAGATGCTTAAACTGGCTGCTCACAACAGCTTTTGCCTGCTGTAGGCCATGTCCAGATGTTTCTTACCTTACCCATACCCACTGAAAATTACATCTAACATATTCTACCATGGTCTGCTCATGTTCTTAAGTCTTCAGCATTGAAAACTGGCTTATACTGCTTCTTCTCAACATATATGAAAAGAATTCTTTCCAATTTACTTGAAAAAAAATGCTTAACAGAACATACTCTTGTTAGTGTTAATCATTTGTGAATCCCTTCTGCCCTTTAGGAACAGCCTTGTTAGGAGAAAGAAGATGGAATAGAGGCCCTTTCAGATTTTGACAGACACACTGCAGCCATGTAGTGCACTGTCTCTGTTACATCAGGCCAGCACTGAAGTGATGTGATTGCCAGTGTGGAGGAGAGGTCTGGGTTATGTCCTCAAAGGTCACTGTTGCCAGCAGGCAATACCTAGAGAGTATATTCCCTGCACTCCCCTAGCTCAAAGGATCTGATTGTGAGAGCCCTCACATCAAAATGCACAAATAGAGAGAGATTCTTCTGCAGTCTCCATCATCAGCCACAGAGCGGGTCACAATGTGGCCTTTGTTACAGCAGGAGACTTCCCTACCACTTACAAAAAAGTTGCATAAGAGACAGCTGAAGAACACAAGGTGAAACACATTTTTAAATGTTGACAGGTAACACTGCCATGCAGACTCTACAGCTGAATCTTCTAACTTCTGTTAGTGCCTCAATGAATTGCAGACAAAGTATAATTAAATAAATTAAATTTTTTATTCATGTAAATCTTACAAGTCTTTTCTCTTTTAAGTCTTTTAAATCTTAAGACTCATCAGACAATTCCTTTGGGTGCAAAAAGTCATGGAATCATAGTCATAGAACATCCTAAGTTGGAAGGGACTCACAGGGGTCATTGAAGTCCAACTCCTGGCCCTGCACAGCCCCAAGAATCGTGGATGTGCCTAAGAGCCTTGTCCAAACACTTCTGGAACTCTGGCAGGTTTGGTGCTCTGACCATTTCCCTGGGGAGCCTGTTCCAGTGCCCAACCTCCCTTTGGGTGAAAAACCTTTCCCTAATATCCAACCTAAACCTTCCCTGACACAGCCTCATGCCATTCCCTCAGGTCCTGTTACTGGTCACCAGAGAAAAGATCAGTGCCTGCCCCTGGTGCGGAAGCTGAAGGCTGCTATGAGGTCTCCCTTTAATCTCCTCCAAGCTGAAATCACCAAGTGATCTCACTCACTTCTTGTATTCTGGAGGAGTCCCCTCCAGATCCTTCACCATCTTTGTAGCCCCACTTTGAATGCTTTCTGGGAGCTTCTTATCTTTCTTAAACTGAGGCACCCCAAACTGCACACAGGGCTTGAGGTGAGGCTGCACCACTGCAGAGTAGAGCAGGACAATTCCCTCCCTTGACCAGCTGGCGATGCTTTGCCTGATGCCCCCTCAGGACAGGGTTGGCCCTCCTGGCTGTCAGGGCACTGCTGACTCAAATTCAACTTGCCTTCGATCAGGAACCCTAGGTCCCCATTTTGTGGCACTGTTCTCCATCATCTCATTCCCCAAACTGTACGTACATCCAGGGTTGACCTTTCCCAGATGCAGAATCTGAAGTAAAATTAAAGTTGACAGAATCATATTTTGAAGAATATTTTGTAGAATACAAAGACAGGCAAAATACAAAATTCCTGTGGTTTCAAGTCTATCCGATACAATAAGATGATAGCTTATTTTCGAACACAGCTTTGTAACAAGAGCAATGAGATTCATATGTTTTTGGAATTCTGCTGGGCCACAGGATGAGAAAATTAATAATGAAATAAAATCCTATTCTGCATCTCACTCAAATACTCTGTTACGCGGGGGGCTGGGTGACAGCTCTGTGAAATCAGTGAGCTTGATAGTTTTAATGTTTGCTATGGTAGATGTTAGAAAAAGGACCAGAAAGCTTTAGGATCCACTGTATACAACTTGCCTAACATTTGCAAGATAATCAGAAACAGAAGTCTATAGATGGAGTTGGGGGTTAGGTGTTGTCTGATACATATCCCTCTCTGTGATCAGAAGCCTCCAAGCATGGAGAGAAGGAAATAAGCAGGCAGCAAACAGTGCAGGGTCTCCAGGAAGGAACCAGAAGATGAGAGATTTGGGGCAAGGGTGAACTGTGCAGTGAACTGTGCACAAAAATACTATTTCCCATTGCTGGACTCCTCCTTTGCCTGGAATTTGTATACATTTTATTTAAAAGGAAGATAAGTACGGTACATGACTGCTTCCTAACAATTCAAAACAATTCTTAATAAAGAGGAATAAATGTTTTTTCCTTGTCAATGCAATCTGCCATCCTCTTTTTTACATTTGGGAAGACCTGAGCGAGTGTTTATACTGACAGAATGATTGCAGTGTGAAAAAGTGAATCTTCACCCTACAGTGCCTGGGAGAATTTGCTTCTTTCATCTTCCCCATTCCTATAAATTTGACTATTTGTGGTGAAGCAGGCTCAGGACCCACCAAATTAAGTATAACAGCCCACAAGAGTAAGATGTCCTGTGTCTCTCTGTAAACAAGGATTAAGTGCTGGTTTTAACTACAAGATGACATTATTGCTCCCATTTGTTTTATGGATTCTTTACTATCCGTTACTTAATTAAACTCAAAGCACAAGCCTAACTTTATCATTACTGAGCCTGTGAGCAATCATTAGTTGTCACTGAGCCAGCTCTTCGTGTGGTTTGACAAACTTTTACTTTGGAGATAGGATAAGAATAGCTTATTGGATCTGGCTTGGCTATCCTGAAATCAATGTGTGGTATCAAGTCCTGAACAGCACACTTCTGTACTACATATGGAAGATAAAACAGAGGGTCAGTAGGCCTGCTTTACTGTTGCATTTCACCAGAATTATAAACATACAGCAGACCAAAACCAGTCACACACAGTTGAATCAGTCTCCTTGTGCCCATGGAAATACCCTGCTTCCTTGCCGAAATCTTTCCACAAAAAGCTTTCTAAATGATATCATCATATTTCTCCTTACTGGCACTCTTTAACCCTTTCTCCTTTTCTTTTTTTTAATTCCACCCTGAAAACAATTTCAGCTCGTTCAGTGGAGTTGCTGTAACTGTTGCTCAGTGCTTTTAGATTCATGCTTCTGTCCCAGCTTTTTTCATCTAGTAAGTCAGGATCTGAGATCCCTCCTGTGTTTAATTTAGTCGGTGTTTCAGATTAGCTCACCACTACCCATGTGTGTGAACAAAAGAAACTGAGCACGAGCTTTGTGATTGCTACTTACTTAACATGACTGATTTTCAACTTTTCTGTAGGAACAACAGAATCAGCTTCATGAAAACTTTTTATTGTTCTAACCTTCTGTAAAGACACTGAGAAAAAAAGAAAGAGCAAATGAGACAGAATGGGTTGAAGGTGAAAAAGGTGTCAGGAACAAAGGTTTTCTACTGTGAGAGTTCCCAGGTAACAGGCCGTGTGGGCTTCTTGAACTATTTCTGAGACAGACAGGCAGATTGCTGAGTCAGTGCTCATTTAGTGTCCTTCAAGAATTAATTAAAAGCAGTGAAGAATATGCTTTGCTTCCTCAGTAGGGTTTTTTTTTTCCTGAAACTGTTTTGAGCAGCTTTGGTGGAAGGAAATGGGAGACAACTGCCATTATCACATAAAGGCAAGACCACTTCCTGCAGGACAAAAGTCACAGGTATATGGGTCAAAACAGCAGCTGGAGGTCTTTCCAACACATTAGCTTTTAATAGGCAGACTGAGAATAATTGACAAAGGTTTGTACCAGACCACCTGGAAGCAAGCTTCAGATGTTTACTAGTAAGGATAAAGCACCTCGACCTAACCTTTCTCATTACAGGAATTTTACACACTTGATTTAATCCAGGTTGAGATAACAAGCCTCATAGATGAAGTTCTCAGGAGACTTTGTTCAGCTGATTTTCCAAATAGGCTTTGTACTTTAATATTGTTGTAAATGCACATTACTTACTGGGGAGCCTTAGACATATTTGGTAAAGCTGGTTGCCACAGCAGTTGTTGCTGTGCTACGTGGTCTGTTTTGCATTTAGCTTTTTGGTATGGTAGTATTACAAAATAAGCATATTCACTGTGAGGAGAAAAGCAGCAACCCACCAAGCCTCTTTCTTCCTAATATGGTGAAATAAAAAGCCTTGGTTCGAGCCAGCTGAAGTGCTGATGGAGTCGAGGCCCAAGAAGCAGTGTCATGTGGCTTCTGAAGAACACAAGGGTCATGGTCAAGATTCACACTGGAAGGGCAGGAAAAGTTTAAATTCTCTGACCATGACTAAATTATGGGGTCCCATGATGTTATCAGAGGTGCCCTTTTCTCCTCCTAGCACATGTTTGATTTCAGACTGGTGAGAGTGTTCCCTACTGCAGCTGATGGCTTGGGAGCTCTGGGCTGTGCTGTATAGCACATGTAGGAACTTATTTTTCACATCAGTTTACAGTAAGTAGATACATGAATTTCTCAGTGGGCAGCCACTGAGAAAAAACCCCCTCAGTGTGGGGGTTCCAGGCAGAGCCCTGAGCTCAGGCAAAGGCTGCTGAGGGACAGGCTGCAGCGGGAGGATAGGCACCGTGCTGGGACGTCTCCTCTGCTCTCACTGTGTCCAGAGAACAGGGGCCCCAAACGCCATTAGACTGCCAGGAAGTTTTGCCTTTTTCCTTATTTGTGTTCACTATCACCTTTTAAACAAAAGAGCTCAGCTTTTCACAGCAGCAGGCAATTGGCCAGTGGTAGCTGTTTGCTCCATCCCCCTGCCAGCCCCCAGCTGAAGAGGTGGGGTTTTCTGGCTGCTTCTCAGGGGTTGTGCTTCTGCTGGTTAAAACCTCTGCTTGGGGACGCTTGGTAGAGTATAAAGTCATGATAGTTAGGTCCCGTGAGACATGCTTTTTTTAATTACTTGCTGATGCAGGGAAGAGAGATACTTGAATCCATAAAAGAAAGGGAAACCTGTAAGAAACCAGAGGCTGACACATCAAGAATACATAATCCTAGTGATTATAATTTATCAGGTACCCCAGTCATCTGAGGCTTTGCAAACAAAAGCCGACTGAAACACATCTCCCTGGAGGGAAAGCTACGTGGAAAACACTCAAATAGCTTTAACCACAGTCGTGTCGCAAATTCCTCTTAGATTTGGTGACTGTGGCTTGTTCTAATTAAAACAGTAACAGTTTCAGCACTGTGTTTTAAAGTAAACAACCGTTTTGTGTTTATAGGGAGAAAAAAGGAGAAAAACATGGAAGATAACAGTTCTCTCTCTGCCTGGAGTACATGTCTCCACAGCTCCATAGCACATTTTGTCCTGCTGCAGTGTTGTCACCCATCACAAAGCTTTGCTTCTCAGCAGCTCTCCAATAACACATGGGCAGTTTGGGCCGCCAAATCATCCATATTACACTTGCATGTATTCAAAAAGAGGCAAAGGCCTGAGCTTTAACTTTTATAAAGCCTAATCATGTCCAAAGCTGGATTTGATGTGCTCCACTGTTTCTACCACAAGCTGGGGCTCAGACCTAGTCCAGAAGGAACCACCCAGATAGAGCAAGGAGGCTCCAGGAGCCTCAAGAAAGCAGCTAGCCCTTCACTGGCGAGAAAAGAAGAAGCAGAGGCAGCAGCACAAAGAGGAAAAAGCGTGCTTAGTCAGCTTTATTAAATAACATATTCTTTATACATCCATTACCAAAACTTTGACACAGAGGGAAATACTGAAAAGGAAATATCTTTCTTTTTTTTTTTTTAACTGGAGTAAAAGTGTTGCCTGTGTTTTTAAACAAAGGCGTGTTGGCAGAATCATGCCGTACAGAAAAGGAAGAGAGAGGGAAACTGCATTTGAATTAATACAGATAAGTGAAGGCCAGAAGACCTTATGACAGAACTTTCCATTAATTCCTGTAGTCTAGCTCTCTGCCATAATTGCGTTACCTCCTAACTCCTTTGTACAGATATTGTTGTAGTTATTACTGGTTACTGTATCTACTACAGTTAATACCTACAACAGCTGTTTACAGTATTGCAGCTGTAATAATGTAAAAGAGCAAAGTCAGATGAGACTTTCATGGAGGGTGTTGTATAAAATTTTGAATGAACTTACATAACTGTCTTCAGCTGCTAGTACTTACGGTGGGAAAAGACCAGAACAAAAGAGTAAGGAACAAACTTTGTTTTAATTCAGTCACTGTATTGAATCTTAGCTTGAAACCTGATTTTTAATGAATCATAATTTTTTGAACCTGTGATCAAAGCCTTCTGTCTGACCTAGAATATACTATTTCAGTTCAAAGACCAATTTTGTTAAAATTGTTTCTATTTTACCATAATTTAAGAAAAACAAAGAAATCTTTTTAAAAGGATTTTCAAATAAAAGGTAATAATTCCTCTGAATTAAAGTATTTCAAGTTTTGAATTGTTTTCTGGAGCCAGTATAAGTTTGTAAAATATTTCAGGGTTCCCAAGCCTCATTATTTTTCCCCAGAGAAGTTTTCACTGAAAAATTTCAGCTAGTCAGCAAAACAAGAAGGAATAGAAAGGGAAACTGAGGTACAAAAAGGTTAACATAGTTTTCCAGTGTCTCATTAGGTGGATATCAGTATTAGAAATAGAAATTTCATCTGCTGCGTCCCTCTCTGGAGTGAGAAACAATAAAGAACATTAAATACATAAATTACTAGATGCAAAATAAATGTCCAGCCATAATTCTTATGAGCAACAGAGGTCATGACAGTTACCAGAACTGTGTACTTGGTCTCTGAAATCTTGTTCCCTTCTCCCTGGTATAGTCATGGGTGAAGCCCTGGTTGCCTGTTCTGTCTGTATGGCACAAGTTAGCATGATAGAAATGTAATTTTATTTGTATCACTGTCTCTTCAGAAAGTCCCTCCCTCGTTGTCGAAGAATTAACAGGATGCTTTCCAACGAGTCAGCACCTCCTCCTACATTCAATCGCTCCAATTCGCAGGCCTCCATGGACAGCACTTCCATGGAGGACTTTTGGTGTGAAGTGGAGAACATCAAGGAGAGCAGAGAAGATGGATCTGAAGAAGCCACAGTCTTGGAGTTCAAACCTGCTGATGGTAAGCACACAAACACTGCTTCTTCCTTATACCTTGGCTTTGACTCCTCACTAAAGAGTCGTGCCCTGATCTCTTTTCTCGTGTCACTCGGTATGAGCAAAAGTATTAGGCTGGGTCACTGTAGCTCCACTTGTGAACATCACAGTCAATCACTGGAAAGAAGCAATAATTCAGTCTGGTTTATAACTGGAGCTGGTAATTAACTTCTGAAGTAAGGGATTTTTTGTGTTGACTTTTTGCTTCAGGAGAACAGATACGGTGTAATTCTGAAAAGAGAGGCACTCAATGAAACTAAATCTCCAGCATTAAATAGACTAAACCAAAACATTTAAAGTAAAACAATTTATTTTGTTAGATTTATTTTGTTAATAATTCATTTAGTATGCTGGAATTTTAAATTTTCTGGCATTTGATAGGATATAATGCAGAAGTTAGTAAAGTCCTGAAGAATTTTTTGGTTAGATACCGTTTAGTGCTATCAGGAATTTGATAACTACCGGTTTCTATGAGATTACACAATTTAGATATAATTCAGGAAGAGTTTAGAGTTTAGTTCAGGGGTAAGTCTGAATATATGGATGCCTACCTTATTCAGACTCCCCACTTGACCAAATTCATTCATCACTTCTACAGCATATCCTGAAGGTATTACTACCTCATTCTGTTGTCTTAACATTTTCCTCTCTCTTGTTTTGTGCTGTATTTGGAAAAACACGTAATGTTGTAATGCAGCTTTGTGTTAGATTTGATAACATGTAGAACAACAGTTCACATTTTTTTCCGGTTTTGACCCCATTTACAAATGCATTATATTGTGCAACACAAAATACCAGGTGTTACTACAGGACGAAAAAGAATTTCTTCTGAGGTCAAGACCCACTGATAACTCTTCCTGGAGAACATCTTGTGGCTCATGGCTACTAGTCTGGTTATTACTGATCTAGAGATAGATTTTGAAACAATGGTGTGTTCTTGCCTTGCAATAATTAACACGAGTGATGATGGGGTTTTTTTACCTTGACGTGCAATGGGATGTCATTAGTTCTGCTCCCAGGAAGAATGGTGAAAAGGGGTGAAAAGTACTACTTTATTAATCAAACAAATATGTAATCAGTCTTGGTAGGTAACCTACACAGAGGTATCTAACTCCAACTATGTACTGTTTCCATCGGAAACACCTCCCACTCACTAGTTCCCAGTAGAGCTGTCTTGGAAGCCAAGGGAAAAGACCGGTTCACCAGAAATCTTGGTCTGCTATGAGGGTTATGGTTGGTCAGCTTAAATCTAAACTGCACTCTTCTGTTCCTTATTGGGAAAATTCTTGTCCAATCATACTCTTTAACTTGGAGACCTTAGAAAGAGGTTATGAACCTACTGGTGTCTCTCCTTCATTAAGTCGTCAGCATGAACTGACAGGTGTCTCTGACTTGTCTGCACTGTCAGGGGAATGTCACAAATCTCTGAGTTACCAAGCTGTGTAAGTTAATAGGGAAAGTCAATACAGGAGCTCATTTTCCAGAAAGATATCCATCAGTTTCATTACTGCTGAACTAAATCTTCACAACAGCCCAAACACTGCTGCAGTCCTATTTTGTCACTTTGTCTGATTACACCTCATTACGATGCACTGATTTTTTCTCCTCTGACCTGACCTAAAAATGAGACTGCAAGTCAAAATGCAGTATATCTCCACACTTCATTTACCTTCATTTTGTTGTTTTAAACATATATATAAAACATATATAATAGTGTACGCTAGCACACAACCAGGCAATGTTTGTCCTAGTTATTAAGATCAGGAATATGTTCAGTTTGGGATTATAAATCTTGGAAGTTCTATTAAGGTCCTAATAGGAAAATTCTCCTTGCCAAGTCAATGTGAAAACCCTTGGGGCAAAATTAAACCATTCATTGCCCTTTTGAGAAGTCTTTGAGAGGAAGAGATGCAGGATCCTTAAAAAGGAGGCTAAAGGGTGCTAGCAGCCAGACACCACTGATACTGTCAAAACCACAATGTGGTTTGGCAGACAACATGTGCAAGGAGCAGACCACAGCACACTTATTCTGCTGATGTTAGTAAATACAATCAAAAAAGAACAGAAGATTATAACAAGTGGCACAAGGAGTGAAAATGCAGGGGAAGAGGAAGACATGGGGTATTAAAGATGTCTGTGATGTGCTGAGCTGCTTTGTAACTTCATGTTTCAAGGCTGGGATGCTGTGCATTGTTTAAGGCTGTATCATCTGTGAGTTATTTCAGTTTATATCTGAAATTCAAAGCAAGGCACACCTCTTTCCTAGCAATCTCTATGAGAAAAAGATAATTACCCTCTCAATTATCTGTTTTTCTTCTGGTGGAGCAGAATCAAAGTATCAAGACCCTGCGGTATAAGTAGCTAACATTATCAAAATACGATTTTGTAAAACAACATGGGGTTTTTCTTGACCTACATTTAAAACCTATGTGTCATAAAATTTTGAGGGTTTTGTAGTGCATAAACTTCTTCTCTTTGATAGTTTTACTCCTCTGGTTGCTGTTGCTATTTCTTAGTCTATTGTTTGTGAGTGGTTAGAACAGGAAGAGGCCAAAAGCCAGAGAAAACAAGTGGTAAGCAGGCAGAATTTCATGTCTGCCTTACTATTTTTCATAGCATCATGAAAAACAAGTTTGATTAAAAACTCAGTACTTGGAAAGAATATGTCAAGACAAAAGCTAAAATTAATATAATTTAAAAAATGAAACATGAACCGATGTGGCTCCAACAGCAGCATACAAGAATGAGAAGAGACCTTCTTAGAAAGAAGAGTGAGGAGGGAAGTTCAAAACTTACAAAGACGGGAAGGGAACACTCTGTCATCCTGTCTGTGGATACAGAAAGGATAAGAGAGGAGAAGCTGTTTCATGGGATACAAAGTTGGTCACACCCCTGGCTAACACAGAGCAAGGGTTTTAGAAGCAGCTATTTTTGTAGAGCTTTGTAAAGAGGCAGGGCAGTTAACAATCAAGTCAGTGATGGCACATGCATAAGATGCTTTTGCTTGTCCCTGCAGCCTAGTCCTGTAATTTTCTCTTTTGTGTATCTAGCTGCCAAAGTGCAGCAAACTGGTGTCCATCAATCAGCCTGCATTCTGATGTCAAGAAGAGGCAATAAAGGGAGAGTGGAAATACCAACCTGCCATTTAAGACCAGCACTGGGACAAGAACAATAAGCGCATTGACTAGTTGTTTTATAGAACATGCTGCAAATCAATCCATTTCCTGTTTGACATGTTTATATGTGGTACCTCTTCTTCAGTCAGAGTGAAATTAGTGTCCTGTCTCAAGCAGCATACTGCTGAGCTAGGATTGTTCCCAAAACTGAAATGAAGGGCCTCAAAATCTCCTAAGTGATGAGAGATTTTAAAAAACTGTGACTGTTTACTTTTAAAAGCAGACAAATAACAAAGTAAAGACAGCAAAATTTAAAATCACTTAATGATTCAGAAAAGGCAGATTGGGATCTTCTCCTAGTCCAATAATGACAAGGCGTATTGATTTAATGTAACAGGTAGCAAGCTGAAAATCTCCATTGGCTTTGCCTGGACAGTTTTTGGTCGCAAGGGGACTGCAGATGTGGCTTTGTGAAAAGATGTGAGAAGCTTCCCCCATGTCCAATAGAGCCAGGATAGAAAGCAATTTTTCACACAGTGCCTAATCTCACTGTGGAACCAGTTGCAGTGTTGAACTACCTGAGAAACAAGATTCAAGAAGATATTAGTCACTAATTAAGATATCAAGAAATGCTGGCGTGTACAGTGCTAGTGAATCTTTAATTATTAGAAATTAGGATGATACCTAGCATGCAAGGATGGCTATTTCTGCATATTTCACCCCTACCTGACCTCTTTGATACCTACCCTTCACTGAACCTTGCTCTTTAGTAAGCAGCTCTGGTTCTTAATCATCTTGTTCAAAACAAGCTACTAGACTGGGTGGACATCACTTCTCTCAGTGTGGTTTCTTCTCTAGGTGTCTGACTACCAGCTGGTCCTCTGGCATCTCAAATTCCATTGTTAGTGTGCAAATACATTATTCCAGTGTATACACGTCTTCAGTATTTTTGTTTGTTTGAATTTGAGTACCATCAGCCAAATGTCTTTATCCAGGAGAGTGTGCTAAAAATGGTAAGCATGGCATAAATGGTAACTGAGGATATTTATGCTCTTGAATAAGAGGGTTAGCTTTAAGGACCTTGCTGTGTCAGGCTCTCTACTCTGTTGCATTTTTCACACACCTATGCTGACGCACAGGTTAGAAATGCCTCTTCTGTTCTTCTGGTAAGCCTGTCCTGTGCAGACACTGGCAAACTGGAAGTTGAGCGCATGTTGACAAAACCATCTTAACTTGCACTTGTGGCCTGAGAAAGGTTGGAATTGGAGTCTTACCAAGGCAAAGGCTATGGCAGCAGTCCATCATGCCAAGTCCTTTCCTTTAGCCCCCTCGCCCTCCCTTGCCAGGCCTGGTAACACACTCTTTTCCTCCACAGAAGGGGAGCTGGAGGCAGAATGGCTACAAGATGTAGGTTTATCTACGTTGATCTCTGGAGCTGAAGAGGAGGATGGCCAAGCTCTGCTGTCCACTCTGACCAGAACTCAAGCTGCTGCTGTACAGAAGAGGTACAACACCTACACTCAGACCCTGAGGAAGAAGAACAAGCACACAGTCCGGGATGTGCGAGACATCTTTGGCACCAATGACTCTCCTGTAAGTATCTCAGTGAATGCCTTTGATCTTAATTTTTATGCAATTTTCAAGTAGTTCACCAAAGTTTCTGCCAGACTGGAACCCTTTTCTGAGGACAATGTACAGACAGCCAGTGGCAGTTCCTGACCCTAAGACCAGACTTTTAATACTATATATACTATATTTTGAGAAGAAAGGAAGACATCAAACACAATAGATGGTGCACAGTTTTGCAACTAACCTGTAACAACGTTTTATCTGTTACCAGTCTTCCTCCTGCAATCTCCTACCAAGACTAACATTTACTCCTTTATTTTTTGTAAATTGGTGAGTTACTCTTGGCAGCTATTCAAATTTTTGATGGCTTCTGGGGACACTTACTATTTACTCAGTATCCCGGTGGTGAAGTAAATCTTCTCTAATGAAGCAACTGGGGTTCAAATATTCATAAGCAATTAAAAACCTGCCAGCACAACTGCAATTGGTACACTGGCAGTCACATTTCACTTACGTAGCAAATGAAAATCTATTAACTGTTTGTTTGCTTCATGGCTTCAGAAACGAATATTACCTCTGGTGGTTTCTTCCGCTTTTCCCTGAGGATATCTCTAAATGAACCAGTTCCTAGCACTACATGTTTTGACTCTGGTGAATGCAGTCAACTGTGTGAGTTTAGTCTGATGCTCAAAGCAACAGGCATGATTTTACCTTTGTCACTCATGATATCTTAAATGGGAGTCACCAATAAGCTCACAATCTCACCTTTAAAATTAATATTAGCGTTTTTGCCATCACAAAACTCCAAGAAACTCTTTTTCATTATGGTTTTTCTTTGCCCTTTTCTGTTTGTCCTATCTTCTCCTCAAGGCTTGGCATCCTGGATTATTTAAAACAAACAAACAAACAAAAAGAAAAACAAAAAAAAGGAAACAAAATTGTAGCTGCATAAAATTGAAAAGATATAATGGCGAGAAAGTTAACTTATTTGTCTCCAAATTTAAGTATCTGCACTCTTTTGAATCTCTTGCGGATATCCCACAAATACGTCCAGAAGTATCCGGTAGTTTCCTGTAGTCAGACTTTCTTTCATGAGAAATAATCAGGCATGTTTGCAGGAACGTTTAAAGGCAGATGGTTCTTCTAATTAGATTAGCACACTTCTATTCAAATCTTTGTAAACCTTAATGTGTTTAAAAAAACTTAAGCTTCCCAATAACATTCAATCATAAAAATAAATGTTGTGCCTGTTCTCTCAGGTGGACACATTATTGATGTATTTTTGACCTGCTTATTTTCTGCTTTCTGACTTTCTAAAGTTTCTCCCTTGCTAGAGGAATTTGTATCTTCAGAGCCAATTGCCCTTCAAATCACCTTTTTACCTCCTCTGAAATTCATTTCACTTACTAGCTCTGCATTTTTAAAGTTTAAAAGATAAAATCAAATAAGTAATTAAGGCTTCGAATTTTTCTTCCCACAAAAATATGCAGTTCTGCAGGTGCTTACCTAAATGTTAAACACAGATACACAAGTACAACTGCAGAGCACACCATCGCTTCCCTCCAACAGACCGTGACACAGATTGCATTTCTAAAAGCCTGCAAGGCTCCCTGCACTCTTTTGGTTTTCCTGTTGACCATTGCTCCAATCTGCTGCTTATTACGGGATTTAGAAACTTGGTGCTAATTATCAGCTCTTCAGGGATAAACGCGCTCCAGGAGAGCTTGTGTTCCCGACCTAAGGGTTTCCCGAGCAGTCTTTGTTAGAGGGTATCAGCAGTCCTTTGCGCTCTGCTACCTCTTTGGGCACGGCACTACAGCTGGTGGTGAATCTTTGTGATGAATCATCTTAGGAAAGAGATCCGCGTTAAAAACAACCCAGCCGAAAGAAAAGAGCGACAGGGCACGGGAAAGGGTAAATCTTTTCAGCACAGCTGCTGAAGAGAGGCTGGTAAGGAGACTGCTTGAAATGACATGAAGTTTTGCTCTCCCATCCTTGCCTTTTTGTTGGGAAGGAAGAAGTAATCGTGGTGCAAATAGCAAAACAGCTCTAATTGTTTCACATAACTGTATAATCCTCCCCATTAGGAGGATGGATTTACACCTCCTTCCCAACGACCTAAGAACTGCAAGAGCCTGGAGGGATGGGTTTACTCTCTGCTGTGCCTAATGATGAGATAAAAGGTGATTAGCTCACTAAGGTCACCTGAGATGAGATTTAGGGGACCACTAAAGGAGCGTAAATAGTTGTCATCTGGAGTGGGGAAAAAGAAAGATAGATTTGCCCTAGTTTTTGTCTCTGTTCTGAAAACAAAACAAAACAAAACAAAAAGCCTGCCTGCTAGATGTTTTGCTACTAGTGCCTGGTGGCCAGCCTCTGCGGGGGTCAAAATAGAGCAAAGGGTGCTGTTTCAGTCATCCTGCCTTGAGGTCCATCCCCACAGGGCTGGAGTGTTCCCTCAACAGACAGAGTGGACTCAAATAAAAGGAAATGCAGCCATTCCTCTTTTTGTTTGGGTTTTTTTCTTCTGTTGCCTATCCCGGAAAGGTGCCATGATCCCTGGGGGCAAAATGCCGCCCCTGTGGTACAACACCCTTGGCAAGAGCCATGCCTTGGTAGAGCAGCCTGTCCCAGCCGAGGTGTTTTTGCTCTGCTTCGGACAGGTCTACAGCCAGCAGCCTCGACTGACAGCCACAATACCGAGTTGTAAGTTGGATGGTTTATTAATCACTGTGGCCTGATTTTCCTTACTGCTGGTACCCTGCTGCTTCAGTCAGAAGCCATTGGCGTTTCTAGGGCTCAAAGCCTAGAAAACTCAGCAGAATACAAATGGACACACACACACACACACACTGATTTTGTTATTGGAGGGAGAAAGTGAAGCATCATGCTTAACAGCCCAGCTCTGCACCTTGCCTAAGAGTTTTTAGAAGCATTTTACTTCAGCTATGCATGAGAAAATCATGTCCTGATTAAAGAGGAATCACTAACACAGAGCTGCTTGCATGAAAAGGTGTTTGTAATGACAGTGCTTGGAGATATGAATATATTCAAAGCATTGGCAAATTATATTCTGACCAGAACTATATCGTTATCCTTCTCTTTCTTGATTTCCCTTAGCTGCAGGGCTGACAATAGAATTTGGTTGCTTTGGTGCTCCAGTGATTTGGTTTTACATCTTCTACAATGAGGGTAGCTACGAAAGAACTATCTACCTTATCTCCGCCTTGCTCTTCTGATTTCCTCTCCCCGTTGGAAATTGCTGTGTACACTGTGGCAGTAAACAGTGGGCTCATTTTTAATATGTTTGATGAATCACTTTCAGTCAGAAATGGGGGTATGAGAAGCTTCACCTTCACTGGAGCCCCACCCAAATGAATAAAGCTGTCCCAGTTTAGTTAGGGACACAATCTGACTCTTAGTCTTTCACATTCATTAAGATCTTCCATAGTTTTTTATTCTTCTTTTATACTACAGAAACAATATGGATATTTAAAATTCATGTATTAAAAAGGTTTTATTCCCAGTCTTCCCTTTCTTTTTTATCATATTATCCTAAGATTGAAAAAAAAGTAATGGGGGGCAAGGAAGAAATTTTCACAGAAGGGACATCGTTTTGGCTTCTTTGTACACTCTCACTGTGGAAGCTGGGAAAAGAGACTGAGAATATGACATTTTAACTACCCCTGACATTGTACACAGTCCACATTATTCTATAATTGCCAGAAGCTAGAGCAGCCCACAGGGTGTTGCAAGCCCTGATGGGTGCAAAGCTTTCTGCTGGCTCTGCTGCGCTTTATGTAAGCGGGTTACTGCAGGTGCTTCACTGTTGATTTCACCCTTGTAACAAGGCTGGAAGTATTTTTGAACTTTTGACTCATTGTAAATCTATTCTGAAAACTGTTGTCTGGATCAGACACTCTGAGCACTGAAAGTAGATGAGTCAGTTGCTAATGTTTACCATTAATTTCTCCATCTGGATCTTAAGTAGAAGCATAACTACTTTTATGGTTGATTTTCCCAGACTGCTGAGACAGGTTTAACCATCCCCTCCACTTCCATACTCCCACCTGAAATTTATAGTTGTTTTAATGTCCTCAAGCTTTTTGTGTAAATGTTGTGGGATTTTATCACAAAAGCATCCGATAGTTCTCCCTTTTAAAAAATCAATGGTCCTTACAGTCTTCTGGTAAAGGAAGTCCATGTGACTCAAATCCTGTTTGCTCTCAAGTTCACAGGCCATTGAATGGACTCTCTCAGGAGAGATTTTATTCATGTTACATTTGACTTTGTTACCCGAATAGCTCAGAGGATAAGGAGGAATAAAACAACTGCAACATTATTTCAGGCTTCCAATTGGAAGAGCTGCTTGTCTTTTAAATATATGACATTTTTCAGCAGCCTGAATGCTGCTCCTGTGCATTGCCTACAAATGGAGAAGACAAAATTTCTGCCCTGAGGCATTGCTGCTTGTTGATAAACAGCCGATTTAGCAATTTAAAAAGCAATTTAAAGAGCGGGTATTGAGGGCTCATGGGGTTTCTCAGCTGCAGGTTCAGCTGGAAAACTGGAGCTGCTCCATCAGTCTCAGAGAGGGTGAGGTAGCAAGTTTGAGAAAGGCGGAGGGTCCAAGGGCTACCACAAGGATGCAAAGGACAGCAGAAAAAAAATACAAGACAGGTTTGAAACATTGTAATCATTTTCATACAGTAATCTTCAAACTATTTTTTTAATTCCTGACCTTGTTTATAGTGTTTGTTGTTTTGGGGTTTTTACCCAAGAACACGTAGATGAGCTGCTACTGCCTCATGCACACAGAAACACTCGGATTTGTCTTTGTGAGTCACAGAACTGCTGAGAACAAGGCCAAAATTCCCCTGCCAGTAAAAGGTGGCACTGCTTGAAGTCACCCCCTGGGCTACTAAGCCCTTTCTCTGCAGTGCAGAATGACTTCTGGAGTGGAAAGAAAGACTATAGAAAATTTCTGTGTTCCCTCATGCTGTTTTTTGCAGTGCACTGATAAAAGTGTTAGTATATGGGAGTGTTAGTATATGGGAGGACATCTGCCCATTAATAACTTTCTGGTGCCCAAATTGCAAGAGACACCAATGAAGCCTGATTTCTGAGAGGTGCCTGGGAACAGCAGATATTCAACATGTGTCAAAGAGTCTTCGAAAAGATTTGTGGCTAAAATTATTAAAAGCAGGATGAATTACGGTTCTACAAGGACTTTTTGCTTAGTATAATTCTGTACAGCAATTTACTTAACTAATTTCAGTCATTATATAGGACAGGACTCATTAGGTAAGGCAGGCTGTAATATTACTGACCTCAACATGATCCAAATCTGTGCAGGCTTGGCAAGATTAATTCTCAGTCTTGGCTATGAAAAATATACTCTGGAGAATCACAACAGGCTGTTCTATATTTTGAAAAAAGTGTAAGCTGAGAAGGATACACTGTTTCTTGAACTGTAGCAGTTTCTGTCCATCGATTTTTACCTTCAGTGGAGACTGATCATTTTTCCTTGCTTATCAGCTCACGTTTGAGACAGTTCCAGTGCCACCAGTTCCTTCTAATGGTATTCAGCATCCTGCGCAGAAGCCAGTTTGGAAATCAGTTACCTGTGAGTATGACATGTAACCAGTGTTCACTTTCTCCTGGAAAAATGATAGACAGAAAGACCCTTTTGTGGTTCAGGGGTTAGTCCCTTCCTTCATATTGGGGCAGTCCTGCATATATTTCCTTAAAATGATTGTCAGCTTATTGTCATGCAGGATCCAAAGTTTCCTATGAATGACCGGTGTTGTACAGACACAAACTGCTGCCCTCAAGGCATCAGCATCTAAAAAGTACTGATCGTTGCAAGACTGGGGCTGTAAAAATAATCGCTAAACAATATTTTGCAGAATTTGTCCAAAATATGTCATCAATGTATTTTCTTTTTGCATATCATCACAAGAAAAACGCATATTTCCTCTGCATTTTTCTGGTACTGCAGAAACTGCAGTATTAGAAATGTATCGTTTTCCTGGTTCTGCGTTATTATTTTGATCTACTAATGGTGTTATCCCTTAAATGCTTTGTCCTGACAGTGACTGGCACTGCTAATGAAAACAATAGCTCCACTCAGTGTCTGGATAACTGTCAGCAGCCTTCCATGAGAAAGTCCATCTCTTATTTTGAAAGCTTTTCCCATTAGCATTGTTCAGGGCTTAACTAAATGGATATTAATACCCAGGTTACTAAACTAGTCCCTTGAATGTTTACCTCTGGATACAGTGCCACAGGCGTTTTCCTTGGTAGCAAAAGCTGCTCTCCTGATACTTCTGCTCTTCAAGCAGTTGTACTGGAACAGATGGGGAATCAGGTGCCCAGGACTACCACAGACAGTCTGTGGTTCTGGGTCCAAGGGTGGAAACAGAGACAGAAAACATTGGCTATTGGATAAAATCTAAATCCACAGTTCAGAAACCAGAAGCCACTCAATAACACACTTAGCTGTTTTTGTATCAGACTTGCAAAACGAAGGGTGTTTCAAAAAAATATTTAAGTCCCTGTATCTGCAAATGCAGTGATTCAAAAAACATGGGGCATGCACAGGTTTATAAAATATGTAATGTTTTTTAATTCACTCTCTGATTTCCATGACTTTTGAATACATTTGGGTCATGTTAGTAAATTCTTCCCTGTAGTCCTGGGGGATGAAATTTTACTTCACTTTCCTTTAAATTTATGATTATATTCCAACTGGGTAAGTCTAGGAGCTGGACCCTAAGGGAAAACTAAAAATGGACCTGAGATATGAGAGATCTGTCATGAAAGTTGGCAACACTGGAACTCGTGTGTTATTGCACTTTGGATTCCATGACAATAGCATATTACTGAACTTGATTGTACTGATTCAAAAATTTTCCTCTGGCATCCACTAATTTCAGGAGGTCACTAAAGAGCAATAAGTCAGTTCACGATATCTACCATAAATGTCGGTAGAAATAGTGTTTTTCAAACTGGAATATTGTACATTGTGCCCTGTTTTGGTGCTATACAACTAAACTAGCAACTGTGAGAAATACTTGTATGTGACCATATAAAATATATGCACAATGTCTTATGATTATAAATAAGTCATCAGTAATCTGAGAAGCTGTGTCAACAGCATTTTTCTGTCAAGACCTTTTATTTTTAATTGTTCATTAGACAAGTGCCACCACAGTTTGCTGGCTTTGGTAGACAAGGACAGAGTACAAAAACTTTGGAATTCCTGATAAACAGGAAGCTCCAGCTTGACTATCTTTCTCACAAAAAGCAACAAGTTAAATAATCTAAAATGAAAATAGGGATTTTATTTCTAAGGGGTTATTTCCTCCAGACAAAACAGGAACATGCTGTGGTTTGCATTGAAACTCCTCTTTGAAGCACTTCCTTTATTACTGTCTCAAGATTTTTGTCATCTTGGTTTAATTTTTTAATGTCTCTGTACTAAATGCAAGCATATATTTAGGATTCATATATAATTTCCCTTATTTTCAGCTAATAGCTGTCTCGACTGTGGACTAGATAAAGGCAGCCCATCCATAACAGAAGAGCTCTCTTATGAGGTCTCTTTCTCAGAATCCTTTACAGTCCTTCCAAAAACCCAAGAGTGGCCAAAAAATCAGAGGTTCAAAAAAGAAGACTCGGCTTTGCCTGTAAGTTTGTTCTCGACATATTTCCTTGATTATTTTCTTTAACACAGCAATTTCCTGCTTTATATCCCAGCACGCTGGAGTCTGTTAAGATACATGAGCTGTCCTTTTAGATGTGTGCTTTGGACAGACTGCCTGCTGTGCCTGCCTACTGCCTGTGATTGACTCCCTGAGAGGCACCAAAGTTGATATGGATGTCTAAGCCAGGTCTTTACTTGCACCCATCACAGATGAATATGTGTAACTCGGTCCAGAAATACTGCCCCATCCACAATTTTTTCGTACAGAAATAAGAACCTCTTACTGACATGAAAACATCTGCTTTCCCACTTTACTGCCCTACAGATTATCTGCCCTTGTTAACCCATGGATTTAAAATTGCTCTGTAGATGAAGGGAGGAAAGCAAACCTTAGTCCTGCAGCAGTACTGGCTGTCTCCAATTAGTATTCAGTGCTATAGGAAATACTGTACGAATGGTTAAAGAAAAATTTACTGTATCATCCAACCAGACATACACTGAGCAGTTTTGTTATTATCTGGAATTATTTCATGAAGTCGAGGAAATCTGTTTTCTATTTCCATCAGCCCTCACAACTTCCATCTCTAGAAGCATTAGTTTAGGGCTTCGTATGCCACCTTTTCAGTGACATGTATGATGTCAGCTGTAAATTATTTGGAAGCATTTCCTGAGCGTCATGATGTCCTGAGGTCCTGAACTAATCTGAAGCTGTTATAATCCACACAGATGTTCATTTGTCCATCTCAGACTCTAACAAAGAAGAAGAAGCTGAGATGCAGAAGTAACCTTCCTTGTCTAAAGATAAGACCCCAAGTAGATTGCACAACTTGTGTGAAATCCCTGGGTGTTATTGTGTCTTTGGTTGTTTTGGGGTTTTTTTGGGGGGATAACTTGGTGTCCTGTGGAAAGTAAGGGTATTTCTGCATTCATCGTGATTTTTGCCGTTACTACAACACACACAGACACAAATTGTTCCCTGCAACAGCTCAGAGAATTTGCAGCTGAGCAAGGAGGGAAACTGCTAACAAGGATTGGAGAGAAGATGCCACATTGAATGTCATGGATTTGTGGATTCACGATTGATTAGTTTTACAAAAAGCCAGTCTTGTGCTGGAGTTGAACTACTCTGCATACAGGACATCATTTTGTGAGTTCATGAGTACACAAGAAATAAGAAAGGACATTACAGACAGAGATTTCTGAATAAAGTCAACAGTCATAGCTGCTGATGTTGGCATTCCCCTTACTTCATCTGCTGTCAGTCATGGTATTTGTTTTTTTCCCATAATGACTCAGACTGTAATGGGCCTCAGCAGAAAAATCACCTCTTGCTCTGTTAGGCTAAGCAACCAGCCATCTACACTCTGGAGGACTGTCCCTCCTTCCCCTCCTTCCTAGACTGAAGACTATGCAACATCATACTTTCTCCAGGGCAGGTCTGACAACGTAACCAAATTCATGGGTAGTGTATACAGAGCTGCACAAAGAGATATTGTATGTCATAAAATAGCATGTCTCCCACAGCTCCCAGAACTGCCACCTCGCCAACCCTGGCTGTGTAGTGTTACATGCAGTTTCCCCAAGGTGGGACCATAGTCCATGTGACTTAATGATATTACAGAGCTACGAGTCAGTAAGCATTTCAGGCCCATCTGAATACACTGCATCGTTCCACATAGAAACAACATCACAAAATATGTCAGACATGGCCCTTAGCCAAAACATTAGTAATCAAATTTCAGGATAGCACAGCCTCCTTCAGTGCTGCATATTTTGACAGCACTGTTTGTAAGAAAAACCACTGGAAAATTGTGACACAAGACAGAAGAAAGAGGCCCAGCCCCAAACCTTGTGCTATCCACAACATCACATCATAGTGACCCTAGGAGTCAAACAGCCACCATGGAAAATCATTGTAGCACCCTTTGTAATCAGTTTTGAGTGTCTGGCATTTTTTCATGGGCAAACATACCTTTTCACTTTCCCTCAGAAAATATATGTGTACTATCTGATTTTTTTTCCAGTGCTTTGACTGCTTTTGGACTTTTTGCATCACTGGAACCAAAATGCATAGATATTCTTTAGTATTTCATGTGTTTTCAGAAGACTATCCTGCATGCAACTTTTGTTACATTACTAAGTCTCAGGATAAAGGAATTGTGGAATTGCACCATTCCAGGGAAGGAATATTCTGGGCTAAAATGCTCCAGACAGCATGTTCATTAGTTATTCTGTTCCCTGCACTTTCTGCCCCAATTATTATTAACCCCTATTGACCATGTGCAGTATTATTTAGGAAGTCCTAAACTACATGATCTAGATGTCCTTTGTACTCTCTTGTTTTGGAAAACTGGTGTTTGTTTAATTTTTTTTTGTTTGCCTTTTTCATAATCAGTTTGACTGGCTTCATTTAAAGATGGTTTAAACATATTGAGTCCAAATTTGCTTAAAAAAAGGAAGGATTGGACTGAAATCTCCAGAAGCAAAACATTATTAAAGGCTGGGTTTCCACTCAGATCCCTAAAGGGAGGAGATAATTTGTAATACTATTTATTTATACCTCTGACTAATATTTTTTTAAAGTACAATTAAATTAAAAAGACATCCAATACCAAGGATCTTTGAAAAGCATGTTTTTTACTGTAACTTGGTTATTATGTCTAACAGTTATGTCAGAAACTGATGGGTGTTTGTTCTTTTTGACATTTGTACAAATGCATCTGTCATGAGGCAACATTCCTGGCTCTGGTCCATGACACTGCAGTTTCTAAAACATGTAGACATCTTCACGTGCCCCCAAATTCCTCAGAATCACTTAGTTCAAGTCTACTTGAATAAATTATTTCTGAGCTGCCGTGAGTCCTGTTTCTAAGTCTAAATGCTTGTTAAGTAATAAAAAATACCAGTAAATTGGCAAGTTGGCATCAGGACTAAGTAATTTTGCTTCTGGGCTTTTCCTCAGATCTTTAGTTTGAACTCTTCTGCTAGACCTCATAAATTAATAGCATTATGCAAAGCAGGCATGGATTTATTACACACACGATTGATACACAACCATATCATGATGAAGTGTGTCAGCTACTTCAACAGCATTCAAGACATTTTGGGGAAGGCAGAAGCAGAGCAAAACGTTACATCCTGCTGAAACAGGGCAAAAGTTTAAAAGTAATACATAACTCATTTGTCCTAGCTGGAGTACAGGCACAGAGGTGCTCCAGCACCACTTCCCAATCAAACTGCAAGGAAACATGGGGAGCAAGAAGCTCACTTTTATGTTCAGGTGGATGCAAACGGTCTCATAATATCTGGCCAATATATAGGGCTGTAGTTCATCTTTTTTTTTTGGTATCCATCTACCCTAACCTGACTTCCTATCACATGCGGGCACCTCCTTCAAAACAAAAATTCACTCCCTGTAATTTTTGTGCAAATAAAGACGCGACCCATCTCTACTGTAGAAATTCATTGTTCGGAAAAGCCGGTTTGGACTGACAGAGGTTGGAGACCTCTCCCCTGAAGACATGAAGAAGATCCGCTACCTCTCCCTGATTGAGCTAACAGCCTTCTACGATGCGCTGGGGGTGGAACTGAAGAGGAACCGCGCAGAGAGAGTGCGGGGACGAGGTACTGTGCTGTGGCATCCTCTTTGCAGCCACTTGCGTGTCAATCAGCGATGCAAAGACGGCGCATACGAGACTGTGTTTACTCTTTTTCACATTTGTTGTTATTATTTTTAAGAGAATGGTCTTTTCGGAGTCCCTCTCACCGTCCTGCTGGAGAATGATCAAAAGAAGGTTCCCGGAATAAAAGTTCCCCTCATCTTCCAAAAAGTGAGTATAACTCAGCCTGCTTGGCCAGTAAGATTTGCTTCTCCATCATTTGCATTGACACTCAAATGGGTCAGAAAAGACTCAAAATCGGATAAGAGAAGATGAAGGTTTTACAGACTTGTGGGTGTGTCCAGGTTATCTGACAGTATATTGTGGTTTGAAAAACCTCTTGACAAGGAGACAAAATTTACTCCTTTCGTGTGTTTTATCTGTGGTGGGGACCTCATTTTATTTTTGTAATTGTATGAAATCACACAGGAAACTTTAGGAAACAAATGTCTTTCTGTTTCCCTTTTTCATTAGAGAGCTGTGCAAAATTTCGTATATACAGAGATGGCAGATGTGAGTTTTCTCAGGAGCTTTAATTTCACATTAATTGAAACTGTAGGTATTACTTAGCTACTATTTCCAGAATAGAAGTGATATCTTCTCACTGAGGTTTGTACGCCAAGACCACAACACTTATATGAGCCATTTGGCAGTACAATGACATCTGGTGGATGTCTTGGAGACAGGTACGCAGACACAAGTACGTGTGCAATTACACAGATTCACACGGACCCAAAACTACAACAAATTTCCCTGTAAATACTGACAAAAGGGAAAGTGGTGTGGAGTGTCAGGGGAAAGACTGACACAACTTGAATATTTACGTTACTTTGCATTTAGCTCCACAGCTCCCCTGTCAAGATACCATAGGAAATTAGAAGAATCCAGGTTAGGGCAGGAAGCATATGTGGTGGTGAAAATCCAGAACTGTATGATTAAATGCTAGGAAATTAATTTTTTCCCAGTCTTCAGAATTATGTCACATTTTTTAAATAACAAATTAGAATGGAAAGCTTATACCTGTATTCACAAAAATTTCAAAATAAAATATCCTGGGATCATTTTCTAATCTGAGTTCTCAGTTCCCAAAATCACGTTATCTATGGACCTTTCCACTGTGATCCCTGGGGCATACTTCAACATTTCTCAGAGGTTATTTTTCCTTCAATACACCATTGTGTTTTACCCAGTGTGTCTGCTCTTTTATTAATACGTTTATGTGTTAATTGTTCTATAGCAGAGCCAACTCTCAAGTCTAGTACAGAGGAGCCCATTGCATTAGCAGTTTTCTGTACTCTGCATATTCCTTATTTCAGGGTCAGGAATGTGGAGAACAAATTAGGCAGGTTAATATATGTGAGCTGGCATCTTTCAGGAGCAGATTCCATAGAAATATATCTTTTCCAAGTTATTTTCAAGGATACCGAGACTGAAAAAAAATTCAATAGTATTCTTAAGTGCTTTGGAGTATTTTCCCTTCTGAGTGTTTTGTTGTCATGTCTTTCAGTTGCTGCTGAAGCTTGAGGAAACAGGTTTGGAAACTGAAGGAATTCTACGGGTTCCCGGATCTGCCTCCAGAGTCAAGGTACACACTTGTGCCAGTTTTCCATCTTCTGGACCGCAGACTCTGTGTAAAAAAATACATCACACACATAAATTCACACTGCACTGATCTGTCTAGCTCCTGCTCCTACCAGTGAAAGGTCAGATTGGTTCCTGGGAACCAGTAAAGCACAGAACATGTAGTCTATTGCTTTGCTTTAGTTAATGTTCTATATAAAGCACAGTCTTGATGTTGAATGCAGTTTTTCCTTCATGAAACACTGAAGGATCCTTTCAGTTTATCTCTGTCATCCAAAATTGCTATGATTTTATCTCTGTTTTAATTTATTTCAGAAATCCCGAGTTGCTACACTGAGTGAACATCAGATAAAGATCTTATTCCATGTCATTTCAACATCTGTGGCATTTTATTTCTCATTTATCTTCTGTGACCTTACAATTTCATGTTCCAAATGAGAGAAATTTGGCCTGTGTCCACTGCTGGCAGCCTGAAGTACTGCATTTTCACGGGCTGTTTTCGGGCTGTGAACAGACAGGATAGTTCGTATTCAGTCACCTGCCATTGTGGGGCAGTAATGCTTGCTATTGTTTCTCCAGACTAATTTGGTCTGAGAGCTGGCACAGGCAAATTAGGAAAACATGGTGTTTTCTGTTGGGTTGGTGGTTTTTTCTGGGCTTAGTTAGTGTCTACCTCATTCCCACATTTTTGCCTTTTTTTTTTTCCTCTAGGCTTTTTTTGGTCTGGTTTAAGCAACACTTTATAGTGCATTCTACTCCCACTTTCTCATCCTCAAGAAAGTTAGCCCTGCTTTCTGAGGCAGGAAGTCTCAACACTGTGGCAGCCACACAAATATTGGGGATTGCTAAACTGTCTGGGGCTGGGAATCAGAAAAAATGACTGTACACAGAAAAGCAACATTGTGTGAAACACACCAAAGATAGGCAGTAGTATCCCAGCTCCTTTGACTCTGTGGATTGGTAAAAGTACCCAGTGCCTTGAAAAGTGTCACATCTTGCAGAAGGAAGTTCCTAATTTGCCCTGTACTTTTCAGCTTCCTCTTTTTTTCATACGAATGCTTGAATGTTATTTCACAAAATCTCAAATCTTACCAGCCTCTTCAGGGAGATTACACAGCAGGCCTGTGCTCTAATTCAATTATTTTCATATTTGGTGTATGCTGTACTGCATGTTGTTCAGTTCTTATTCACAACCCATATCCAGGGAGCTGGTATAAGGTATGACTTTATATGTAACTCTCTTATACTGGGTGGTAAATTAAACTGCTCATATGAAAGTTTTAAATTATTTGAATTTTGGTTTTATTTAAGTCTGTCCAATAAGCCAGCGAGCAAGAGGGATTTTTTCAAAGCAGATCCAGATTTCATCCTTCAAAGCCTTCTTACATTATTATGACATTAGGATTTGAGGGCATTCCAACTTTATTTCAGTCTTGTTTGGAGAAAGAAAAGGCATATGGAAGTGATTAAAGGTTACTCTGCTATAAAACAAAGAATAAAGAAATAAATACAAGTTTTCCTCTGTAATCTGGTTGGTAACAAAAGTTCCAGTGAACCAGAAATGTACGGTGGTCTAGTGTAGGATCAATCATGTTTAAAAAAAATGCAAACACATATTTTAAAAATACTTAGATACATGCATATATATGTATATGGGGGGGTGGAGGGAATTCGGTGTATAAAATATATTCTTACCTGCATGGAGAGAGATATATATATACATATATACATAAATACATATATATATAAAATGTTTGTATTTCAAAAATCTTGCTTTCTCTTTCTGCGACTTTTTCCCAGTTCTCAGCAGAAAAATGTGGAGTAGATATCTGTCCTCTTGTGCTTTTGATGAGGTGAGGATTTCTCTTCCACATTTCCCAGTCAGTTACCAGGAGAGAATTTAGTCTAGGTGTTTGTATGGATTATGTGCAAAGGATGTAAATACAGAGGAAGCTGAGACAGCCCAGATTACAACCAGTTAAATGTGCTAGTAAAAATGAGACTGTAACATTGTATGCCAAATCCTGAATGACTTTCTACTTCCTTTTGTGCAACCATTCTACTTCATTATGTGTGACTGTATTTGATATGTAATTTCCTTCCATTCATGTGAGATGTGGTAAACAGAATTCGTTTTTAAAAGCTTTTCTGCCTGAACAGACTAAACTTTTTGCATAATATTGAAGAACATTTGACAAAAACATGATCTGAAACCCGAACATTTGCTACAGATATGTTTTGTCTTAAAGGGTCTCATAAAAAGCAGCAGCAAATCTCCTATGGAGAAGACTGTGTTTGGCCAGTAATAATTGTGAAAGCTGTATTATTTATGGATATCCTTATATTACAATAGCATCCTTCAATCATTTTAACTCAACAATTTTTTGAGGAGCTTGTATTTTCCAGTCATCTGGGTTTGAAGCCAAATTCTGTTCCTACTAGGAACCTTGCTGAGTATTTCCCATTCACACGTGTGTTGAACACTGATTAGTGACGCCCCAGAAGTAAACAGACCTCTATTATGCAGCTTACATAGTAGAACAAGAGGATTAAATGGGCACCCAAACTGGTATAATCATTGCTTCTTAGACCTCTCTTGTGTTTTCTGAGTTTTGGGGGTTGGGGAGTGTTATGCCTTAAGTGGAGGTTTTTCTGACAGTAATAGTTTGATACCTTTATTTTCCTGCATTTTGATCAAATCTAACTATAATTATTCTAACATAAAACTTCCTTCTAAAGACAGGAAGACCCAGAGTTAAAGCCGTTTGCTAAAGGTGCATGAATTCAGATGCCAACAGTCTATCTAGCAAGTTCACTAGCAGTGAGGAAGAAACACCACTCCTTTGTGATTCAGGGGACAAAACTTCTGGAGAGTGTTTTAAACAAAAAGAACAGCTGTGTTATAAAGATCTCAGTTAACTGAGTTTTCTGTTTCTAGTTCTAAGACCTTGCACAACATTGTCTTGCTTTAAGATGGTTCAAAGGGGTCACTGGCAGAAATGTAGCTATAGCAAACCAAATTTAGCCTGGGTTGCCAAATATCCCCAGGAACTTGATTTGCTAACCTGCTCTGAACTCCATGTGGGTGTGAGACTGCCAGTGGTTTAAGGGCTACTTTAGTTTGAGTGCTGTGCAAACTCGCATTCTGTTTGTAATGGGACTTTGTGAAGTGATGACAAACTGCTGGGTCAGCAACAATGATTAAAGGCCAAACGTGCCTTTTATCTTTCAGAATCTCCATCAAGAACTTGAGGCAAAATTTTACGAAGACACTTTTGACTGGGACCAAGTACGAAATAATGATGCAGCAGGACTGCTGAAAATGTTTATAAGAGAACTCCCAAGCCCACTCTTCACAGTAGAATATCTACCTGCTTTCATCACGCTAGTGGAAAGTATGTGGAAATGGAGTTAGCATGGACTGATCTAGATAAAATGGAAGAGTAGACATTACATTTTGTTTCTCTTTCTGAAGTATAGAGAAAAAGTTTTCTCTCCTGAAGTAGAGAGAAAAACTGTCCCAGTACAAGAGAAACAGGCCCAGTGCGTTGCCTAAACATTTAAATTTTCTGCAAGATTTCATTTACAAATAGAAAAAAGTGTTTGCATTTAGCTAATAGCATAAGTGTGTTGTATGAATAACACAACTGTTTAATGTAAAATTTGAAACCTGTGAGTAAACAATGGCTGAGCAACGACTTTCATATATAGACTCTGATTCATACCAGTTACAAGTTTCACAAATGAAAATTTCTGCAAGGTAAACTCAAAAATTTAGCTGATATTCTCTTGGATCTACTTTATGTCTCTTAAGGTTTAAGTTGAGGTCAGAATATTGGTACAGAGATATGTGTGATCACAGAAAGCTTCAGGCAGTCAAGTTTTGTTTTCAGTACACATACACTCTCATTCTCAGTACATTTTGTTCATTTCTCTTCCAGGAAGAATGCAGTTGTACCTTGCCATACCTATGACTTCACTGTAAAGTCACTTGAGCTAGGACAGAATGAAACTCTCAGGATGATGAATTAATTAGGCAAATTGATACAGAAAACTGAGGAACTTTACCTAAGGTTGCAGCCAAGTTTTTAGTGTCTCCATTAGGTAGTTTAAGGGGCTGAAGGAGGTGACCTTTTCCTGTAACCTTCACATACCTGAGTGTGCTCCTTAAGAGTCCCAGACTGCATGCAGTTACAATGTCTTAGCAGTTTGGAGAAGAATGAACAGGAGATGTCTGTGCAGAATGAAATTATTTTATTCCCTACAACAAATACACAGATATCTAAGAGAAACTAGCTAGTACTGAAAAATATTGGCTTGTTACTATGTAGACTGAATTTTATAGAGCCTTATCTCCCTGTGTGACTAAGATCTAAGGTGATGAGGGAAACCTCCACTCGTTAAATTGATTTTATATTTGGAAAATCAACACCTAAACAACACCTAAACATGATAGTCTCAATCGGGCAGTAGTTGTTATTTCTAGAACTGCTGACACACAAGGTTTTTAAACAAACCAATTGCAGTTGGGATTTCAAAAATATTAATTATTCATATCCTTAGAAATCTCCAAGATCAAGTTACAGCTACAAGCTTTGCATCTGTTGATCATGCTGCTGCCTGAAGCCAACAGAGATACAGCCAAGGTAAGTTCTTTGTTTGCTGTCACCTGCCATCTGTGGTGCTTTTGACTTTTAAATGAGACACTTTTTTTTCAGAGGATTTACCAGGAAAATATTCATCTGTGTTTTCTGTTATCTCCTTGAAAAGATGTTCAAATTCCCTGGCTGTCATTTCTTTTACAAGCAATTAAGAAACAGTTGCTGGAGGTATCCAACGGCATTGTTTATTCTGGGGCATCCATTTCAAATAAGCATGTTCCTCACATAGTTCACATAGTTTGGAGAAAGAAAGTCCAGTTTCTGGGTTTTCTGTATAAATTAAATTCTCCAGGATGAATATAAATGAGAAGCTGCCCTCAAGGAGCTTGCCTAGTCCACTCCCAGTATTGAAAGGCTTCTGAGGCACTGGACCAGACTGGAAATAGTCCAAAGTAAAAACATGTATCTGTAGCACAGATGTCAGGATCTCATCTTTAGTTGGTTGGCCTTACAAACCCATGCCCACTCCCATGTACTACTTCCTGATACAGACACGGTGGCTACAAGCATTTTGGATGTTTGGGAGCTCCCAGATGTGATTGCAGCTGTGTCCCAACCCTAGGAGACATTGTTTGCATCTTTGGGCATGTTTCTTCATAAAGGAAACCTAAGGCAACAAGCTGCCTGGGAGCCCCCAGACATTTCATCAGGTCCTCTGCTCATCAAGACCATGCAGGTCCCCCACCTCTGAAAGTCTCCCACTAGTCAGTTTACATATAACTTTCTGAGTTCAGGTGCCTTCTTTACCTGTCATTGTATATACAGTAATGATGGCCAGGAATGACTCTCTTTAAAGCATCTGGAGATCTTCTACTAGCGCTTTGTAAAGAATTTTTTTCTGCTAGCAAAGTTCATTTTGATATAGAGCTGCATATGGAAAACACATGCTAGAGGAATAGTCTTAATTATTGCTAGGCTTTTTTATAAAAATAGAAGTGAGGACAAAACTCTTTATGCATCTCTACTAGCTATCTATAATGAGATTTTAGAAATTTTTCCAACACACTTTCTACTTTGTAATTCTTAGGTTTGTAAAAATGTTTTAATTGCAATTGCAGGGTACAAAGGCAGTGGCTTTAATGGTGTGGGTTTTGAGGTTTAACCCAGGAGACAGCTGAACACGTGTGGTGGTTTAACCCCAGCCATCAACCAAGCATCACACAGTCGCTCTCTCACTCCCCCACCAGTGGGATCAGGGGGAGAATCAGAAGGGTAAAAGCTAGAAAAATCATAGGTTGAGGTAAAGACAGTTTCATAGGGAAAGCAAAAGCCACACACACAAACAAAGCAAAACAAGGAATTTACTGCTTCCAATGGGCAGGCAGCTGTTCAGCCATCTCCATGAGACCAGGGCCCATCACGCACAGCCATCATTCCAAATGTCCCCTCCCTCCTTGTCTCCCAGCTTTATACAATGAACATGATGTCATATGGTATGGAATATCCCTCTGGTCAGTCACCTGTCCTGACTTTATCTCCTCTCAACTTCTCATGCACCCTGAGCCTCCTCACCAGCATGGCAGTACAAAAAAAGCAGAAAAGCCCTTGGCTCTGTGTAATCCCTGCTCAGCAATAACAAAAACATCTCTGTGTTATCAGCACTGTTCCTCACAAATCCAAAACATACTGGCCACTGTGAAGAAAATTAACTCTAACCCAGCCAAAACCAGCATACCACCACACAGCCATTCCTTCACTTCTTCCCCCACCCAGTGGGATGGATTAAAAAAATAGAAAAAAATAAAATTCGTGGGTTGAGATAAAAGCAGTTTAATAGGACAGAAAAGAAAGGGAAAATAATAATGATAAAATAATTAGAATATACAAAACAAGTGATGCACAATGCAGTTGTTCACCACTGATCACCAGTGTTCATCACGGATGCCCTGCCAGGCCTGAGCAGCAGTCCCAGTTTTCCCACATTTGTATACTGAGCATGATGCCATATGGTATGGAATATCCCTTTGGTCAGTGGGAATCAGCACTCCTGGCTGTGTCCCCTCCCAGGTTCTTGTGCATCCCCAGGCTCCTCACTGGCAGGGCAGCCTGAGAAACTAAAGATTACACTTGACTAAGTGTAAACACTGCTCAGTAGCAACTAAAACATCAGTGTGTTATCAACATTATTCTTATCCTAAATCCAAAACACAGCACTGTACCAGATACTACGAAGAAAATTAACTCTATCCCAGCTGAAACCGTAACAGTGTTGCAGAAGGACTCATTGGTAGGCTCCAACTCTAACCACAGCTGCAATTCATCCTATTAAGTCACTCAAGCAAGATTCTGAATAAACTACCCAAAAGGGAAATGAGTTTCCATCGACTCTGCCATGCATGTGCAGAAGTAACATCAGTGAACAACAACAGAGCTCTTCCTGTTTTCGTTATCCCAAAATAAAAGTTTGGGGGTAGCTGGCAGAAATTTTTCAAATCACATTTGGGACTGGTGCACACTTGAAGAAAGACTGATCACTCTGCTGATGGTGATATAAAAAGCATTGGTCAGACACATCAAAATGGACACTTTGAAATCTATGAAGAAAGTAACTATTCCCTTGCAATACTGTACATCTTTCCTCCACTATAGGATCCAGTGCCTTAGTGTAGGCGCTGTACTTAACTTGCAAATTTGGGATTATGCTTTAAGTGATAGTTTATTAATGTGTATTTTGATAGCATTAACTGTTCCTCTTTGATTGACACACGTGGTTGTACCAAACAGAGTAATCCAAATTAAAATGCAAAAACCCCCTAAATTTCGCCTTTAACTGTAATTATAGCAGCTTTTGACCCTGACGTGCTGTGCAATTGAAAGTGTTGCATTTCAGAAGCAAATTATTTCATGAGACTCAACACAAAAAGTGTTGGTTTTTTCCAGGCCTTTCTTCAGTTCCTGAAGAAGGTGGTTGCTAATGAAGGGAAAAACAAGATGAATTTGTGGAATGTTTCTATGATTGTTGCACCAAACCTCTTCATCTACAAAGGGAAACGTGCAAACCAACAAGAAATGCAAGCAGCTGCCACCACAGCACACATTGTGCGGCTTTTAATTCGGTACCAGGACATCCTGTGGACAGTGAGTAATGTTGGCTCCCTCTTTAGGCCTCCAGTACAGGCCAGTATTTTGCTATATGCAGGAGCTCTGCAGAAATCAGGGTAAACTGACCTTCCAAGAAGAAACAGTTGGCTATTCTTAGGAAACTGGCTGAAGTCTTCTACATCCAGAATGAGGTAGGGTGACAGATATCTGTGGATTGAGAGTTATCTTACTTACCTAAGTCATCTATTTTAGCATAGATTTCCCTGTCCCACACCATTGTTTATGCAGAATAATGCACGAGAGTGATTTAATCTAGGTGTCTAGGTGATATGTCTAAATTTGAATGAGATTAAATGTCCATTTAAAGTCTAGCCCATAGCAATATGAGACCAAAAGTGTGTGTGACTTGTTGGGCTGCTGAAGGTTGGCATGAAGATTTTGACAGTCTCAGTTTGTTCCCTCAAAAATGAGGTTATGAGGAGGATTGCAAAGACTACCCGCTAATAAACTTCCTGCAACTTTAAACATCACTAAGAGTTTCATATGGCGTGAAAGAAGATCTGGAGTGTCACTGAAGGAATAACTGTAGGCTGCTAGAGAGAGAGCTACAATTTGCATGTATCTTCTAGGAATAAATAGAGTTTCTGCTGCCTAAAATTTGGTGCCTTTCTAAAGACCCAACAGCAATGTTGGGGGAGCAAATGACTATATATTCTTAGATCTGGTTTCCTCCCTTTAGGTCCCATCTTTCCTGATTTCCCAAGTGAGAAAAATGAATGAGGCAGCGATGAACAACAGCAAGAGACAGCTGATGTTTGACAAAGGAGTGAGAAAACTTCTGAGGAGAAAGACCATGGAACGGGAGAGACCTGAAAGACCAGAGGTGTGATAGAAAGACAGTTTTCAGAGGCAGCTTTAATGACCCTCTCTCCTTTATCTCATGGAAACTACTGGTGTTGGGGAGGAAATTTTGCCATATAAAATTAGCTAATTAGGGAGCTGTCTTGAAAGATGTGCTTCTCAGTCCAACATCCTGATAAGACGTAGCTTTGGGAATTGATGAGAAGAGGTGAGGAAAGCAGAATGATTTCTAGCAGCCCAAGCTGTAAGCTGTTTACAAAGACATGCTGGTTTTTAACCTGTTTCATAAGAAAATGGTTATATGTGGACTGTCCTTGACAGTAATGATCTGTAGATATTCAACAAATGCATGGATCTGTAGCTGAGTAGTAGAATGGTCTGTATTAGGATTCATTGCATTTATGCATGTCCTGGTCCAGGCCACTTGATAGTCTCCTTGCAAGGTTTAATTTTAGAGCTTTGCATTAACTTCCTAAGCAGAAAGAAAATCCAGTTTGCTTGCCGTAGGCACCTATATTGGGTCTAAATATTAAGCAATTTGTGTTGTTATTCCCCATATAGTCAGAGAAGAGAGGTCAGTACTTTTGAGGATTTCCAGGGTTCCAGGTGCAGTTCCAACTTAGGAAAATCTGATTAAAAAATCTTTCATTGAAGATCTTAAAGCCACCAACTTTTCTCCACTGCCTAGGTATGGAGATTAGGAAGTTACTTGAGGTATGCTGCTTTGATAGACAACTGAAATAAACTTACTTACATATTAGGTGCAACAAATAATTTGGGCAACAAAGAATGTTGTGTCTACAGGCACAACATATACAGTCACTATAGTAGCTTATATATAGTATTTCTATGTAGTAACTACCATTAATAACCTTCAGAGAAAGTCTTTAGAGTCCTTCATGGATGTTTAAAAGAATGAAAATCCGTGAATTGTAAGAGAAGTAATTAAGAAAATGGTTAAAGGACTCTATAGTTGCTTAAGAACAGTCTTGAAGAAAAAAGAAAAGACAAATTAGGAAGGAGTGACATTAAGAGATGATAAGAAATACAGAATGAGCCGCCTAGTGCAGACAACAGAGAAAATGCAGAAGAGAATGTATGGGGGAAACAGTAGAAAAATAAATGTAAGAATTGTGAATCCTCACTAGTTCAGCTTTCTGGAGAATTTATTTACCAGCACTGACCAATATATATTTGTGGGTAGGAGACACACTGGTACTGCAAATGGAGACAGAGATGTTTGTCTAAATTGGTGATGTAGACTACTTTGTGTTGCAAAGTTGTTTTCAGCCTGGAACAAACACAGAAAGGCTCTCTCTCTCTGAGGAGAGTCAATTACTGCGGTCATTGCACCTTCAGGAAGACAAGTCCATTGATCGTAGTAATTGGCTTTACATCTAATAAAAACGAGGGTAGCTGTGGCAGGTAGCTGAAATATGAAGGGTAAATTGGAGGCAAACTCTGTTTGGATAACTGAGTTGAATTTTGAGAGCACTTAACACAATCCCCAGGTCTCAGATGTTCTAAATTACACAGAGACAGAGACTGGAGAGACTATTGTGTTATGCTCAGCATGGTATTAACTGGATTAGAACTGGAATGCAAACCTCGCTAATTGATTTATCCACCATTAATCATGGAAGAGAGCATAAGCATCATAGATGATTGATTGAACCCTATACAAGGTCAAATTTCAAATTAACAGAATCCATATGGTACTTAGATGTTTTACTGTACACACACTTCAATCTAGTTGAAGCTATAGGAAGCGGAAACAGAGAACTGGATTATTATGCCTCAGGAGAATTTCATCTTTAGAAAGAAGAACAGATATTGCTAATAATTTTTATATGTTTTTACATAAGCTGTTGGCTCACTGAATAATACTAACAGAAATAACGTAAAATTCGAAGGCTTTACTCTGTATGCATTTCTGTGATACCTACCAAGGAGTTTGGGCCTTTGTGTGGCATCTCATTATACTGTGTCTACAAATTTGCATTTGTATGACTGTAAATGTGTCTTTTGAATAATCAAGTGAGCGCAGGACACTGATTTTTGCAAGCAACTTAAAAAGAGTTACAGAACTGCTTTGAAATGGAGCTAGGGTAATATTTGCCTTAGACTTACGCTATTGAATATTGATTTTAGGGAGCTGTCACTTTTCCCCCATACCTGCAGTCTGACATACCCGAGGGAGTGATAAGAGTTTATGCTCCACTGCATTCAAAAGTCTCTATGGCAATTCAACTCAACAGCCAAACAAAAGCCAAAGACATCCTGGCTCGATTCCACTGTGAAAACAGGTGGGTAAAGCAGAACATTTTGTCTTTCCTGAACAACAATGTCAGAATTATAAATGGATTGTTGCCTTTTCAGAGATTCATTGTGTTACAAGAACTCTTTTTCTAATTTAAAATTGCTAATTTATGGTTATGTTGGTCAAAAAAATTTTAACCCAATTTTATTTTTCTTATTAATAATTGTTTCCTATACAGAATCAACTTGCCATCTTTTACACCACCACTAAAAATGTACACTAAACATATATTTTATAGACTTGCTGCATAGAGAACCCAAAAGAATTGTCTTACATCTGTCCATAAGTCTTTAATGCTTTTATTTCTGTAAGGTAATAACTATTAACAGTTATGGGAAATGGTAAATTGTATCTGAAAGTCTTTTCTGTAGTCTTCCCATGTTACCACATAATTTTGTTCTTTGAATAAATAAAACATAAAATAAATAATATAGATGGTTTAGTTAACTGTGATGCAGTACTCTACCTCTGTAGCAGATTCAGTATTCTGCAGTGGTCAAGTTGGTAGAAGTTTCTGTTTTTAATAAGGCAGTTCACAGGGGAAAAAATATCCCACTTCTGCTTACCATAGATGGTGGGTGATGTGGCAGTGGTTATAGCAGAAATACACGCTGAAAGTTTATTTTTCCATCCTAGCCGTGGATCATCACAGAACATGAGAGGCCAGACCCAAAGTTTACATGAAATTGGAGGAAATATAGGTAGGTCTCATTTTTGAAAATTTAATTCTGAATGTCCTTAACCTCCTAAAATACCTCAGGGTATTTAGGGAGCGGGGTCGCTCCCACTGTCCAGTGCATTTGGAGGAAAGGAGCCTGACCCAAAAGCTGTTAATACAAATGCCATGATTTACTCCAACTCCATTGTGACTGGAGGGGCACCCCACAGGAGCACCCCTTACAGTCTTGCCAAATTTATCTGACCTTTTGCTTACCTCTCTCATAACTCAGCATTTTTCCATGGTTAAGAGATCCTTAGTCTTCCCCTTGCAAGCACATTCCATCTTGTTGTCAAGCCTTTTCCCAAGACCTATTTCTTCCTCGGTGTACCCAGGTGTTAACCTCCTTCTAATAAAAAACACAGAACTGAGAATTCACCTCCCCGTACCTGTGGGTGTTCTATACTTATACTAATCCGTGTGCTTTATTTAGATTGCAAATTATTTGCAGTAGGGCTTTTGTCTTCTTCTGTGTTTCATGCAGTGACACTTCTTGTAATAACGACAGTGGCTTGCCCCACAAGTTTCTGGCCTGAAGGTCAAAATTTGCTATTGCACAATCCTGGCTCTCTTCTTTCTCTATTCCTACCAAAATTCTGAATGCTCTGTTCAAGTCTGTTGTCAGCTATCTGATTAGATTATTCCTTATTTCTTCTTGATTCACCCCAAAAGAGTTTTTGTAGAGTTATTACAAAACATCATACTTACTTCAGCAGCTAACAAGAAGTAGTCTTTGTTACTGACAACACACAGAGCTAAATTGGATTAGTGACTTTTTTTGCCGTGCTTCACAGGATGACCAACTGATGCTAAAAGAGAAGAAGAACTTAAAGGCCTTATGAAACGATCCCAAATATTCCCACTGCGCTCTTTCAAAAAATCAGGATGTTTAATTTGCATCTTCATTTAAAATTATTTTTATGGTCTAGATACTTCAGGGTACCTTAGTCCACTGATTAGGCATTAATTCATTTATATTGCTTTCACTTGAATAAAATCATTAGGACCCCAGTGACCTTCTAAGTAACTGTACAAAAATTTTACCATAATCCTTTGTCTCACAGCAATGTAACCTCACCAGTTAAATGACTTCATCACCCCACATAAATGTAATATAGTCCAACAAATCAACTTACTCTCGTATTTATTGCCTTATTACCCAATTAAGAGGCACCAAATGCCTCATTCTGGCAAAGGCAGCAGGCACTTCCCAATCACCACCTAATGAAACCCTGAAACAGCCTTAAGAGGATTCTTTTTTAATTTATTTTTTTATTTTAACCAGCCAAATGGCAACTGCCTAAAACCTTGATATAGTTCCTGTATTTCTTTGCAAGGTCCTATCTGGATGGGAACACATTGTTTACAAAGCTACCTTTTCAGCACTTAAAAAGAGTGTAGCAACAAAGTCAGAGAGTTGTAATTCCAGCCCAATAAATTCAAAGAAATAAAAAAGCCCTCATAATGGAGCACTTACAGTAAGAGTGTTGTTAATGCTTCTTAAGAAAACATATTTGTTCACCATTTAACTAAATGTCTTGTCCATAACTCGACGTTAATTCAGGTCATCTTGCCTGGAAGCGAAAGTGCATTCATGACTCCCACGGAGTAAAATTACTGGCAAATTTACCACAGGCCCTCTGTGTGTCCTGGCAAGATGTAAGCTGGATACACCAAACTAGGCTTGCTATGTGCAGGTCAGAGAAACATTTGAAGGCATTTAAATGAAACTCTGTCCTAATGTGCTCAAAACATCCCATGATTCATGGCTGTCAATTTCTGTTTCAGGTCAGCATTGCTTGGATCCAGAGGCGTACATGTTAGATGTCTACCGTGCAAATCCTCATGCAGAATGGGTGATAAAACCAAAAGCGAGCTGAAGCAGAAGGCTGCAGTGTACTGGACAAAAGCCAAATGGACAAGAGTGATGCCTGTCATTTTAAGAAGCTCTTGCAGAGACAAAACGATAGCTACAGGACATCATTCCTTCCTACTGTACTGTCCAACTGATGGTCAGCACATACTACTTTTGGTATTCCAGATTCTGACCATCAGAAAAATAACACATCAGTTATGCTTTCATACGGATTACACTCGTGCCAGTTGGCCCAGGAATTGAGGAGGACAGACCAAGGTACGGTGTGCAGAAAACAACCTGTGACATGTGAGTTGTTAGTTTCCTGACCTGGTGTTAGAACACAGATTTTTGAAAATAATGCAGTGGCATTAGAGGATGAATGAAACACTACCTACCACAGTGTAACACAGAAGTACCACAGAGATGTTCAAGAAGAGAAGGTACCTGTCAGATGTGGAAGACAGGAGCTCAACATGCAGCAGTGCCAAGATACAGCCGTGTGGCAAACCCAAACATTTATGGTGAAAGTAAACCTGTACGGTGTGCATTACTGCAATAATTGTATCTCAGTCACTCCGCAGGAGTACCTGACACTGGGAGCGGGAGGCAGGAGGAAGGACTACTGTATAGACAGCTACACTGCCTAATGTGTACCACTGTATTACATATCACTACCAGTCTTCCAAGATGGTCTGTCTGGATCACGTAGCTGTGTGCAATTGTAATGCCACAAACCATTCCCTCCTTCCTTCCTCTGTCAAACACACCAATTTCAGGAGACAACTGCTAGGTAAGAAGGGGCATATGTCCCTGGCTCTGCCTTTTACTTGATACTCTCAGAGTTAAGTCTGTGTAATGCCATACTACAAGATATGTGTTAATGGTGCCACTTACAGTCACCACTTGTTTTCTGTCAAACATTATAGTTTCTTATTTGTAACCTAATTATTTTTATTTTGTTTATTTTAGCTTTAATATGTAAGCAACTTTTATACTACTCAGCTGTATTGACAAGAGTGATGTTTGTTCAGGTCTTGTATAATACAACATGGAGAAGAAAGAGAGCTTCCAATGAGCAGTGGATTTAATAATTTACACATTAGGTCTTTCAAACCATGGCCAAACTAGGCCCAGTCAGGCTGGGGGTTTTACAAATACACAGAAAGTTGCAGCTCCTTTTACAGATGACATGCAGTCTAAGAAAACACAGGCTGACAAGAGAACAATGTGCTGCAACTGCGTTGGAAATGTAAGACAGCGTATCTAGTTTGTAGCTAGTTACAAGGGCAAGCACTGTTCTTCACCTAGTTATCTCCTTTGGGGCTATACTTTACTGAACTAAAGCATATTTGTTGAGTAGGGAAATCACAAATTTCTGGAAAAGAGCAAGTCTTTTTTTCATCTTTGTCGTATGCAAAAAATGGGAATTAATACCTTCAACTGCACTGCAACCTCTCCATCGTTAAGACGATGATATTGCACAGTGAATCCACCCACAGCCTGAGCAGTGGGTTTCGTTCCTGACCTGGATGCACGGATGAGGCAGAAGCTGTTTATCACATAGCAGTGTAAAAGCGTTCTGGACCAAGTCCTCCAGGTGAACATGAAGGATGGTGACCTGCAAAGGAAGTCTGTAATTTGTGATTCTCTGCTGAAGCTGTGCAATGAGGATTTGAATCAGAAGCAGGGCTTCTAGAATGTGCTAAGTTAATCGCGTTGTTCAGTAGTTAACTTTCTTTGTTAGTGATCAGTGAAAGAAATCAACATTGAATTAATAACTTTACCAGCAACAATAATGTCTGCAGAGGGCAGATGTTGTCTTCTTTCTTACCTTCTCGATAAAAAATGATAAAAATTTAGAAACATAATCCTTTCATTTTCTATAAAACAGTGACATTTTAAACTTTCCTGACGTTTTGTTTGGGTTTTTGTTTCTTTTGTTCATTTGTGTTGTTTTGGTTTTGTTTCCTTTCTTTTTCTTCTTAACACTAATGGAGACATAGCTGCAGCCAGGAAAAGACCAGGACAGTTGTATTATAAAATACACTCCTTATTTTGACAACTATTTCTTATAAGTATACAAGAGATAGTAGACCTGTGGTTTGTTTATAGGACTAAGCATAAGCGTTTTGTCATGTGTTTTGCTCCCGATACCCTTTAGTTCCCTCTGTGACAATGGACAACTCTTCCTACTTATGCGGCCCTTTTCTTTCAGCTGTAAAGCAGGACGAGTACTTTTCATATAAAGGCAACATGATAATTATTTGAGTTAAATTCTGCTCTCAGATGCAGTCAAACAATTCCTTGAACAATAAGGAGTTATAAACATCCATCTAGGAAGGACAAACTTAGCAAAGGCATTTTATGTGGGAAGTGCTTTGGATACTAAGAGCGTCATAGAAATGCTAAGCATCACTGTATTTACAGCCAATTAAAAGAGGTCCTATGACTATACAGAAAGCCTAAACATTAAAAAAGCATCTGAAATGTCAAAGCAAATGAGCTAACTTTCTACAGTACTTTCAGACAAATACACTGACCTCCTCCATCTTGCCCACTAACTTCACTCTGTGTTCACAATGGCCATGCAAGGGAAATCACAGAGAAGCCCTGTGTTCATGCAGTAATTTTCTCAGCATGTTCTGGATCTCCTCAGTGGTATTTCTGAAATAGATCTCCCTGCATTCCACATAGAATACAATGGATTTTTGAAAGACTGATACCACTTCACAACTTACAAAGTTACATATATGATGTAATAAAATCCATCTTGTGAGCACTTGTTTTATGCTAAAACTGCCTATAACTTTATAAGACATACATATTATCAGATGAACTAGATTCTACGTGCAGTGCCCAGACTACTGCAGCGTGGCCAAATACCTCGTTTCTGAAACAGAATGTCAAAATTCTTTTTTGATACAAATGGACCTAATGACCCATGTGTACTGTGCTTAATACTGTTCCACATTAAGTTGTTTTGTATTGTTGTGGTAAACTAACTTGATTTCATATGCTGCAGACAAATGGAACAATCTCAATGACATTTTGAAAGATGAGGTCTCAAGTTAAGGCCGTATATTTCAAGATGCTGGTGGAGGCATGAGAAATGTTGTACCTCCTGACAGCAGCTGAAGTCAAAACCAAGTTACAATTTTGTTAGGATTGTCACCTAACAGAAATTCCAACATATGTGGAAAGCTATTAATAAGGAAGTGATAGCAAGCAGGGAGAAATTTATTCAAATTCCAAAGATGCTTCGAGCATTTATTTATGTACTCCATGGTTCTACAAAGACAAGCATTTTGCATATCAAGACATAGAGAGAGTATTGTAAAAAGCAGGTGCTTTAATCAGACTGGAATAGTCTAACCTGTTTATGCAGCTAATGTCATTCGAATGTGTGCGTGCGTGCAAATGTGTCTGTGTCCATGTGTAATATTAACTACCTCACTCTCCATTTTCCAGGAAAAATATTTCGGCTTAGAGGTTTACTACTCAAGAACTTTCTATTCTCAATTTCACCTCTCCACTAGTCTTATCAGCGACAAAATATCTTTTTCTGTGGGGCAAGATTTGAAATTACAAAAAAATATATACAAAAATACATATTTCAGGATATGGATGAAATTTTATCCAAACTATGTTGCCTAAATTACTGTTTGTAATGTCAACATTAAGAAATTTGATCTTGGGTTTAAATAGACAACAGATACAAACATACTGTGTTTCATTTTTTTCAATGGCTTTCTATTAATGTGTGTCTTCTCTGGAAAAAAATACAATGCCACTAATCAAAGCAAAGTGTTTGTGTGTATGTTTCCCTTACACTCCTCATTATGTTCTGTGTTTTGTTGAAGTACGCCAACATGTAAGTGTATTTGTACAGCAGAGTGTGTCCACTGTATTGTACCCATGTCAAAAATAAAACCATACCAACAAAGAAAGCTCTTCAAACCTAAACATGTGGTTTTTTGGATAGAAGCAGAGGACAGAAATTACAAAAAGCAGTGGTGAATCTGTCTTAAAAGCAACTGTGTTGTTACAGCACCTGTACTAGCTATACAAAGGACTGTGTTCTGCCCCACCCTAGCTTAAGTGGAGGAGTTCTTTGATCCAGGAGCTCTCCTCTTGGACTGCCTTGATGCAGGGTACAAAATGACACTGCTTGGAATCCTGCCTCATTGAAAGCAGTGGCAAAGCACTTTGGGGTTTCATTTCAGCCAGTATTTTTTAAACTAGTATGAAATACATAGAGCAAAACTAACTCCAGAAAAATTGTAAAAGTGCACAGGAAGAGCCAAATAAAATTGTAAGGAGCAAGCAAAAATACTGCTCATTCAAAGAAGAAAAAAAAAAAGGAGATGGAAGTGACTTGCAAAGAACTGTGTTTATTATAGTTGTATATATATATATATATATATCTCTCATGTCTGTCAGTGCTCAGTGATCTGTCCAGTTGATGAATGAATGTCCTTACTTGAGTCAGATCGAGCACATGTCCTCCAAACCTGGATCAAAAGCAACTACTGGAAGACTCATTTTAGAAACAGAGGCAAGCAGAGTAAGAAAAGGCAAAGGCAGAACAACAGCACAGGCTGACTGGCCTCTGAATTAGGAATTGCAGAGCACCAAAAGTGCCACCCTGTGTCCTCTAGGAAATACTGTTTTCCAAAGAATGATGCATTAGTTCTAATTGCCAAAATGCCTGGTGTTTCCCAAGTCAGAGCCATATTGTTTCTTCACCAACACAACATTTCATGCTTGCCTCGGTGCTATGGAGTTGCTGATTGTCCTGAAGCTGATTACATGAAAGCATAAAGAGCAACATAAATCCTCCTAGATTTATCTATAATGTATCTATAATGAGGATCAGAAGCACTGGATTTTAAGGCAGAAGGAAAAGAAACTGGAGCTACCATATAAAGTAGAAAATTCTACTTATTCGACTCTGAATTTGAGACATTCAAAATTACGCCTTTAGTCAGTCTCCTGCTCCCTCTGCTGGACTATATGCACTAACACTTCATTGCATCAGAATCATAGAATGGCCCAGGTTGGAAGGGACCTTAAAGATCATCTAGTTCCAGCCTCCCTGCTGTGGGCACATTTGTCACTTCTTAGCCTGTCCGTTCTTTTTCTCCTGACTGAAATGTATGGACAACTGAACAACATGAAATAATGCACAGTTTATTGTAGTTTTATTTGGTGGTCCACAATAATTAGCTTTGTATAAAACAACCAACACACAATAAAATGAAATACTGTCAAGTAATCAAAAGAAAACATACTGTAAACACTGATTAATAAAAATTCCCAAAAGAAAAATATGCAATTAATGCCATTACATTGTAGTAGAGGTATTTGTTGTTTAAAACCATTTATAAAATGTAGACAGAGAGCTGATTAAAAAAAATAAAATTACCTGAGTTGGAAAACAACCAGAAAAATCAAAGAGATGCAGGCTCTCACCAATTCTTTTCATTACAAAATGAGAATGCAAAATAACAGATCAACAAAAAAACCTCTCTCACTCCAGACGGCCTTTGCTACAGTTCAGTGCTCAACCCCAGGGCAGGAATGAGGAAAGACTCCACGGAGGTCAAAAGCTCTGCTAAAGTCAAAAAATTCTGCATGTTGGCTCTTGCTCAAAACAAGGTTCCTCAAACATCCACGGAATGAGCTCTTGCTCGTGAGGCAGTTTTGCTTCACGTCAGCTGAAAAATAAACATGAAATACATAGAATCTATTTCCAGGGAACAGAAACAATATAAAGATCCAGATTATTAAACTACTTCTCCTCCCTCTGAAATGAGAGATAAAACCAACACCTGAGGAGCACCAAGTTCTGTTCATGTTTGGATGATCTAGGATATCCTGACATGAACAGTCACTGCTGCCTTCAAGCATAAGCCATGCACTGGGATAACTTGTGCAGAGTTTGCAGAAGTAGTATGCTCCAGGGAACAATGGGAAATGAGAGGGGAAATCAGAGGAGATTCTACATAGGTATTTTTTAAGTTAAAATCAAAACTGGCAGAACGTGAAGCAACAGCTGAGCTGTACACCATCTCAGACTCCACTGGTAAAACAAAAGCGGTGGGGGTGGAGGGAACACATGTTAAGAGTCACTCTTGTGAGAGTGAGAGAAAGAGAGACAGAAAGGAAGGGAAATATTATTGTACCTACCAGGATAGCCTCCGACGTAAATGGGATTGTTCGTATCTGCAGATGTAGACTGGATGTAGGGATTATCAGTTTGAACCAAATTCCCATCAATTATCAGTGAAATGCGATGTTTGCTTTTGTTTGCTTGAAGCTTGTGCCATTTCCCATCACACAAATTATTTGTGCCTCTGGGTTCATATGTAGCTGTTATTCTGCCAGCTCCATTGTTGACATGGAATAAAACCTGCGAAAACAGCCAGATGCCGATAAAGATATAAAGCAAGAATACATAAACTAATTTGCCTAGATAAAAGCACAATCATGCTGGTACAGAAATTTCCATTTTAAAAGTCTGGCAATATGCTAAGTAAATATTTATTTTGATGGATAGAGTGTAACCTTTTTGAAGTGTTTAAAATCTAAAAGACTTAGATCCATCAGTGCAATGGTCTATTGGGTTAGCTTGGTATACTTCACTAGAGCTTTCAGTGTTTCTTACAAATACAAATCAAGACATTTTTCACATAACTTGAGACTTCAGACCTGAAAGAAGATTCACTCTATCCAACTGAGGAGGAAGAAGAGTGAACTGAAAGCGCTTGTCATTGCGAATACATGTACTGATTTTTTTCACATATTTATTTTTCAAAGCAGTAGACATTTCCTCAACTCTGTGGTGAGGATTAATATGCAAATGTTAACTGAGAAAGTATGTCCCATAGAAACAGTGGTATTTAACACTGTCTCTAGCTAGGAAGCTTTGAATAAAAAATGAGCTATTTCTGAGGAAACAAAATACTTAAGAGCAATCAAGTATACATTTTTTATGCGAGACATGACTGGAGAATTTTGTATTGATTGTTAAAAGGTTTATGGGGCATAATGGCCACTAGAAGTAGAGAATGAGTTAATTGCTCATGAATATTGAAGAAGTGATTACAAAACAGTGTGCTTAGTACATGCAATAATGTTTCTCAAGGACAAGTGCAGCTTTATGGCAGAAAAAGTATTAAGCTACAAAAAAGATATATATTTGATCTAACACACAAGGTATGTAGTACAGGAGGTCAGAGTGGCTGCACACTGATATAAATTACACTAATTAAAAATCCAAAAAGTTCCAGTGACTTTGTTGTTGCTAATCACACATTTTATCATATGATGGCAATTAGAAATCTGGAGACTGAAAATGTCCCATAGTAGTTCTTGTGGGGATTTGCCTCCATCACATTTCACTGGTATGTATGTAGTGCAGTCCAAGAGTTCTGGCCTCCCAGTTTCAAGCAAGCCTTGTGAAATGAGTGTGCCAGCACAGGGCAGCCTACCTTGCCGTGTACAATCTCCAGTCCAATGGCATCAACCTTAGCACTGCTGATCCCAAGAAGAACACCATGCACTGCTGTCGTACGGAACTCCAGAGTGATGTTCACATCAGACCGCACTTTGTAACCTTCCCTGACTGAAAAGGAGGCAGAACCTTCTAGCAGAAGACTCGTAACCCACAGTATAAAGTAAAATACATAGACCGGCATTAAAAGGACTAAAAGGCTTGTTAATTATTATTCTGCTGCAGTATGACCTTGCAGAACCTCTGGAAAGTAAATTTTCGAAAGTCATAATTCATATTTTATACTGGAAAAATTAAATTCCCAAATAAGTGGAGTTTTTTATTAATTCAGATTTAGTACATTCTATCTCATTTGTAAGAAACAGTAAAGAGCACAAATGTAATCCTTCATGTTACTTCACAAGTCTTTTGTCTCCATACCCTTTTTACAGACCTTAACATCAGGAACACAGATATTCTTAGCTGAAGAAAGAGGTAGTTCATTTCTTTCCCAGTGCTAAAAGCATTAGCTCTTTCATTTGGGGAAGACAGCCCTTTGCAGAAATGACCACTTGTGGACATACAGGACTCAGTTAGAAATACACATGCAGGGCATGGACTTGCTGTGTTAGGGGTCAATTAACTGCACACAGTTCAAGCAAGACCTAAAAAGCATACATTTTCATTAACATTAATTCAGTAAGGTACTATTTTCATTTAGTGACACTTACCAAGAGCAGCAAAGCCACTTCCATCAAAGAAAGTACCATCCTGCACTGTTACATAGCATTTATTCACGGCGAAGATGGAGACAGGACTCTCATTGTCCAGTTGTTTGCTATTAATTGTCATGCTACCAATGCAGGCAGGAATACTGTGAGTCACCTAGGCACGTGGAAATATAAGAGATAATGTTTATTATAAACAGCTGCAATGCTCTCTTAGTGATTCACCTGATACTATTGCAGTTAAAAAATAATCGGAACAAAACATAGCCAGATCTAAAATAGTTACAAAAATTTCAATTATTACATATAATTATGTAAGGTTACAAATGCACATAATGTCTTAAGAGTCAAAATAAATAGCTTAGAAGCACAGTGTGTACTCTATAACATACAAAAAGGATTGTATTAGCTTAACTGTGAGCAGGGATGCACCCAGCAGTTAGACATTCCAAACATGCTTTAGCAAATTAATGAGTAAATCAAGAGTTTGTATGACATTTTGCAAGTTCTGTTCAGCAAGAAGGTTCACCTGAATTTCTCATTATTACTATTTTCAGCAATTGCAGATTCAAAGTATTAAAAAATTTGTTAACCCCATTATCTAATTAAAAGGCAGGGTTGAAGACATTACACCTAGAACTGAGAAGAAGTGAGAATTGCCCAACCACTCCAGAGGGTGGCCAGGCACCCCAGGTGGAACAGGCTCCCCAGGAAAGTGGTCACAGCACCAAGCCTGCCAGAGTTCAAGAAGTGTTTGTACAATGCTCTCAGACACATGGTGTGATTCTTAGGTAGACTCTGATGATCCTTGTGGCACCCTTACAACTCAGAATATTCTAGGATTCTACGAGAAACATGATCATCATCTCCAGAATCCTCACTGATATAATCGGCTGCACAAGAAGGAAAGCAACAAAATGCTACTCTCTAACAGCACGTGTACAAACTATGTTTTAGTCTCAGGTAAACCCATCCTTTTAGAGACATTTGAATGCAATAGGACTTCAGTACCAGTATGTCTGAGATTCTAGGTCATGTTTTTACCTTAGACTATGAAACACAGAAGTTTATATTCTTTATGCATTTTTAACAGAGAGACTGACAGAAGAAAAAAAAAAAAAGGATACAGTCTCTAGCTAGAGTCATTAAGCCACAGAAAGCTGGCAAGATTTATTTGGTAAAGGGTCATTACTTTCTTTTTTGCTTCTTTCCATAAGTACTTTTTCACCCGTCAGAGACAGGATACTGAAATAGATGGGTTTGATGCAGAATGATCATTCTAGTCTTGCAAAATGCCAGAGACACTCCACCACCCCAAACCTTCTTACATTCCCAAGATTCTTTGGCACGTAGTCTAAGGGGAGTCCTCCCACATAGAGCTTCCCTTCCACATCCAAAGTGCTACCATCTCCAAGAGCGCTGACTGCTACCAATTCCTGTCCATCCACAATGATGGTACCTTTTCTTTTAATGTATTCCGTCTTTACCTGGAAAAAATGAAAGCATGCAAACATGAATCAGTAAGCTAAATCAGTTATCTAGTCATCATCTGCCACAGAAGTAAGCATGACAAGTTTTTAGTTGTTTGATTCCTTTCACATACTGTTCACAGGCACCCCTTGAAATTTATCCTGAGGCAGAGGCCATTTCAGAAGGCAGCTGAGCAGCTCAACAGTTTCCTTGCCTCTCAAAGTGTTCACAGTGATTGGATATTGTCCTGCTTAAGCTTTTCAGTGTAACAATCATTATTTAAAATTACTAGTTTATTGCCTTAGGATACAGGTACATCACTGAGTTTGAAGAGAAGAGCACTGTGCTGGTCTTCTACAATTACTGTGCTGCCCACCAGCTGACCCATCTCAGCTCTCTGAAATGCACATTCCTATGCTGTAATATTAGGATGGGCAGCCCTAAATTTGCTGTGACTAAAAGCTTTCCAGTTCTGTCCATCTTGTTCACTCATGTCCCTATACCCTCCTTGCCCTGAAGCAATTGCTCACATGCAGCAGAGGGACTTGAAGTCATCTAGCAATTTGCTCTTCTCCGTTTACCTTTAGCCCCACTCAGAATCATGACTAGGTTCAACAAGAAGTTTCATGAACATTTGGGTTGGTAAGGGGATAAAGTGGTAAAGCAGGGTGGTACGGGCCAGAGGGCAGAGAATGGAAAGAAGTGGTGCTTCTTTCAGTGCAATGCGTGTCAGTTCAAATTGATTGCAGATCGACTGCAATATTCACCCCCAGCTGTGAAGTGGTGTGACTCAGCCTTAATCTCTGAAAAAGGTAGAAGTTCATGCTTCTGTGTCCTAGGTAGTAACAGTAGGTCAGCTCTTGCATGGAATCTGTTTATGTCTTATAATGTGGATAGTAAGAGTGTGAGCCTTACTTGAGCATATTTAAATTTAAACATGCAGCTGTAAATCCCAGAGCATTCTTCCTTTCAGGGTAGGCAGCAGAGATTAACTGTGATATCTCTCTCTGACAGAAGTTCACATTTGCTTTCTTTATATTAGTTTTTTCTGGTTTTTCTTCTGCTCGTTATGTGTGAATAGCAAAAATAACTCTGCTGATTCCCAAGGCACCTAGGAGAGCTGGCAGCTTTGTGTCATCAATCACTGTGTCTCACAGAAGCCACTTCTGGAGTTAAGGCTTCACGTATGGGTAAGGGAGGGGAAGCTTAGCAGGATGAATATTGTCATCCTCACCTGCCTTTTAGGAGAAGAAATGTGGTCAGAGCTGCTTTTAAAGCTCCTGCAGACATCCCAGTCATTTTTCACAAAGAAAGCCTGAGTCAGCACCAGGTGGGCTGCTTAGAGGAACGGGCCAATAGAGACTGACACATACAGTCTTTGTTCAGAAGACCCTGAATGCTACGTGACACCTGAAAGCTGTAGCCATAGTTTCTCCTCAAACTCTCCTTAAGCCAAGTCCTCCTCCTCCAGCCTCCATTCTTTTCAAATGTTTCCCTTTCTCAGGTTGCCTCAACCAAGGAATGGAAAGACAGTGCTTCCCTGTTATCACTAGCCGCTGTGACATGCTCATATATTAAGCAATAAGCTGGAGAAAAGAGAAACTGTGCACCCGCAAATCTTTCACCTTGTCACACATTCAATTGCAGGTCTTTGGTGACATAGTGCATGGAAAACTTTCTGTGGAAAATGTCTGGGTTTTTACATCTCTCAGCTTCTTCTCTGTTTAAGATGACCATTATTACATAGTTGGTGAAACTCTCTATTTACTAAATAATCTCAGAGATCTGATATGAGTTGGAAGCTGGAATTGATGTACAAATAATTAGAATTTAAAAAGGAAATAATTATCACCACATGAAAGTTTTCTGAATGGTTTCACGATTGGGTTAAAAACCAGTTTGCCTCTGCAAAAGAGAAAGCGTGCAGGAAAGGCAGAGGAAATCCATATCAATAAATCCAAAGAGAAAATGGAGCCCAAGAGATTGGTGACTACCTACCGTGTGCCATTTTCCATCACTGATAACAGCAGGGTGAAGAGCTACTGCTTTTCCTTTGCCCAGATCAAATGAGAAATGGAGCTGTCCCCCATAAAGCTGTAGGGCTGCATAATCAACCTGGTTCTGGTGAGCCATGTAGTAAATCAGGCCACTGGAGGCAAAGGTTCTGAGATTCAGCTGGATGGAAAGTCTAGACAATAAAATTTCATTATTACTGAAAAGTATTCCTTCTGCAGTGAAAAAACAGCTTTTCTAGAGGCAGAGAACAGGCTCAACCAATTTATTACTACGAATGGCAATTTTTACAAAGGCCAGAAAAGTAGGATTTGCACTGATTCTAAGAAATCATGACCTGTAATGTATTTCATAATAGAAATCAGTGCTGTACCTGTCAGAAATATAAAAAGTACTTGTCACAGGGTGAGCTGGACTTTAAGAGGAACAGGCTCAGCTGTCTGAGACTGCAAACTTGCCTATTGCCTCAAGAAAGGAACCCATTCCAGGATAATGTGATAGCATCCATTACTACTATCCAGGCATGCTGGGATATAATGGGCAGACTGAGAACAGAAGGAGGCTTGAAAGGCAGAGGAGCTGATTGAGCCATTTATTATGGAGACACTAGGTTCAGAGTACATGGCATCAAACCTCTGCAATGTCCTTATGTTCAACAGCTATAACAGAAAGGCTGGAAAAAAACCCCACTCTTTTCTCATTGTCTGTGGACACTTCCTGAGTTGAAAGAAGCATACAGAAGTGACCTGAAGTCTAGGTTTTGGAGACCTTGCTGGGAGCCTCTCAAACAAGTAGCAGAGGCAGAGAGGCTACCGCACCTTAAGTCTCAACAAATTGATCCTTGTCAGTAGTCTTGTCTCCTCCAAGTCACCTTCAGACATGGAAGGTGCATTTGCAGCAAATACAGAGGAGAGGGTGAGATGTTACAACCATCGGTCAAAGGAGTAGGCATGTATGCAGAGGTATGTGGAAAACAGAAATTGAATTACTTACAGAAGTTACAGTGAGGCTCTTAAGTCTGAGAGGAAAAAAAAATGCAGAACTCTGATCAGGAGTTAAACTCATGACCGCTAACCTGGGAAAGGTTAGTTTAATATATGTAACATTAGTTATATTATGATGGTTGTGATACTTTCTTCCATGAGAAGCCCACAGGAACCTGAAGTGAAGGCCATGTTCAAAGCTGGCAATGCAGCAGTCATTCATGGAAACTGTCATTGCATTTCCTGTAACTCAATACAAAGTAACACTGTGTGCATGTGTAATTCACGATATACTCACTTCTTCCTGACAGCAGACTGATTGAAGAGCAGTGTCAAGTGGCTGCCTTTGGCAAGTCCAAACTGATGGGCACCTTGAACATGATCAGGCAGCTCATCTTTTGCACAAACTACCTGTTAATAAGAGGAATTTATTAGGAAGAATAGTATCAAGTGCTGACCAGCAAGTATTGAATGACAATGTGCCTACATATAACTTTGTAAAAAGCAAAACTGAGCCACAAGGTAACCACAAAATATACAGCAACATCAATCAGCTAAACTGACAGTCATTCCAAGCTATCTTCAGGCTCAAAAAACCCTCGTTCTAATGATTAAGTATGTCTCATGGACACCACTGTCTTTTCTACTGTGAAATGTTTGTAGTTTGAGAAATATTCACGCACTATTTGTCTTAATTGACAGCCCTTTTGATAACAAATGCTGGAAAACAGAATACAATTTCAGTGTGAAAATCTTATGGACTTGGTAGCAATATTTTCCCATCTAATGAGGACACACATAATGTTACGATCTGGGGGATGGAGAGCTGAGTAACAGAGTACGAGCCAAAGCCACGCTTTAGGTCTAAGAAGGACAACTTATTTCTTTTTATAGCCACAGCTGTACAAAATGTATAAAATTTTGCTTTCTCTTGCCACAGAAAAATGATTTCAGGATGCTTTGGAAACCATTCATTATAAAGATGTGCAGCTGGAGAAGGAGAGAAGCAATGCTTCCTTCTCTCTTGGGAACGGGGACTGTGTGAGAGGAAACAGGTGCCACACAAGCTGCATTCAGACACTGTGTGTCTCTCGAATGGTTTGTGCCTCCTCTTTGACAAAGAGCAGAGACTGCATGTGTGTGACCAGGAAAATGTGAATGCAGAATTGCACAGCTAATGCAAATCTCAGCACAGAGTCACTTTGGCAGGAATACACTACAGATAATAGTTACTGTCAAGTCCTGCTGGGAGTCTCTCACTCCAATTTGTCTTTTCTTTTTTAGTGTTGCTGCCTGAACAATGATAAACCTAAGTACATTTCCATTCCAAATGCCCAAAAGGCTGCTACAAAGGTTAACCTCAGTGTTTCTACAGGGACTAATAATTTCAAATCTACATTCATTGAACCATTCCATACCATAAAAGAGGCAAAATATACACAGTCTATACTTAGATAATTCTCCACAAAGAATGGACAAAAGAAGAAGCAATAGAGCTTTGCTCCAGTACATACATTTTTTGTTTCTGTCAGAGGTCTCAGGGGAACTGGTAAAGCCTGAAGTTGAATCTCAATGTCTGTGCGCTGTATGGCTGGTTTAGGCTTCTCCGACAGGAAGCAACTGTCCATATCCACATGTTCATACTTCATGGAAGTGGTGAAATATAAAAGCCTGTGGGTTGTTTTTTTTAAAAAAAGACATTTTAAGAGGTGCAATCCCCAATCCCTACATTTCCCAAGCACAAGGAGAGTATTTTACAAGGTCTTTCACTAGTAACAGGAGAAAGGAAAAGAAGTGACATCTGGGAGAAACAGACAGGGTAGTGGCAAATAATCTGTCCAAAGAACAATATGAATAGACAATATTTTTGGAAAAACATTCTGTCTGCATGTGAATGCAAATGCAACTATAGTAGAGAAAGCAGTGTTTCGTGCAGCATCTCTATAAACATTAAAGACATTTTTAATGCTATTTAGAAACAAAGCTTGTAATATCCATCTTCTGGCTGTTATAATACCCTAATCACGAGTATCATGCTTGTCTTATGTTAAAAAACAGGCAAACAGGAATGTCATACAAGAGATCACAAACTACATTAAATTACTATACACAGTTTTCCAAAACAAAGCAGTTACCCCTCTGACTTACTCCTTGTTAAAAATAAGATTGCTGATACAGCCATGAAAGGAGCCAGCCAATTTTAGCCCTAAGATGCCCTCTCCTGCTGGAATGCCACCAGCATAAAAGTTGGAAATATTAATGGGACTCATTTCTGCTGATGAACCAAGCCTCAATTCTGCAGGTTTACTTTCATCCACCTGTACAGTTATGATCCTGAAAAAGATAAAGCAGGGCAAACATTAAACAAGGTCTAAGAAAGCCATTTTCAAATAAAAAGCATTCCTTTCAGCCTCATAAATGCCCTGTTCTAATAAATAAAGATTCCATCACTTTGATAATCCTTTCTATGTCTTAAAACTACAAGACCTTCTTTACATGTTTTTTAACATGTCAAGTTTTGTCAAATATCTTTCGAAATTACTTTGATAGCTGTATTTTTTTCTAATACTATTTAGTATACTTTACTCAAGTGCCCCAAGCTGTCTAGAGATTTTGAGAGCCTTCAGCTACACCTCCATCAGTGGCTGTATGCTGTATACAATTACCATGTAAATCAGAACATCTGCATAAACAGCAGAAAAACATAGCCCTGATTATTCCACCTAATAAGCTAGCAAAGGCAATTCCTCAGAGAGTGGAGTGAACTGACAACAGCATACAATAATTAAATAGGTAGTACTCTTTGAAGTCGCATGTACCTCTTACTCCGAATTAGGATGACAGAGTGTTCTTGTCCATCACTGTATGTTCCATTAGCAGACTGAATCACTACTTTCCTAGTACTTGCTCTATCTCCAGCATTAACGTGCACTGTGAGATGACCATCAATCAGCATGATGGAAAAGAAGGGCTGTGGATATAATCAGAAGATTAATTTTTAACTACAGCTCAATTTTCTGACACTCATTCAGTGTTTAAATAGAACATACATTGGAAAAATTTTCCTCCAACTTTGTTTTAAATAAACTTTTTAATGAAACTCAGAGACTAGCAGGCATTGTATTGGTACTTCTCAGAGTGCAAAGTCTTCTAACAGCAAACACAAAAGCTGGAAATTTCTCTGGTCAGGCTCCAGTTAAAATGCAGGAGTTTTTTTATACCATCTCCCCCCCCACACACTCTTTCTCTCAGAGGCACGAAATAAGAAGGGGTAGGTATTCTTTGTCTTTGGATTCTAGAAGTTCCAACTGTCCATCAGATATAGCAATCTAACTTGATTTTACAAAATAAAAACAGCAAAAATAATGTCCCCAAAAATCTTTATTTTCAGTACTTGCCAAATGTGCTTGTCTTCGTCGTCGCTTTTCCAGTCCCCTGCTGAGTCCAGCAAGGATGATGCCACTGCTGTTCTTAGTAGCAAAAGTTGCCATCAGTTCTGATTCTGGGCTTAAGGACTTAGGTACCAATTCAATATATCCATTGTTCATGATGTTCACACTATGAATAGGCTATTTTATGAAGAAGATAATTAATTACAGAATTTCTCCCTACATAGTGTCCAGTAAGAAAAAAAATTCAAATATAGTTTAGACCATTTTAGAATTTTTAAAAATAAATCTATTTCAACTCACTGTAAACATCACTATTCACTGTTCCATAACAATAAATGTTGCAAAACTTTAGTCTCCTACCTCCAATACACAGCCTTTTCTTACTCCATATGAATTTCTAAGCAAGTCAAAGGTGGAACGAGATATTTCCAGATTCTTGATGCATCCCACGTACATTCTACTAGTAAGACCTTTCCTGAAACACAAAACAAGCCTTTCTTTCCAAGGAGTAGTATTTGGAATCCCCTGGGAGAAAAGATCGAATTCTCTTCAATAAGACAAAAGAGATCTCTTCAAGAATGCAGTCAGCCCAGTGTAAGGGAAAAGAGAGGTAATTTAGGTCTTACTCTTAGCAGATGCTAAATCTAATCTTGAAAAGAGTCAGATAATGTTGTGCCCAAATGGAAACATACAAGTGTGTATTGTTGTGTTGCCAGGTCAGGTCATTTTCCAAAACTTTAAGATGAATCTTTAGCTGGAATATAATGGATTTTGTGTGAAAGGGTAACTGTAGCTTTCTACTATATTGTATTTCTTTTTGATTTTTCAAGTCTTGGAGGACTTTGGTCCCAGGTCAGAGAAATCTAAGGCTGTCCTGCCATAATCCTTCACAGGTGGATATGCCAGCTAAGATTAACAAGTCTGCAGCTCTGCAAAAACTTTGCAGAGACCAATAATATGCTAGAATTTACCTTATTGTCTAGAGCACGCAGAAAGTTTAATTCGATTTTCTCTTGCCATGTTCATCCCTTCACAGTGAAGCCAGTGGAAAAAATGTGACTTTGCAAGGTCAGCATGGATGTACAATACAAAAAACCCAAACATAAACTAGAGACATACCTATCTGTAATGTTTTTTGATGATCTGTTCACAATTGTTCTAAGTTATAAAATTACAAGAATTCCTTTCTGAAGTAGAACCTTTGTGCTTAAGTGCAGTTTTGCCCATAAATGCCAGCTGGAAAACGCAAGGCTTGCACAGGTACAGCTCAAAGGAGCATTGCTGCAGATAGCAGCGCTGAATTCTTGCTACAGCCTGACCCTAACAGCAGGTAGTTGCTATGGCAGTTGCTGTGATGGAAATCACCCATGGAGGAGGAAAACAGAAACTTATCATGATCTGAACTGCAGCATCATCAGACCTTCCAGTGAAAACCATTACACTGGAGTTTGAAGTCAAAGGACAGATAACTATGTGGTATACGTGGCTACAAACAAGAATTCAGACTTCACTGATTTTTTTCTAATTTCAGTGGAGATAGAGTTTGTTAGTCTTTCCCTCTACTTACAAGAGTCTTAGCAGAGATGGAAAAGTAAGACACTTTACCTCACAGTCCTCGATCTTGGCAGCCCCCCAATGAAGATTGGGTCCTTATCAGAGCGGTTCAGGTCTGAGGCAACCCCAGGAGATTCTCCTTGCTTGGTTTCTTTATAATTGAGGTTATATGCATCCATGACTGCCAAAATTCCTGCAAATGAAAGAGAGTAAAGATCTGGAGAAGGACATGAATACGTATTCTTCCATTTTGGCAATCTTGTCCATAATAGAGGAAAATGTATTCCTTGACTCAGACGTGTATGGACAATCTTCTTATTTTTAGAATGAGTAATTTATTGTACTTCCAGCTATTCTGTTAATCTCACTCATTCTTCTCTGCCAAAACCAAATCTGGGGAAGTCTGCAGGAAAATATATACATATGAGAATATCTTACAGCTATTAACACATCCTATTTGTAATGCATTACTGCCCAAATCTAGGCCCCAAAACACTGTTGTATTAGGTACTATTAAAATGCAGAACAGAGAACATAATCCCTCATATATAGACTTGGAAAAAGATCTTTCACTCTTTAGAGACTATTGATATGTTTTTCTCTGGCAGTTTTTGCACTACCTGCTCTTTATAAGGTATGCTAAACCAAGCACAAGATTTAGACTGCTGTCCTTCTAAAAACAAAGTAACCTAGGTGTGGCTGCTAAAGACACTGCATTGGAAGTGATCAGATTTGGTTGCAGTGATGTTCCCTGCAGCTATATTTGATATTTGTACTTGTTAACACACAGACACCTGTTTTTTTAAGTCTGCAGCCTACCTTGCTTCTTGTTCCGACTGAATGAGATTTTATACCACGTTCCATTGTTGTAACGCTTTTCTGTCATAAGAGTAAGAGGTCCTGAACCTAGATCAACAGTCAGTCTCACTTTGCCATCAACAAGCTCAAGGGACAAGAAATCTCTCTGTGAGGGAAAAAAAGCCAAAAACCAAAACCAAACAAACAACAGATTATATTCCTGGAAATTAAATATTCCAAAAGAACGTACTGTTGGCAGGTTTGGGTTACTGTGTGGAACAGGTTTGGTAACTCTTGTACCTGAACTATTTGTTAGGGCCAAGATGCTTATCTTTCCTATATTTAGGAAAATTAAGTTACAACTACCTCACAAGGATGTTTCTTTTGGTTTGTTTTGTTGTTATTTTTCTTTAAATGCACGATGAGGTTAGATTACTTGGCAGAAAAAGGTTTAAATAGCAGAGCCACATTTTCCTTTTTTTGGACGAAGTTGAGAGTAATTTGATTTGACTGCTAGCATAATGATCAAAAAGACTTTCTGAATTGCATTAAAAGTGCCCCCTCTGAACAGTAAAATTTAAGTCAGATATCACTGTGCAATGTATTCAGGCACACATATAGCAAATGAATAATGCAGTGACTCCGAAACAACCTGTATGGAAACAAAGCTTTGACCTCCTTCAGGAAAAGGAAACCCACCAGCTAAGTATACAGTAAAGTGCATGACATGACAATGAAGGTCTGGTGATGGGTCTGGGTTACATTGCTTTTTCAGTGAATTTTATTTAATTTATTTCAGTTTACTGAATTGCCATCTTACGGATTTAATTCAATATGCCTTTTCTATATTACACTGTCCTTCTGCAAGCTCAGTTCCAAAACATGTTACATTCTGAAAAGGTTCCTCTAATTGAACAAAACTAGATTATTGCCCCTACTGTTTATTTTTCTTTCCTTGGTTAATTTCATTCTAAAATTGAAACAAATTGTGGGGAATTTTTTTCATTGTTTAATTTTATCCTTAGTATAAGTGAAAATTCGCTCTAATGCGTTATCTCAGGGTTTCTTGTCTTTACTCCTTTGGCTTATAATGTCAGCTACAGGTGATAATCTACACAAAGATAGTAAACTGTTCAAATATATGTAAGCTGAAAAATAACAGAGAAAGTAGGAAACCATCAAATCATCTAAACATAGTTTTTGGCAGTCAAGGAATCTGATCCATTTTCTTACAGTGCCATTTGAAGCAAGATACAGAAGAAGTCCGTTAGGTGAAAAGGTACTGAAAAATATTATTATCTGAGTCACTGTTGAGCGGAGTGCCTTCTCCACAACTGAGTATCCACTGCCATCAAAATGAAATGAAGTGTCCTCATCCTGTGGGCTACAGAAGTAGAAAAACAATTTAAAAATGTTAACTGAAGATTTGTGGGTTTTACAGTAATATTTATATAAAATATAAAAGTGAGATCATAAAATCATAGAATGGTTTGGGTTGAAAGGGGACCTTAAAGATCATCTCATTTCAACCCCTCTGCTGTGGGGAGGGACGTCTTTCACTAGATCAGGTTGCTCAGAGCCCCATCCAAACTTTCATTGAACACTTCCAGGGATGGGGCATCCACAACTCTGGGCAACCTTTTCCAATGTATCACCACATTCACAGTAAAGAGTTTCTTTCCAATATCTAATCTAAACCTACACTCTTTTAGTTTGAATTCATTCCCCCTTGTCCTGTCACTACGTGCCCTTGTAAAAAGTCTCTCTCCATCTTTCTTGTAGGCTCCCTTCAGGTACTGATCAGTCAGTGTAGACCCCAGGAAACACATTTAGAAAGCATGAGAAGAGACTTGAAACTTAATGTTATGAATAACTGAAGGATTCCAGCCACAGGCCATTTTCATTATAAAATCTCACAATACATGATTTCGCTATGGGGAAGGATGTATACAAGATAAGTGTTCTTCCCTTATGTACGGAAAAAAAACCTCCCAATGAATTCCAAAGGAAAAAAATAACTGTTACAGCATGCACCCTCTTGATTAAAACATTAAAACCCATTTATCAAAATGCTTTGCATAAGTGTACTTAAAATAAATGTTATCCCCTTTCCCTGGAATACAAGACTGCTAAAAAATATCTCATACAATCAAGCAGCACCCTCTGCTGTTTCTACATGAAATAATCTGCAAAAGGGAATATGGACAAGCATATTTCTTTTCAATTCTTTCAACGTAAAAATAGTACAATCCACAAAAGGTATCAAGCTTAGTGGCTTAAGTTTTGTTATGGACTTGTTTTATAAGACTGCTTTACACTGTTTCTTACCCTAGAAAAGAATAAATTTGTCTGTACTGGAAACTATTGGAAAAAAAAAGATTCCTAAATATTTTGGTTTGCTGGTACTCCCTACTTCCAATGTGCAAAATAGACAACAACAATACGCTCATCTGAAAAAGTGATTAAAAAGTGATAAAATTCCATACAATGAAATTATTTGACACCAATGGCATATTCAGATTAGTGTTTTCAGAACAGTATGCTAATGATCAATGAAACACTGCAATTTGTTGGAGCTCATTATTTTTAGTTAGCACAGAAATATATTACAAATGTCAATTATTCTAAATCTGTTAATAAAAAAAAAAAGAGATATATAAAATACCTTCCAAAACAGCCATTGCACTTGCCCTCTCTTTCTATGTAGTTCCAAAGACCAATAGATTTACCATTCAGGGATGCCTCTCCCATGCATCCTTTAAAATGGGTCACTTTAACAGCAGGTGATTTCTGTAAGACAAGAAATACTTCATGAATACAATTAATTAGTACTCCAAAAATTATGCAGCAAAATTTTTGCTTGGTTGTTTTCCTTGAACTCTGACTTTGTTAGATATAAATCATAACAGGAGAACAAAATGTTTTAGCATAACTATTAACAATTATCATTCAAATGATAGATTAGTGCATAAAAAAGTAAAAAAAAAGTATGTCCTTGACCTACTTACATGTTTCATGGCATGAATAACAATGGGAAACTAATAGAAGCTATGGAAGGTGCAAACAAAAACCAAATTCATTGTTTACTGCCTATACAACCTGCATGCACACACAGCCTATCCAGGTTAACACTTTATGCAAAAATTTCCAGGGAAAATTAACTTCAGGATACTGGAAGACCCTTACAGTACCTCTGCTTTATGGTCAGAATACCCGGTATTTCTTGATGAAGTAACCAAATCATGCAATTATTTCTAACACAAAAGCATGTTAAAAACCATTTACAGAATCTCAGAATTTAACCTTGATTTGCCCTCCAAGTCCTCCGATAAACACTAAGGTTGATTTGTTAACATCCAATATGCTGGCTGTCCCCGGAGAGGTTGCAGATTTAGGTGAAGGCTTCTGATTGGAGTTCATTTCCTCTATGCTGAGCGTACCTGTTTTTCCAAACCTGCCAAATATAAATACAAATAAATAGTTTTAGGAATCACCAGGCTTAATCCACACATACTATAGACTTCTCTTCCTAAGGATAAGAAAAATCTCATCCCTGAAAAACTCAGAAGAAGGTTTGCGTACAACACACATTTTCATTTTAATTACCTGGTGGCATGTATTCTGTGCCATTTGTTATTGTCAATTTGAAAATCTGGGTATTCCACTCTTGTTGATCCAGAGCCCAAATCCCAAAGAAGAGCAACCTTACCCCGTCGCATCTCTACTGCAAGGAAGTCTGTCTGAAAAACAGCAGGGCTTATTCTAATACATGGCATCAAAAGTGTATTGTAACAAGTAAAATGGAAAAAGTCTTTCCAGACTAATGTCCCTACATCCCAAACTACAGGAGCCGACTTTAGAAAAATCAGACCCAGCAGATTTTCACTCACTTTTACCTATAATGAAACAAACCCCCTCTCAGGTTATACACAAGCAGGTGAATGTTTTCTTTACAGATAAGTAGAAATATAATGTGTATACACACACAGATGTATAGAAATGTACTCTTCTGAGAGTATGCAAACTGACTTACCAGTCTGTGAAAAAGTACTATATTTCACATGATAGCATGCCACAAGGAGCTAATAGCTGTGCATTCTATTGGGAGGGAATATAGAGCGAATGAAGAGGGGGGAATGTGGCAGTACGCCATCAAGCTCTTATTAAACTGGGTGGATGCACCATGCTCATGAGCACCAAGTTCAAGTACTTTTGCTGTGTTACCAAACAAATCACTTGATATACTCCAGCATCCTATATGAAAGCATCCCATTCAGTGTTACACTCCACAAGGTTAATGCACAACACAAGAAAAGGAAGGGAGAGCTTCATGACATGGCCAAGAGGCAATGCTAAGGAATCAGATGTTTTTATTCTCTAGTTTTGAGAATCTCTGGAATCCTCCAAGGTACAAATATATTTCCACCCCAAGTGAACAAACTGGTCTGCAAGGGGCTTTACTTGGTTACTTAGTTTGAAATCAAGTAAGAAAAAACATAACTACAGACATTTAAAACATTTGGCTACCACCACCTTCAGAAAATGTACACCAGAAACTTACCTTTCCATTGCTACCCAGGTAGAAAAGCAGGTTATCTGGTTCAGTAGTTTTCACGTTGAGCGTTAAGGTGTTGTAATTCGTAGATGAAATCTGGGGTTGGTAGGCACGAATGCAATCTCTGTCTGCTGATACTGCAACTTTAATCTGGGGGGAAAAGAAGGAAATGGAATCTAAAGACGTCTCAGTGTACACAGCACATATTTCTGGAGTATGTACTTAGCTTCTGACCAACAGATGCAAGCTTTTTGCTGAGATACTCTCATGCAATCTAAGTATTGCTACCTGAGTTATAGACCTTAGCAATCTTCCAGGTATCACTTGACAAAGAGATTCACAACAGAAAAGAATGCAATCTGCCTTGATACACTCACTACATTAGAAGGTTTTAAATCAGTAAAATAAACTATTCAAATACCTCAGAAAAGAACAATAAATCTTGGGACAGAAGCCCATATATCAGTAAAAGCCACTGTAATAGTAACAGAAAATAAAGATACAGACACTCAAAATGTTTTACGTAAAGGAAACCATTTCTAATATATGTTAAGAAAAAGGTTTTTCTTAAAAAAAATTTAAAAGGCAGACAGTCTGTAATAATTCTGGTCATTTCAAAGTTATAACACAGTTTATAAGATTATTCAAAATTCAACTTTTTGAAGATTAAATAAATTCATATTCCTATGTGTCATACTACTAACAGCTTTGACCACTGTCTATTATACTGATAAGACATTGATTCAAGCTAAACGCAGTCATCTCCAAAGAGCTTGGTAGTGTAATGACAGAAAACACATGTTAACAGGAAAGCCTTAACTCCATCAGCTTCATTGAATATGCCTGTAACAACTAAATGCATACAGCACACATGTGTGTATGCATATGGACACACATATATAAAGTTTCATCCATGTAGTAAAAATTTACCAAAAAAAAAAAAAAAAAGCCAGAACAAACTCCCAAAATTGGAAAAAGGGATTTTGCTAATACTTTTTTTTTTTCACCAAGCCAGGAACATCTGTGGCTTATGACATTTCAGAAAATTCTATTCCCTCTTTTCTGCAGTGGATTCATTAAGCTTCAGTAGACTGTAACAGAGAAGCAATAACCATATAATTAAGAAGATTTGCAAAAAAAACTGAGAGGGTTTTTTTTTTTTTTTCCAACAAAACCTCCCTAAACATTACAATAACATACCCACACTATGGTCAAAGGCATACCAAAAATTACTGAGTGCAAAGTCATTTTCATATTCCTCTCAGTCTAATGAGATCCACAGTACACTTCTGCTGCCTTTAAGGGAGAAGTAGGGATTTAAAAACAAGTATACTATTTATCTTAAAGTATTGTGAACGCACAGCTGCTTATTGCAAAGAAAAACATATTGCCATGACAGGACACAAATGGCAAATTTATAGACAGAATCAATAGTCTTGATAAAAAATTTGTAACTTGATGTTATATGGGGGCACCCCACCTCAATCTCAAAAATAAGCTCAAAAAGTAACATCTTGTACTAAAAAGAAGAGCAGCACCCTCTCCCTTCTTCTTTCTTTTTCATAAAAATCTCTCGTTACTGCTTTCTGACATACTGTATTTCACTATTTTTATAGGAAACAGAATGAAACAGTAGATAAATTACTACCTAGCTGTTCTGATAAACTCACAAGTGCAAGAAGAAACGTGATGCTGAAACCTTAAAACGTACCAACAGCCCTACCAGTCTGATTTTAGAATCAGCTAGTGCTGTTTGAACTTCAGCTAGACTCCAGAACAACCAGGTACCTTGACAGTAAATTTAAGCCTCTTTATCTCAAAGACCCTCCCTGTTAAAAGTGAACATGAAGTCAGTTAAATCTGGGACCTGGGAACTTACAGACGCTGCCTGCTTGCGGGCCTGGCTGATGAGCTCTTTAATTTCAGAGAGGTTTCTGTTCAGGTTCTCCTCCAGCATTTTCAAAGGTTTGAGCCTATCCAATAAAAGACTTGCTTGGGCTTCGACTTCTTTAATTTGTTTTTCAGCTGTGATTGCTGCAAAAACATAAATGAAATGTTGAAGCAGGGTGAAAGCAAAAGGTATTGTTCATTGCTAAAATACTTAGCCAAGGTGGACTGCTTCTGATCATTTTGGTTTCAGCAATTTTAAATATCAGTAAGGAATATATATATACTCAGGGGTATCCCACGTGAATCCTCTTAAGGTCTTTTAAAAAAACACACTTTTATTGAATTAGAAAGAAACCTTCAGTCCATCAGACTCATATTTAATGCCCTTAAAATTGAATATTAGTACTGCTTCTGCAAAAAGTGACATTTCTATAGAGCAATGAGGCAGTAAACTTACCAGCTTTTGATGAATCAGTAATAAGTTTGCTTGTTTTCCTCAAAGTGTCATTAACTTGGGACAATGTAGAAGATGTGTTCATTAGCTTTTGACTGAAATCCCCAAAATGATTTAAACCCACCACAGCACTGGTGTTTGCAGACACAGCCAGCTCTTTCACTTCAAGCATGTATTTCCCTGTATCTGAAAGCCAGGATAAAAAAAAATTCAAATCTTTAGAAATGCTGTCAGTTACATTTTTTTCATAGTAAGAACTGTATTTTGTTTGTTTGGGAAATTTGATTCTGCCTATCTCAACGGGAAGATAATATGAATACATCAGGCTCATACTGTTTAAATTTTCTAAATGAGCGTTGGCACACAGAGACACTAGTCTGAGACTTATGTTTTGAATCCTACACCCCTTGCTTTGGGCTACGATCACTTATGTAGTGAGTACACCACTCCCAGTCTCAGCCTGTGCCTTACACCCTCTGTGCCCAGAACAGCAGGAAAACGCTGCAGCTGGCACAAAAGGTTTGAGTTAGGATCCTCCTTCACCACCAGTACCCTGTGCAGAGAGGGCAATGCCACCATGAATCTCTGTCCAGATAGAAAAGAGGTAACTTGAAGAAATGCGACAACAAAACTGAAATTAAACAATGTTAAACTGGGAGTTAAGAAGGATACTCCTGTGATTTCAGTACTGCCTTAATTTTCAGTGTGCAGCTTTATGTTAGATAGCATCCTGCAATTAATATCCAGCATGACTTGATCACTAATATCACCCTTCCGCACGAATTAAGAGTCTGAGTTGCAAAATGGGTATTTTAAGGCTTTGAATTTAGCATTCTAATCCAGACATATACTAGAACCAAAAAACCCTGACAGGAAGTCTTTATCAGTGTTTTTCTAAGTTAAAAACATTAATAAGGTTGGCAAAGTATTTTGGCCCCTCTTATACACAACTTGAAAGTAATTTTCTCTTATTAGTTTCCACAAACCCTAGGTCCTGCCTTTATTCACAGTAATGACTAAAAAAAGGGGGAATTCTTATGTTCTGGAAAAGCCAAGAAAAATACATTTTAATAAGATAAATGAAGTCAGCATTTACAAGAAGAAAACATTTAGATGCAGACTGTAAAATTCCCACTGCAGTATAAAACATTCTGAAACAAGTCATCAAAACAAAGTAAAATCTCATTGTTCCATATATAAATTTTCTGCATGTGGGATTAAATATTCTAGAACTTCAGTCTCTTCTCATACCAGTGTAATTATATTGCTATCAGAGCTTCTTGCGATTTACAGTTATGTGAAATGGAAATCAGATTACCGACCTTACATGATAACACAGTTATGTCTAGTGGGTTTACCAAAACAATGTAACATATTCCTTGTAAGGGAGAAGGCTAAATGTAGTCTCCAATATAGTTTATTTCTACATCCCTGCTATCAGACAATGAATGAGATTTTATTACAACTCTACTAGACATTTCTGTAATAAGAAGAACGTTAATGTAAGTTTCACTTACTGTTGGGCAATACTCTTAGTGACAACAGAGAATCATTAAGTTGGTTGACTATTTTATTAGTACTTTCCCGAATCTTTGCTACCTTCCTGTTCAACCCATTCAATCCAAATAGAAGTCCTGTTGAAAGACGTAACATTTGCTTAAACAAATACCATACACCCACACAAACCCCAAGTACAGGAATAACAAGCAGTCATTTATTTAATCAATGGAACTTTTTCCCCACCCCCAACAGAAAGAGCATTTTACAAACAGGAATGCAAAATGAATGCACTATGAACAGATAAGCTCCTGTGTTCCATTCTAAGCTATCCTTTTTGGCCAGTTCCATGAGACTGTACTGGTAGAAACACAGTGAGGAAAAGGCTATAAATTTAAATGGTTCAATGACTGTGAACTCTAATAATTTTCATTAGAGTTTGTCACGTTTTGTGGTATTTGACAGAAGCCAAAGTGGGGTGTTTTCTATATATTTGTGATCTGTTTGCAGAATCCTCTCACTAGAAATAAAAATATGTAGAACAGAAGGAACAAAAAAGGTATGTACTTCTTTCCCCCTGAATTACATAAAATGCCTCCATAATTGTAAAACCATTGATATTAAAAGACAAGACCATTTTACAGGTACAGTTTATCTCTGTGAAATCTTCACTTTCTGTCTCATTTTGTCTGAAATTTAACCTGGGGCCTGCTTCTGCTTCTATACAAACTCTGTGTTCAAAACGCTTTTGAATTTTCACGGTGTAGCCTTCAATCCCTTGCTAGTAATCTTCGCAGTAATGAAAAAACCAAAAGTATTTTCAAATTTATGGGGATAAATTTCAGCTTGGTTTTGTGTCTCAGCTTTGTAGAACGAACAAGGAAAAATGATTATGGTTTAAATATATCATCCTACATACTTGTGCAATCCATGATTTATTAAATAAAAATGGATTAATTTATTTTTTCACGAATTATGCTTTTCCTTTGTCTACTGCACCATCTCCAATGATTTAATTCATAAAGTTTGGAAAAACAGCCATTTTAAAAAGGCATTGCTTGTAGGTAAATGAGGTATAGTGAAGGTCAACTTTTTAAATGTTTACAGAGAAAAAATTATAATCTTACCCCAAAAATGAAAATACTACTACTTTATAGTACATTAATCTTAACTGTATAAAAATATGCACAGTCATATTTACCTTAGCTTATGCTAATTTTTTTTAAAAACTCATTACATTAAAAAAAGCCAAGAAAAAAAAGGACAAACCTCCACAAAACAGAAAATAGAAAAAAAGAAACAGAAGCAGAAATGCGAACTCTAAAGAACTGACCATCACTCTTTTTCTTCAGATTTTTAGCCTCATTCTGAAATTCAGAGCTAAGCAGTAGAGTTTCTTTTCCAAGTAGATTGAAAGACTCATCTGGCTGAAAAACACAGACATTGAGTTGCCGCATATGAAAAGCCAAAATTCGGGTGAAAACATATAACTACCTGCACATATCTACTTCAGGTTACTGAATATTCTCATTATTTGTGAGATATTCTATTCAATACCTTATTAAGCATCAATCATAAAAAACACAAGTTGCAATCATTTATCCAAGAATGCAACACTGAATCTCTTTGTGAGTTAATAAAAAAAGACGACTACGAAACAAAGCCTATCAAATTCTACTTTGAGCACTGCTAATGGTTCACTGTTGTCTTCTGGAACACCAGTAATTCTAGTTTCAGGCCAAATTCAAAACTTCCAGCACTGAGCACTTTAAAGTGAGATATTTCAAAATCCCAGTCTTGAAAATGTTCTTTTAACCCATTTCTCCAACAGAAAAAAAATCTAAGAAAATACCTTGAAAGATTCATGCTGTACAAAGCTGTAATGAAACAGAGCACTACATAATAACATATGCAAAAAATAATGCTGACCATTTTGATCACTATCATCTAAATGCATTGTCACATATTTGTTTCTGCAGGTATAATGTGCATGACACTTGTAAAATATGGCCCATTCCTTCCTTGGGTTTACAATAAGGAAAAGCAAAAAAGAGGTATGAGGGGGGAAATAGAATAATATGAAAGTAAGAAGATCATACTGAAAACTGGTCAGTTCTTTTTAATCTACTGTTTCAATAATAATCTGATAATCTTGCAAGGCAGAGGGATGGTAGATGAGACACAAACATACATTTGATTATGAAACATTTTCAACTAAGCAAAATAGTTGTGACTGAGAATACCCAGATAGAAATGGAAGAGGGACAGGTCAAATAAAGAGATGGCTGAGTAATTCCAAAGGTGTACGGGAGCACTAGAGGTTTGGGAACTTAATTTCCACGGGAATGCATGTCAGATGATTGATATAAACCCTCACAGAATTAAATTCAGTACAGCTAGTCATGCATCATACATTAAAAGAAAAACAAACCAAAAAAAAAAGGTAAATGAGGAAGAGAGAAAAGACAGATAAACAGAACTTGAAATGAGGTACCATTAGTGCCTTGGAGTATGGGTTCAGGATACAGCATATACTAATTGGTAGGACAGGCTGCCACAAGAAGGATATGCCTCCATCAGGAAGACTCAAGTTTCAGCCAGTGCAAAAACAATTAGAAGAAATATTCCAAAAACATAAAGGGGAAGATGTACATTAAAATACTAATATTGATACTTACTAAATCCAAGGGGCCATTCATGACTCTAGATGCATCATCTGCCAAACTCTCTGTTCTTTCAATCACACTTCTAACACTGGAGTGGGTGTAGATAGCAGCAGTTGTGTTCAGAGTCACGTTTCTTACTTTAGAGAGGCCACTAAGAAGATAATTAACAAGTAATTCTGTTTTCAACCAAGCACTGAGTTCCATGTCTTTAATTAAAACATGCACATCTTTCCAGAATACAGGATGCATTCTGAAAAAAATGAGCACACCTTGCCCGATGTTGCATAAGGGGCTTTAAATTCATTATTTTGAACTGAAAAAATCAGTTCAGAGCTTTTCAACTATGTTTTTTCCCTATTTTGTTAGGTTTTGTTCCACTTCCTATTTTCTTTTCTGTTTTGTTCCTTTTTGTTTATGTTCAGGTTTTCACTTTATAAAGACACTTAGAACAAATAAATCACATTGCCTAAACAGAACAGAAACAAGTCCCTATCCGGAGCTCAAAAACACAGTAGATAAATACAGAATCTAGGAGGAAATTGTAAGCTTCTGAAAGCTATGTTGTATTAAATTTTGCTCTATTGAATTTCTGTCGCTGTAGTGAAGTCAAGTGTTGCTCAGTGCTACTCAGAGCAAAATTTTATGTTCTTGACTTAAAAATACATGTCAGTTTTCCAGTGTGATATAATTTAACTTTTAGCTGACTTTAAAAGGCAAAACAGCAAGCATCCTTTAAGGATTCCTGGGACAGAAAATTAATTTCCATTAAATTAACTGGAATGACTCAGTAACTTCCAAATTCTAGACGTGCATTTGAGTGGACTTGCAACCCACTCATTTCTGCAAAATGCTTTGAAAGCAACAATAACAGAGGTACCGTAAGAATAGCTTCTTGACGAGATTCAGAGATATATTGTCAAGAAGTTTTCACACACAGACCAAAAGCTTTTCAAGCTGTACTAGGATATACTCACTGGGCATTTAATAACTCACTGGTTACTGCGTAAATCAGCCACAAAAAATGCAAGACTAATCGACCCTCCTCCATATCATTTAACAAAGTTACACTGCATTAAACGTAAAAAGCACTTGAAATGAAATGAGGAATAAAAACTGATCATAGAACCAACTGGATTGGAAGAAACCTTTGAAGATCATTCAGTACAACTTCCCTGCCATGGGCAGGGAAATAATTTAGTGGATTAAGCTACTACCTATTATATATTAAATGTGACATAACGTAAATATCATTATTCTGTAATTCTTGAGTTAATCACCTCTCCAGAGCATCTGCAAGTCTCTGGAACTGGGTGGCATGGTCCTCAGCTCTGTATACCAGGTCAAGCACTCCTCTCACAGACATCTGCATCACCAGCTCATCCACGTGATGTCGCAGCTTGCTGCTCCATTGGACTAACCCATCCTGGTGGACTTCCAGGTTCTGCAAAACAAAATGTTTTCTCTTTCTTTTTTTTGCTGTCAAAATACACCCGAGAGTCAAAGAGGATGTGAAAACTTAAGGACTTACAGATGTTGAGTTCTTTACGTCCTGGGCAAGAGCAGCAGCAGCATTCACTAGGACCTTCCCTTCTTTAATGTGCATGGTCGCGACTTCTTCACCTTCTTTTATACTTAGCTTTTTGTCCTATAGCATGAATCAAGTGTTTTATAGTAGTCTATAAAGTCAGCTAGTGCAGATGAGTTCACATAACACATAATATTTTGATTTTCATACAGGGGCCTGGTTTCCTTTGCGTTTTTAAGGTGTTGTACATATTAAAATGCTTAAATATGTTAAAAAAATAAATCAAAAAGCAGCTTTTAAACACAATCTAGGATTTGAAATTTCTTATGCAACAATACTGACTATCCAGTCTTACATTTAACTCTGCCAGGTTGCTAGAGATGAGAGGAAACAAGCGATTGGTCTCATTGATGTTCACGAGCGCCTCATTCACCAGGTCCTGGGCATCTTGAAGTCTCCTGTTGTGCTTTGCCAAGAGCTGGCTTGCATCCATTTTCAGTTCAGCAAGTTCCTGCTGGGGTTTAAGATACTCTTTCTGAACCTGGATCAACAAGTTTTCTGCAGCTCTGACAAAGAGAGGAATCGGAAATTAAATGGGGAAGGAGAAACTTAGGCATGGATTTCTTGAGGAGAAAATGGAGACGTGAAATTAATTTAAATGCATCTTCTTACAAAAGTCTACAATTTTTTTCTACAATAGCATACATACACATGGTAGCTTAGTTACTCATCTTACCACACAGCTAGATGGCTGGCTGGGGGAGAGGACAGTAATACAGTTCAAAAATTTTGTATGTGATGATTAGAGGGGAAAGAGCTTAGCATAAATCACATTTGCTTGGTCTTAAATTGGGACATTCCCCACACCAAAATCTCTATGAAACTTTCCTCTGGGCCAGCTCTTTATCCTAATTGTAGTGATTCATATTTTGAATGTAAGATCAAAACATCAGTTACAAGAATTGACACTGGAAAGAAACAAATAACCAGAACTGAAAGACATATATCCAAGAGTCCAGTAAAGTTTAAATATCAAATAAAAATGAATAGTCTCATTAAAATGAACATTGAAATGAGCAATCTCTGCACTTATATTTTAAATTGGTAACAGAGATTATCTGGCAAATATTAAATCCCCCCAAATTTGTCAGTTGTTAATCACTTCAACTGTTCTATTTGGGAATCTTTGCATCTCCATTTAAACACTTTCAAGTATTGAAGGAAGTGAACTGAAAATGAACCTGAAAGTCTAATCCTTTGTTTCTCTTCATTTTGGCACATATGCTGAACACTGCAATTCCTGTAGTGATACTTTTACATAAATGTTTGTCCCTTTTAATCTGACTGCAAATCACATAGAACTTTAGCCAAAGGAAAAGAAACCTGGTTTATTTCAGTTATACATAGCAAAACACTTTCCATTTTCTTATTGAACAGATGTGTATTTGCATGTATTTCCTAAAAACTAATAATTCAGAGTCCTTACAATCAGAAGCCACAGCCTTAAAGAAGTTACAAGATTTAAAGTATTTTACATGACAGTAATGCCTTCTGTTTCAGCATAGAGTAAAAAGGTTATATTCCAAACTGTCTCACGATTTTGCCTCATAGGGCAAATGTGTGGAGACCTCAGATATGAATGTTGCTTAAAGTACATCATCACAAACTCAGTCCACTGTGAGTCATGTGGTAACTTCTGCTTCCTGAAATATGGATCAGCAAGCTGTTTATTTAAAGGATTTTTGAATTTACAGATGCATTGCATGAGAAATTCTGCAGAGCAAACAACCTTATGTAATGTGTTAACTCTATTCCTCGATCTGTCAAATGAGAGAACTTTCAGAAATTGCAAAAGATTCTGTAATTGAAAAAGTTAATTCACAAACACTTTGTGTAACAGCTTAAAAACTGATGTTGAAAGTCTGTTACTATGCAACAGGACATTTTGAGACATAAATCGCACATTTTCAGTCCACTTTCATTTTCATGTCTACTTAGGTTCTATACAACTGTATATTCAGCACAAGAGTCTGCTGAACAAAATGAGACATGCCAGCAACACAGATAGTCTATCCTGCTTAATCCACAGCACTTCATAAAGAAAAGCCATATTTTCAGAAATATTCCACTTTGGTCAATAAGTTCTTCTTTGCAAAAAGCAGCTGTGAATCCAGAATACTTTAAATCATTGTTCCCTGAAGCCAAGGTTAACACTCCTACAGATTTTGGTGTCTTGTGGCATTACTTAGTTTTTCTGAAACCAAAACAAAATTTTTGCTGACTGTTTGGATCAGTAAATTTTCAATCTTGCCAAGTCCAGCAATACGCACCAATAATTAACAAAAAGCCATTTCAAATAGCTTTTAACTGGAGACAAATCAAGACAACAGAATACAGTCCTAAACCGTGGCTGAGAATGCTTAAGCACATGCCGTGGTTTCATTTGCAAATCCATGTGATGCATATTACAGTGACAATAAATCATCATGTCCTTCAGCAGGCCTGACATGTCCTGGGCTTGCAATTGCCTGAGACAGTTTTATGATGCCTCCCAGCCAAACTCAACAAGGACACGTGTATTAGGGCCAGATCTGAAACAAAGTGAAACCAATGAGACTTCTCACTTATTCAAAGCGCATTTTGTATCCCATCCAAATGAATAGGCTTTACCCATATTAGTATCCCTTGGGATGACCAAATACCGTCAAATCATGTAACTCCAAACTCAAAGTTCATATAGCTCCACCTGGGCTAACTGTCCAACACACTGCCACTTATTATGGAAAAATGTTGCTCCAGATATCTCTTCAAAAAGCAGTGTTGAATAGTAAAAACAGATGTAAAATAAACTTTTCAGCAGAACAGGCTTACTTTAGGATTCTGGTAGCATTCTGGTGCCGTTGAACAAAATCTTTCTTGCGCAACACATCCAAAAGGGCAGAAATATCATCCTGTAGTTTCTGAGATGTAGCATTTGAGAGCGGAAGATCCAGGCCAAGTGTTTCATTTAGAGACATTGCAACTTCAGCAAGTACTAAGTAGGAGAGTAAACAATTTAATCATACCATTAAAAAAAAAGAACATATGCGAATGCCCTGTGCAAACTGCAGCACTTTCCATGCAAACAGTTCTTTTAAAGTTGCAAAGGAAATATCCTTCTAAATTTTGTAAAGAATTGGAAATGTGTTAAAAACAGGATACCTTTGATGGTTGTATGTACTGTGTCAATAAAGCCAGTCAGTTCTTGACTTTTATTCCTGGTTTTCTGTGTCACTGTGTTAAGGTCCCAAGCCTTTTTCAAAAATCTAGTCGTCTGGAATAAAATCAGAGATAATCTTGGACAGTTCTCCTAAAACACTCGTTAAATCATGACACTTCTGTATGAGTTCTATGCTTTTTTTCCCAATATGACAATGCTTAGTGAGAGTAAATAATGCTTTTAGATATGGTAGATCTAGCTGATTCATAAATCTATGATGCTTTCATGCTTGCCGATGCCTTATTGTATTTAAAGTTCCAGACTCTGAGATCAGTGAAGAATTGAGTTATCAATTATTTTCATAATCCATAAGCTAATAGTTACCAAAGCCATTTCTTTAAGTAAGTAAATATTACATAATTTTTTAGCTACAACTAATGTTTCTTAAGAAAATCACTGTTCTGGATACATCACTATTAACAGTAACACCACTGTCAGTGGAAGCACAGTTATATTCTGTATACATAGTCAGAAAATTATAGGAACACGAGGTCAGCAAATGAGACCTAATGGCTGAAGTACTACTGTACTTTTCTACCTACTACTTTTCTACCTACAATTATTCTTCTGTTAAAACTGAATAAAGAATACAAAGGTTGTCTACTTCTCCTGCAACTTTTCAACAGATTTATTTCTGCCGAGATAATTTTAAACACAATACTACAGGTATCAAGGACTTTTTGGTGAATACTCAGCTATGACATAATTTTGAATTACCTCCATGTGTTAAAACCAGTGAGAACATAGTATCTCACTTTCCCCAGTTTTAGGACCTCAAGTGATCACACTACAAAAAACTTACGAACTTTAACAGAAACCAGGTAAATCTCCTCTACAGTATCATAAACCACCTGTAGCGTGCAGAGGAATTTCACAGAACTCCACACTTCAGGAAGACTACAGAATGGAATGAATTCTTTCACTGAACTCCACAGATTTAAAATAATTTCTAAACAGCTCTCTGGCACTAATGCACCATGCTATGAAACCTCAAATGATCTCTCCAGAAAGGCTAAGAATAAAGAAGCCAGCACCTACCTCTTCATGCAGCTGATCAATTCCTCCTGATAAACTCAGAAGACTTTCTTTTGCTGTAGCTAATGAGTAAGTTGGATTTCCTCTAGGAACTATAGACCTCTATAAGAAATAAGAAGGAACAGCTCACTGTAATTTGAAGACTTCAGTGTGTGTCCACAGAAGTACTGCAAAAAAACCAACTATGCATGCTATTTATATTATTTATATGTTTAAAAGAACTGATTTGCAGAGTGCATAAAATGACAGAAAATAATTACATAGACACAGTTCATGCAACACAGCGTACCATTTCTTTAAACAAAGAAACAAGAATCCAGCCATGTAGTATTTTCAATTAAGTAAAAAGGAAGGAAGCAGCATTTCTGCTTTCTCGATTCTCAACGTCACCACAATCTGAGCTGCCAAATAAGCTACTTTGACAAGTTCCAAGGCCCATCAGATTACATGTTTCCATTCAGTCCCGTAGCTACTACTGTTTCAGCAGCTGGCCTTGTCAGAACAGCTGCATTTAAGGTGTATCCATGAGGATGACCCTGGACATCTGCAGCCCTGTGCATCCCTTCGTCAATGAGAGAGATTAATAGTCTGTATTTGGCTTCAAGGTCACCTCAAAACTGCCTTATAAGGCAATAAATAGGCCGTTGTACCCAAGTCTATAATATTTGATACAGTCAAGGCCTGCAACAGAATACCACTTCTCCAAAGCTGCAGAGAAACTTAAGGCATCTCTCACATAGAGAACAAGTCTAGGAAAGGTTATTTTTAGATTTCAGATGTTTCAGAGCCAATCATCATAAATACCACAGTAATTGTACTTCTGTCCAAGTTTTTAACGAAGTAATACAAGGGTATTCAACAGCCCTGTGTCAAATGGAAATTTCAAAGTTTTTTTCTCAGCATGAAGGAAGAACAAGTGAAAGAGAAAACTGAAGCTGAAGCTCTCTCCTGGAATAATGGACAGTGAGCCTCTTTAAAAGCCTAGTTCCAAAAACCAGAAAAGGACAGCAATCAAGTCTAGGTGTATCAGGAGGAGTAAGGCTTTAACTAAGAAAAACAGAACTACTGAAGCAATGAGGAGGGGCAATATGATTTGGTAACCTTCTTGTCACTGGAATACCCATATCTAAGTTATAAAAAAGCAGAAAAGCTCGAGTTCCTGAGCTACCAGCATGAGGCTGACACAATATTGTGCAGGGAACAGCCCTTCAGGGAAGATCTGTAATTCACAGAAATAAACTTGGGGGTTTTCTGGCTTCCTGACACAGTTGCTCTGGTACAAGGTAAAAGGCAAGGTAATCTTTAATTAACCAGAAAAAGGGGAAAACCTGCTTCCAAAGAGAGAAAAATTACAAGGCTATAAACTAACCCTCAAGATTAAGTTGTTTAAAAAACACTACATAAATAAAATTACATCACAGTCACAAGAAGTGACTTTTAGCACCCTACTTCCAAGAAAGTGACAGCTGGCTTTGATTTGATTTTAATATAAAAAATGTATGTACTAAAGGAGAAACTTAAACTGCCTTTATTTTTACATAAAATTTGACTTTGTTTTGCAATTAAACTGCTAAACAAAAGCTATATATTCAATAATGTATCCAAGTTCAAGAAGATGACACTCCTATACAAACACAAAACAATTACAGAAAGCAAGTCAGTTGTATCCTTGAAGTATTACAGTAATTCAGTACGTTTATGCCTTAGGACATAAAGGAAGGGAAGCATAACAAGCTTTAAAACTAGAAAGTTAGCAACTAAAACTAAAGGATAGAAGTATCTCTGTTGAAACATAAACATGTAATTTAACCCAGTTTGCCTTCAAATATTGTAATTATTAACATCACGAAGTACACTGACTGGAATTCATTCTGCCTTACATCTTAAATAGAAGAAATTATAAATCGAAATCTTGATTTGTTGAATTTGGCAGCACAGAAAGGCTCACATTATTTTGATTTTGGTGTGATATTGTGAAATACAGAAAAGATAGCTTGGTTCTGACTCAGAGCTTGTCTGCTTGACTATTGCTGAGAAGACTCTTACCAATAAATGTTCCTATTTTAATGGTCATAAAGTAGGGAGGATCCTGTTTATCTCTGGCTTTGCTGTGCAGAGACCACATGAACTTAATCCTCAGCAACAATAAATGACCTTCTACAATCACTGAATGTGTGAGTTCCTGCTTTGTTTAAGGGGGAGAGGAGCTGAAGCGATGTCTGCTCCAAGAAGCCTGAAAGTGTCCAACACTGAAACATCCTACCTGACTTTAGTTTCCTGAGATGTGGGTAGAGTAAGGCATTTCAATTGCCACACAATTAAAAAGGAAATAAATTACTGCACTCTGAGCACCCTGGCTAATGGAAAAGCAGCCTAGCACTCTAGGGGAGGACTCAGGGCCTCTAAATCTATGCCTTGGCAGCTCTTTGGTCGAAGGGACCAAAAAGGGAGAAGACCTGGCCCGATGTTTCTATTCCACTGCTGAAAATTAATCCCTTTGCTGGGCCAGATTTAAGAATGCACATAATCCGGGTGAAGCACACACATATAGCACATATATGTGTATAGTAATCATGTTGAAAATAATCATACTGAAAAATATATTAACCCATTTATTTAAATGGTAGTGCTACAGATGAAAAGAAACTAATACAGGCAGCAAACATAATGGCCTTAATCATGTATCACACACACAACATATTCAAGCAATGATCTTTAGGAGAGCTTCTATTAAACTGCCAGCACAAGTGAGTGGCTGCAAGTTTTGTTTTAAAAGCGTGACTTAGCATTTCTACTATTTACATGTTCATTTTACCTTCAGATGTTTCGTTGCATTCTCCAACTCTGATAATATCCCATAGGGCACATGGGCAATACCAGTGAGGTTCACTGAAAGTATGGCCTCATTGAGATTATCCAAGCTGTTTAACAAAACTCCTGTGCAGTTGTCATCACAAGCTAAATAAACAATTTTAAGAGAAGGAAGAAGTATTAGTATTAAAATGAAGCCATTTCAATTTAGACAGTATGTGTCTTCACCATTTGAGTTAAGGGTGATAAGGTATAATAATTCTGAGTACACAGGTTTGTAGCCTTGCCCTCCCCTTCCTGCCCAGGAGTGAACTTAATCTAAACATATTCTCCTTAGTTTAGCACACATTGGCCTTACTGGTCCTGTTACCTATTGAGCTACTTGCGGTATTATAAACTTATTGACCTATTTAGCTATTTTACTATAAATAAACATTGAAGTTACTGACACTCAAACAGGAAGACAGGAAATTCAAGTCTATAGTGTTGTAATTCCATTTATTCCCTGTATTCTGTTTTCACTTATACAAAGTAAAATCTGAGTTCTAAATCCCAATTCATTGTAAAAGTAGATTACTGTACTACATGTGTCTTTCTGCTATTTACTCTCTTATAAGGAATTTCAAGACTAATTATTGGTGGAGTATGACTAATTATTGATGGAGAATGCCTATAAACCTGAGATAATCCAGAAGTATTATTAGAGCAAGCTCACGCCCAAAGGGTCAATGACACAGAAATTCAACATTTTCTAATAAACACAGGTATTCTACAGCCAGCAAAAAAGTCTTAAAATGATCTTTCCTAAATTTGTAAAACTAAATAAATCATTTTACGGATTAACTGCTTGTCTGATGTTATGATCTCTACTGCAGTCTCCTCTATGTTGACAGGATGGTTGAGGTTGGACAAGACCTCCAGAAAACACCTTGTCCAAACCCCTCTGTTGTACAGAAATATTAAGTTAAGTTGTTAAGATTTCTTTACTTCATAAGAAGTGTAGAGCATGACATCATAAAAACATTCAAGGAATAACCATGTGCACACAAATATCACTGGAGTAGACCAAAGCCCTTCGGGAAAGTAAACCATTCAAAAAGCACCTACAAACACACTCGTCCTCCACGAGAAGATGCCTCGGTTCACACTCCTCACACAGCTGTCCTGTCACTCCTGGCTTACAGAGGCACTGGCCAGTTGCAGGGTCACAATTATTATGAATAGAGCCAGCTGGATTGCACTGACACGGATGGCAGCTGCCACCAAGGAGCTGCGGGTCACCGTAATAGCCAAGGGAGCACCTACACAGGAAGGAATGGGACACTGAACATCAGGGGATATTCATCATGAAATCAGATGTTACACTTATCTTTAAGAGTCACAAATAGTTCTGGGGGTTTTTATCAGTAGCTCAACAGTAACTAATAAATCATTTTAAGTCCTTGAACATTCATTCATATACCTACCTGTCTTTGAACACTGAATAATCCATTCTGAGTACAAATACGGCTTACATCAATCAAACTGTCCTTGGGAGTTGGGGATAAATGGGGACATCGCGTAACTCACCTTTCACAGTATTGTCCTTCATATCCTGGAAGACAAGCATCACAGTGGTAATCCTGAACACCTTTCAGGACACAAGTGGGACTAAAACTGGAGGAAAGATAAAAAATACCTGCTCACACATAAATAAAAGACCATACAAAGACAGGTAACACCTTAAACCACAGGCTAAAGACTGTAAGCAACAGCACCTTCTGCTCAGTCTGATGCAGCTCTAGAATTTTTACTTTAAACTGTTTGTATTAAGTTTGCTTTACCAATGTGACCTTATTACAGGATAACATGTTAAATCACCTTATGGTCTTCTTTTTACAAGGTAAGACAATGAAAAATGGATGCTGCACGATATGGATCAACTGAGGCTTGCACGAGAACGTCAGAGTTCCCAGACTCTCATTCTGACTCAATCATACAAAAGCAAACAACAAATATGCTTTTCAAGCTTCTGAAGAAAAAACAACCTACACAGCATTTTGATTTTCAAAATGCAAAGTTAACTGTTCCTCTACCAAACAAACAGAAGTATAAATTTCAGACAAAAGAGTACTTGTTCTTCCCCTAGGACTGATCTCATGAAAAGTTTCTGCATTGACAGGAGATGGCCTGAATCTTTCTAAATACAGAAGCATTGTTCTTTGAATGAAAAAAGAGACCCACATTTGAAATTAAACAGTGTCAGAGCAACTTACTCCATTATCTATAAAACAGTCTATGTGGCTGATTTAGTCTCAGAGAAAAAAAATGACACATCTATCTGTTAATCTTTTTATTTTTAAAACCTCACAGAGTTGCCACTAGCTGTGAACAACTCAGAATGCAAGCTCCATTTTCTAAATAAAATAGTTATCTTTCAAATGTCTAAAAATTAAGGACAAGTAATAGTAACTAACTCCTATTGTCATAGTTTGAGAGGAATAGCAGGAGTAGGAGGTTGGCCATTCAACACAAGAAATACAGAACAGTAAAATGTACACTGGATTTAGTAAGTTCTGGTTACCTAACAGGGTTGGCTCTGGGACAGGCACAAAGAGAGCAGTCATTGACAGATCCAGTCACTTTCCCATAGTAGCCTGGGGCACAAGCACTACAGTAATCACCAACTGTGTTATCTCTGCAGTTCTGATACACAAAATGGAATTCAGACAGTTTAAAACAACAACAAACAACAGGAGTAACCTTATCTTTCCCCCTGTCAATACATGTCACTACCCATTGGTCAGCATTCTCTGAGTCAGCATTCTCTGAGGAACCTTTTATGCAAAAATAAACAGAATGCCAGCATATTTTCTCTTATGTGAATCCCCTTCAGGCACACTGACCTAATTTCTGCTCTAAATTTCCATTAAGGTTTATATATTTCTGCTTCTATTAATCTAATTCAGGCCAGGACATCAAAGTACAAAACAAAAAATTCAAAAAAGACACACCCCCAAACAGACAAAAAAACCCAAAAACCAAATAAACACCCAAACCAACCAACCAACCACAACAAAAAAACCTGATGGAAAAATTAAACAGAATACATGGATGAAAAATACAAGTTTCAATATTTCAGCAAATGCATCTGAGTGCTATAAACCAAGGAGTATCCACACTCAGGATCCACAGTCACTACATTTAATTCGTCAAGAGTATTGATCAATAACCAGTGGTATTAATATTAAAACATTAAATTCGTATTATAAACATAATTTAACTGACTGGTCCACAAAGTGCATAAAAATTATTTTCTGCTTCTTTTTTCTTTTAACTTTTTTTTTAATTTCATATACTTGCTCGTGTGTACTTTAGAGGTTAGCTGACAACAATAAACAGTAGCAATGCAGCCTCCTATTGCATGGGAGCAGAAGTGAAGTCAGAGGTGAAACCCAGCTCTTTTGGCTACAGCCCTCAGCTGGAAATGTCTAAGTAGTAATCTCAACACACACAGGTGACTTGCTACCCCTGAAACAAGAAGCTGCGAGGAAGAATGGTGAGTATTCACTAGTGTGAAAGACCTATGCATTTCTTTCCAACCTTTGGGATAAAATGAGAAAGTGAGCAAATTAACTTAGCTGAGGAGTATTTTTACAATACTTTGGTCTCTGAGTGATAAAAAAAGCCTCATCTAAAGCTGCCCAGAGAAGTCTCTTCCTGAAAGACAAAGAATTTGTCTTTGATTTAGTCTGTGCTATGACATGGCTTACTGCTTCCTTTATTTTTTTTTTTTTGGGTGACTAAGCAGAACTTGTTGACAAGCCCAAAAAGTCTCAGAGAAAAACAGATAAACTGAACTGATACACAAGCAATATTAAAAGTAAAACTGAAACTAAAATAATTAATGATTTTGAGTATGTTAGTGCCCCAAAACCTTGATCATTTTACTGAATGCACCATAAGGGAAACAATACTCAGATTTTCCATTTTTTGGAGTTGGGGGTAGGGCTGGAAATCACACTTTAACCAAACAGTAAAGCCATATACTTCTCCCAGAATCTCCTTCCATAGTTACTGCTATTGTATACTCAGGTCAAATTAAGAGAAAAATGTATAAAATGTACATACCAGACACTTTCCAGTTTCAGGATCACAGGTTTCACTGTGGTTGTTGCACTGACATGGCACACAAGGTGCCATCAGAACATGAGGCTCTTTTACACTGAGTTCTGTATGCCTCCCCCTGTAGTATCCTGAAGCACACCTCTAGTTTCAAGGGAAGCAAAATAAAGTAAAAAAAAAATAAAAAAATCAATAGTTACAAACAATTTTAAAAGCCATTTAAGTTATTTTTTTTATTATTATCTCATTATTAGACACACAAAAAGGATTCAAGGATTCTGTACCTGACAGGACATTCCAGTATAACCAGCAGGACACCTACATTGCTCTACAAGATTAGCTCTAACTCTGCCTAGATGCATTTCTTCAAACTTGATTGCAGTTTCCATTGAGACATTTGCAATTCTACAAGATATGCAGAAGAGAGCATGAACATCTAAAGAATCTCTAACAACAAAAACAAGATTCAAAAACGTTTTCATGTTTCAAGGTCAGGGTTGCCATACATAATCTTCCATAATCCCTTTTTTCCCAAGCAAATACCTCAAAAACTGAAGATTCTTTACTTATTTATGAAATTTCAGGAGCTATAACAAATGCATCAGAAGTCATTCAAAGTAATATAGATTGATTCCTATTGGTCTGCAAAACTTGCCAAACCCACCATGTAAGAGCATGTACTTTTAATTCAGAAATATTAGACAACTACATTTGCTTTGTCTCACACATTTTTGGATAGACCTAGCAGACAGATAGTAGAGGGCATGTGAATAAAAAATAACACAAAATGGAGTTGGAATCAGACTTCTTCCCAGCAGTGAAGATGTACAGATACTGGGTTTTCATTTCTTTGCTTCTCTTGCAAGTGTCCAGACTGACAGATGCAATGACCACATCCCATCCCCTCCCTCCCATTAGTAACTTAGTTCTGTTCAAAAGGGTAACAAAATGCTACCATTCTGAGGTGGGAATGTCTTACTACCACTGCCCAGAGTGCGTAAAACTACAGGACATATCTAAATTGGTACAAGAATTCAAGGGACCATATGTTAAAACTGAAAAAAAAAAAAAACTCCAAAAAACCCCACAAAAATTCAATAGCCATAAAAATAAGATGGGAAATAAATAATCTATAAAATAGAATATATATATACCACCCATCCTGCAAACCACTTCATCAGTCTGTCCTTTTTTATGTCCTTTGCTATCAAAGTAAGTAGCAGGGACATTTAATGTTTCACAGAAAGAATTAAAGAGGAATTTACTGCCATTAAGGGTCATAAATGTTTTCTTATCAGAGGAAGAGCAAAAGTCATAAATAGGATATAGGAAGTTTCTCTAATTTGAGTTAAATCTTTACTATATAGCTCAGTTGGGACTATGTGTAGGTTAAATTACAGTAAATGCAATACAATAAATAAATGCAATCAGAGATTGCTTTACCTGCTTTGCTGTAAACCTTGGCCATAAGCTGCCTTGATAAGGATGTATTCAACATTGCTTAGCACAGACATGAAGTCAGAACGTGAGACAGGCTCATCAGACACAGAGTTAAAATACTTCCAAGAATCCTAGGAAAACATAACACGTATTATTAAAACCATCAGTATTCAATCTTACTTCAAGTCATGCTCTGTTCCTCCTTACATTTCTTTCAGAAACGCAGTCACAGTGACTATGTCTAAACTCTAAGTCCCAGAAAATCCAAAACTCCATGTTTGCTCCACGTTAGAACAAAACGTGGTTTTATATAATTTCTCCTTACCTCCCTGTGCTCAAATTCCATGACTAGTTTCTACAGTGAAGCAGTTTAGGCCTGCATGGCACAGATTTTTCCGGTTAGATCTGGAGAACCCAGACAGCTGGAAGATCAGGACTTCACAGTACTCATTTCATGGGCAGTTAAAAAAGCTGCTGTAACTGCATCCTGTGAACTGTCAGGAGAAACTAGACCTCCCCTTAGCCCCAGTCAGCAGAGATTCCCAGAAATCAAAGGAGGCCATCATTATCTCTTTTGAAATTGCCCGGTGAGCACTGCAGCAAATTACTGCTCCTGCTAGGCTAGGGTTCATATGGTGCTCTGTGCTGGATCTTGGCTGTAAGTGTAACCTACAGGCTAAATAATTATGAGACTGGCCGAGAGGGACAATACCTGTCTGCCTACCATTTATCACCAAAACCTGAGCTGCTTCAGTGTGATATTCTCAGCCATTTTTTCCTTCTCAAATAGATGCATTTTAATCCAAGCACTCTACTTACTCAGCCTATTTGAAATCAGATGTGCATTTGTCAAAGTATTTTCTTTAATACATAGAGCTTTTCTGTGAAAGTTGATAGAAGAAAGGTAAGTATTTTTACAGGAATGTTTTGACTTACCTCCTTCATTTCTACTTCCTTGTCAGTTCTTACTCCATTTTCTGGAGAAGGGATGTCTACATATATGACCAACTTGCTGGTGTGACCTCCTTTCATTAGAATCTGTGGCTCAAAATTTGACGTTCCAAAGCCATCCAAAGCATAAAAAGCAACAGTATATCTCAGCTTCCCTCCATACGCCATGAGCTTTTTGGATAAAAAAATTATTACTCTTATTTATTCTAAGGTTAGAGTTACTAGTTGAAAATATTTTAATATCACCTGTAGACTGGAAAACTGCCAGGTCATCAAAGAACTGGCAATAAAACTCAGCAGTTTTTGCACCAAGGTTAAATGCATATTTCTAAAAAGCAGTCTTAGTTTCCTCTTCTGGACTCTTTCAAGGTGTGCACTCAATTTTCATTTAATTCCTAAGCAACAGAGATTTCATGATCTATATAATGATTCTAGCATCAAGGTTAAAAATACTTTCAGGTTTTTACAGTGAAACTGAGTATACCACTGTTTTCCCAGCCTAGGATCTCTGAAGAATAACATGGTAATTAAATATGGGTGTTACCAATTTAGAGGGTCAAGAAAAATCTCATTAGGTAAGACTAACGCAAACATATTGTTTCTGCTTGCTATAAATAAGTTCAGTCACTGAATATTTATAGTATTATGACCTACAAGAATAGAACTAACATAAAAAAATATTACCAAGATAAAGCGACTATTATATAGCGAAGGTCTAGTAAGACAATAAAGAAGTCATCTACAAAGCATTTGAGTTATTTTCTTACCTAACTGAGTTATGTTCTTACCTGGTCTCCCTGAAATTGCTCTGGTAACTTCCAGTAAAACGTTTCTGTATTTAAGTATTTTCTGACTATGGCAGCATCCACCAAAATATCAGGAAATTGTGAAAATACTCCTTCCACTGTTCCAGTCAGATTACTTTGAGCTACTACATGCAGAATGGACTGATCTGGAGTTAAAGTTATCTGCAACGCAAAGAGCAAAAGAATCATTAAAAAAAATATTTTATCTCATTTTAATATACTGTTTACAGGTTTAGCTGCTTTGAAACAGTCAGCAGTCCATCTTGGAGTAATGCCCAACACAAACAACTGGGAAACATGTTTTTTTAAGAAGTGAAGAGTGAAACAGAAAGTTTTAGAAATAGGACTGTGACCATTTGCCATCTGCTTTCTTTTCTGTTCTAACATATGCCTCCGTAAACCAGTCAACTACATTCAGCCTGATTCATTAAATGCACACAACTTTTGGCACACCAGTGTGGTACCTAATTTGAGGATAACACCAGGCTGTATCTGTGTATTTATGCTACTTTACTTACAGGAATTCTCACATGATCTTCTAGTTCTGAACAAAGTGTGGACATCCCAAAACAGAAGCATGGAGTACATCCTAGTGCATTGTTAGAAGACAGAGCAAAACTTCCAGGTTTACACTCACTGCATTGTAGACCGAATACATTTTCCTGAAGGAAATTAAAAACAACAACAATCATAACACTACACTCATATTACTTCACTAGCTAAATGAAAGACGGTTATTTTTGGAAGGAAAAGTAGTTGCTATTTATTGTACCTATTCTGTTTTACTATGCAGCACATTATTTTTTCCAATATTTTCCTATGCTGCTTAAATAACAAACAAAAAACCCTGACCATGGAACATTCAAGCTAAACTCATATTTGAATTTCTATCAAAAATTAGCAGCTATAAATTTCAATTCAAGAGAGAATCTCCCCTCAAACCCTCATCTGGAGCTCTCAAAGCCAAAGAAATCATTCAGTATGAATAGGAATCAGGAGCCCTATTCCAGCTGTCTATTTTTGCTCTCAATCCCCAACTGGTAAACTGACCTTGAAAAAACGCCCAAATCCACTAGCATCTTTAACCAGATATTGGAGAGACACTCACGAAGGTATACATTTGTTGTCTTGAAGTAAGTTTTCTATCACCCAGTCTTTCAAGAACAAATTTCCACCTTTTCAGAAAAATCTGTATTATCTCTGTGTTTAATGCTTCCTTCTTTTTATACAAGAATGTCAATTCAGATTTCACTATTAGCAAGTATGTTGAGTTATTCTTAAGCACTGACTTTGGTTACAGCATAGGAAACAAACTTGAACTTGCAGTATAAAGATACCTAAAAACCCACTGAGATTCTCCATTTTGTATTTTTTGGTATAATTATAATTCAAATTTTCAGAAAAGCAGGCTGTATCATCTGAATCAATATGCTGTTCCCAAACCTAATAAAACCAAATGTGTATGAGCAGAAAAACTTCATTGTATTTCATTTTTTTCCTGGCTAATAAAAAGACCTGTTTAGCACTGGCACAAAAAATCCTTTTAGTGGCGATTTAGGTGTACTCATAAATATCTCAAAGAATGGATGCCGACTGCCTTTTGAAGTCCTTTCAGCCCTATACCTTCCATGACTTTAATGCAATAAATGTTCAGAAACTCCCAGTGCTGCTCCAGAAGGGTTGAATAGATCAGTACCTTGCAAGTACAGATGCCAGTTTCTTCTTCACAGCCACAAAGTCCTTCAGTGTCATCGCACATCTCTGCTTTGGTTCCACTCAAATCACAATCACAGGCAACACAGTCTGGGTAGTCCCTGTAGCCCAATGCACACCTGGAACAGTCTCGTCCTCCAAATTCAGTTTTGCACTGGCACTGACCTGTCAATACATTGCACTGGAGATTGGCTGAACCAGTGTTGCTGCAGTTGCAAGCCTTAGATGAAAAGAAGAAATGTTCATAAATAGATGATCTTTAAAAATAATTCTTTTACAACAGAAGCAGCACAGTAAATTTAGAGTGCCCCTTAAAACCCAAGGTTGATCAATAATTACTATACAATAATAAAAGGGAAGAACTTGCACTGAGAAATGAGGTTGTTTGGTTTGTATTTTAACAAAGAACTGCATTTCCAGTAAATAGTAGATGACAAAAATTAGAAGCTTTGCTGATTCCCAAATATGGGCTGGGAATCAAAGGAGTCGGACAAATCTGTTCCAGAAAACAAACAAACCAAAAAATCCAAAATGCTTTATTTACAGTACTATGTATTGAGTGCAGCAAGTAAATTAAAATAATGTTATATAAATGATAAATGAAAGAAATCTGTAACTACCATCATTTTATAAATACGACAGAAAGGAAAACCATTCTTTTAAAGTTTCAAGAAGCATTAATAGGGTCTACATCTTGCTTAAGCTTAATTTACTATTTGAAGAGGAAACAAGAATCTCATTGCATCCAAAAGTAGGAAGCTCAGCATGCAGTGCAGCTCAGTACCAAAGGAATACTGTTTACTGCTAGAGTATGTCCTTCGTTATGCACTCACTGTTATTATAAACATGCAAACTGGATGTACTTAATTTGTCATTCATTTTGGAAGTAGACTGGATTAATCTTCAGTCTTAATTTCATATCTCTGGTTATTTAACAAGTACAATTTTGATCTGTTGTCATTTCTAACAGTGCAAGCAAAAAGTGCGTTCCATCTATCATCACCTGATTGTGAGCACTTTTCGTGAGCCTTTTTCTTCATCATCTCTCTTTGAGATGACAAGCCTTTACCTTGTAAAGCCCTCTACACCCAAACCCACAAAATCTATTATCTATCCTTAAGTATTCTTCACATCTTTGCTGCTCACCACTAGCACTCTTTGTATTAAGCAGTTTTTTGTCTAGCAGCAAGCTTTATGATCAAACAAATTGACAACTTTGGCTCCCAGATGCCAGCTCTGAAAGTCAAACCCTATTTTAAGAATCATAATAGTAATAATTTACATGTACTTCAATCTTTATCTTTATGTGATAAAGATAAGGACTCTAATAAGGACTCTAAGGTACAATGCACTGTGTGACAGCAATCCTTGAAAAGGACTGTAAGCAAAACAATGACTTCAGCTCTGCTCCGTCACTGCACACAGACACGGATGCTGAATATCAAGAAAACCACAGGAAACAGAGCTAAATGAAGTGACCACTTAGGCAGCAGCCTGTATTGCAAAAACACACTGCCTGTGTTTCTGATAGTACCTCCCCCGTTTCATCCACGTAGAGAGCATGCAAAAAAAAACTCTCTGGGGTTTGCCAGAAGACATTGCTCCAGATCTTAACCTACCACAGCTGACCACGCAGCACAGGGGAGCTTCTATTGGGACTGTTACCTGAAGATCACGCTATAGTTCATTGCATCAAGAAAGTAACTAAAATACCTTAGAGTAATTGGTGTTAATTACTGTGATGCTGTAACCAAAAGGTTACAGCAACTTAGCAAAATTGGTCAGTTACATATTTAATTGCAGTTGATCATTGGCAAGTGCTGTGGAATCACCCTATGAAAGGGAAATGCACAAGGATCAGCACGCAGTATTTGCAGTACGCTGGGTAAGAATGACAGTAGCTAGTAGCTAACAAAGCAGTGGTTTAAAGACCAGTTGCCGAGTAAGTTGCTAAAAATTACTAAGACAATTAACTCCGAAGACACTACTTTATCATCCTTACTCTAAAAAATTAAAGAGAGAAAAAAGATAACAACTTGGCTGACACTTAAATGCTTACTGCATATAATGATAGACTTTGTCAAGTTGATTGCATTTGGGGTTCCTCCATTGAAATTACCCATTACATTCATGTAATTCTGAGGCTTTTTAAAATCTCAATATTTATATAACAAAGATTGGCCCAACGCCATATCTGTCAGGAATTTACTGCATGAACCCAATTGCATAAATGGTTGCTGTTCCTCAGACCTGCACTGACTTGGCACTTTACCGCTTAATCATTAGGATTAAGCTGAGATAATGGGAGCTACCATTGTTCCATTCATGAATCATTAACTATATTATACTATTTTAATTACAAATATTCAGAAAAAAACACCAGCCGTAACTTTCAAGATAAGCTGGATTTCATTGTTCTCAAATACATAGTATCACTTCTTGATTTGCAGAAACTGTGTTCCCAGTTGCCAATTGTTGCTATTAATCTGGTTTAGTATCACTATTCAAACAATTAAAAGTTAGAATAAAATACGCACTTCACAGTTTTAATGTTCACTATGCACTTATCCAGAATAAGCATTCTGATCAGTATTTTTAAGGACAGCTTTCTTAGAAGCTTCCTCAATAAATACTGTGCACTCTGTTGCTTTGTTGGTTTTTGGGTTTTGTTCTAATGTGAGCATGTTGCACTAACACTTTGAGACAGAGAATAAAGATCACGGTTCTCAAAACAAGAGCCCAATTCTGTAAAAGGAAGAATTTCATTTAACAGCAGCCTACCATACCTTGCAGCCAAGTTTAGGAGAGAGTCCCCAATGATTTTCTTCACAGAGTTCACATTTTTGTCCCTGAGTGTGAGGGGGACAAATGCATTGGCCAGAATCAGCATTACAGTTGTTCTGAGTATGGGCACAGTCACAGGCTGCAAGAGAAACAGAACCAAATTATGTAACTTCATCCTTGCTTTAGCTACAGAGAAAAAACCCCCAAGACCGCCAATAGTCTTATTTTTCTTAATTATGCAGTACAGTTTGCCCATTCCACTAGGAACCCCTTGCCATCCCTAAACACTGAGAAACAAATTATGAGTAAAGTGACATCTCATTTTTTTATTGGAAGCCCATTACTGCTTCTTTACTTGGCCTATTTCATGTCTTAAAAAGCAATGCTGCATTTCCATGGCAGAATCAACAGAGCTAAACAAAATTACTGTGGAGAAGAGTAAATCTGTAGGAAAACAATTCTTTTATAGAAGGTATAAAACTCATCAGGAGAAAAGATTAATCTCAGGAATTGCTTATGGAATAATAGGGATGGATAACTTTTTATTATAACTATAACTGCAGGAAACATTTGTCTCTTTAAGAAATGCAATACTATTCCAGCTAAAAAGCAGAAGTTCAGAAAAGTGGTTTTATTGTTTTAAAACATTTACAAAATTTCCAATACTGAAATGGTTAAAGGTGGGATCTTTGATTCTTAGTACAGACACAGTATATGTGTTTCAAAACATAATCCCATCACACAATCTCACTGTATATTTCATCTGACATATGAACAGAGTGTTTCTGTCTGGTTGGAGAAATGGTAGGCATTCCTTTATCTACACTGTGTTGAAAAGGTATCTTATTGGCATGATAAATTAGTTTTTGATAGCGTGTTCTTCCGTTGGATGAACATTTTCTTTCCTATTGTGACTAAAAGTTGTACACACCCAGGTGATGATGGGAAAATAAAATCAATGACATCTTATCAAAGGATGAAACATATATTTAAGAACTGAATGAAAAAATAAAAATCTTTAAGAGTAGAGGCTCTTCATTTTTACAGTTGCAGAATAAAAAAGGTTTTATTCCCTCTGTAGGACTAAAGGATTTTGTAGAAGACACAAAGGAACTACTGAGGACATGATATTTCTCTCATGCATCCTTTATGAGTTATTTCATAATCACCACCTTTTACAAGGAACCACACGATAAGCAAAGAAATGTTTTGTTCCCTAGCTTAGTCAAAGTATCATTAGACCTTTCTACAGATACTTCCACACAGTCATCAAAACAACTGACCTTTGCCAGAGTTCAACATACATAGCTGAAAGAAATTCCATACACACTCTAAAAGGATCATGGATTAGAGCTTACGTGTGCAGCCACCATCCTGGAATGCATAAAAGCCGTGAGCACAACGATCACACTTTTCTCCAACCACTCCTGGTACACAGTGACATTGCCCCTGATGATTGCAGCTCTCGGAGACTGAGCCAAATTGACTGCAGTTGCAGGGAATGCAGCCAAGCCCTGTAAGCAGGCCATAATAACCGTTCTGTTGGACAAGAAATAAATAAGATTTGAGCTATGATTCATAAATTTTTGAAAACAATACAATATACACTCTTGTTCTCTCTTGTTTACTTTCCATGATGTCTGACCTGCATGAATATTGGTCAGCACTGCGTGCCTGCTGTGGGAAGACTCCCTGGCCTTACCTCTTCACTGTTTCCAGCTATATGGAAGTATAGCATATACACTCAGTTGAAAAGCTGAACACTGAAATGCTCCTGTGGTCCTCTACTCTCATGAATAAGATGCTATGTTTTGAAGTCGATGTTATTTTAATTTAAAGACTTACATGAGATGAGGGTGGGCTGTGCTGATCATGCACAGCTATCTGTGACTATGAATGAAAGCCTAGAACAGAGTTGGTCAGTGACCCACGACACGTGTGGATTGAAAGGCTGGCACAAGAGCAGTAACTGGGCACAGATTTCCTGCTCTGGTCTTTGATGCAGTTTTACACTTAGCATGGCTGGGAAACTGCTGTTTTGCATCACCAGTGAATATCTACTTGTTCTTATAACAGTCCTGCCTTTTAGCTGAATCTCTTTTTGGCATTCAGCCATGATGTATTTATTATCACCAACTGCATTTCTTCAAATATTCCCATTCAGACTTCATTTTACAGAAGGACAGCCTAAAGATCCCTTCAGGTTTGTTATCATTTTGAAGTTTGTTTTTTTTGGTAAGCCAACATGACTGCACCCTGAACAGCCCTATGCAGAAAGGTGCTCAGTCAACTACACGGCTTCACATCTGCAAACAGCACATGCAGAGCAATTTGCAACTGCAAAGGCCTGTCCAGACAAACTTTGGTCTCTCCTCCAGCAACAGCGCCCCTCTTCCCTGAATATGCTTGTTGCTATTTTGAATCAATATCTATAGATAAAGGAATACAAGAACATGCATATATTAGCAACAGATAAATATTTGCTTACCAAGCATTTATCACATCTTTCTCCAATCACATTTGATTTGCAGGAACAGACACCTGTCTCATGATGACAAGTACTTGAAAGAGAACCATTGACATGGCATGCACAGGCTTCAGACAAAAAGAAATAAAATTAAAAAAATATTAATGTGTATCTATATGCATTCATTATTATACAGAATTCCAAATTTGGTATACATTGTGCTTCACCTGTTTATATCCCACAGATGCTAATAGAAACAGTAATGCCTGTGCATTTGGGCTAAAAGAAAAAAAACAACAAAACCAAACCAAACATCTCTGAATGGCTACATTTGAGAAGTTTGTTTCTTCCAGCCCTATATGTTACATTCAGAAGCAGGAAATGTGTTCAGCACATCACTGGCGGGACAGTGAGACTAAGTTCCAGGGATATCAAGTGTCAGACCCCAGCATAATACATTCCCCATCCGCAGCCTAATCCAACACCATAGTTTTCAACCTGCAATTGCCAACTCACAACTTGAATATTAAGTCTTTCAGTACAGGTGCACAATGGCCTATCTGTTTTGCTACATGTACACCACATTTTTGTGTTTTTTAAATTTTAAGAGTAATAATAATAGCTTACCACGACAGTTTTTGTCAATCACTGCATCCCCATAATACCCATCAGCACACTTTTCACAGTGGTGACCTGCTGTATTCCCCAGACATTTCAGGCACTGTCCTGTGAAGGTATCACAGTGGCCATCTTCTTCAGGGTTTACATTCCCATTGCATTCACAAGGAGCACATGACTGTCCAGGTATCAGTGGATTTCCATAGTAACCATTAGCACACCTGCATGAGAGTTTAAAAACTTCATCCGCTGGAATGTGGTCATATTATAACACTCTTCCCAGTAAAGGGAGTGTTTCCTATTAAATTTTAAGCTACAATGTCTCCATATTAGAAGGAAAAACAAAATGGAAAGGAAAATTTTATTAGGAATGTTCTGTACCTGTGGTATGAACAATTCAAGGCAAGATGCACAGTTAGTGATGGCAATTACATAGATATTTTACCCAAAGCTGGTGTACATACCTTTCACACTGAGAACCAGTATAGCCTGGAAGACAGTTGTCACAGACAATTCCACCTTCTTCACTCAGCTGGCAAGTAGGGCTGAAACTATCAACAATATTTATGGCAGTCGGTATCAATAAGCAGGATCACAAGATTTCTACAAACATTTAATCTCCACTCTTCAAGTCCATGCACCTATCTATATGATCATGTAATTGCAATGTTTTCTAGTTTAACATGTTTTAAACATTACAATATGTCAAAATAAGGTATAAATTTCAAAAGCTCTTGTTGAAGTTTATTTTCCTTTTAATGGAAGATTTTAAAAGCTCCTAAAAACTTGGCTCTCATTCTAGCAAATCTGTACAATTTCTGTACTGAGTTTCTCTTTTTCACATACACCACTTCTGTACTTCTGCTGTTTTCTGAAACAACATGAAAGATAACCGTGATTTTGCTGCCAAGTTCAAGGACAGGTTGAATTACTACTTTCAGACACCAGGCACAAATTGCACCAGTTCACTCAGCTTCTCTTAGTTTGGTCTATACATTTGTGGACCTGGAAAAAACAGTGTTTCTATGAGACATAATCAAATCATGGAGTTAAAAAAAGGCCTTTTCTCTCTTCCTCAGATTTCATGACCTTTTGCTTTATCTCACTTTCTGGTTTTGCTGAAGATGCAAAGGATAGTCTCACGTAAGCAGCTTACTTGTTTGCAGCAGAACTGAGAGGACATGCACAGGGCTGGCAGTCCTCAGATGTTCCTTGGGATGGACTTCCATAGAAGCCAGGCAAGCACTTATCACAGAAAGGTCCTGTCGTGTTGTGTTGGCAAGCCTGCGAGACATGGAAAAAATCGTCCTGTATTTTCTCTTGATGGTTTTTCAGCCCCTAAGGGATTCCTACAGCAGTCTGCATGCAGTATAACAAGCCATGAAGAACACCACAGAAAACAAGTGTTTGATTTTTTTTTCTGAGTTGTAACAGCAAATCCCAATTATTTTTTCCTAAATTTAGAATATACTTCACATTATGAAACCAGCCACATTACTTATACATATACTTAAATATATTTTACAGATCAAACACATTTGCAGTAACAGACTAAACACTTAGTACCCACAGCTTGAAATTTCTGCACGCTGTAAACCTGTCTCCCACAGTCAAAATTCCCTCCTAATTCCTAAATAGATGCTTAAAATACAAAACACTTTGAAGGATGACTTACAAAGCAAACACCATGAATATCGCACTCAGTTGCATGCCCATTGCACTTGCAGGGTTGACAAATACCTCCAAAGAGTATTCCATCCACACGGTAGAACCCAGGGAGACAGGACTGAAAAGAAATTAGGGAAAAAAGCGGTAGCTTTATCTGTGTTGAAAGTAAACATCAAAACATTTTCAAAGAGTGCACTTCTGACCACGCACCATCTAACTCATTCACATTGTGGTAACTGAATGCTCTTTCAACTCTATTGATGCCATCATAGCTCTTTTCTGGTGGTTGTTTTTCACTTGCACTGAATAAAGGGGATAAGAATTAACTTCATAAAATTTTGATTCAGCTCTTTGTCCCCTGGAGGCACGAAAGTTTTATGCATTTTAATACATGAAATTCTTTATTATGGGACAAGATAAAAACCAGATGTTTTACCTCATCTGCAGAATCACTGACAATGCTATGGCACGTACTAAAATTATTTGTCAAAACAACTCCTGCTATTCTGCAGATGGGGCTGTACCTCTCTAATCTTCCATTCACTGATGTACAAGACGCCACATTGCACAATGCATTTGACCCTTGTGGGTTCTTCCAAAAGCTAGCTTTCCTCCCTGCTAAGGTTTCTTATTGCCCCCATAAACCTAATGACACATAACAGAAATAAACTGTACATGATTCAGATCCATAAAGACTTCCATTAATGAGTAAGGTAAGCTCAAAACAGCTTCACAGAGCTTTCACAGCTGATACTTCTGCAACATTGATGTTTTGAAGTGCATCATCATCTTTTAGTGCCACCAAAAAGTATCAAGAAATAAGTTTAAAATCCCATTTAGCGTATCTGAAAGAAAATACCTACAGCACTGTGTAAAGTATAGTAAGCAGCAATTCACCACAGAATATATACTTTTATGGAAGTATAATTAAAGGCGGCCTGCCTTTAAAACTTTGATCCTTTTTCACAGGAGATAATACACAAAACACTGTAAGAGGTTACCTCACATGATATTCCTGTGTAACCTTGAGGACATTCACAGAATTCTACATCTGGTGCTGAAGAAAGGTCTATAACATTTGCACTTGCAGTATCCAGGGTCACAGAGTCCAGCCTAGAATCAAGGTGGAAAACATATCATTTGGTCCTCCAAATTTGATTTCAAACAGGAGTTTGCTTCTAGGGAGGTAACATCACTGAGTGCTGATCCCTGGCAAAAAAGTCTATGATTGTGATCTTATCACAGCATTTCCAATTCTGGGAGTAGATGTGTCCTCCTCCTGTTATCATTGTTACTAGCAATTGTCTCTTTTCCTGTGGAGTGGTTTAAACAAAACACTCCCTCTCTGTCATGGTATTAGAGGTACCTCAGTGGGCCAGATTTCTATAGCTGTCCTGAAGTAAGACAGCTTTACTGGCACCATGTTTAAAATAAGACACATATCACAGGTGGCAAGTAGTGAGAAACAGTACAAGCTCTCTGATGCTGAACACAACAGAACGAAACAAAATCTCTTGATACAAACAGTGGCCTTTTGCAGCAGAGACAATATTCTTAGCCACAGGCAAAATTTTTTTAAGAAATCTTTACAAACATTCCACAAAGATGAACACACTATACCTAAATGGACATAAATATTACCCGGAATGGTGTTGGTGCACAAAAGAGCACAAAGCAAATTTGCTGTCAAGTCCTATTTTACTGGCATGAAATGCTACCAAATTAGGGAATGAGGAAGAAAGGCTGTTGGTGAGTCTAAGGAAATTAAGAAAATAAAGGATGATCTTATTCCCTGGAGAGTGATACAACTTTATTTCTGTATCTTGGAGAACAGGTAAAACAGAGATCTCTGTGGTCTGATGCAGATGCTGCCAATGCTGGTTTGAGACTATGGAATGAGCAGCTAGTCCATTCCAGCACAATTTTCCTATTAACCACTCTCTTAGAGATGAGTGTCAATAACATCTACAAAAAAACATCAAAAGAAATTACAACCAACGTCTTTACTGACAGGTTTTCAGTAGTCAGTAAAGGATTAACTTGCCACATACCAAAATAAGCATATGTTGAGAGCTGTGGAGGTATTTCCCCCTAAACAAAGCAGTCATTGTAATAAGCTTTTTATACAGTATTCCTTTAAAGCACAGAACAATGTTTCTGCTATGAGATATCTTTAAAACCAAATGCCCCTTTCCACACACTCTATATAACTGTATTTTGGGGACAACACCGGTCTTGAGAAAACTCAATAAATAACATTTTTTCTAGAAAATATTAACATAAAACCCCAAGAATACTCTACTAAGAATAGTTATTCATATGCAGAAAAAATCATAGAAGTATATAGATGAACTTAAATATTTTGTCTCACTCACCTGTACACAGCTTTCTTGGCAATGTTGTAGTTGGCCCTGATCAGAAGATGGGTCACGTTTACCAGAACAGTCATCAACATTTCCCTGTCTATAGCTTTTTTTGTATGGAACTCTATGAAATTCTCCGATACAAATCTCACTGCATTAGAGTACTCCTCGTATGGCTGTAATGACAAGCCCGCTGCTCTTGTACTCAGAATCTGCCCATTACCCTGAAATCGAAAGACAGAGAAAACATTCTCCACATTTGTATGTAACTTTTATTATACAATTACATTTAGTGTCAAATATACACCCAGGCAATACAGAAAAGAGGCAATCAAATTAGATTTCTTGCATTAGGTAAGTAAAAGGTCTAAATTTTCCATGGCTTCAAGGAAGACTACAATCCCATTCTCTTTTGGTTCAGAAACTGCAGAAATACTTAGTTTTCTCTTGGAAAAAGATGAATTAAATTTCAAAAATCAAACACCTCTACAAAACAGAATCTCCTCTTTCCTTTGTTTTATTGCTATGTATATGTTAAAAAATAATGCTTCTGGAGGTGCCTGGATTCAAATACAGAGCCTTACTTTTTAACTGCAACATAAATCTAGAAAAGTAAGCAATCAGCAAGAACACTCATCTGTTTCATAAACGTGAGTCCTTCCAGTTCATTGTAGCTTTGTAAACACAGCTCTGTAGAAACGGTAATAAACACCTCATCCATTTACACACAGACTGAATTTCAGGTATTTGTAACTTAAAACTAGTATTGTATACCTGCAGCTTCAGAGAAATGGATCAGAAAATCAGAAAAATTAGTAATAAAATCTTGATAGCGACTTTTAAGGAACTCAAAAATTACAAAACTACTACTGTAGAAGTATTATTTTTTTAACTCCTTCATAGATTCCTAATAATGTCTGAATAGCAACAAGCTGAAAAAAAGAATCCACCTGAATGATGACATCCACACTAGATACTATATCACTGTCCACACTCTCCATTGGAATGTCATAAGATACCGTATACTTCAAGTCTCCTCCAAAAGCTGTGAGCTGAAATAACAAAAAACAAAGTCTTATCAACATGATAAACTTCAACCAACACAAATAAATTATATGTGTCAGTACAATGTCCAAATTATAGGATTCTATGGCTTACAAATACCACTTTCCAGGAAAAAATTAACATGCCATGAGAATCAGCACAGGGACAAGCGCTGGCTTGTTGCCGTGCAGGTGATGAAAGCTAGCTCAAGGCTCTACAGGTGATTCAAGTAAGTGCCCTCATTCAAGGAAACACTTAGAGGACTTTCAACAAATAGCAGAGGTATACACAATCATCCTAGCCAAGGGGCACAGCACATTGGAGTTATTCACATTCCGTACTCCACCTTTCAGAGTCCTTAGCCCCACAACTGCTGCTTACTTCAAAGTAAGTTAACCAACAGTTAGACCTATATTTAATGAATAAGAGATCACAAATTGAGTGAGGGCTGCCCTGTGCGAAAGCTACTCCTTAAGGTTACACTTTTTAGACTTGTTTTAATTTACTGTGTGACTATACTAGTAAAACAGGGCTGCATGGGCAGAGACTGGACCGAAAAAATAAAAGGAAGGCTGGAAAAGGTTCCTATCTATTCACCACTGCTGAGGCCACAGCTGGAGTTCCGACTCCAGTTCTGGGCTTTCCAGTACAAGGGAGAGGCAGACATGCTGGCAAGAGTCCAGCAAAGAGTACTAAAATGACTGAGACTGGAGCGTCTTTCGTACAAGGAAAGACTGATTGTAGCAGGACTGTCCAGACTATAAAAGGCTCAGGGAGATTGATGACAATATATACAAACACCTAAAGGGAAGGTTCAAAGAGGATAGAGCCAGACTCTTTCTAATTGTGTTCAGTGCCAGGACAAGAGGCTACAAACAACCACAACCTGAAACCCAGGAAGTTCCTCTGAACATCACTTTTACTATGAGGGTGACCAAGCAGTGGCACAGGTTGCCCAGGGAGGTTGTGGAGTCTCCATTCTTGGAGATACTCAGAAGCAGCTCTGTGGACATGGTGCTAGGTAACCTGGTCTAGGTGACCATGTTTGAGCAGAGAGATTGGGCAAGATGACTTCCAGAGGTCCCTTCCAATCTCAACTATTCTGAGATTCTGCTGCAACAAATAGGAGACCCAGAGCTTTAGCTAGTAACCAGGGCAAAAATTACAGACTACTTGGCTGAAAACGAATACATGCAAACCAGAAGATGGGCAAGAGACAGGTAAGGGAATTTAATAGTCCTGTCTACTGTACTGGACAAGGCATGAAGGGTGTAAGCTTCAGGATAGGAACTAAAGAGTATGGGGAATGCGAACATTCAGTCAGTAATCAGTAACAGTCAAGAGAAAAAAAGACATTTTGTCAAGGATAGGCAGACTAGAGAGTGGGGAGATGGATTAGCTCAAAGAGCAAAAAGAGGGTACTGGGAATGTCTGGACAAGAACAGTATGATTTGAAGATCACAGATACATTGGGAAGTTTCATATACCAGGGATTATGTGTAATTTTGAGTTGCAAAAACTGTATCTTTAGACCAATAGGTTATGGTTAAGACAGTGAAACTATAAAGGAGTTTTCAATCCCTAGGTCAGTACTTACTTTATTTCCCAGATATGTCTCAGGTGCTGACCAGTAATAAGTATGTTTCAGTACTTTCACAGCCTCAGTGTTGTTAACACTGATTTGACGGGGTCCATCAAATTGGCTTCTCTGAGGTTGCACGCTCCTTGCATTATAAAGATCAGTAACAAGCCATCCAGTCATGTCTGATATCTGCAAGAAAGAATAATAATATTAATGGAACAGGCTTTATGTCACTGAGAAAGCATTCACCCTCGCCTAGATATTCATTCAAATTGATGGATATAAAGCATTTTCATTAGCCATGTCTGACACCCAATACATGTAAATATGCTACTTCAGAATAAGATAGTCTCCACCTCTCTAGTAGATAGGAACAAAATATGAGTGTAATTTTCATCCTTCCAAAAAAATTAACATTATACCTATGCAATTCCCTGAGATAGGAATACAGAACTACCAAGGCTTCAAGGCAAATCATCCCCATTTATAGATAGCACTGAGCTGCAGGAAAGTGAAATCCACGGTCCCAAAAGAGGGAGCAAGACAAGAGACCTTTGTTCTTCTCACTAAGAGAGTTTTATAGAATTGTCTTAGAATTTCAATCAATTTTATGTATTTTCCTCCTTTTTATTGGCACACAAAACAGTGGACTAAAATGTGACTAGCTCTGCAAAGATACATAAGGAATTTGGTGGGAAAATAGTGTCCCCAGAGCCCCCTAACTCGAGAACTGTCTATTCAGAAGACAGTGATATTTAAATCACTGTCTGCTAAAAAAGAGTATTGGGAATATTGCCAGGTCACTCTGGCCTTGTCCAGTAGGTATGACAGCAAGGAAACAGGTTTGGGTTCACTGCTTCAGAATGAAAAAAACAGGAAAAAAATGTGTTTTTTCCAGTGCATTACTGCAGCCTCCACTACCCAATGCTTCTGATATTACTGCAAGCCAGTGGGACGAAAACATGCACTGCGGTGACATGCTGACTACCTCAGAGGTGCCTAGTGATACTGAAAATCCATTCCTCTGTAAGGAGACACATACCAGAATTTGCAGTTAACTTGGGCACATGTCAAAGAGAAATGCAATACATTTCACAGCTGCCTGAGGAAAGAATATTGGGTCATGGACAGAACATATAAATACCTGACTGATAGGCCATGTAAGACTGTCACAGACATCAGAAACGCCAAAGCAGAAACACTCTGTGCAGCCCTGAGGATTTCTTTCTTGCAAATTGTAGAATCCTGGTTTACAGAGATCACAGTTTTCACCTTCTACATTTTCCTGTCAAAGGCATATAACATTTGGTTCACATCAGCATTATTATGGCAACAAATACAGTGGATTAGATGGGATTTAGGCATAAGAGCATTCAGAAGGTTATAAAAGAAAACACATTTCAGCACAGCAGGATTACTGAATAAGACTCACAGCTTAAAACTAAAACTGATTGGAAAAATTCATCAGAATTTGCCGGTTCATCAAAATCTAAACAAGTCCCAGCAAGGGCTCTAATGCAGTAAAATTTCAGCACACAGGCAGTGTTTGAAAAGCTTCTGCCAGCTTGCCAGTCTACTTCTCTCGTAGCTCGACTTTGTAGTTTGCCCTGGATATAAGTTCTAGCATTTACTAAATCCAGATGGATTACCTTTCAGAGAGCTCACCAGATAGAATCCAGAAAGTTGACCTTTAAGGCCAGGCTCTTGGAGCTACCACAGGCAGCATCAAGGCAACAGTTCCTCAGCCATCTCTTAATACTTACGTTGTGCTCCCCCCTATTGCTGTCACCTCTTCTGGAAGAACATCACATATACTTGTGCTGGTTGGCAGCTCTTCCTCCCAATATGCTCTGGCTAAGGTCCAGAAACTCCTACTCCAAAACCTCCTAATAGGTGCTACACTCCTGTAGCTACTTTCACTGGCCTGCTGCCTCTTTACCATGCAAATTGGGTAGTTGAGAGCATAGTGCTACAATACCTCTTCCAATGAAGTCTTTAATGGGGGGTAAAAAGCCAAAACAACACACCCAGTATTTTTTTTTTTAATGTAAAATTTGTACAGCCTATATGTGGTTATTTCATCCAAAAGTTTATAGACAATTGCTGCTGACAGACAAACTCACAGAGGTACCTGATAAATGCCCACAAAGCTGTTTGAACAGTAGATCTCTGTGGACATATCTACACAGTAATATACAGAACATTTCCTACCACCAGGGACAAGATTCTGATAATGTCCTAGTTTCGTATCAGGACAAAACATGGACACATCATTCTCCCATCAAAACCTTTGGTTTCCACTATGGGAAAATTCCAGTACAAAGACAAAGAGAACCTCACAGAGCACCCCACAAAGTTACCAGATACATACAGGTTAAGACACCAAGGCTGCAGGGCATACAAGTGAAACACATCTTCCTCTACATTCCCATGTGAAATGCAAAGCCCATGGCCCAAATTCTGTTTTCAGAAGCAGTTACCAGAGTATCATCAGTTCAGTCAAAAGAATCACTCCAGATTCCAGACTTACATCAGATTTGGTCCCATAGAGCAAATATCAGGCTTACCAGAGGGAAATCTGAGACTTCCAGCTGTCTCTTCTTCTGCAACAGTGTTTGGCATGGCAAGTTTATGTAAGACTTCCATAAATAGACAGGTTATGTGCTTTTGTAAGCAAAGCACAAGCTGGCTTTGCAAAGCATATTAAAAATTTGTGATCCCCAGCTCTGATTCAAAAGCTGAGGATGACGGCTTGTATTTTTTAATATCCAAACTTGGAAGAAAACTCAGGTGAAGTGGCTCTTGAGATAATGAGATTTTAAAATCTTGGATTTTTACGAAAATAGTATTTATATAGTCTTTTCAGCTTTTTTATTTCTCAGTCTTAGAATGCATTTGGATCACACATTTCACTGTCTCTGTAACATTATTACACAGAAATTATTTACTTCTTAATGAAAAATAAAAATCTTACCCAATGACTAGGCCTTAAGAGCTGTGTTTGGTGAAAGATCAAATATCATGAAATGCAGCATATAAAACTATTCTTGTTTTATGCCTGCTCTACGGTGTTCCCAGAGTCTGCAAAGTCTTACAAATCCTGTCTCCTTCACCTGATATTTGGAGCACACAACTTTTCTCCTTTCATCTCTTTAGGGTGGTCTGCTGGTTGGTGACACTCTCAGTGATCTGACCTAAAAATTCTGTATGCCAGGCTCCTGCCCATTACAGCACTGAAAGGGGACAGTCCCTTGTCCAGTTTGTACCAAAATTTTCAACAGTTAGCTGCATTGGCTGATATAGCATTACTGTAGCTCCAAAATCAGTCAAAAAGGTTGTATCCCCGTTTTCATATTTAAATTGGCTCTTGGAGCCATTTCTTTCTTCCAGACTCTGGTTATTTATATGTTAGATATTTTGGATCGGATAAATTATGCAAAAGGACTAAGATTTTCAGAAAAATTGTCAAACAAACCACATTTTTTCAGCTCCTGTTCACTGTCATACTTGGCAACAAATACATAAACTACTAGCTAACATTTCGTTCAGAAAATTAAGTAACTTCTTTAAATATTAACATATAGCTTTGTAATAAAATTCAGCGAAATCTACAGCTGCAAGACATTTTAAGGGGTTTGGATATTTACCAAAATATAAAAGGCTGCAAAATTCTCTTTTTAAACATTTTTTTATGGTTTATATTTTGCAATTCAATAATTAAATCATATTTCATACATACATCTAGTGCAATGGTTCCAATAGTTCTTTCCAAATGCCTGCTGTTTCCTCACACAAAGCAGATGTCTTAAACACATCCAGTTTTTTTACAAGAAATCAGTGACTTCAAAGAGAAATATCAGCTCATCCCTAAAACCAAACACAGCTAGGCATACACTCATTCTCTCTGTGACTCCCTCCCATTCACATGGACAGTATAATTTCATTTTGATGTCACCCTGGCCCATTATTATAGCAAATGTTGTACCAGTACCGCACAGAACTACTCAATATAAATCCCCATATTTTTCAGTACAGAGAATAGTTAGTAATTTTAAGTTGTACGTTGTCAGGTGTCCAGTTACGCCAGGGTACTTCCTACAAAAGAAGCCATCTCCTCAGTTAATGAAGTAACTTCTCTATTAAAAAGAAGTTTACAAATCAATGCACAGATTCAATTTTAAATGAAAACGACAGTTTAGTACTCACCTTGCAAAGACAAGGTTCCATGCATGGATCTTCATTAATGCTACCAATCAGACTGCAGTTACAGCGCAGGCAGTCTGGATAGCCCCGATACCCAAACGCACAGCGATCACATTTTTCTCCTGTGTAACCTTCTCTGCATTGACACTGACCTGGCCAAGTTCCTTGAACAGCAAAAGTAGAGGAAAAAATAAATAAGAACAGACAATAGGTTGTTTTCAAGATGTCTCAGAGGGCGTAAATAATTTAGCATTCCTTTTTTATTACACTCTATGTTATATTCCACACAGATACTTGGCATAAGATCAGTCTCACCAGCTATTTTTCATGATAAAGTACCAGATGCACAGAAACTGCAGCAAAATGGATTTTGTGACAGCTGTAACAGCATTCACAAACAACAGCATTAGATCTCAATCCCTCACATTGCTTTACATAGTAGGAGCCCACAATCCCAACAGAACACATTCAGGGACCTCACCTACCTTAAAGTCATAAAATTGTGCTATGCCTTAAGCCTCACCTTCCTAAAGATTTACCATTGCTTTGAAGTGGTACCTAACAGGCAGCCATTCAAAGGTAGATAAGTGTTCCCTCAAACTAGAAATACAGCCAGATTTGAAGCTTAGGGAAAAGGCACTTCCCGCTCCCTTACCACGCTGCGAGTCAGAATGGTGCTCATCTTTAACACAGTCAGAACTCAGAGAGCCGAATGGGTCACAGTCACAGGGGTAGCAGGGGTGGTCCTCATATGGAGAAACCTACAAAATGAGAGTTTTCTGTCAAATTCTCAAATTGGTAACTGGGAAAAGTACAGTTACGTCCGTTTCTTGCCTTTTTCACCAAAACTAAAACTAATGAAGACTGGAAAAGGTGATACGGAACAGCAGATCAAGGGACTAGTCTAATTTTAGCAAACTGAAGGATCAGGGGATTGCAGGCTAGAAAAAACCTTAAATGTAGGAACAAAATTTGGTCTCCCATAGCACAAAGGTACACTAACTGCTAATGGCTAGAAGCTGAAGCCTGACACATTGAGCATAAAGAGACATTTTTTAAATGCAACAGTAATTAACCGCTGTGATGGTTTGCCAAAGATAGTGAAATGTTGACAACAAGAATGGATGCTTTTTGCAAAGATATTCTGGTTCAAAGAGGAAGGAAATGAAAGAAATCTTTGGCTCTGTGTTCAATGGAAGGGCAGATAATCCATTACTGTAGACTCATTCTGACTTCACGATCCATATATCTTTGAAATATAAGGTGATGCAATGTATATTTTTTTCTTGGAAAATTTTCCTTTGAGGTGATTTAGCTGTAAAGCAAATCATTAATTTGCTACTTTTGCTAAACCTCTAGATGCACATTTAATGGCTACAAGTTGATTGACGACTTTTTTTTAATGCTTCTTACAGAAACTGTAAGACAATCTCTGACTCCAATTTACTTCCTTGGATGAGCTGTGCCTGCTGCCTAGCCATTCTCCTACAGACTCACCCTTGCTCTCTGCACCAATTTATACTGGATTTGTAAAGTATGGGTTTTCCAAAATACATATAAACCTGCCAAAGCATGACCTAGTGGAGTAGTTCAATATGTCTCATTATATCCTAATCGCATCAAGAATATTCATTGCAACATCTCACAAGCCAAAGGGTCTGATCTTAGAGTCACGTAACATTCCTTTTTAACACTGGTTGACAGGGGCTGATACAGGATGGAACATAATGTTAGCACTTTTCAAGACTTAATAATGGCAATTTTTATAGCTTTATCCACAGGAAAAATGGGTTTCCTGTCAGAACATGCACATTTTCATAGTATGATGTCAAGCTTCATCCTCACTTATTTTTTTCTTCTCCAACAGCTTGACCTGCCCTCCCACACAGCTGGACAATTATTTTGGTTTTCCTGAAAGTTGTGCTGTCATGTGAGTTATAAAAGACCTCTCTATAGTTCTTAGTTATTAAGAAACTGATAAATATATATATATTACTTACAATCAGCTGAAATACACATCATGATACTACACTGTAATTCACCAAAACATTAGAATAGTATTTTCTATATCTTACTTTGTGTGGTCTAAAATATCCATCAGCACACATTTCACAGTTGATCCCAGTAGTATGTTGAGTACAGTTTAAACACACACCACCTCCTGTATACTGGCCATAAATATCCATGCTTCTTTTCTGATCTGCAATACTCTGATTGTAATAACAATCTTCTGCTTTGTTATGACAGTTGCACTCTGAGAAGAAATGAAAATAGTTTTTTTTAAAATTTATATCGTGTAACCGTTCCGATACCACTGACATTTTTCAAAGCCAAAAACATAAGTAGAAGAGCCTATCAACTTGACTCAAAAGTGTGCTTTTTTCCTTTAATCATGCTATATGCTTTGACAGTCTTAATACACTCTATTCCTTAGCAAGTTAGCACATTTCAAAACCACTATCACCACTTCAGTTGCACTGTTTTTAACAGTATTCTGTAGATCCCACTAAGGCAATCCTGTCAGGACTGAGGTCAGCAGTGATATGTCAATTAGTAATAACTGTTTCTTCATTTCCTGTCTTCTGCAGAAAAAAATCTTACTAGTTGTTCTCTTACTTGTATTATAGACAAAAATCTGAGAAGTCAACAATGCCAGTACACAAGTACAAATTTGATTTATGTTAGAGGATACTTCAGTTCAAACTGTCATGAACAACTACTTTCCAAACATTGACATTAAGACTGGTGCAAATGCTTTAACCAAAAAAACTACTTTTCCATCCAGAACTTTAAATTTCATCTAATAGGTTCTTAATTGTCAGTTGTCTGCAGTTTGTGCTACGCATTAGCACTATGAAGAGAGAAAATGCATCAACTAGCCCTAGCAACGCATTCAGCCATACTAGCACAGCTTAAGTCAATCTATCAGACAATCTGAAATGTAATTGGCCAACAGGGAGTTCCTTTCAAAACCTTTGTTATCAGAACAAAGCTGTTCATCTGACAAAATTTATGATCAGTGTAAGAAATTCGCATTTCAAGTAGCTAACAAAATGATTGATGCAAATCTGCTGGTTTCTACAGGAGTACAATAAATCCGCACGTTCCTTTGAAAAAGAGACTCTGAAAGCTATACTACATGACAACTTCACTAGCCAGCAAGTCAGACTGGACAGATTATTTAAAATCAACTTAACCGTTACGATTAGAAGTAGGTTTTCGACCTTTGAACAGTCCCATAAAGACAGTTCAGAGTTCATGGATTTTTCTTGGGAATTAGTACAGATCTATATGAAATCAAACTCAGTCAAGGAAATAATAAGACTTCATGAAACTATCTAAATGTCTGTGCATACTTACTCTCACACTTGTTCCCAGCAGAAAGGGTTCCTGGTCTCCATGGTTTCTGGTGGTAGCCCGGACAGCACTTGTTACAGCTCTCTCCACATGTGTTGTGTTCACACTGGCACTGCAATTTCTAAGAATAAAAAATTCATTTACCTGAAATATTTTTTAATAGCTAATTTAATTAATGCTGCCAAAAGTCTGCCCAGTATCAGCCTAACTACAAAAAATGTCAAGACCCACAAACACCCTGCAATTAACATTAAATTGCTCAACCATGCTATATCAACTATTGGGAAATAGGCTTTCTAGAACAGGAGAGGCAAATCTCCTGTGTTGCAAAGAAGACTATTTCTTATGCCCCTTGAATTGTTTAAATTCAATGCCAAAGAAAAAGAGATTGCTTCAAAAAAGTTATACTACCAGAGACCCAGATATGCTTGCTCAGAAAAGCAAGAAAAATACAGCAAATAATTTGTATGCACCATAAGATCTCTTTTAGCTTCCTCTTTCTCATCCTCCTTAGGCAACTTTTTATTTTAATTGGAAAAGTTATTCTGTGAAAATAACAAGATTAAAGAATACCTTTGTGACTTCATCCAGAGGGCAGCTTCGAGCATGGCCATAACAAATACACATACCACCCACAGAGATGTCCTTTATTGAATAGTAGTACTACAAAAAAACAAAGTTAAAAAAGGGATGAATAAAAGATATTTAAATGTATATACATTTCCCTGTCCTACCCTGCAAAATAATATATCAGCATTCAATTACACTGTGACTTCAAAAATAAAATAAATACTTTAAAGTATTTGCCATTTGGGGAAACAGTCCATTTTTGCTTTATTTATTTTTTCCATGTTTTTTCTCATTGGCATGAAACAATAACTGACTTTTAATTTTTAAGTAAGTATGTAAAATTCCTCAGCTTCAGGAAAGACCACCAAATGTGACCTCAGCCAAAATTTACTTGTAAGAAAAATTCCTTTTTTCACCCTTCAAGAAACCATAAAGCATTAAAAAATTGCCATATTTCAATATCACTCTGGGAACTAAGAGTATGCTTTCTAAACAGTGGAACTCTGCCCTCCCTTAAAACCACTTTGCACACACTCACTTCCAGACCAGCTCTTTGTTACTACTGTGTAGCCAGTGAAATATTCTATCCGAACTCTTAGCTTCAAAACTGGTGATACAGCAGAATACTATCCATTAATATTGCCAGGTGGTGAGCAAAAGCAAAATACATAAGGAAAGGATTTAATTTTCAAGGCAAAGAAGAGGCAGGAAATGACCATCTGGGTTCAGTTACAGCTGCAGTATCAACATGGTTGGCCTGTTTGTATCCTGGGAAGTATGTACTACAGGGGAATGAAAAAGAAACACTTTTTGAGGATACTTCTAAGGGAAGAGTTCAAGGCTTTCAGACCTAACAACCCTGAAGTCATCTGGTTCAGGAAGAGGAGGTGTTCCTGGGTGGTCAGTCATGCTGACTGCTGGACTATTATTTCTTTGAAGGATCTTGGAGCAGTAGTAAAATGGACTCTTTGATTTCATACTTTTTTTTTTAAAATGTTTTAAAATTTCTTATTATGTTTAGTGTCTTAGGAGGGTTTTTAACGTTATGCTTGAACTACAAAAATCATTCTGGGACTTATCATGAACAGTAAGTCCTTAACTACAAAGAAGGAGGTCGAGACTGAGAAAAGGAGGAGGACAAAAGCAGAATTGTATTTTTCACTGCATTCCCTCCTTCATCTCCTTCATCTTATTTCCTTACAGAGTATGGGTCACAGCAGCTGTGTGCAGCTTTAAGCTGAACAAGAGACCAATGCTAATCAAATGCTACAGACAGAAATAAATAAACGAATACAGAAGTAAAGGTGCTGTTGAACACTTAGAAAAGTCCTGCATCAGCCATTTTTCAGGACTATGTACAAGAAACCAAACATAATTAGTATCAACAGCTGGATGCAAAGTCTTCAAAAACAATAAAACAGCATCCAAAAAGCTGGAAGTGATTATCTTTGTTACAGTTGGTTGCACAGTGAGACACAAAGTGAGACATCGGGATTTGGGAACCCTGGCCAATAAAACCCGTGTGTTCTGAAAATGAGAATGTGTAGCTTTTCATGCAAAACTGCACTAAGTAGTGCTACGTGAAGTAGTACTAAGCCTGGGATTGCACAACTGTGTATGTTACAAAAGCAATGGGAATGCTTGTCCTCGATATTTTTGTTTCCCAGCTGTATGTTTGTATGCTTCCACATCAACCCTTTCCTTTTGGTGGTATATTTCTTGGTATTTTAATACTATCAATAGATCTAAATATCAACCAGCCTGCCCCACAGGAACACCTCACCTGCTCAGACTATGCATTTCCCCACTGCCAGCAAGGCACAAGCTGGAGCAGTTGTCCAATACTCTGCTCTTGAAGAGTTCATTGTAGCAATTCCCATAGGAGTCAGACAGAACATACAGAACATCCAGATTTTACACTTGAAAATGCTACAGCTGAATGAGCACTTCCATGACCAAGGTAGAAGCAGCGCTGCCTTAAAAGTACCCACTAAACCTGATCAAATCCATATTCCTTTCTCCCTTGTACTCAGCTATCCAGACAGCATAAGGATCGCCCGTATCAAAGGAGTCACAGACTGCAAGAGTCCTGTCCCTGCACAAGGAAGCATTGCCTGCAGATATTATTCAAAGCAAAGATGCTACTTCACAGAAAAACTTGAAGCTTGTGATGTCAAAACCTACGAATTTTGGGCAAATTAGGATGGTTAAAATGGTGAGATACAAAGCAGAAATACTGCAGTACTGTCAGTTAAGGTAGATGCTGTCACTGGGTTTCCAACACTGAATTTATACGAGAGCATGGAGAAGTCAGCCTAAGCGCTTGGGGCCTCAGTTTCCCTGATTTCAATATTAAATGTGTACATACCAGTTAATACTCTCAGAATTCTCTCCAAGGTTTTACATTGTTATTAACTCATGGGCTTTGAAACAAAAATGAAGAAAATTCTCAGGAGCCATGAAAATTCACAATGGCAAGGTTTTCAAGTAATTATTTGGGTCCCCAGAAGATACACCAGGAAAGGCACTACAGGTGCATCAAGAGCAACCTCAAGTGATATTTCCATAATCCAAACTATATTTTTTTATTTTGATGATAAAGCATTATTAAACACTGTTCCTAGCATAAATCATTTACAAAAATAAGTAAAACTAAAAGAAAACATATAAAAACAATCTCTAAAAAGCTTTTTCTCTAAGTTGTTTATGACGAGGTTATTGTTGTTAATGTTGTCAAAGGGAAGGCAAGAATTAACAACATATCAACACAACTCTGTGAATGCAAAGGATTAAGAACTGCCTCTTTCCCAAACAGATAAGAATATTCTCTTCCACCAAGCTATTCTGAATACCCTTTATGAACAATCAGCTTACCCTTCTGGTAACAATGGGGTCTAGTTCTTTAGGATCATTGTGGCTGAGAGTCATGAGGTCAGCATTCAGAGTTCTAATACGCTGCAGTCGTAGGCGAATGTATCGTGCAGAAGTAAATTCCAAAAGCTTCTGTGAAGGATCATCAGCACTAGGCCTACCATTGATCAGTGATGTGTGAATCTAGAAAGAAAGGCTGGCTTAATCATAAATATAATTGTGATTCGTTTGGAACAACATCAGTCTGAGAATCAAAATCATAGAACTTCAGCTTGTTTCCCAACAGCTCAAGATGGTGACATGACTACACTGGATTCTTTTTATTGCCCCATTGTCTATCTGCAGGTAAAATTCCTGCTTCCTGACTCACACATTTCTGAAACCACCACTTCATAGTTCATCACAGTCCTGAGATTCCTGGACTTTCATGGACATAGCATAAAAAGAGGAACAGTAAAAGGGCTAGTCCTTAGTTCCTGCAGTCTTCTTTCCTCTCCCTCATTGAGATGGAACATGTAACTCCGGCCATAGGCACAGTTTTGTCCTTACAGATTTCTTTTCCACAAACAGAAAAGATCTTATAGCAAAACATAATACGGCACACATTCTCAATCTGGGGTCAGTAATTCTAAAGATACCAGGACAGGGCTGCACAGTCAGCAAGGAGTATTTGGTGATATGAGAATGCAGTGGCAATCACAACACAGATGACAATTGAAAGCAAGGGGCTACCACCACAAATCCGCTCATCTGGCCTCCATCTTTCTTGCACAATTCTAATTGGCCTCACTAAGATGACTTTTGGTATCAAGCTGCACAGCTTACTCTCTGCTCCCTTCTTTCCAGAGTAACTTAGGAATACACATGGATATAGTCTCATATAACCATACAGTTCCTGCTCCATTTTTTGGAAGAAACTGAAAAACCAGACCCTGCAGGCAACAAACAGAAGTTAAGCAGTTCACCTGGTGTCCATAACAAATGGGTTTGTCAGCTGCATTTTAGAGTTCATGGCATATCCCCACTTATGAGGAGTAATTTTGTCTCATATACTACTCTTGAACTTACAATTTTAACTTTGTCCAGTACTATCAGATTCTTCCCCCGAAAATATTTCTAAATAATGAAGAATTTTTTTATTAGTACTTAACAAACCCGATATATTTTTATTATATTTTTTTAACGTATTTATACCCCATAATTCAGGACCATTTTCAAATAACTGTATTTTAATCCTTGGATTCATTATGTAAATTTCTGGAAGCAGGCCTTCAAGAAGTATAAATCAGGCAAACAACAGAACTTACAGCAGAACAGCTATAACTCTTCAAACCTGTAAAAAACCTAGCAGTCAAAATGGCATGATGTCTGATTTGGTAAAAAATGTTATTATTGACATCCATGTTTAGATACATGGTCTTTTTACCCAAACAGTTATTTCACACCAAGACACTTCAAGCTGACTGCAGAACATCAGGATGCTAACAAGTGCTGGACACAAAGCAGACACTTACAGAGATCAGCTGGTCTGCAGGATTCATACAGGGCTATTCTTAAGTTTAACAGAGTGGCCAGAACCAATTACAAAGCACTAAATATATGTGTTTTCAAAAGGGTGCCACAGGTCCAGGTTGTGAGATATTCTGTGCACGGAATATTCCTGACTGACAGACACTGTAGTTACAAAGAAGCAGCCCGTCCTTTGTGAATGACAGCTTTTATGCATGTGTGTTTATCAACTGGTTGGATCCATGGGCCGAAGCCAACTGGATGAGGTTCAACAAGGCCAAGTGCTGGGTCTGATGAGGAGCAGCTGAGGAACCTGGGGTTGTTTAGCCTGGAGAAAAGGAGACTTAAGGGGTACCTGATTGCTCTCCACAGCTACCTGCAAGGACGTTGTAGGCAGGTGAGTGTCAGCCTCTTCTCCCAGATAACAAGTGATATAACAAGAGGAAATGGCTTTGAGTTGTGCCAAGAGAGTTTCAGTTGGAAAAGCAGGAAAATTTTTTGCAAGGAAAGGGTTGTCAAGCACTGGAACAGGCTGGCCAGGGAAGTGGTAGAGTCACCATCTCAGGAGGTATTAGAAAAATATTAAGTGTGTCACTTACGGACAGGTTTATTGGTGAACTTAGCAGTGCTGGGTTAATGGTTGGACTCAATGACTTTAAAAGTATATTCCAATCTAAATGATTCTATGATATTATGCAATACATTGAAATTTAATGCTGTCACTTTTTATGTTCTTATGTTTTTCTGTTACCACACTCAAAAAAAAAAAAAAAAAAGAAAAGGTACAATGTTTTGGACAGTGTGACCCACTTAATTATGTGTACCATCAGGAAAAATGAATGAGGAAAAAGAAAGTCACAAAATTGAATTTCTGGCATCCCTGAAGCTGGAGTTGCATGCTCCATTAAATGTACATTACAAGAGGCACCGTTCGTATATAGTCAGCCTAAACGTTTTCTGATTAATTATGTAGACAGGTTGGGCATATGCTAACATTTGATTAAAGTGAATGGGATTCGATGTTACTGAATTTCACTGGTTTTTCTTGCTGACAGTTTCAAGTTTATGTGACTGTTTGACACGCTTTGGCCCTCAGCTGCATACATTCCAATCTTTCTTTATTCAAGAAATAAAAACATATTGATTTCTATTAAGCTAAGAGTTACTAGCATTCTCCATGGGATAACGCCACATTTATTATCACAGTCATACATTATAGCATTCACAATAGAATAACTGCTGGTTTTAATGTATCATTTCGTCATGTGGCTGCCTCTATATAATAAATTACACAAGTACCATGAATAGAGTTTGTTAAAAGAAAGAACAATCAACAGCCAGGCTGCACAACTCATAGGCCTTTTAATTATGCTACATCCCTGAAACAATGCCAAGGCTTGTTTAGGAGTTCCAGCTGTGCCAAGCACTTCAACAGTGTTTGCAGCTTTATCTCACACAACCAGGTGTTCCTAACACACGAGTTTTCTCTACTAAATGAAAAACCTGGCAGAACACAGAGCCTCTGTTACAGTCTTTCAGGATAAAGTAACTAATAATTCACAGCTAATAGCTACCATCAAATTATGGGGAAAGAGAGAACAAAGAGTTTAGTAATGGGAATACATAGAGCCAAAGACATGTTTCATCCCAGCATTTAAAAGTTTGCTTTACTGGTGCATGATATAAAGACAATACCATTAAAGAAAATTAACAGATCACCTGGTAGTGCTGACAGCAATGAACTCTGTAACTGCAATTAAAAAGTTTTCAAATTGCTATCAGTCCATGTTCTTCATCACAAACTACAAGTACAAAAAACAAACATACCTCTCCATGTTCCAAGGGAACTAGTCTGGAGTAATAGGAGGTGCAGATCACTTCATCATCTCTCTTGTAAGTTGGCGGCCCAATTCTTGGTGTAATATTATAACGAGTTAAGCACTCAGTATCGCTAATTGCATAGTACTGCCATGGTCTGAACTCTGTGCCATCTATGGAGCGTTCCAAAATCCAGTTTCCAGGTCGTGGAGCATTAGCAGCTTTGATAATGACATATGCAACTTGAAAGACCTCAAAAAAAATGCAAGAAGAAAATTTTAATACTTCATTATGCTGTAAAAGACCACTAGAAGCAAACTGGGTAGTAAATGAAAAAGTTTGAAAGCAGTTTACACAAGGAGAGAGTAAAATTTGATACAGCAACTCCGGATACATTTTTTGCACAAACTTTTGACAAGGAGTCCATCTAATTGTGTTCAGGGCATCAGTCTGTGCTGATGTAATAGCTGAAATCTATCTACACTGTATGTTTCAGGATTAGTTGGGTATAACATTCGTTCTGTGAGAAATGTGCTATTTAGCTTTTTTGAGCCACTGAGGGCTTCAAAGATCTGTGTTTTGGTTGGAGTTTGTTTGTTTGTTTTGTGTTGGTTGGGGTTTTTTTACATAGATGCAGCCTAAAAAAAACCTCTTCGTTTCATATTTTAGCTGGGAATTTAATGCTCTTTGTTATAGCATTTCTGAAAAGTTTTTTACACCCTATATTAAAAATCTCTGTGCATTCCATTTTCATTCTGTGTTAGTTATTTAAGCAGAAGACTACTTTCAGACACTACTAAAAATACTAAGAGACAAATAAGGTGAATATGACAAAAATAATCATGACAAAATAGCTAATATTCTTAAATAAAGTTAAGATGTGTAAGAGCTATACAGGTGATCTTGACTACTATTTTAACAACCCTGGGTCCAAAGTGAAATCCCCATCCACGTAACAGCACTGTTCATCACTTCTGTGAGCAGGCAGAGCAGTAATTAAGTTCATATCACCTTTTTAAATTACTTTGTTGTGGGAGCTCCATAACCCTCACTGGCCCTACAGCATTAGACATGAACACTGAAGTGCACTTACTGCAAATCTACTATCTTCTCCCTCACCCAATACCTACTACATCACCTCACTTAAAAAGATTGCATTTTGCAAATTCATAACACTTCTTTATGTTTCACACACACTAGAGTATCAAGCCACATTTAGATGACAGAAAAACTCTGTATTATTCAACCACCTCAGAGGAATGTATTCCCACTTGAGCAGACTGCCTGGTTGGCTACTGCTATCATCATAATTCCTGTCTGCATGTGCAGTATTAATACTATGCTGAGCTTCAGTTTGGCTGAAATCAGTTCTGTCATACACTATAAATCCAAATTTTTAGGCTTTTGTTTTCAATACAAATTAAAACCAGAGCAAGAATAGTATTTGCCACATAAAAGCAGGTTTTGATTTTTTCAAATAGGGAAATAAACTCCGAAAGATAAATAGTAACTTTTGAAACAAGACATTCTTTAAGTGAGCAGAACTTTGATTAGGAGGTCTTGCACACATGACAAGGAAAAAATTTGCTGATACTTATCTTCAAATAACTTGACTAACTTTAACAGTTTGAAAAAAGTAAAACTATCTCAATTTTTAGTTAAAATCAGATGGAATTTAAAACACAATATTCACTTGGTCTTATTTTCTTTACAGGCACTTCCCTTTTATCTTCTGAGACATGAAGCAGATACAAACAGAACTTTCCTAGTTATTTCAATAAATATGAAAATTTACACAAAGTGAGGATTTTGCCTACTATGACATTTCAGCAATGCAAGCAGAAGCAAACAAAAGGAGAAGCCAGCTCACTGCTTAGTTAGCTTTACAGTCTTAGAAATAAAATTCCTCTGGGGTCTGTGAATCCTCTGTTGTTGAGCACAATCTCAACATTTGATTAAAGTTAAGTGAGTATCAAGAATTATAATCCAGTTTCCATGAAGAGAAGAGTTCCTTTTAAATAAAACTTACATCACACCAACAATCTCAGACTGAAAAAAAAAAACCAGAAAAGCCAAAACATGTGCTTTTAAAGGAAAAAGGAACATAATTTGGGCAGACTTCAAGGGAAGCAACCAGATTCCCTACCTACAACCTGGATTTCATTGATTCAGTCAGAGGTAGTTGAGTTATATACCTGTTTTGCATTCAGTTGTGCACACGCAGAATCTGATGGATCATCATTTTGGTACCCTGAATTTGAAGACACGCGTATGTGACAGGTATCACTTGTAGGGGTATTTTCTCCATCACAGATGAGAACTTCAGAAAGCTTCAGAGAAGTTTTATTGACTGGGCTTAGGAACAGCTATGCACTTTATTTATTTATTTTTCCTCTCTGCTTGCTGTCATCAACTAAACTGCTTCCCTACTTATTACACAGTTGGCTGAACAACAAATGATCTACTTTTGATTACACTGAGATTTTTCAAGACCCATTATAGTGTGCAGCTGATGTGGCTAGTTTTAAATCCAGTTCAAACTAGTAACAATGAGCTATCCTTCATCACAAACTAACTGCAGTCACTGCTACAGAAGCAAAAGATATTCATAAGAGTATGCAAGTTAAATTTACTTTAAATATCAAGTTTCTTGGTGAGGGGTGGAGTGAAGGGAAAAGCTACTCAAAAATTATTATTTTCAGAGCAACTGTGCACAAATTCAATAAATTAAATCTGTTCAAGTCAGTGTTTTTCCGGGAAAACTGCACCCATGGTTGGTACCCAAGACATCTAGGGATTGATTTTTTTCTGTACTGTTTGCAAACAGCTGAAATGCAGATATTTAACTGTATAAACCCTAAAGAAGCAGTGAAAAAAAATCAGTGAATGGTTTATAAATGTTTAAGTATGCACAGTATAGAAAACCATTGTCTTCTTTTCCAGTGGATCCTCTCAACTCTCTTCCCTTTACACGCATAGCTCATAGGTATCCAAAAATATTTCACAGGTAAATTCACAGGATAACGAATATCAGCAACATCAGAAAAATTTGTCAGTCCCTGAAATAATATAGGTTAAATAAAGAAATTAAGGATTTTGTACATGCTCTTGGCCTCAAGAGATCAGATGACAATCTATCAGTAGGAGACATATTCTCAGGGATTATGTTTCCGAGCAAGGGAATGAAGCTGAAGGAAAGGATCAAGGTGATTCAAGTGTTTGCAGATGAAGATGGTTAAAGAATTGTCAGCAGGTAGGGATTTTGCAGACCTCATATCCCACAAACTCTGCAACCCAAAATGGATCTGAAACAAGAAGTCTATGTAATGAAATCTGATTTTCCAACATCCTTTGAGCACATCTTCACAGAATTTCACTTTTATAAGTTTGTCGGGTTTGAACATCACCAAAGGCAGCTTCTTACCGCTTTCCATATCCATTCAGTGCCCACCAACCACCTACGTGATAAACCTGAGCTGTGGGGCACAAGAGCTAATGATTTGTACACTTTAATTTGACTGTATAACTTTCCCAGAACTAATTTCCTTATTGAGCTACAAGGGTAAAAAGGGCAAGCCAAAGCAAGTTAACAATTCCCAAGCAGCCATAGATTACAAGTGTCATTTTACAGGCCTTTCAATCCTGACTGTAAAGATCAGCCAAATAAACTTGTTCCAAAGAACCTCTTCTTTGTAGCAGCTGAGTTTACAGTCAGCCAGCAGTGGGGACACAGCAGATGCTAGCCACAAATCCCAATTACCAAGGGTATGACCGTTGCTCTACAACCCACACAGACGACATGCCCTGGCAAGCACAATTTTCCTGGTATCTTTTTGGATAAAGTCTCCCAGTAATATTTTTCAATGTATGTGAATTGAAGACAACAATAGAGAAGATTCTGTCTTTGTGTAATTATGAGTATTTGAGCCCCAGGCTCCAAAAATGAAAAGCTAAAAGGAAAGATGAGTCCCAACATATATTTTTTTCTAAATTTCAGAAATATTTAACTAAAGAACAGAGGTACCAACTCCTACTTCAAATTTACACCTCATTTCAAATCCAAACTCCACCTGACCTTGAAAAACCTGAAAGGACTATATTAATTTAGAACCACAAGATTAACTTCAGTGTCCTATTGACGAGTATAGAAAGGAAATCTAAAAAGCAGCTAAGTATGTTTTTCAAACAGCATGACCAGTCCTGTGGTGAAAATGTTTATTAGAACTAACATTACTCCACGTATTTAAAATGAAATGGCAAAATTTATTCAGTTCAGTGTTGTCAACACATATAAACCTGGTTACAAGAAAACCTTCTTTCCTCAGATTTCATTTTGCTGTCCAAAAAAAGTCCAAAATAATCTGTGCAAACTCTCAAAGAGTAGAAGGCTACATAAAGGGACATTTTAAGTATCAGCTTATATTGTTCACAGAAATGTCTTTTTAAGGGATAAAGATGGCTTCTGTCTCTCAGAGACCGTGAGGCCTAGCAATTGTTTGCAACGTTCTGCTCTGAGTGTTCTGTGATCTTAAAAGTGCAAAATACACTAAGTTCAGCAGAATTTCTAGTCTCATTAATTATATTTTCTTTAAGATTTTGATTCATTATGTGTAGTCATTGTTTTGGAATAGAAAAAAAACTCATTTTACTTAAGAATTGCCTTGTAAGAATGTACAGATGAACACCCTGAATCTTGCACCATCAGTTTTAAAAAGGCATAAAAGGCTTTTAAGGCAGCTTGCCATGTACAATAAATCAGCATTAGTCCAGTGAAGTCAACAGAATATTTTTTTACATCAGTAAACAATGTATTCTTACAGAAATCTGTTCTTGCCAGTTCATTTCAAGATGAAAGCTCTGTACAAATCATATATTTACATTCTTTTTTACTTTCTAATAGCAGAAACTACAAATTACTCTTACATCAGCCTCTGAGTGGCAATTCAGCACTCATAAAATATTTATGAGCTACAACTTACTCAGAAGTGGAGTTGTTTTCTCAGCTCAATACTGTGGGTCTTCTAAGAATAACTGGTGTTGCTTTACAATTCAAGAATTTTATGATATACAAACGTCTGCCATTCTGCTATGCCAAATATACACAGTACATTTAAGTACCTCTAAAGGTCTGAAGCGTGATAATAAAACTGAGGCAAGTAGTCTTCGTTTAAGGGTGCCACAGATTAATATTTCACAGCTGGCCCAATCACACTGCCTAAATATGAACAGTCAGCACTTATCAAAATTATAATTTCATAATATAACTGTCCAGGGGAGTCAAACTCAGGCAAAAATGCTGTTTTAATAAAAAACTGATGCTGTGCATTTTGTTTTTGTAGAACTGGCAGTGTAGGAAGCACAAGGTCATAAATCAAATCTTAGTGTCTTGTACATCAATACGACACCTCATTGCTAAACTACTCTTTCCCCAGTTCTGGATCACTGCCATACATTTAATGGAAAGAGGGAGCCGGGGTGGGGTGGTGGTGGAGTGTGTGGGAAGGAAAGACTATCATACATTTGGATCCTGGAAAGACTGAAAGGCACACTAGAATAAATGTACCTACTTGTTATGATGTGAGCTAAAGAATCATGACATAAGCTCTAGCTACCCTTACAAAACGCTTAGCATCAGTTATAAATAGCACAGATTCCACAAAGGAGGAAGATCAAAACAGCAATTTCAATATTGCTTTTATTAGCCAGCCCTCTTCTCTTAATGAGATTCCATCAAACTGCTTTTCAGTCCAGCTGTTTTTAGACTAAATAAACTAAGTAAAAGCTAGAATATTAGCTGAAAGAATATCCTCTATTCCCAAGAGATGAGTACAGCCATAGAAATTCACATAGGGTAAACTGGAGTGGAGTTTTCACCAGCTAAGGGAATCTTCCCCGTATTTGCCAGACAAGGCTATGTTTCGGCACTCACTAACCCAATTGCTTGGATTGTATCTCTAACATGTACAATGATAACAATCCCAAGAAATAACCAAATCCTCTTAGACCTAGAACTTCTGGTAATTACAAAAGAGCCCACCATGAATATGACCAGATGGTCATTCTTCACATCACAAAAGGGCACTACATTCTGGCAAGGAAAGTTGAAGGACTTGTTTACTTTAATATGCTACTTAACAGATTTCATGCACAAAGCTTGAAATATAAAAAAGAAAAAAACCCAACAATGCTAACATTATATTGTAACCCACATAGTTACATATACTGACTTCCAGGAATAATTTTAAAGGTCCCAGTAGAGTATTTTAACTCATTCTTAAGCTAATGTATGAAATAAACAATTACTAAAGCCACTAAGGTCCTTCATATGCTTTTCTTTTGTGTTTTCTTTACTTGTGCTGACTTGCTTAAAGTAAGCACACCAAGTCAGCTCTAATAACTCATTGACTTGAAGCAATCTCTATTAACCGAATCCTTTCTCACAGAGCATAATTTACATTCAGTTTGCATAGCCCTAGATGCCTTCTCTCTCTTAAAGTCTCTAAGGAAAACACAGAAGAAAGGCCCCTTAGGGGAAACTTTTCAAATCGAATTAGTGAAACTGAGCGTGGGTCAGGAGAGGAGAGATATGTATGTGATGAGACATCAACAGCACTAAGACTGGAGAATAAAAGATTTAGAGGGCAGCTCAGCTGGTCTGTTTCCAAAGTGAAATTGTTCTAGGAGGATAAAAAACTAAGGCATTCCCTCCTCCTTCATTTTTCCTTCCTGTTTGTCCACCTACAAATCAAACACAAAGCTAACTCTTCAAACAACAAGAACGTCTTATCCAAACCTTCTGTCACTGACAAAAGACACCCTGTGATTATTTTCCTAACAGTTGTGCTTTCTAATTAAAGAGCAAACTAGGCACTTGCTTCACCTATGCTTCATTTGAAAACATCAAAGTCAAACCTTCCATTTTAATCTTTAAAATAACTTTCAAACTGGGTCTAGAGATCTTGCAAAAGCTTCTTACCAACTCTACACGTCAAGTATGCATTTCTCAGTAAGTAACAAAGCTTCTCCCAGAGTTTGGAAGCATCCCTGTATTCATAATGAATTGTTGAGCTATGATTTTCAAACAACTTAGTTAGCCCAGTGCATAGATCTGTTCAAAGCAAAACAACAAGAAAAAGCCAAGAAAAATAAATTTTCTTCAGCAATAATTTTGTCTTTTCTTGGAGCAGGGTAAAAGATTTCAGATTCTTCCATGTCTAACAAACAAACTAATAAATTAGCAAATACTCTGCACAGTTTAGCAGCCTAAGAATGATGAACCCCTCCAGGTTCCAGAATTTGTCCCAGTGCTCCTTGCAACAAGACTGTGATCAGAGTCAAGTCAGAAAAGAAGCACAGAAAGTGGCAAATCAACTTTTATTTTAGCAGCACCGCTTCTGCCCCATTTCATGCATGTTTTGCATTGTAGTCCTTAAGGATATCCCTCAACTGAGGAAAGTCAGACTTCCCAGGGTTCTGGATATCCTGCAATTGAACTTTTTGACATTTTACACTTCAATCTGACCATTACATTACAGTAACAGGTTTGAATATTTAATGTAAATATGCAAAAACACTGAGAAATTTGAAAAGTTTAACTTGCAATCTACTGTGAGATAATTGATGTAAATGCAGTAACCCTCCAGTCACTCACCTTTCTCTCCTCTGAAACTCATTATCTGAGTTACAATACCTCTGGATCTAGTGTTCTCTTACAGCAAATGGCAGCATTTCAACTATGTCCTACTCCAAATTATTTACTCTTTTTAAGAAACTGTACAACAATCAGGTGATGGCCTGACAGTTATGGTTAAGAAACAGAAACAGATGTATCCTCACATATTAAATCTGTGCTTAGGCCAATACTCTGAAAACACTGCTGCTTAAAAATAAGTCCTTGATAACACAGACTTCAAGTAACTCATAAGAAATCAAAAGTGGAGGAACACAATATCAAAGGACTGCGGGGGAAAAGACACAAGGGTTGGGTAGAGGAGAGTTATCAAGACATAAGGAATTGGTACAGATGGAATTGCTTATCAAAACAGAAAGAATGTGGATGAGAGTAAAACCTCTAATTCACACATATACAATTGTTGCTGTGCCACAATAGGAAGTCTGATAGGAACAAAATCTTCAAGATGCTCTAGAACAATGACTGAAAACCACATCTGTTTAAAATCAGTTCATATTAGTATATTTAACTAAAGTGCTATTGAAGAGTTAACTGGTACATATCCTACCACCTAAAGACAGAGGAGCTGCAAACAATTGCATTGGCTTATATCTATATGCATTTAATTACACTCATCTAAATGTTACTCACCTGCCTTAAATCCAAGGTGATGGTGACCCAGTGGTATTGCCTTCCATTCTGAATGCTGGGACTCTGCCACCAGTTATTGGTACCATCAATTGCACTGGAAATTGGGTGCTGCTCTGTTTCAAAGCAAAAAAATTACACATCTCTAGGAAATAAATCTCACTGCATTTTTCTGACCCAGCACATTTATTTCACACTGAGCACAATTTCTTCCTGTCATAAAAAAAGTAAAAGCTGACAGGTGCCCTCAGACAATAAGGCTGCCATTGGATCCTGCAGTACTCGATGGTGATACAAAATGATCACACTTTCCCTCAGCTCTTTGCTCAAAGCCAGTTGCACTCAAGTAGTAGAGAGACTAAAACTAAAACGTATTTGACAGTAATACACTCCATATTCATGAGGAACGATTAAAAGAAAGACACAAACCGATGAAACACAAAACAAAACACATGAAACTTGCCTTTGGGATTGACACTGTGACTGTCACAGACACGGCACTGGGCGTTGCGGAGGGGCCGTCCAGGGACGTGCTCCACCAGTTTGCAGAACATCTCTGGTCCCTTCTCCCCGCAGGTGGCATTGGTGGAGATGTGAGCATTGCTGGCCAGGTTCAAAATGGCAGGGAACAGACCTTCAAAGAAATAATGTGACATTGTAAGGCATTCAAAATTGGCACCCTGACAGCAATATCCCTATTATTTCACTCCACATTTGCATGCTTTATTCTACGGAACACAAGAGTTCTTGCAAACCAACTTTCCCAGTTGGAAACCTTTCTTTGCATTGTGAATTGATCAAAACCAGGAGGGCAACTGGCCCACCGCCAGAGGCAAAGAGGGACTGCGCAGCACGCACTCAGCTGGTATGGAAAACAGCATTTAACAGGAGCTCTCTGCAGCAGCAGCAACACCACGAGCCTGAACAAGACGCTCCAGGCTTGCAAGATTTAAGGGCTGAACTTTAGCCCTTTGCTACAGGCTCTTCTGCAGTCTTTGTAAAGTCTAAGGGATATTTCGCTTGCTACTTATCAACCTTTACACAGACACTTTACTTTCAAATGGTGTTGTTCTTGTGCGCTGGAATAATGTAACAACAGAGTAAGCGTTTCAAGATTACTACTACCAGACCAGGAATCCTCAGCCTTTTCTAAATGGAGTAAAGTTTTACTTTGGCTTGAAGGCTACTGATAAAATTTCAAGAATACTGTATGCTACACAGCTTCTCAGCAATGTTGTTATCAGTTTCCAGACATCCCTCTTGAGCTAAAAAGCTTTTATTTCTTGCATAGTTATGGTGTAACAGATACTCCATTTCCACTCAGAAGCAACTCTGAAAAACAGATTTAATTTGAAAAGTCCTGTCTTCAGAGATTAAGCCCACTGGGCAGAAATCAAAGCTAGAGCCTTAGTATGGTGTATTAAGAGTGCCAGAATAATTGTTAGTGTTGCAATAGTGAGGTTTTAAAATCATATTTTTCTTCTAAGGAATTCTGAAAACAAACAAAAAAATAAACCCCAGTCATACCTGGGGAAATAGGCCTTTTTCAGTAGTAAAGCTGTGTGAATTCTTTTATTTTGTTATCTACAACATACACCAAAACAAATTGTAATATTAAAATTTTGCTTCTCTTAGCTGTTCATGCATATAAATATCTCAAAAGTGGGTGCTGAGAGGATGGTGACAGGCTCTTTTCAGTGGTGCTTAGCAACAGGACGAGAAGCAATGGCCATAAACTAAAACACAGTAAGTTTCATTTCAGTGTGAGGAAGAACTTCTTTACATTGAGGGTGGCAGAGCACTGGAACAAGCTGCCCAGGGAGGTCATGGAGTCTCCCTCTCCTGTTCCTGTGTAACCTGTTCTAGGTGACCCTGCCTTGGCAGGGGGGGTTGGACTAGATGATATCTAGAAGTCCCTTCCAACCCTAACAATTCCATGATTCTGTGTTCTCAACAAGGCAACATTAAATATTCCTTTAATTTAAAGTGTCTTGCCTAGTAATTGCATTACCCTGGGAAGCCTGGAGAAAAGTTTCAGTGTTGTTTAAGACTTGCCTTCAGCTATTGAAAATCTGGCTAAATCGTAACCCTCTGTACCACAGTATGAATAACAACTGGTGTGTTTTCAATTGTGCTATACTTGAAACTTAATAGGAGAGAGACAGAGCTTTTTATTTTTTTGAGTCCTGACTTTATTTAAGATAAATCCAGACTAGGTCAGATGCCTTGTTCTCATTATACCTAAATCTGATGCAGATGAGGATCTAAAGTCATCCTATTGATCACTTCAGTGAGGCTCTTTTGACAGTGACATGCTTTTTGCACAGGCTTCTCTCACCTCTTGCACTACATGTGCAGTGTAGCTCCAGATTTGTAGCTGAAAGCAAAGAAGAAATGCTGCCCTCTGTTCTCCTATTGGACAAGAAAGCTCAGTGGTGGAAGAGGGTACCTTTTTTTTACATTACTCTCCAATTATATAAAATCTGCCTTATTCAGTATTCATTACTGCTCATGCAGGTTGGCCTACCAACCTGCCTTCAAGAGCTATCCATTAATTCTCAGGTCATTTGCTACCTTCACTCGCCTTACACGGTAGCCCTGCCATTTCTTTTTGGGGTCATTTGTTGCAGTGACCTAAGTTGCCTTCAACGAACTTTGGTACACGGAGTTGTGCCAAAGGAATAGCAAAGATAGCTCATGGTGAGTTTTCTGGGTCCCACAGAGATATGAAGAAAGAACACTTCAATCCAAGTGAGTTGCACTGGAGTTTGGCCCCAGAATCCAAATAAAAAGAGTTTATTAGCTTTATTCTGCAAAGTACTGCATCTCTTCAAATCCTAGCTGACTATGTTTACCTCTGAGTCTCTTTAACACAATTACATTTTAAGGCAAACTGCAGAGGTGCAGCCACCAATTTCAGGGAAGATTGAGAATAGTGTAGAAGATGTTTTATTAAGAAACAATAAGCATCTGCAAAAAAAAAAAAAAAAAAGGTAAATTGCAAATAAATGAGTTGCATCTTTGAAGAACTTTGTTCTTCTTCAGTCTTTTACTAAGAAAATTCAGGCACTCAGTGTCTGGAGTTCAAAAGCTCTTAGATGCTCCTCTGCCAATCTCCACCCAACCTCCGCCTCCCCCCAAAAGAAAACCCCACCAAACATCTCTTTTTATTGCATGTAGGAAGAGGTATGATAAAAATGAGCAACCACAGAATCAGTCACTTAAATGAGCCCTTTACAGATAACAGGTGACTGTTGTCATATCCTGCTATAAAATCCAAGTGGCTGTAACAGATGTAAACCAGCAGAAGATCCCATGTTTCATTAGACTAAACTTCTGGCAAATTATATTTGCACTCTTGAAGATATCACAGAATCACAAAATCATTTAGGTTTGAAAGGTCCTCTGAGATGATCAAGCTCAACCTTTGACTGATCACCACTCTATCAACTAGACCATGGTACTAAGTGCCACATCCAGCCTTTTCTTAAACAGCTCCAGAAGCAATGACTCCACCACTTCCCTGGGCAGTCCATTTCAATATTTAACAACTCTTCCTGTGACTTAGACTGCCCTGATGCAGGTTGAGGCTATGTCCTCTCATCCTGTCTCTGGCTGCATGGCAGAAGAGGCCAACTCCCACCTTGCTACAACCTTCTTTCAGGTAGTTTCAGAGAGTGATTAGGTCTCTTCTGAGCCTACTTTTCTCCAGGCTAAACAACCGCAACTCACTCAGCCACTCCTCATAGGACTTACTCTCTAGACCCTTCATCAATGTAACTTTTACAGTTGTCTGTCTAAAGTACAGCACAAATGATTGACTGAATTGAATTTATCATATTATTCCCACTAGAAAGGAAGGCAAGTGCTACATATAAAACCATCACTGTTTCACTGCTGAACTATCAGGTTCCATTATCACATTAGATGACTGTAGTCTTGAACCAACCTTGAGAGATGGCAACAGAGCCACATGGACCTGTAGAGAATTCAGCAGCAACTCACTAATCAAGTTTGATTGACTATATTCTATTTGTACAAATACCTTGCAACCAACTCTGCACTTAAGTATTTGCCACTTTGCGTTTCCACCACTGGGCCCATCTCTGTTTGGGAATCTCAGTTCAGTGTTTTACAAGAGGCTGTGGTGGTCCTGAGAATGAGCTGAATTTAAAAATTCTTCCAGCTTTTCAGTTCTAACTGCTAGCTATCTCTTTTCATGGTAAGGTGAACCCTTTACCTCGATTTTTTTCCCAGCTACTCTGCTGCTCAGTTGCCCCAGAGATTCACATACCTCCCACTGCCAGAAAATGAAGCATCTAGATGCTAATTTGACCTTGAAAAAGAATAGAACAGCTCAGCACAAAAGCCAAGCATGCTTTCATCAAACGTTCAAGCAAATTGCTTTATTTTGTAAGGACTTGGTTTTAGACAGATGTGTGACTAAAACTCAGTAAAGGAGAACTGAAAAGTTGAGCTGGTACTATCAGAATTATGTCATTCAGAGTTTTCCTACAGGAAGGATAAAACAGCTCAAGCTCAGAAAAAGCAGAAGGAATCACACCCCTAATAAGGCAATCTGCAATGTGGATATGGCAGAATTTGTCACATTCACAGTCTACAATGTTCATTTCCTCAAGAAATGGCAAGAAGTAATAACCCAAGAGGTTGGATGGATTTGTTGTATGCATAGCTCAGCAGGCAGACCCTATGGTGGCAGAGATCACATTAATATCTCACCAGAAGTCAGGGAAAAGGCTTGTTCATAATGAAGCCAGTTGTAATGTATTTAGATGATAAACACTATCAGCATGCAGTATGCCAGGGAAAAGGAAGATGGACAAAGAGCTTTAAGGTAGATGAGGCAGTCAATTTGTATTTTATCTGCTTCAATATGCCTATTGACTCTGATTCTTCAGAATGAACAGGGACAGTGGGAGCATGTAGCTTATTGGGGCAGATTCAAAGTGCTGACAAGTCACACAAGTCAGCCAGGATTGATACAAATCATCACTTAAGTAAAAGACATCTGTAGCCCAGGACAGCTCTCTCTATTATTAAGTTAGTGGTCGACCATACCACCTACACTTCTTTGGGAATTATTCTACTTTAAACCAGTTCTACTGAAGTCCTCAAAAGCTCTTAGTTGCAGATGTAAGTACCACCATCATCTTTTAACTGGAGACTCAATTTAATTCTTTGTGAGTTTTCAAGTTTTCACTTTGTTACAGATATAGACTACCAAGCACCCAGGAAGTTTTCACCATTTCAGGATTTCAAGGATTAGGGACATTTCCAGGGTTCTGGCGACTCCAGCTGTGACCAATGCACATCTGTTGTCTCATTCTGGATACACCTGATCTACTGCACATGAGCAGATCAGTTCCATAGTACACATGCAGTGAACTTGTTGACCATTTTGTCTAGCTCTGTGTCATGGTTTTGGTCTAGGCCTTCCTGGTGACCAGCTTGTAACCAGGGAAGTGACCATGTACCCAGTATTCCATACGATT
>JAWMRA010000078.1:100300746-100425654 GCA_035584735.1 Pseudotriccus pelzelni | reverse complement strand
ATCCTATGAAAGACAGTATTGAAAGTACTGAAATCCAAAAAGATTACATTAACTGGTTTTCCTTGATCAGATAGGTGGGTTAGCTTATCACAAAAAGAAATCAGGTTGGATAAGCATGATATTCCTGTCATGAGGCCGTATACTGACTGTGACTGATGTCTGTGTTGTCTTTCAAGTATTTTTTAATATTTCCCAGAATAATCTCCATAACTTTACCAGGCTCTGAAGTGAGACTAACAGGTCCCTAGCTTCTATGGTCTTCCTTCTTGCCCTTCTTGAAAATTGATACAACGTTCATCAGCTTCCAGTCAGCTGGGACACATTCAGATTCCCAAGACTGCTCAAAAATCATTGGGAGAGATTTTGCAATTACACCAGCCATCCTTTTGAGGATTCTAGGATGAATTATCAAAATATATTGTTAACTAAAAATCTAACCATGCCTTTTCTGATTTTAAAAGTAAAGACAAATTTGTAATGTCAGTTGGTACTACAGAAGTGATAATACATAAAGATACAAGAGATCTCTAGCATTATGCCATGTCCATTTTCCTCAAACTTCTCCATTCTCAAACTTCCTCTGTTTCTGGCAGAGGCCCTTCATCTAAGATTAATACATTCTCCACCTCCCTGCCACAAACTGTAATGTTTTATTTCTGTCCTATGCTGCAGTTCAATACTCCATTAAGTTGTATCAATGCTACTGTTTATATGGGCATGCTGCAGAATGGAGCACTGAAATCACTGGCTTAAGGAATAATCTGTAGATCCTTTGAGGTAGAAAAATACAGAAGAAAAACAACACACATACACTACAAATACTACTAATGGATTCGGAAAATTCAGTGAATAAATTTGATCACACAATACCTCTATCGCGGTTGCTTCAGCACAAAACAGATATGCATTCATTCCATAAAGTTTTTGCAGCAACTGGCTAAAACAGCGTGATGTAAATAATACTCAGACCTCAAACTTAGGAGATATGAACCTTTTTGTCTTCAACTTTGAATTTTCTTGTCTTTACAGGCTTCTTTGTTAGTCATTTTTAAAACGTGATTTCTTCAGAGAAGTCCATAATGCTGATAAAAATTTGATAATATAATGCAGACTCTCAAAAGCCATTCAATTCTCAATTATAAAAACATCTTGAAATTATTTAGTTTATCTTAAAAACTGAATGACCACAATTTGTTTAATTATCATTGTTTCTGTAACAGATATTTTGCTATTCAGGTATCAATATACTAGTTGCTCTAATGTTAACTTAGAAGTGAAAAATGGGTTACCACTTTGTTCAAAACCTTCCTTAACACCTGCATGAAATTTTGACAAATGTAGAGAGTACCTCTAAGGAACTGTGCTTTTTACTTTTCCAACAATAGGACCATTTCCAGCCATTGCTACTGAATGTCTGAAAAATGAAAAACAAAAAAAAAAAACCCTCAAACCCAATAACAAATCAAACTATATAAAAATAATACTAGAAAAGATTCAATGTTGGTATAAGTAGGCTCAATTTATGTTTAAAATTATCAGAAGGGAAATGCCATAATATGAAAAGCTGAATTCTGTTGCTTGGTTTCTAATTCTGTTTAGAAGTCTTAGCAGCAATACATGTTGTCCTTCATGTCTTGAAATGTTTTAAGCAGAGAGAAAAAAACCCACCACCATGACTTGAACTCCTACTCTGACCACCAGATGAAAAATTAGGTTCACACACTTCAACCTTCCAGCTATATATTAGTTAAATAATCCTGACAATAATTCTACAAGGCATCTAATAATTCTCTTAATTTTCTAATGCAAAAATACACTGTAAAAATTAAGTGGTCTGTCACTGAGACAATCCACCAGGAAAAGTTTTGGTTTCCTCATGTGCAGTAAGACTTGCCTTTAAGGAAAGAGGTGAAAAAGGAAATGGTGAAGATGATTTGAATCTCAATTCTTAGCAACAGCTGTATTTACAGGGAGAAGAAGAAACTTATTTGTCCACCTTCATGAATATTGATAAGATATTCCCAGTAAGAAATCATAAAACATACATACTCTGCCTACTCATAGGTCATTAGTACTTCAGCTGATAGCTCAAAAAATACTCTTCCTAGCAACACAAAAATCTAATTAACTACGGCAAAGCAAAATTCCCCAGTTTTACAACGAGTTGTCCTGTCTGTGTAAAACATTCCCTAACATAGTTTTAAATGTGACAGTGTCCCAGGATCCCTAAGGCCACCAAGTTAACTAAGAACCAATTTTGAGTCTATGGGACAGCTCTTAAATATTCTTCATTAAGAAAACAAGTTATTCTTAAGCAACAAATGAAAATCACTAGTGTTCTTATATACTCTGGAGCACTTTCTCCCCATGTTTTTAAATAAATGAAGAATAAATCTTAACTTCAGTTTTTAGGGTATGATAACTTTGCCATTTTGCTGGGAACTTTTAGTCCACATTTCCGGATAAATAAATATATTCTGCTTAATTTGCATAATTAATTTTCTTCAAAGATATTTATATACCCGAAAAAGTGTTGTGAAGAGGAGAGAGGAGTACTAGGGACTGACAAAGAGAGGTTATCTGAGTGCATACAGGTAAACATCTTACAAAGCGGACATTAACAGCAAAGAGCATAAGGAAGAATACTTGGAATCATTTTTTTCCACCTGCCCAGTTAGTAGAGCTAACTGCATTTACATGCACCCGTACTTTTAGCCCTTTTCAATTATTTTTTCTCTTGAGCAGCAGATGGAATGGGAAAAACACAATGAGGGTAGCATTAATAGGATATCCCAAATTCCTGCATATGAATAGCTGACATTCAAGAACATGCTGTATCTCTGTATAATTTACACGCTAACATCTTACAAATGCAGAATTCTGTGATCACCTGGAACATGTCTCTTGTCCAAAGTTATATCAATATGCTTTCTGAGGTAACTAGATGAGAAGCAGTTTGTAGAATAATATCTCTGTATCACCATGATATCATCGCTTTTAAAAGGGGCTTCCTTTGTTTTTTCTTCTAATAAGTAATTACCAATTCTTCTGTATGTTAAAGGATTACAGGGAAGATATAAAGAGTGCCTTCAAAAATCAAACAACTAGACCATATCCTGATGAGATGTGCTGGTATAGCTTTCCTACAGTATTTTTTGACATGTACTCCTAAAAAACTCCATCTCCATTTTTAACATGGAATGAGCAAAAGACAAACTTTGTTACTTGTGTGTTTGGACTGTGAATTCCTTGTAGAGGAGAATAGAAGCCTTCCTCAGGTTTTCTACCCAGAACAGAGGTAATTTGTATTTATTAAACTGTGTAAGAGCACCAGTAAAAACCAAAAAAGTAATACTGGATATCTAATTCTATATCAGCTATCAGCTATGAAATATGGAATGCTACCATCAATTAACTTCTAGACTTTCTCATACAGATTCATGCTAATGTTACTTGTATCTAATGCATCACTGAAATGCCACAGCTTATCCTTTGTCCCACAGAATTATTCCTCTGAACCAAAACAATTTTTGCAGGGTTAGGTGTTTATAACAAAACACAACAGCAGCTAAGTTTGATGTGGATTTTTATTTTCTGCTCCTTTAGAAAAGAAATCCCCAAATGCACTTCAAACCATCTTCAATGTCTTTGGTGACTATTTTTATTTAGTACTTGCTTGTGTGCCATAACTCTTAATTCTTGGTCTCATTCATGAGCAGAACTTTTTGAAAATTGGAGAATCTGCTGTGTTCTTCAATAAATCACAATTTTATACAATGCTCAGAGTAGCTAGCAGCATGATTACTAAAAAGAAAAAAAATCACAGCTACTGAAACTAGCTTCCAACACTCTCAGTAATTACCGCTACACAAAATATAGGACCATTTGCTTTCCAGATTAAAGTACTCTTAAGTGAATAGCACTTCAAAATTCATATCCATTCTTAAGTCAATAGCACTTCAAATTTTTAGGGGAAGCTATTCAGGCAATTGAAATTATTTATTTTTAGTACCATCTGCATATAATGGGTCCTCTCCACACATGGCCCACCCAAGTAACTACAGTAGTGCCTGCGGGCAAGGATAGGACAGCTACAGAAGTCTCAGCAATAGTCTGGAGTTTGAAAGCTAATTCAAAGTTTTTTAATTGTGTGCATTGTACGTATGATAAACTCATGAATGCTACATCTTTGGGAACACTGTAATGTTACACTTCTTGGTTGAGGTAAGGTGCAAAAACTGCAAAATGGTCTGTGAGCAGAGCCTTCAGACCCTGTCACCTTGGGAGTGAACAAACAAGCCGGGGACGCAAGAGCTGGACAATGCTGTCAACCCGTGCCTGTCTGAAAGCAGGTAATCTGGAGTGGCCACTGGAGGCACTTGCCCATGACAGATCATCAAAACCTACTCAACTCCATTCTCTAACTTGCATCTCTCCACCAGTGCTGCAAAGACTGATATCCAGCAGTGGTCCACCACTGCAGTACTCCATTTCCTTGGGGAGGAGCACCATGTCAACCGTGGAGATATTCTGTGTCAGCTGAGCAGATGCATCAGGAGGCCAATTTAACTAAGCAAGTCAAAAATAGGGGAACACTGCCTCAGCAGGCAGGGATGGCAGGTATTGCCAAGGAAGCCAAAGCTCAGACAGAGTTGAGACTGGCAAGGGATGTCAAAGAAAAGCTGATACTGCTAGTGGGAAAAGGCTGACCAAGGAAAATGAGGGCCCATTGCTGGATGGAGCAGGTGATTCAGTGACAGCAGACATATCATAGCACCATCTTTGTCATCACTGGCGCGTTCTGTCAGGCCTCCGAAATTAGTGATGGAACTTAAGGAGGAGAGGAGCTACAAGCCAGGGATTTTCATGTTAAAGAAGAAGGAAAAAAATTCCATTTTGTGATGGTTTTGCTCTAGGCCTTCCTGGTGACCGGCTTGTAACCAGGGAAGTGACCATGTTCCCTGTATTCCATATGATTTTTACGTAAACCAGAGTATAAATAAGAGAGAGATTAGAGGTCTCTCTCTCTCTCTCTCCTTTTCCGGTGAGGTTCAGGAGCGGTGGGCCCTTGTGTTGGTCTCGCTTATCTGGAGGCTGAGCCCTGCAGTGACCGCTGCTCTGCCACGCGGGAGGTTGGAGAGGGCTGGCCTTGTGATCTTGCTTCTCTGAGGGATGTGGTGAGATTTGTTTCAATAGTTGTTTTGCTAAGTCTCGGGTTTGGTTGTGTATATTTGCTCCGCGTCCCTTTTGTCCCTCTTTTCCCTTTCCCTTCAGGGGTGTTTGGACCCTTCGCTATATACACAGTATTTGAATTGTATATAACTGTAATATACATAAATATGATTTTGGGCTCTTCAATTTTTATAGTTCTTTTCCTTTGCCCTGAGGGAAAAGGGAGGGGGGGAAGGGGATTTGGCACTGTGGGTTCGGGCATTTGGCAGGGAGCCAGGTCCAAACTATCGCACTCCAAATATCCTGTCCATGTACAGCAGCACCCATGCACTCCAAAGACATTAGACTTACTCTCCGTGCTCAGCCTACAGCACATACACATCACTAGTGCAAATATGGAAGCCATATGCACGTGTGTGCCAGTTATCAAAGGCTTTTCTTACTTTTTTTTTTTTCACTTCCTTATATTAAAGAATTCAGGGTTCAGGACCCTTGGCTGCATTCTGTACAGCTAGATTTGAATGAAACCTCAATTCCATTTTCTGACTAATGATTTTTTCACTTAGGAAATTAATAGCATTTTATTATTGTTCTGTTTCAGGAAGGAAAACAGATTTATGCCTTCTAGTAAAATTCATGCATCACCTGTGGTTTTGACCATGTTTGACTGTATGGATTCTCACAATGTGACAGAGTTTGAAAATACTTTCCACAGATGGCATGCAGAAAAGTGAGACAGGCCCCAGAGTAACAACCTTCCTAGCAGAGGCATAGCTGATTAATTTCTTCTACAAACACAGTTGTAAAAACAGAAGGATGCACATGAGAGTTCTACTTTAGACAGGCTTCACTATATCAGCATGTATGTTTAATAAGCACAATAAAGATAATATCTTTTGGTATCCAGATCAACACAGTAAGGATAGAAAGCCTCCTTACAGAAATGCCACATTTAAGACAGCTGCCTTCTGAACCCAGATTCACTGATCTGATAATCCTTGGAAGCTGAATAAATTACATTTATTTATTATTACAATTCATTTTTTGCAGTTTGGTTTTTTTTTAAGAAGACAAAAACTGATGGGAAATTAACACAAAAGATCATATGAAGCAAGCCACACACTGAGTCCAGAGATATGTTTTCTGGATTGTTTATCAGCATATACAATGAAGACTCCAAACCAAATTTCAGTGACCAACTCTGAGACATTCAGCAATGCAACAGCTTGATTTCTCTTCAAGTATTTTGGCTTTTTTTGTGCTGAGTGTAATAAAGCAGTAATCTGCAAGTGAACGAAGTAGATCTGACTTAAAAAACAAAGAGCTGATGTGTGCAGTAACAGTGAGCTTTTTATTGTGTCATTTCTCAGAACACAGAAATACTTGAAGGGCTCTTTTCTCATTTGCAAGTTTGCATTTTTAAAAATGTTCAGGCAATCAGTTCATATCAAGCAGGCAATGCTGAAGTTTGCTCACAAGCAATTGATTCCCTATTTACTGAAAACATTTACAGAGGGCACAGTGATGGTTGTTCAGAATAGCTTGATGCACTTCAGGAAAACAGAAAGGACTAAGGACAAAACATAAAATGTCACAGTATTAGAATGTACAAAATACGTAATAGTTTTACACTGCAGAAGTTGAGATCACATTCTTTATACCATTCTCAGGCAGTTTTCAACAGCCCGGAATTGTTTTAACTGTTCTGTGTTATTCACATTTTGGATTAAATGAGTTCACTAAATGAAAGCCCTGGAACTATCACGCTTGGGTTCATATTCCTAGCCTGCTCAATAAGATTTACCCTGACTGTATTTTACTAGCAAGCATCCCCAGCTTAACCTTTTCTATACACTTTCATCAGAATACTATCCCATCATCACATCAAATATCTAGGCTGATTTCCTTCAAATAAATGGTCTGAAATCGTTATCTTCTAACTATGGGAACTAAGGCACTAATTCCCTATTCTTAAGAGTCAGCAAGAAATATGGTGTATGACAGTCGACCTGCCTTATAATCCACTTTGTGGAAACATCGCCTAAAAACGTGTTAGCAGCAGCATTAACCCATTTGAAAAGCTGAAAGCTTCATCACAATTTACACAACAGGTTGAGGTTGCAAGCCACTAGTTAGAAATTATTTTGAAAGATGATCACTCCTTTTTCTGTAGCTCTCCAAAGAGAAAAATTTTTGCTAGGAGAATGCCAAGCTCCCAGGAACTAAGGAGTACACTGGAGTTTTTTTTCAGCAAAACCTCTGCAAACTTTACTTTCGATTAAATTACTTCAGATTAAAAAGAAGCTTCCACCATGACACCCCACTATCTTCTCCTAAAACCAGTTCTCTATTTCTTCTCATACCATAGAGCAAATCTGACTAATGTGTCAATCACAGAAATAGAGCTGGTAAAGACTACATTTATTTAATTAAATCATGTTTCAACGTAAGAACATACTAAGCTTACCTATTCTCAAGAGCTTCCAATGAAGGATATTCCTCAACCCCCCTAACAAATCTAATCTGGTGCTTTATGACTTTAAAAGCTACAAATTTTCAGTCCTCTTTGCTGCATTCCTGATCTGCCATGATCTTGATTACAGTTTTTGTTTACCTGAAAGGCTGTTATCACACACCCTTTTCTAGACCAAGTAAACAACCCTCCCAGTCTTTCCACAGTCAATTTTTTAAACTTATCCTTCTGAATTACTGGCAGTTTGCATTTCTCCAGCAGGGTGGCTCCTCAGATCTCAGCAGCACCAGCTCAAGTAGAATTTCTTAAATTCTGCACAGTTTTGTTAACACACACGAAAATAAGTTTTGCAATTTTTTCAAGACACTCCAGTTCACTTTGCATTGCATGCTGAGGTAAGTAAAAGATCCTTGCCTTCTGTACTGCACACTGGTCAGTCGTGAAAGAGAAGTATACTCCACATCAGGCCCTGGGATGAGCTCAGGTTATCTGTAGAACAGATTATTTGGCAGCCATTTGCTGAACACTCAAACACTTGCTTTCAGAACAATCTGCTGATTATTTTACAGCTCTGATTCAGTCAAGCTTCTGCAAATTACACTTAAACAATTCAAGTGGACCACAGAAAAAAAAAAGGACAACAAGAAAAAACACTCATTACAGAAGTTAATGTTACCAAAAACATTCTGCTTGAACCCTGCAAGCTGTTAGAGCACAAACAAGCTACAGAGGATGAAACCTTGCCCCTGCTTCTAAATGGCAAAGGCTTCTCTGCCAAATATTTTCTGTGGTTGCTTATGTGCATTCAGCATTATTAATAAGAGCCTTAATGCAGACAGGGTACTGCAGCAAAAGCCTGTTGCCTACTGTGGTCTGCCTTGGGCTGGATTATGTGCTAATTAGCATTCAGTGCTCAGAAATGTACTGAAGAGAAGCATAACACTACAAATTAATAAAGTTAACAAAGTAAAAGTTACAACACTACAAATTAATAAAATTATGTCAAATTCAGACCGCAAACACAAAAGGCAAAAGTTTACTCTTTCAAGAATGAATACCAGCTGTACTATTCTCCCACGACTAGTTCCCTCCATTTAGTTTGTGAAGGTTAAAGAGCAAGTGTCTGGCATAACTTGCATGTCTTCCTCAAAATTCCCAAACACTAGCATATGACCAGGTTGATGGCCCTGATGTAACAGAATTTGAGCAAGGCAAAAGTGTTTCTTCTTTTCCCAAAGAGGGCAGAAAGCCTGAGCCCTAATAAAAAAATAAAGTAAAAAGAGTAAGGAAAGCATTATGTTCCAATTAAGTGTTACTGCAGGATGCTAAATTTCCCAATATGCAGTATTGGGAACAGGAGTATCAGGAACACAAATTAAAATTAGGGAATTATCGAACTCGCTGAAAAGTGTCTGTAACAAAGAAATCCCAGGCTTCCAAATTAAATGTTTAGAACATGGAAAGCTAACTAATACTAATACAGATGCAGAAGAAACTGAAACTTGTCATCTCAGTTACACAGTAACAAATGTATACTTACACAAAGTATTGAGGTTTTTAATACCTCAGATGGGTTGGATACTAGTTTAGGTCGATTACTAACACTAAAAATATCTGTTAGATTACGAAGCTAAGAGTTAACAAGTTAGTTGGTGCAAACTTCACAATGCCCCACCTTCCGAGTCCATCACGTGCTCATCTTGAAAACACAGATGTAGATCAGAGACTGTGTGATGTACTTAAATTGGAAGTAGAAAGGATAAGGATGCAAAGACATGGGTCAGGGTGCAAATGCTTAACACTGAAGGAGTTAGAGCTTTTCAGCCCCATCCAGAGATTCTTACAAATGAGCTACCTTGTTTCTTAAAGGAGCACATCATCTTTGACAGCCTGAGAATAAAAAACACTGGCAAATACAATAGGTTTAATAGCTTACACACTAGCCCTTGATGTGGTATCTAGTATTATGTCTTTGTACTTTCATATATTTCAGGGATCTAAGACAAAAAAAAATTAAGTACTTGGTCATAAATAAAAGAGTTCTACCACAGAAATGTTTAATACCTTCAATATTGGCAGTAACTTGCTGTTTATTTCAATCAGAACAAACTAAGTGGTAGAAGAAAGAAAACTGGCTTTCATGCTAGTTTTTGGCATCAGACAGTACAACTTCATAGAAAAGGTGGGTAATTTGTGAGTACTCTATCATTCATTTTCAAAGCATAATCAATATTTCTTCTGTTGAGTCATGTCTTGCAAGTATTGATTTTTTTTAATGCCTCTGGCCTGTTCAAGAATCTGCCCAGAAATTGTCACAGCATTTACACTAAAAGCAAAAGTTGACTGATGGGCAGGCTGCCAAGGAACAACAAACCTGCCAGACCATGAAATTAGTTCTTTCTTGTTCACCCAAAAGCTTTTTCCACTTATTGAGGAGTCTACATAATTGTGTTTGTTGGTTTGGGGGTCGTTCTTTCTTTTAGCATTACAATGGCTTTTTTCTTAAGTCATTCTTTAGGAATGATCTTCACTCAAACCTGAAGTAAATACAGGCCACAGCTATTAAATACTTCAGTGTCTTGTCAGTTTTGCTTATATGCTGCCTAAAGGTACAATATTAGCTTAGAGCAATATGACAGTAGTACTGGCAGTGTCACTGGCACATCAGTCTAAGGATCTCAAGTCACTTGTCACCTATGATGTGTCCCAATATCGACAAAACTAAATATTTTTGTTCTTATTGATGCTGGATCTAGAGTAGATTTTTCCTCCTCCCCCATCTTTTACTATGACTCCTTCAACAAATAATATCTCCCCCTCAACTTCTTTCCTGCTAGTTTTCAAGCTGAGGCAATAGTCCTACCTGTAAATGAAAACCCTGCTTGATTTAAGCCAAATTGAATTTACATGCATAAATATGTAGATTTAGGCTTCACACCTAACCATTTATTATAATAGATAAGAAGGTATGACCCAAGTATCTCTTAGTTCTCTTCTGATTCTAGATTTCTATCTATCATTTATGAAATCTAAGAGACCTGAGCTTGAGAATAATTTTAAAGGTTTAGTGGTACCAGACACTTTGGTACTGTGACTCAGTATCACAATCAAACAAAATGTTACTACTTCTTTTCCCGTATAAACATTAGGAAGGTTAAAACACTTAAAATTACCCTTGAGTCAGCTGGCATTACCTTGTGATCATAAACGAAGTAACCGTACTACAAAGAAATTCAGAAATATATTTTTACATAGCGCATTTAAGCATATTATTCAGTAGCCTTAGAGAAATTCAAAAGTTTACTCCACTTTCCTAATTAAAAAAAATATTTTATTTCACTTTCTAATGAATGCATTATCCTAACATTAGAAAATGCGGCTGCTTTAGATAGAGTTAAATGTCTATTTAAATTAAGTGGAATTTGTCCATTACTGAACAAAAGCTATTACAAGTTAAAGAGTTTTTGGCACTCAGAACTACCAGCTCTCCTGTTTTCAGACACAGAAGAAAAGTGTTTTCGTTCCAGCAGGCACAAAGCCATTATCAGGGCACATACAGCCCTATATCACTGCCAGATCTTCCTGGGTAGAAGGGAGCGCATTTCCTCCAGCTTGAATGGAGCTGAAAGGATTTGCAACTGTGTAACCCCGAAGATATGCAAAACTTGGTCACTCCCTTATCTCTACTGACAAGATTTAGCAAAGTCTGATTTAAAAGGTTAATTGGGAAAAACCTCTAGGATTTCTTCATTTCAGTTGTAACCAACTATTCAGCATACTATAGAGGTGGCTTTCTGCTCTTTGCAAGAAGTAATATTTTTTTCTAGGCATTTTACTCCAGGCAAAGTAAAATTGCACGTCACCATGCTTTGTTTGCTTACATCTGCTGCTCTCCAGGCATACAGATTAACAAATGTAGAGGGCACAAATTGCAACTATTTAAAAACATTAATACCAAGTCAACTGTTGTGCATTTTCTATGATGCAAACTCTCTCCACTTGCAAATTCTTACTATTTTACGGTAAATGCCTTCGTGAAGTTCAAAGGCATTTGTGTGTCACACATGAAAAATTCCTGAAACAGCATAATTTTTAGCACACAAAACAAATGCAGGGAGGGTGGAGGGAACCAAACTTCTCTTCTGTATTGCCACAAATGCACAAGAACTCAGCCAGCCACGTGGAATTTTAATCAAGTGTTCTTAAAGTATTTTGCCTTTGGCCTGAAAACAGGAATTACGCATTTCAGCCCAAAGCACAGTTTTTGAGGAGAATTCTAACAGACAGAGCTCAAGTAGTTTAATTTAAAATTCAACAATGCTACAGCGACACTAAAGAATATCAAGGCACAGTTGGATCCTGCCTAAAACACCCCAAACACTTTTTGCTGATTACTGTGGGAAATGTAGCAACAATGTAGGCAGAGCTGCAGAGAGGGCAGCTTATTTTCCATTGTCCTTAAGAACAGAAAAGATAAGGAGGGCTGTTCAAATTTTAAAGAGAGATTGTATCTTCAGTTGGTGCTCTGTGGTATACCAGAAGGGTTTTTCCTCATTGGGGCAAACATCCTGAACTTTTCTCTGCCACTGTAACATCCAAAAGCCCCTTCTTACCCTCTTTTCCTATCATTCCTGTAAGAATTTCAGCCTACCTGAGACATCCAAACTTGGATGTGTTGATTACCACTATTAGCCATGGCAGCACAGCAATATTCATAGTAAAAAGTTTCTGAACATCATGACATATCACTGGAGCTAAGCCATCATCATGGCAATCTCTGCCCCATGCCAAGATACACACTGAATACAGCTGTCCACCAGCAGTCATAATTTGCACCTATTGCTTCAATGCTGTCTTTAGGTCACATCCTACAGCTCATCACTGTGGAGAGATCTATTCTCCTTTAGTCATTATGCAATTCATCTTGATGCTCCTTGCCCAGTTATATACACCTCTTTTTCACTGCCTGCAAAGGGCAGCACCCTCTACCTCACAGAAAACCTGCACTGTACTTTGCAGAATCATTTCTTCAGTTAGAAATGTCCCCATTACAACGTTATCAAAGATGCACAAAACCAAGCTGTCCCTAGCGTGACCACTTCCAGGTGGCCATCTGAAGAGGGACTCTGCATTTGCTGCATGCCTTTAGCAATGGTAAACTTGCTTTGGGGGCCACTGGCAGACACACTCTAAACCTACTTCAACGAAGATAAAATGGAATAGGGCTGGAAAGGACTTACTCCTGTAAGTTTTAGTTTAAAATTCATGTTTATGTCTAAAAGCAATTTCAGTAACAAGGTCACATTTTTGCATTAGCAAAAAAAAAAAAAGTGTAGTTTCTAAAATTCTCAGTAAGTTTTAGTGATGTTTATTGCTAACATTCAAAAATAACCCTGAAACATATCTAGTTCTAGTAAAAAATAAAAATCATGGAGACACATAGCAGCTTTGCTTTCTATTCGTAAAAATTTCTCTTAATGCTGTGATGAGATATTACCACATAAAAGCAAATTGAACCACTTTGGCAAGTAAAAAAGGCATACCAAACCAATGCACTGGTTAGCAACAATGGAAGGAATGAGTAACTCTATACACGTTATGTAAGTTCACAGCAATTCCCTCAAACTCAGTGAAGTTCATTCGATCCTTCATTTTCCCATCAAAATTTCTATCTCTTCAGCATATTTTAAAGGGTGCTGTCTACCAGATGTCATTGAGCACACATTTTAGAGACTACAAGCTAAAGTAGATAAAAGGAATCCTAGAAATTTCAACAGCATATATTTCACAACCCTAATTTAAACCAGGGTTTCCACATATCTTGACAACTCAAAGAACCTTCACTTGAAACTTCTGTTATCTAGCCCTTCTCAGCCAATAAAGTAGAAACAACCTAGTCATCAGAGGCATTAGCACACAGTTACAAGCCTTTTCTGCCCTCCCCTCTTAAAGAGGGGCAAGAAAGGCAGAGAAGGCAGCGCAGTAAAGAAGAGCAAAATATATGAAGGCTGTGCCATGCAGAATAAAACCCCCACACATTAGCTATTCATGCATTTGAATGAAAACTAGACAAGAAAAACCAGTGGACTCTGTTCACAGATTTATCGTTATGAAGCACCTTCAGGAGCTGGATTTCTCACTTCTGTGAGGGAACAGGCAGAAACAGAGAAGGTAAAATTTGATTACCTGGTTTTTCAAGTGCAGGTCTACTGCCTGTGCTAGACTCTCACCTATTCACTCAGTCTAGATACTCCCAGAAGGATCTGGAATAACCCAGAGGAGTCAGTGAAGGCTGGCCAGGCTCCACTCAATCCAGCTGACAGCAGCTCTGTCTGGCTAGGGAGCATGAGAAACACTGGCTGCAGCCAGGCTCCCCAGCCTGCTATCCTCCCAGGCACTCAGCCTGCCCAACACCTTGTCCCCCGGCTGCAAAGCTCACTCTGCCACCATCCATATAAACAGTGAGGGACAAGTTGGATCCCTGCTCAGGTGCTCCATGGAAGGGCTGCACTCAACCACAGTTAAGCAACACTAGACGTGTCTGTTGCTACCTGGTTTTTTTCCCCTCTCCTTCCCACACAAACATTTCTTTGCACACATATTTGAGTTTTTTGACAGAAGGCAAAATGCCAGCTGTGCTTTCAAAAAACTGAATAAAAACTGTCAATACTAATCTAAATGAGCATCAGCGCTAGCTCCAATTTGCATTTATGCTCAATGGCTGAATTCCAAGGTTTGTTACAGTCAGCAAGACTTGTGTCAGTGATTTGCAGAGAGCTACGATTTTGCTATTAAAAACTTTTTGCTTCATCAGGTCTACAAGAAAAAGTAATAATCCCAATAATGAAATCATGACTACATAAATTCTTTCAAATTCCCTATACCTACAGGTTCTATATCGTCCCCTTGGACTTTCAGCAAATAAAAGCTTATACAAATAGAATAAAGGAGGCAGTGGACACAGGCCTACCTTCAAGGTCATTTTGGTGCAAAACAGCAACAAAAATACATGCCAAGAGGAAAATCAAGTTTCTACTTCGAGAAGACCATTTCTTAAAACGCTTTATAACATTTAATCTCATGCGGGAATCAAGAGGGGGGCTGGATCTCACAGAAAAATAAATGAGCTCACAGAAAGGAATTACATTATTCTTGCAAAACAACTTTTAAATCTGAAACTTTAAAAGAAATGGTTAGGGAATATCTCTGCCAGAGTTGTTACTGTATCAAATGACAGTTTAAAAAAAGTTATCAAAAGCTAACAATTTAAAGATGATAAAACAGAAGGAATTGATTGCTAAAGGCTGAAATCTACTCAGCCTACACAAAGCAGCAGTGGGATCTTCACAGCCTTGCCTGGTAGGAAAATCCCAGAAAGAACAAGACAAGACAAATCAGTCCATCAACTCACATTAGCTACCACTTTACACAGCCTGCAAACTTGAACCACTTGTGGAAAGGGCAGTGGATGAAAGTGACTGACATGAATCCTGTCTCCCTTCCAATGACTGTAAGCTCACATGTCCATTACAGCAGACTGATTCTCCAGGGATATAAAAAAAAAAAAAAAAAAAAAGCAACAAACCAAAACCAAAACAAACACCCCAAAACTCAAGCCACAAAACACCAAAAAACCCCAAACAAACTGGGTTTTCAGGTGAAACCAAAACATCTAAATTACGTGCATCTACACTTATTTGCAATTATGATACTGAATGCTTTTGATGTTTTTAACATCAAAAAATGTGTACAAAATAATTACATTATGGCAAAAGCAGTTTCCCCCTCTCCCTCCTAAAAACAGAATGATTGAGAAGTCATTAAAATCCTTACATAGCAGAAGTAGCTAAAAAACAATGAACACAGATATGCCTGACCTTTTTTGCTCTGACCCACAAGCAAGTGAAGCACTCACCTCAAATCTCAAAAGCCAGAGTGGTACCTATATCCTAGTGCCCAAAGGCCCCCTACACAGCTTCTGAGATACCACGGAAGTACCTAAAAGCATAAATACATGGGAAACTTGACTGATGTGCTCCCAAGGTTTATGCCAAATAACAAATCAAAACTCCAGCAAGCTGACCTAACCAATTTTGTCTTGCAAAACTTTTTCAACACACTATTCCTCATTTTGGTCAGGAAGAGATGTCTGCAGGACAGCAAAAAAAGTAGATGAAGGCAGCAAACCCCACCTGGAGATACTTTGTGAGACTGATACAAATACCAACAACTGATCAACCCACACTGATAGCCCTGAATTTCTAGAGATGCATTTTTTAAACCCTCAGGGAATGGGGAAAATATTTACAACAATTTTTTTTTTTTATCTTGATCTTCAGTCTACTTAGAATGCTTTCATAGGATTTTTCTGTTGCATACCTTTGCACTCTGACAAAAAAAGATCATCTGTGGCTTTTTGTTGATTTCCTTCATAATAAGTGAAGGAAAAAAATAAAGCAGATTTTAAATTTATGACTCTAATCAATGTCAAGCACAACATTTCCCCTAAAGAATGTTCCTCGCAGACCACCACAAAAAATTAAAATTTCTCACAGTTCTTTCTTGCTCTCCCCCAACCTCAAGTGAGGCCTCAATCAGCAAAGTTTGCCTCTAGATGAGATCCATTACTTTTTATAGTACTCCTTTTACACTACAAATTCCTTTTCATATGATCACGCCTCATTTCTATTTAATAAAAGTTTAAAAATTTATTTTTTATCATGAATTTAGGGAAATTTGTTTCAACACAATTATACCCACAAAGTTAGCATTCCTGAGGACATGCAATGTGGCCACTGTTTGAGGTGACATTGTAAACAGATCATCTAAAATTGACTTTGTTCTGTACAGCACTCTAAAAAATTTCAATACACTAAGGCTTTAACAGCCAAGCAGAAAACAAGCCCAGAGCTCCAGAATTACATCTGCTCTTCTACAGAGTGTTGCTGGGGTGTCTTCTTTCCTAAACCACCTTGATCACCCCCCATCTTTGGCCCTTCCTTTACTCATCCCCAAGTAAGTCTTGTGCAATCCCAAAATGTTCTTTTCCTGCATCCCATGATGAGTCCCATCCCTGCAGACTGCCACCACCTCAATCCCATAAGCTCTGGTGGCTCCATGGGACAACCCTGGCAGGGGCTCATTTCCCTGGGTTTGTTATTGCTGTTGTCCCACCTGGTTTCCCTGTGTTCCTTTGTGCATGGATAGCAGACTTCTCACATAATCTAACAAGTTGCATAAGAGTGTGGACAGTTCGTAAGTACTTGCTGGCCCTAAAGACACAAGGGGCATATAGGTTCACTGTAACCAAGATTTCCAGCCCAGGAAAAATGCAGGAATTTAAGCCAAGTACACCATTCTTCCCAATTTTGCCAAAAAATTAAAGTTTGCACCTTACCAGTGTTAAGTGATTCTACTTCAGACTTCTATTAAATTTTTAGCTCATTGGCCTCCTACCTCACACTGTGAGTAATAAACAGCATTGCTTTTAAGTTTTCCACAAGTCTTAAGGGATTTAAGGTTTCTTTTAATGTCCTCTTATCAGGAAACAATATTCACATTAGTGGAAGCATAGAAGAAAAGTTAAAGTATTTAAAAATAAAAACAAACTTTGCAGGGCATAGAAACTTTTCTATTTTCCATATCACTTAATTCCTTTTTGCAAATATTGAGGGGAAAAAATGGTGTTTAAGACTGATGGAAACAAGGCCTACTCAAGCCATCAGCATACACAAACCCAAGATGCAGTATGGTGTAGTACTGATATTTTCTTCGTCTCGTACAGAAAGCATCTGTGAGTACAACATCCAGCTCATCTTGAAAGTCTAAGGAAACTTACTTCAAAGTCTTATGGGCATCCGAGCACATCCAGGAAGTCTGGCTCTCATTTTTTAAAGTGTCAACAGAAACTGTATCAGTGCACAAAATACCTTTGCATGGATGAGGTTGTAATGAGGCAACTAGGAGTGTAAAATCCACCTCTCTAGGCTTGTAGACTAACAGCCAGATCTACAAAAACCCAAACTCCTGTCAAATTATGTCACTCCTGCAATTAAAGCACATTACCTCATAGATGAAACTCACCATCCTGAATAAGGCACCAAAGAATCCTTCTTCACTAAGCAGGATGCACAGCCATCCAGATCAGTGGTGTCAGGCTTGAGTAAATCAATTAAAAAAGCGAACCAAAACAAGCCAACAAAACCAAAAAAACCAGCAGACACTGATACAACGAAAAGGAGTTTTTCTACTGAAGTCGGACACTGATTGTTGCTTGAAGCAAGCAAACAAAAAAGAAGGCATCCTGCAATTGTATTCTCCTTCCATTTTGAGCACCCTAATGATACAACTACAGCATCAGCTTTTTTACCTTCCGCACCCTTCTTAGCTGTACAGTAGCTCAGTTTCAAACTGAAGTCTGGAGAGGTTTCGTACGCTCCTTCTCCTCTCCGGCATCACTTGTCACAGCAACTTGGCAATACAGAACTCCATTCAGAAGTTGGAGATGTGGGTTCAAACCACCTCAATCTGATCTGATTAATATAAATCTGCCAGTTCCTGGGCAAGTGTTTTAACAATATGATTTATAAGCAAGCCACATAACTTATGTTTCAGCAAAAAAATGTGGTTGCTGACCATGATGTCATAATTTGTGTGTTAGTCGTAGCCTAAGAATACTTACTAAACCAGATTCTCAAAGCAAGGCAGGTCTGAAACCCAGGTAAATGACAGACATGTGAAATACCTGCGTTCAGCTCTGCCTAGTGGAGCACCTTCCCAGGGCCGTTCAGTTCCCTGATCATCTGCACTTATCCAGAACCCCAGGAAGGAACAATAGGGCAAGTTACTTCAGCGCACCAGCTTACAAAAAAATTGAGGTGAAATGCAGCTGAGGAAATATTTAGTCTACAACTATAGCCTTAAAAGTTACCATTACCACATATTTACAGTAGTACGATTTTGTTTTAATTATAGAAGAAGTCACCTGACAGTGGTAGAATCAGATTTATGAAATATAGACAATAGTGTTCAAAATCATTAACTGATTTTCTTTCTGCTTTGTAGATGTGTATCATTTAACTCCAGTACAATAAAGAATGCATTCCAGCAGAGCAAAGCTGCTACAACAAGCCTCTAAAATGGCTATTTGCTTCTGAGGTTGTAAAATAACTCCTCCGTATCTGAACACTAGTGGTACACACTTCATGAAGAGTTACTCCTGAAAATACAAACCCAGCTTCCCAGTAAGATGGAGGCACTTTAACAGAACACCTGCAATTAAAATACCAACTAAATTTTATAGCTATGTAGATATTAATCTTTAGGCCAAAAGAACCAATCATTAACTTTCAAATTTGTTCAGTGCAGTAACTTCAGTATTGTGTGTTTCTTAGACTGGACTTCAAGAACTTTATGACAGATGCTTCCAGCCATGGTATGCACCAATTTCTTCATCTGCTGCCAGGACAGAAGCAGAATTGAACAGAAAAATCAAGAAATGCTCTGAGTTTTATCACAACACTCTCCATGGGCATGTTGAGATACCTTTTCCCCAGAGTTTTCCAGTGCTTTTGACAATGGCTTGAGAAACCTTTCCAGCCTCACTTCAACCTGTATTTTCACATCAGTGCTTTTAAGTTTGAGCTTCAGTTATTTACTTTCTACAAAAGCAACATGGCTATTCTAATCTGCATCGCATTCTTCACATTGTTTCAGGATCAGTTATCTTGAATTTTGGTTTTTGTAAGGCAGTTCTCCACCAGGGGGGTTGATACTCACAGCTTCCTCAGGAGGATTTGTGCTCTCATGCTGAGGAAAAAAACCTCTGTCAACTTAATCTCATAGAAAGAATGGTCTCCTGACCTGATCTTTCCACTAGAAAAATATAATTACACATCTAAATATCCCCAGGAGGGTTGGCTTAGAAGCAATCAAATATATTGGTAGCTTCAATCACTGATATTAAAAAATATGCCTTTTATCCAGATGTCTATAACAATGTGAGCTACTATATAAAAGCTGGAATATCAGCTATTTGCAAAAGCCAAAGACCATTGCATATTACTGCAATGAGATCACTGCAAAGCTCTATGAAAAAAAATGGTATGGACTCTTGTCACCTATATTTGACCAGCTTCAGGAAAATTCCTCCCTTTTTAAACTGCATGCTAACATACACATTCAAATCGGAGCTAAGATTGACTTAAGTTTATTTGGTGTGTGTAAGATGGTACCTTACAAAAAAATTGAAAAGTAAATTTTGCATCACTTTGTCTGGATTTTCATTTGTTTCTAAGACTGAATTTTCATAACCAAGGTGAAGTGTATTTATTTACAAGCTGAAACACATGGACTCTAAAATTCACTTGGGCTTGATTTTGTCCTCCTAACCTAGATGTTTTGTATACGTAATTATATTAATAAACACTCTTTTACTGCAGCCTGTAAACATGCAGATGCTAATCTTCCACACTATATTCATCTCAAACACACTTCACCATAAAGAAAACCAAGTCATCCATCTGCACAACATCTGCCTCCCAACCATTTTCCATTCACTTTTTTTTTGTTTGGTTGGTTTTTTTCTAATGGAGACCTAATGCGGCTGGGACTTCATGTGCAGGGAACAGAGATTGCTTGAAATTCTGCTGAGGGCCTCAGCAGGAGCTGAATCACGCCAAAGGTGAGAGCGCCTGGTGCCTACCAGAGCTTCCCACCACAACCCAGCACGCCGCAGAGCCAACTACCGTTAACCCAGCAACAGAGCGAGCCGATGTGCCGGTAACTTCGGTCTCATCGGGAAAACCCAAGCTACACCACTTCGAACAAAGAAGGTGCGTGTGATGAAGTTACTGGCAGAGGAAGAGCTCGCCGCGGAGCGTTCCGGTGTCCCGGCCGCAGCGCACCGGCCAGCCCACGTGCAAGGCGGAGGAAAAAAAAAAAAAAAAAAAGAAAAAAAAAGAAAAGAGAACTTTCGTAAGTTATCTCCACTTACATCTTCATGCTACCTCTGTCTTATGCCCAGAAAGCGGTTTAGATCCCTTCTCGCTGCTTAGAACAGAACTTAAATCTAGTTTACATTAGCGACAGCATCTCTCGGGGCTGCCGGCTCCCCCTTCCTTTCCCGGAGTGGGACCCCCGGGACCGCGGCCCCTGCCCAGCTCTGACCCCATCTCCGTCTCCCGCCGGGGCAGAGGCTGCTCTGGGGGCTCCCCCAGGCCGCCACAGCCCTCCCCCATGCCCCAGGAGGGTCGCCCCCTCCTCCGGGTTTCTGCCGCTCCACAGCGTCTCCCGGCTCCCACAAAAGGAGTGGGCGGCCCTGGAGACGGCCGGGCGGAGTGGCCCCCGCCGCCGAAAGAGGAGAAAGGGCTCCGGGAAAGTGGGGGAGGGCAGCTGCACAAACGTGGAGATAGGGGAGAGCAGGGATAAAGGAGATAAGGGAGGCCGTCGGGAAGAGTGTAGCAGCGAGGCAGGCGGCAGTGCCGGACCCCAGCCCGCCTCCCACCGCGGGGCTCCCCTCGCAGCCCAGCACGGCCCCCGCACCAGCTCTGCACCGGGGGACGGAGGACACTCCGTCGGGGCTCCCCCAGCCCTGCGGGGGCGAAAGCCTGCCCCGGGACGTGGCGGGCAGCTGCAGACAAACCCCGCAGGCATGGCACTGCACTGCACTGCGGTGCGCGGCACGCAGCGCACACTCCCGCGCCCCGAGAGCCGCGCACCCCCCGCGGCCGCCCCGCTCTGAGCTCACCTCGGGGCTGGCCCTGCCCCGGCACCCACAGCAGCGCGGCCGCCGCCAGCAGTGCCCGCAGCAGGAGAAGGAGCAGCCGCCGCCCGGCGCTGCCCATCACTGCCGCCGGAGGAACCCTGCCCGCCCGACCGAGCTCGCCCGCCTTATATCCTCCCCCACCGCCCCCGGCCCGCCCCTCCCCGCGCCACCGGGGGCTCGCTCACACACTCCCCCTTCCCATACACACAGCCCACCTCCTCACAGCCTCACGCGTTCACACGCTCAGGGTGCCCCGCGCCCCGCGCCGCAAGTGTCCGTCCCCGAAGCACTTGCAGCCCCGGCCGCGCATTGCGAGAGATGCGTGGGGTGCGACGAGTCCGAGTCCCGCGAGTAAAAAAGTTCTGGAAAGCTGTAGTTACTGAACTGGAACTTTTGGCAAGGAGAGGGAGGAGGGAAAGGTAAGCATGCAAAATAACAAGGTAAAAGTGTGGGGAGTGAGAAAGCATCGCTAAACTAATTCAATGTACAAATTTCCTGTACCGCTGATATTTTCAAGTGTTAATAGAAATAAAATAAAATAAAGAAATTTAAAAATTATCTGTTGTGGCTTTCCTTGTAAAATTTACATCCACTTTGAAACTTCACTCCCGTGCTGATATTTTTCAAGCCCCTGTTCCACATAAACACAGTAAATCAGCCATGTTTGTAAATGAAATGAGTTCTCGGTTGCTAAACTATGAGATTGATTAGTTCTTGTCCGGTAGGAATTCTGTGCAGCTTTTTAATAATTAGCTACCTCATGAAACTAGCATAAAACATAGCAAAACTTTTGTAGAGATTCTTCAAGATGGACACATTTATTCAATATTTCAGGAAAGTTCATCACCCTTAGACTTTATTGCTTTAAGGTTTGTCAGGTGGCAGAGCTCATATCTACAATACTCCTTAATGATTTTTCTTGAGTAAGTTGCAGCAATGAACATTTTCCTGAGAAAAGAACTGTATGCCAAAATTGGTAAGGGTGGCGGAATTTTAATCAAAAGATTCATCCCTCAAATGCAAATCCCCTCTTGCAATGCATGCTGCTTATTTTTTAGGAAAACATTGTGTTCCTCTGTAGGGTATTGCATTAGAAACAGTATTTCAAAATACAATCATATGTATGAGTTGCGTGAGAGGAATTAGGCTACAAGTGCATTCTTCAGATTGTGGGCAGCTGTTTGCAGAATTCAGACTTCAGCTTGTTTGGCTGGAGTTTTTTAATTGATCATGGTAAAGAAAGTCAGGAAGATAATAGTTAATTTACATATGTTATATAAAATAAAGCTATTTCTTATCATACAATTCAGAGTTATGAGTTACACTTAAGCCATAGCAATGTTTACATTCAAAACAGACAAACAGAAAAAAAAATCTATGGGTCAAGGAGATATAAAATGAAAAATTTTTGCCATAAAACCTTATCAAAGGCCTTCAAGCCTTCAAATAAATAACACTCTACATCTGTCCCTTCCAACAGATCCATTCTTTGCTCACACCAGGAACTTCTTAAATTTCAGGACAGGCAAGGAGGAGGAAAGCAAAACATCTGTGGAGAGAAAAGTCAACAAATTTCAAGAGCCAAAGTGTCGCTTGTTCTAAAATCATAGAGGTCAGGTTAAGGAGTCCTCTGTGCAGGATCATAAGTACCAGTTGGGAGCCAAGTACAAAGGAAAGAAAGAGGGAGCATCTGTGCAACATAAAATCCTGCCAGTTTACAGCTTTTTCGTCAATTTAACCATTTCTTCAAATAGCAGCAAGCTCAGGAGTACTATCTTGTACCCATGCAATAATAAGTGACATTTTATTATTACATGCATTTATCCCCATCAGACTATTCCACAAGAGCTAGAGAATGTGTACTGAGATCCATCTCTGGACTTTGTCATCGTTTAATGAAACATCTCTATACAGTTTGTAAATGCAAAATATATGTACATTAAATTAGTCTGCAGGAGTACATCAGTACTGTCCAGTGTCCGTTATAATAATTTCCTGAGAAAACTGACTTCTCAAGTTTCATTTGAGCACGTTCCTTCTTGGAGAGAGGATTACTGTGTTTTATATTGTTTCTTTTTCCACAGTTCATTGCTGATATTACAAAAATACCAGGCATTCAGAGTGATCCCCATTTCAAGATACAGCACTGTTAATGTAATTCTTTCTTAACAAAGTTTTCTAAAGAGCTTTGAATGATCATGACTAGAGATGAGAATTTCAGCTTCATAAGCAAGTGTAACTTCACATTTACACTGAGCAAGTTCATCAGGTACTATAAGTTGAAGATTAGAAATTTCTTAGTCTTTGGCAAAGTAACCAAACGAGAAAAGAGAATGCTGTGGTACAGGTAAGACCATGAATGACTGAAGAAATGTGCACAAGAATGAAATAATTTTAAAGAACTGCACTTTCGTGCATGCTTATACATTTCCCGAAAACCATCTGCATCATCTGAAACTGAGTGCTACTATGTCATACATGCATAACATAGGTAGTAGACTACAAATTCAAACAGTACAGAAGACATCTGCTGTTGGAGTTGCTGCTCCAACTTGACTTGAAAGAAAGACAGAGATTGCACAAACTTAGTAACATTAATTTCTGAATGTCTCACACTTACTGGTCTTGCTAATTAAAATGTACTAGAAAATAAGCAAACAAACAAATTTGAAATGTAGGAAAAAAATCTGTAAATACACAGAAAATACTCAGGGATGTGGTTATAGGGAGCTTAAAGTCTTGTTTTCTCTCTCACTATTTTCATGAGTTAAAATTGCCTGACAAAGTGTTTCAGTTGCAAAGGAATAGAAAATCCTGATATTTAGGATGATGTAAGACAAAGCGAATATTTTAATTCAGCCATCTGTGGATAAGAACCTATGGATAAAAACATTGCCATTGGCAAAAATAGAGGTTTGGGAGAGTTCAAACCAGAGAAAACCCAAATACAGAATCTGAATGGAACCACTCTGCTATCCTGCACCTAAGTAAACTCCAAGTGAACACCAAACATGTTTTTTCAGCTTTTGTCTGTGTTGCTGTGCTTAAGGCAGAGCTATTGTGTTAATGGCAGGTTCCCTTCAGGCCCCTCAGGAGCAGGAGGTCACCTCCTGACCCCAGAGGGCAGCAGGGGCACTCATAGCTGTCAGCAGTGCTGTGCTTTTCCTCATCCATAGCATTTAATAACTCGCATATCCCACCACCCCACCTTACCCTCCATCCCACTCCCAATGATCCTTTCTCCTCAATGCATTAGGGGCATTTCTACACTATGAACATCACTGATGCAATAGCTGTTGGGGTAGGGAATTTAGAATAGTTTCCAGTAGGAGATATACTGTTATAACTAGTTGATAAACCCACCCAGAACTACATCTAATGGCTAAATAAGGCTTTTATCTGTAGCTGTACTGTACAACAAAGGGTTTCTAATTTGTAGCTCAGCTTTTTGGGGGCTTTTTGGACACATTTGTTATCCATTCTGCCTCTCTGCCTCATTATCTCATAAGCACCACCCGAGTGTTCTGGAGAAGCATTCTGAAAATAATTATCACTTGTTATCAGAGGAAAAAACAATACAGTAAACTGTCTGCCACTAATATAAATATTCAGTCACTACTAAAAGCTGGTTTAGATAACTCTTCATCTGTTGTCCAGAACCTTTCAAGTATTTTTCTGCCTCTCTCGGAGAAGTACATCCAGAAGTTAATAAATCTGAGCGGTGACAGACTAAAGAGAGGAGTAAATTCAAAGCAAAAGGCCCTTCACGGCACACCCTGCCCACAACTTCCTCTCAACAGAGACACCAGCTCTGCAGCCTGACAGGCTGGAAGTGCAAACCAAGGAAAGAGATGTAGGCCAGGGCATCTCCCAGGCCCCTCCTGGTATTCCTCAACTGGTAGCCTGACACTCTGTTTCAGCAGCAAAAGTCTTTGCCCTTTCTGTTCCTGAAAGTGACTTAGAGCTGTAACTTGAAATCTATGTTGCAATAATTTGTCTCTGGGATGACAAAGGCTTCCATGAGGGTTCAAGAAAAAGTGCTGTTTCAGAGGAAGCTGAGAAACAGCTGCCCCAGGAGGCTGCATAAAGCTGTCATGGGGTAGTGGAAAAGGCACAAGCGGATTGAGCACCTCCTGCCTGGCCAGAAAAAGGCACCATGCCAGCTGCCCCCAGCCACAAGCTCCCTCAAGAGTTTGCTTCATGGTACAAGCTTCACTGACCTCAGGAGTTGTCTGGACTGAAGTGTTCACCTGAGAGGAGGGCTGGCTTTGGAGAGAAGCAGGAACTTCAGGACAGTCTGGATGCCAAAAAGGGGAAGCAGAAGAAAGAAAACAGGAAACTGCGTAAATCCACAGTGCTCCTTAGAACCCTAAGTCCCATAACACAGAGGGCTTTTAAAGCTTGGGCTACCACCCATGCCTAGTACATGCCTGCACCTTCATGTGCCTCCATGTCCCTCACACTGACAGTACCTAGCACTAGTGGTACCCTTTCATCCAGGCTTTCAAGGGCCAGTGAACAGCCAGTCACCCCTCCTATTACCAGCCATAATCCATACCAGGTGCTACAGGCGGAGGTTCCAGCCACCTCCTGCCAGTCTGCTGGGAAGAAGATACCAAGGGCTTCAGCACAGATCAAAAGCCCTGCCAAGGAGCAGATGTGGGCAGGAGTTAAGAGAGCACAGAAGCATCATCACTGGCTGTTTGTGCATGGAGAATGTGCAGGGTCCTTCCGCCACCTAAATAAGAAAGGCACAACAGCAAATAGCATAATAAAAGTTCTTTAATAGTAAGATACTAATAAGAGAGGAATACAGATTCTAGTAATTCCTAGATCTCTTCATCTTGGGAGCCCTGCTTCAATGCAGCATCAGATAGACACAATGAAAGACGTGTAGTTGCCTCAGACTCTCTGCTTTGAAATTAAATACAGAACTATTTCATTATATTGTGGTAAATGTATCACACGCCTGTGTTGTGCCTAGGCACATAACCATAGAGACACTGCTTTTAATACTCGTCTCTTCGTGGCTACCACAGCAGGATAATGCAGATAGCAAGAGATACTGGGAATCAGTATGCCTGCAAAGGGTGATATGGTTTGGTAATAGGTTAGTAGAGCCATGCTGATTCCATATTGCAAAATAAGTGATGATGTTTTTCTGTTGGTTGGTTTCTGCTGTTTTCCTGATAGAACAGACCCATTGGCATCAACGATGTTGAAGGCAAGCCTCAGCATGTTTTCTGTGAAGAGGTCACAGGCTGGAAATTGTGGTTATTGTCCAACAGGAATGATTGTATTATGGAAAATACAGTCCTCCCCAAAAGATCACAGTGAATTCACATTAATTTTTCTTTTGTTGAAAAAATGGAACCCACAGACAATAGGGAATACAATATTGTCACTACTGGTATCGGCAACAACCTTTCCATAATGCTCTTCCCAGTATGGGCATGGGACTTTTCCTTACATTTTGATTAAATTTGACCTTTGATTAAACAAAATCTTGAATGCTCCAGTAGCATATGTAGGCTAGGGAATGGCCACAGTTAAGTTCATGAGAGACATCTATAACATGAAGAATAAATGTTAACAGCATGAAAAATCTTACTGATCATCTCCAAACTTACCTTGTTGAAAGGACTTGTGGGACTTGAAGGATCCAAGCCTATCACCTCCACATTTGTGTTAGGAAGTAGTAAGAATATAACTTGGCCTTCACAGAGGTGTGCAAATTGAATGGCGTTTAATTTATGCTCCTAAAAACTCAATAGAGAATTTATAAAGTAATTTACCTCATACTTTTAAACCACAAATAATTTGTAAGAGCGGTTGGAGTTTGTGGCTAATTTTTGCTTCCTCATTATTTTGCAAAAATTATTACATAGGAGTTAATCAGTTAATCATACCCTCTGATCTTTTCTTCAGTGAATTTGCATTTCTTTTCAAGTGTAGTCGGGTATGCAGCTGGGAAAGGATCTGTAGGACACCAGTGTTGTTCTGGTAGTTGAGCTTTTAACAACAAGTGCTCACATTTTGCTGCTCAGAGAATATACCTGCCTATGTAAAAAAATCTGTGTTAAAAGAACTGATGTGAGTTTAGCGAGGATTCATCAGCTTTTTTTGTAGATTGTATGGAAATAATTCAAGAAGCAAAACTTCAAGAAGGCAAAGAATTTAAATATGTGACCTTAGTCCGACTTATGAAACAATGAACATCTCCAGTTGCCTTCTGTAGCTTTTAGAATTAAGTAATTTATTTATACACTTAAACATTAATTTGATGTCAGCTTTAAGCTTCTTTAATAGAAATTTCCCATATAATCTAATTCAAGAGGCAATTTAGCTTTATTAATGTGGGAGGAAATATGAGCATAATGTGAGCTATTTTTTAATCTTAACTGCCATTCCTGCTATTGCAAGAAAGTGCCTAACACCTATCTGGAAAGCCATTATTAGCAAACTGAATAATTTATCACTTCCAATTTGCAAGGAATTAGCCCTCCCTAAGACTGAAACCTGAAGCCATTTAAAAAATAATAATTCAAAAACTTACGTCAGGTTCCTAACTTGAGGAACAGTAGGAGTGTCCTAATGTGCGGTTCAGGGAGCATTATTTTAAAACCTGCACCAGCTTTTCCTCTCTATAAAAGCAGGTGGATGTGCCTTCCTGCTATCCTATGGGCATCGTTAGATGTATTTCGACTGACTTTTCACAAGTGGATAAACATGGGAAACTGTTGCATGGAAATCTCTGTCCATCACTTTTTTAATGCTATTTAGAGAGAGACTCTGCTATTCAAACATTGCCATTAATATATAGAATGAGTTAACATATTTTATCTTTTAAATGAACTCTGTATTATTTGAAGGGTATGATTTTTTAATTAAATACACTTACATTTAATTAACTGCAGATAGTTATGGAATCAGCCTTTAAATTCTGTTGAAAGAATAGCCTGATTGTAAAATAGGGGAAATCGGATGCCTTATTAATGTATAAATAAAGAAATAAGGCAAAAGGACAGAGTTTATGGGACAATCTTATGCTAATTACTGTTAGATGAAATTGCACTGAGTGGAACTTGTTTATGATTCCCTTTCTACTTACGTAGCTATCCACAGTGCAAAGTCTGTGTTAAATGCTACCAAGGCTGACAGTAGTGTTTGCTGCCTCTTTTGTGCTATGTAAACAAACACTCATCAGTGAAGAAGCAGTCTAACATTTTTTAATGTTAGCAAGGTATCAGCTCCACTTTAAAAAGAACTATGATTAAAAATTGATGAGATACTGGAAATGTTTAGAATCTGAATTGCATAACAAAAAGAGACAACTAGGTCTACGTAAATATTATACACATGATGGATGGATCGTCAGGCTGTATTTACTAAGGTGACGTTTCTGTGTAAACTCCATTGCTAATTAGAGGTTTGTTTTGGAGAAGAAGACACAAAGCCAATCAGTTTGAGGAGTAGAGAGCTTAGAAGCTGAGCTCTCCAGCTGTCTTTGACTTCAGTTAAGAAATGCCTGTGTTTAAACAAATGAAAACGTTAGCAAACGTTAGTCAATGATTATCTGCAGCAACACTGCAGTGCTGGATTTACTGCTTCTGGATTCCTCCCTGCACATTTCTGGTGGTCTGCAGGGAGCAGGCAGAGGTGCTGTCCTATGAGAGGCAATTAAAATTCTTCCCTATCTGCAAAAACTTTCTTCTCTTTCCCCTTTCCCTTCCATTACTCTCCAGCCCAAGGTGACCCTACCACGAGTACTCGCAGGAATGTGCAAATCTCTGATGTGAGGCTCCATCAGCCTGAAGATAATGCTTGTATATCTCATCGTCCATGAATCCATCATTTTCTCTCTTTTTTTTTTTTCCAGCTTCCTTCATTTGTAAAAGCAAGGGAAAAAACCCTGACTGGTATTTCATGCACAATACAACCAAGCAAGATTTTCTTTTTTTTTTTTTTTTCTTTACTTAGCCTCTTTTGTAAATGCTATAAAAGAACAGGAAAAGTAGCTACTATTGCTGTAGGATTTTTAATAAAATATTAAGAACTACATAAGATTGGAAGTAGTTCTGACAAAGAAGCCAACTATAAAGTTGTTGGAGATGGCATAAAATAAACCAGTCAGCCATAGAGTTTACACCATGATTTTGGGGCAATAATTTATAACATTTCCAAAGTACTTTATGTAAGTTGATGACACAAACAACATACAAAATTCCATAATTAGCATGACAATGAAGGCACAAACAAAAGACCCTACAGGAAAAAAGCCCAATCTTTAAATCCCAAAGCAGAGGACTAACATGTAGGTTAAGGACTTCCAAACGAGTGTGGCTTTTTTGTTTTGGCTTGTTTTGGTTTGTTTTTTTTTGTTTGGTTGGTTGGTTTTGGTTTTAGTGGTGTTTTTTTGTTTGTTTGTTTGTTTTTTTTAATTTTCCATAGAATCATTAAGGTTGGAAATAGACCTCTAGAATCAAAGACCTTTAGGATCAGTAAATCCAACCATCAATGTAGCACCACTACCCTGTCCATCATTGAACCATGTCTCAAATGCCATATCCACATGTTTTTTGAACACTTGCAGGGAGGATGACTCCACCACTTCCCTGGGCAGTCTGTTCCAATGCTCTACAATCCTTTCCATGGAAAATAAAATTCTGGATATCTAAATTAAACCTCCCCTGGCAAAACTTAAGGCCATTTCCTCTTGCTCTTTCACTTGCTACCTGGGAGAAGAGACTGGCACCCACCTCCCTACAAACCACTTTCAGTAGTTGTAGAGAGCAATAAGGTCCCCTCTCAGCCCCCTTTTTTTCAGGCTAAACAACCTCAGATCCCTCAGCTGTTTCTCATAGGCCTTCTGCTTTAGACCCTTCACCAGCTCTGTTGCCCTTCCTCCTCTGGACTCACTCCAGAGCCTCAATATCTTTCTTGTAATGGGAGGCCCGGAACTAAACACATCTATCTTTTACTTCATGGGGAAATCAGATGCCCTATTAATTCATAAATAAATAAATAAATAAATAGGCAAAAGGAAAAAGCTTATGGGGCAATCTTATTTTAAGTATTGAAGTTTTGCACTAGTTCAATTTTCAGACACTGTGAAGTTATTTGTGACAGGGCAGTGCCTTGGTGCGTTGTGTTCTTACAGGATATTTAATGGGATTCTTAATCAAATTGTTAATACTAATACAAAAATGAATTTGTTTTAAAAGTAGAGAAGTACTTAAAACATTAAAGAGTAAATACTTGTAATAAAGCATAATCAAAAACAAGTAATATAAACTACTCTTAATCAATTCAATGTAGTTTCACTTTTAAGACGTGAAAATCTTGCTACATGGTGAAAGCTTCAGTAAGCTTCAAGTTTTCTCGATTTTATTCTGCAGCATTTAAGGCAGCCACAGGATGGCACTACAAAACTGCAAGTCAAAACCTCTAACTGCTTTCCTGCTAACACCCACTTCAGTGTGCTGATCGAAATCGATGCAACCAGTCGCCACAAAGCAGATCCCACCAACTTCCTCTTTAATGGCTTTTTTTTTTTTCATTTCTCACACCTTTCCCAAAGCAAATCAGCACTCCCAGGTTCAGGGTCACACAGACCCTGCTGCTGGCCGCTGCAGGCAGGGACTTGATGCTGGCAATACCCAGCGGGAGGCTGGCCAGCTCTGGATGCTTCAGGCAGACAAAACAACCACTCTGATGGAAAAAAATATGAGACAGGCTGTCTGTAGGGGAGTTTTTCCTGCTCCTGAACAGTTTGACATTAGATTATTTCACAAAGCATGAGTTTCAAGCATTTATTTTTCACCGACCTGATGTAACTTATAAACTGCGTGAGTGTCCTCATCATGCGTCTAGTGCCCAAAGATTGGCAGTATCAGACTTATTTCGCACTGTTCCCCTGACAGTATTTCTGTAACAGGAAGAGTCCAGAGAAGGTTGCAAAAGCGTGGGTGGGAAAGGGTTGTGGGTGATTATGTGCAAGATTTGATAATTAGTGTGAGTGCAATGGCTACTTCTTGGCTGTAGGGTTTCACTACATTTAAGGACGTAATATCTACCTTTTGCTTGATCTAAATGCCACATTACCCTCACCTCTCTGAAAAACAACTTTCATGGATCCATTTATTCCTTAAAAATTTCTGATATAAGGCTCCTCCTGGTACCATACTGAACTTACCTATTTTGCATTTGACAAGTAGGATGCCTTCAAAGTTCACAAGTTTAATTGTTTTGCCAAGGTAATGGATTTAACTTTAATATATTTTGTGTAACATTGTGTAATACTGACAAAATTCCACATCCCATCCTGAAGCAAATCTCTCATTAGAGTCAGTTTGAACTTTAGCACAGAAAAAAAAAGGTGAATAACTGAGCCTGGAATTTGGAATTACCACATGCCAGACTGCAGCAGCGACTGCAATGAAGCCAGCAAAATCCAAAGAATTTACTTGAGATCAAATCTTTTGCTATCACTGAATAACTAATAAGTAATTGTTGCTAAAAAGAAAGACTGTCTAGGGAAGCTAATAACTGTTCAGTTTAAATTCAAATGTCTTTTTTTCTCTAATACATATTTTAAAACACCTGTCTTTAAAATAGAGTTCATTTTTATGCCCATGTGAATTGGCTACGTATTGTGAAAGAGCCTTTCCAAGAATGTCTGAAACATATCAGCTATCATGACAATTTTCAATAAATCATTCCTGGCTGGGAGTCTCAGAGGAAGAGAAACTCAATGATGATTGTGTTAGCCTTTTATCTCTAAAAGTGATCTTTCTGAATCAGGACTGAGGCACTATGAGGAAATGGGTTTGAAGCACTAATATTTTTGCTATCATGATTCCCTGTTCTCTGAAGAGCCAATGTACCAAATTTCTACTTTATAGACGAGATTTCATCCAGCGGTGGATTGGGAAGGGGAGCTCCAGGTCCTGGGATCTCAGCCCACTACCTGCAGGGGAGATGCTCCCCCCTCCCCCCCACCACGTGGTCTCCATGGAGCCTGACAAGACTCACACAGACACCAGTAGAGAGAGAACGAGCGAGAGAGAGGTTATTGTTAGGGGTTGGGGTTTAAATAAGATTTGGAGGGGTATAAAAATGACCAATTACAAGTTCCAGAGGGTTTACAGAACCACCAATTGCAGGCAAGGGTTAACAACCAATAGAAAGGTGTTAACAAAGCCAATGAGAAGACTTCCCAATATCTTCCCAGGACATTCCTGAATAGAGATAAGAGTTATCCAAGGGGGTTTTGGGAAGAAGACACAGTGAGTTTGCAAAATAACTACAAAAAGCCATCTTGAAGCATTCACTTAAACAAACCTTAAAACTTCTGTTTTTCTTATATACTGCAGATACACTGCAACAATTTCACAGGGCAGAGTTGTAAAATGGCCAGTGACTTGATGAAGGGATTGGGCTACAGGGTAGTGGTAGCCATACACCTCCTAAACTCCTCTTGCAGAAATGCTGGGGATGCAGAAATGCACCTCATTTAATAGCAAGGTCAGTGTGACATGCATACAGGGCACATAAACTGGGAGTTGCAAGGCTAAACCAAGAGTAACACCTCTGAAATAAAAGTTCAGGTCACAACAAGTGTCCAATGGCTTTGCTCCAGCTGCCAGGTTCCCAGCCATGTCTGTGCCACCAGGCACACCGTGTCTGCCCGGCCTTTGCCTTCTTCACACCCAGAGGCAGAGGAGGAAAAGGCATCAATAATCAAGACATGATTTAAAGGCAGGCCGGATGTTGCTTGTGGAGCTGAGTGTCCCTCTCTGGCCAGAGCACATCAGCTGAACACCTTTCATTCACAGAAGGATGAATGTTTTCCGAGTATGTTTCCAAAGGGCATCACCTGTTTTGCAAACAGCAAAGTAAGCACGTGCCATGGCTTTTTAGCTTTTCAAAAAAAAAAAAAAAAGAGGTGTGGCTGTGCTTCTCAGGCAGTCCCAATCCATCTGGAAATGCAAGTAACACAGTCAGAGCCAGTGAAGGGCAGTGCCATAAGCCACCTAGGAATTTTAAAGATCGCGGTTTCAGCTTCCCTCAGAATAAGGGATATTATGACAAAATGCCACAAAATTATAAGAGGCTTTAAGTCTTATTGCTTTTGTAATCTGAATGCTAGCAGAATTTGAGTATTTCCTTAAAACTCGTATCATTGGTGTATTTTAATCACATCATCAGTTAAGGCAATCAATAAAAACACAAATCCTGAATCGTATCTATATTTTGATATATCTAAGCACCTATTCTTATATAATTGATTAAGTATTTCAATGCCTGCTTTATGCTCTGCTAAGATGGTCAGTGGTTTACAGAGAACAAATCTCACAAATGAACCTTGCAATGGCAAGCCTTACACAAAGTCTGGCTCCTGTACTCCAGTGTCACCTGCATGTTCCTTAAAAATCTTTGAATTAATATCTTAAATATTCATACAGCGACTCCTTTTCCTAGCTTCTGTTAGGAACTAATGGGCTTTCAGTTAATAAATTATACGATGTACATTTAATAACTTCAGCAATGTGTGCAAACCTCTCTTCAATGAAGATGTATAGACACATGTTTCTGCCTCACTTGCCACAACAACTGAACAAATTCAGTGGATGTTGTACAGCTATTTCCTGCTAAAATGGCAACAGAGAGTTTAAATAAAAGGAAATTAACTGTTCAAGTGTAGTTTTCTATTAATCAGTAGAAGAGCTCTTTCTTTTGTCAGAAGTAAGGAAGGGATACAGAGATGTGATTGGAAGAATTTAAGGAACCCATCCCATTTTTTACTTTAATATAAGTGTAAATGTTTAAGGTACAAAGCCAGACTCACATTCCAGCCAGGAACTAACAGATGTTACTTCCAAAATAAAGAATATTGACTGACATTGACTCTGAATTTCACCTGTTGTTTAGAAAATATTTTTGTCTGGCTAATGCCCCAGAACACAAAATAGCTTCACACAGTCACAGGTATTCTCAAATTGCCTAAATGCAATGGATTGCATAAAAATGTTATTTTTACATACATAAAATATACGTGGAAAATAATACAATGTTAATATATTTTTAATAATCATGTTGGAAATACACAGTGTAGCCCCATCCCTTATAAAAATAGTGGCCACCTATAAAGAGACATAACCAGAGGTCATGGTAATATTTAGCACTATGTTTGGGGTTTTTTAAACTTTTTTTTTCACTATCATGGAACCACAGAATCATATTGATTGCAAAAGGCCTCGAAGATCATCGGGTCCAACGGTTAGCCCAGCACTGCCAAGTTCACCACTAAACCATGTCTCTGAGTGCTACCTCTACACATCTTTTAAATACCTCCAGGGATGGTGACTCCATCACTTTCCTGGGCAGCCTGTTCCAATGCTTGAGAACTCTCCTGGTGAAGATATTTTTCCTAATACCCAACCTCAGTGGCCCCTGGCACAACTTGAGGCCATTTGCCCTTGTCCTATCACTTGTTACTTGAGAAAGAGACTGACTACAACCTCCTTGAAGGTAGTTGTAGAGAGCAGTAAGGTCTGCTCTGAGTCTTCTTTTCTCCAGGCTAAAACAATCCCTGCTCCCTCAGCTGCTCCTCATAAAACTTGTGCTCCAGATTCTTCACCAGCTCCATTGCCCCTCTCTGAACACGTCCCAGTACCTCAATGCCTTTCTTGTAGTGAGTGGCCCAAAACTGAACGCAGGATTTGAGCTGTGGCCTCACCAGTGCTGAGGACAAGGGGACAATCTCTGCTGCCCACACTATTCCTGATAAAGGCCAGAGTGCCACTGGCCTTCTTGGCCACCTGGGCACACTGCTGGCTCATGTTCAGCCACTGTGGATCAGCACTCCCAGGGTCTTTTCTGCTGAAAAGCATTCCAGGCAATCTGCCCCAAGCCTGTAGCACTGCTTGGGGTTGCTGTGACCCATGTGCAGGACCCAGCACTTGGCCTTACTAAACATCACCCGATTGGTCTCAGGCCATCAATTCAGCCTGTCCAGATTCCTCTGCAGAGCCTTTCTACCCTCCAGCAGATCAACAACCCTGCACAACTTGGTGTCATCTTCAACCCGACTGAGGGTGCACTCAATCGCCTCATCCAGATTACTGACAAAGATGTTAAACGTGACTGGCCCCAACACTGAGTCTGTGGGAATACCAGTTGTGACCAGCTGCCAGCTGGATATAACTCCATTCATCACCACTCTCTGGGCCTGCCCATCCAGCCGGTTTTTTACCCAGCACAGGGTACACTTATTTAAGCCTTGAGCAGCCAGTTTCTCCAGGAGAATGTTGCGGGAAATGGTGTCAACAGCTTTACTAATGTCCAGGTAGAAACAGCCTCTCCCTCATCCACAAAGTGAGTCACCTTTTCATGGCAGGAGACCAGATTAGCCAAGTAGGACCTTTCATAAATCCCTGCTGGCTGGACCTGATCCCTGGTTGTCCTGTACATGCCACATGATGGCACTCAAATGTACTGCTCCCTGACCTTCCCTGGCACCAAGGTCACACTGACAGGCCTGGAGTTTCCCAGATCCTCCTTCCAGCCTGTCTTGTAGATGGGCTTACCTCTCGTCAACTGGGACCTCCACAGAATGGAGGGGTTTATCACTGTATCACGTGTATTCTTCATCTCTGAAATAAACCTCATTTGTCAGCACTTGTATTAGAAGACTCTGAACTGCCCAAATGCCTAATGAAGTAAGTCTTCATCAGGGGCCAGCCTTGCCTTAAGTCAGCACAGGGCAGGAACTGGAGCTCCACTGTCAGGAATGTGGTGTTGCCAAGGCTTACACCTCTGCACCTCAGCTGTGCAGTGGAAACTGTGCTCACTGGTGTCCTGAGGAGGACTCACTACAGAGCACTTAAGGAAGAGGCTGGGGCTTAGTGCTGTAGTGTCTTGCCTAATTCTGTTTCCCTTGTTTTTTTGTTTTGTTTTTACAGCTGCAATAGTAAAACTTAATTCTTCCTACAAGCTGTATATATAGTAGTGGAAGAAATATAGACCTGTTTCCACCAGAGAGTACAACTACCCTTCAGAAGCTAGTTAGGAAAAATCTGCCTCTGTAGCACTGTTAGCTGCTGCTGGTTAGTTCTCTGGCATAAATATTAAGGTTAATGTCTGGGCTTTCCTAATAAAAGCAAAGCAGGGAGAAAAGTTTGCCAGGCTGTGAAATAAGAGAGAGACTGTTACTCTGTCACAGCTGATATTCTCACAAATCAGTGGTGCAGAGCTGTGTTTATTACAAAGAAACAGAATCTCTTACAAAATTAGTTAGCGTTTTTGCAGTAGATATTATATGCTGCACATAGACAACTCAGATTGTCTCAAATGCTTTTCAGTGTTTTCCTCGATAGTTCAGTAAGTTGTCTGGATACCACTTCTGCAAGGACATGCTGTGGTTGTATACTGCTGCTAATGGAAAATTCACCTCAATTTATCACTTCCACCTTCACAACACTTTTTTTCCCATTCAAAGCATTTATTTGAAAACTAATAAAGCATGTAAGCGTTACGGTAATAGCTAAGGTTTGTTTATGAGATTTATGGGGAGAGTTTAGGTTGACACAAATAACATCTCTAAGTAGTCAATTATTGTTCTTCCCAGAAGACTGATCCAGGAGAACAGCAGCAATTATCAATATTAAAAGACAACATGCCATGTTCAGTGCTTTCCACTTTACCTGTGTCCATACTTGTACACATTGTTTTGCTGATTAGAAACAGAAAAAAGTACTTTTGGCATCTGAGTGTTTCTATATGAGATCTGGCTGGGGCATAGTCCCTTCAGCCCTGTCTTCAGCAGCAAGTGCCTCAGATGAAGGCAAATTTACATCAGATTGGCAGGTCCTTAGATTGTCCTCCAGTTTACAGTTTCCTAATCCTCAGCACCTACAACCTGGCTCAGTCCCTGTGGCCTTTCTAGAGCCTTTGACAAGACTGATAAGTAAAATCCTACCCCCCAAAAAATCTACATAATTCTCAAGTCTGTATGTTGGTTTACCCAAATCTGTGCCCCCGTTTTTTCCAAGCCTCCTTGTGTGCTTCTTTCTTCCTGCACTTCTTACAGGGTTAGCAATTTACAACAGCTTTGAGCAGCAAAACCCATCTCTCTCCCTTTTAAAATGCTGATTCAAAGTAATTATTGCTCTTGAGTGAGTGTAATTTAAGGGATAATCGTGCAGCTTGCTGTTGCTTACATTCACCTTTTCCCTCTTGTTTAGGAAGCAGCCTTGTTCAGCACAAACAATGTACAACTCATATAGGAGAGGGCATATCCTTGACTTATCATCATCTGTGATTTTTTTTCACTTGACAGGTTGAAAAATGCGTACACCTATTTTCTCTGATGGTTCCCTTATCACTGTGGGCCTTCCTGAGGCTAAATCTGCTCAACCATTCAATTTTGATTCTGGAAGCAATGTTAAGGCCATTAGCTGTGTCCACATAAGGATGCTGTTATAAAACTTGACATGCTTATTAATCATAAATTCAGTAGATGTTCTGCTTCAATCTTTCTGGGGTCTGCTTATGCTTCATTTATGATGTAAAGTGAGGGTTTGGGGGGAAGGTGGTATATTTTTAGATCCGTATTTCTGTCAGGTAGCAAACAGTGTTCGGTATTTCCATATCACTTTCCACCCAAGGAAGCGCACTTAGCTCTTTTCCACTTGTACTGCATACGCTTTGCTCCATAGTGAGACAGTGAAAAAGTGCAGTTAGAGAAGTTCAAGAACAGGTGGCTGCAGACAAATGTTCACTCTGCCTTACCAGTGGGGGAATAGCACCATTCCTTTGTCACCATAAATTACCATTTATTACTTCGGTATCATGATACCATCATTTGAGCGGGGGGTAAAAATGTCATATGAGAAACATTTTTCTTGCTGCTTCATTCCACCAGTGGCTTTTAAAGCGAAGCTGCCAAAATCTGTATTCCTGAATTGTTACCTGTCTAAACCCATCAAACACTGGTGGTTTCCAGATCGCTAGTTAGATACATCTCATGATAATAATTTTTGTATTGCCAAACCGACTCAGTTAAGACATTTGTAACACACTGTATGTTCAGCCTGGACTCATGAAATGGCTTAGCAAAGTTCATTAGCCTTGGAAAACTAGAATGCATTTCCATGAACGAGGGAGGGAAACAGACTCTAACCTTCTGTTAGCATCTGCCAGCACATTGCTCTGAGCCCACCAGCCCAAGTTATGTCTACACTCAGCCCCGGCAATAGATAAGATTTCTTATCACTTGGAAAACAACTGTCTGCAACTCTGTTATAATTGCATTTTCCTCTAATTGCCTACATTTGTTCAAATCCAATAAACTAAAAGTGAAATGCAGCGAGGCAGAAAATGTGTAGATCAGCACCAAAGATAATGTGAATGCAGCGGCCTGTGAACCAAGGCTCCTGAATTTTGCACGTGTAGGGGAGTTGAAGACAGCAGGACAGGAGGTCAGATTTAAGACCACAGTATGGGAAGAGACAATATGGGTCACCACGTCTAGTCTCCAATCTCTCAGGCAACCATATCATAGAATGACTTTCATCAGTTTGTTGAGCTCTGCGTGTAGTAAATTTTAATGACAAATGTGCCAGCCGGTGTTGTTTCAAATCCTCTCCAAATATTGCTTGTCATCTTCCCTGGTCCAGGAAGACATGACTAAAAATAAAATACTCAAACTTCTTGCCCTGCTCACCCCACTCCAACCTCCTGTTTTAATTTAATTCTTAAATGCCATTTGCATTCCTTTCAAGTAACACATCATTTTCTACCTTTTTGAAAAAGCTTTCCATGTTGTTAGCTGACCTGGCCACACATCAGAGCATCAGTGCTCCCCTTCCACTTACCTCCATGGCTGCTGAATGTACTGTCATTCCACCCCAGGTGGAATCATTAACTACAATATCCTGTCTTCTCACAGTCCAATAAGTGCTGAAACCCTGTGGTTGTACACCACAATTAGTCTCTTCTGATGTTCAAGTACTGAACAGATTCATGTTTGATTCTCTCTGCTGGGAAGTTGCTCATTAGAAGTTGTAAAATAAGACAGATGACAATTATGGGAGGGCCTTTCTTATACTTTTTTATTTTGCCTGTACTCAGGCTAGAAGACTGTATTTTCCCTTTGATTTGCTCTGTTTTATTACTTTTCAGGTAATTTTTTATTCAAGTTACTTTTCATGTGCTTTTTTCACCTACCGAGCTATATCTTTTGCCTCCAGGCTGTGCTCTGTGTGATGTCCGTAGCTTCCCTTAGCTGCAACTTGGCTCAGATCTCACCAGCCTTTGTTTGACCATACAGTGACCCATATTATTTCATAGGATTTCAAATATTGCTGTCATATAATAATGTTGCTTCACCAACAGCTTGAGAAGTTTCGTTTGTTCATTAAAACCCTTTGAGCTAAGGGTTCAATATGTTTCCTTAAGTCAGAGTTTGGAAATTTAAAAGTCAAGCTATTAATTGTCAGCATTGAGTCTTCAAATGTCTAGAGGGATGTCTGCCCTTTCATTTCATAATGTTCTCTGAAAAATCCCAGGCTCAGACAGTGGTATGTGTTTTAGGGAGTTTTAATTAGATTCTGTTCTATCATTTATAGGCATATGAAGGTAAATGCAGTGTTTCTTCTTGTATCAGTAAAATTTGTCTAGGAGTCATGGATCTGGGATTAAGGCTCCACAGAAGCTTTGATTGAATTATTTCCTAAGTTGTTTTTTGTAATCATTATTGTAATGGACTCTGGATGGAAATGCCTAGATCCCTTCACACCGGGTCACTTTGATTTGCCGTACTGATTTACCCAGTTTCATGGGGACCAAGATAAGAAGGACTTGTGTTTTCAATTGGAGAAGCATGAATTTATTTTAAACAATAAATCAGGCACGAAAAACTGGATCACTTGGTGCTTTATTTTATTTCTAAAATAAGTTTTCAACTTCCCTCTGTCTTTTCCCATTAAGACTTAATGATACAATAGCATTTTCAAATACACCTAAGCAATTATAATAAAAACAAGGGGTATTGCTAAAGTAGCAATGAACTTTGCAATAACATTTAGTCACCTGGTCTTTACAGTGGCATGCAAATTCTCATGGAGGCAGGACACAGACAGACTGACATTAACAGTGCCTGGAGAGAATTGCTTGCTTTAAACAGTCTAGCAAAATCAGCATATTAGCAGATTGAGTAGGGAGAGTCTTTAAGGCTCTTACTGGATAATGCTGAATTAATGGTCTTGCTTAAATCCTATCTGTCTCTGAACTACACGTAGGACCCCATGGAAATGCTTGTCTCCACTCAGAACCCTCAGGGTTATCTCTGCCTTCTGTTTTCAGAACAGGGCATGGATTTTCATATTCCTGAAAAGTAGGTAACTACAGTGACCCATTAAATGTAGAATACTTAAACAGTCTTTGGAGGAGGGAATGGGAATTATGCCAGCAGCCCATAGAGTCATGCTTATTTTTGGACTCTTGGCACCCATGGATGGAAGTTTAAGAAAACCCTGCTAATTTGAGCAACAGCTTTGCAAGAGATGGGGATATTCCCTTATCTCAGAGTGATGTGTAGCCCCTGGTCACAAGATGCTTCAGAAAGCTGGGCATTGTACACCACAGGCAGCTGAACTGAATCTGGTCCAGGCATTAAAATAAGTAGGGGAGGAGCTGTGGTGCTAACCATGTAGGCATGTGATGGTTACTTAGGTGATCTGACTCCTTCTGTGAGACAGGCCAAGAAATATCTCTTATTATATTGGATTAGATTTAGGTAAGGATAATTCAGGTCTCTATTTTACTTTCCAAAAATGTCTGCTTTCTTTCTTATGATGCTTTCAAAATGTAAGAAAATGACCTTGAAGAGCTCCATGAAAAAGAGTACCTGAGGCAGAGGTGATGTGGCAGCAGTTATAGTGAAAGCTACTTCATCCAGTTTGGACAATCTGCTCCAACCTTTTTTTAGTTTGATTCACAAAGCCACAGACTATAAGTAGCATTTAGCAAACGTCACGTTGCTACTAGACAGGCTATTTTACAGAAATTTATGAATGTAGATGTGACTGCTCATAAATGTAGTGACGAAAAATAGAACAGTGTATGGTTTCTATATTGCAATGGTATCCTCCATGTAATGACTTCAAATATATTTTTAACTGGTATATATTTTTAATCTGTCACCACACTAGCCATAAGAGTAGGAGAAGGCTGAGATGTGGAGGCTGTGTGCAGATGGTTAAATAAAGCAGGACAGGGCCCTCCATGTACTCCTGCAGGAGTAGGTGTGCCCTAGGGCATGTCCACGTGCTAAACTCTCCTTTTACTGCAGAGGAGTGAGCAAGCACCTAAGGCAAGCGGGTCTTGGCGGTGCCTCGGAGAACTGTCATGGACACCGGATGAAAAAGTGCCCCAGAGCACATGGATGATTGTGAAGTGCAGGATCATGGGTGGCCTTTGTTTAATATAGACAGACAGACCAGCTATTTGGCTTGCATACACACAGGGAAATTGTGACAGAAGTAGGAGCTGACTAACCAGTTATTTATGCATTTGCTGGAATTTTAAAATATTATGGCAAGTTTGCAGAAAAGAAATAAAACTTCCAGTAAGTCTGTGTAACATGAGAATTACTGCTGACCCTGACTATCAGGAGGAAGAGCCTTTCGTTTCTAGGCTATATACAATCCCAGATCTCTCTCTCTTTATTCTGTATTATGGATAGTTCAAGCTTGTCTTCTGTCAAGAGGTCTGCAGAAAAATCAGCCTCTGCAGAGGCAGTCATTCACCTCCAGGACCAATTCTTCATGGGTCAGGCAATCCAGCAGCTCCACATGGGACCTTAATAAAACATTCCAGGAAAACTCCAGGGACAGACAGTCATTAAAGGCTGTTAATGGCACCATAATTAAAAACAAATTAACAGGAAATCTGAAATTGCCTGAAGAATTGTTCCTGTCTTGTGTCACATCTCATAAATCTCAAATTACCTTTGAAATTTGACTTAGTATTTCAAAATAGCTGCAAGATCAACAAACCACTGCAAAGTAGTTAAAAATCTACAAAATTTGCTTCCTTAGCACTAAGACCAGAGGATATCTCTGACAATCTGAACAGCACTGATGCTCTTTAAACCCTTTATTTACTTCAGAGGAAAGAAATAGCACAAGAGAAGATGGTTCAGTAGCTGCAGCTGTATTTGTACTGCATATTTCTCCAGCATGACTGTTGCTTTCTGCTGAACTTCTTGAAATGAGTTAACTCCTTTTAGCCAAAGCATCCTTCTTGTCACAGGAAGTGTTAGCTATTTTCTAAATCCTTGTTTAGATGGGTGTTTATTATAAGACCTAGATAATGAATTGAAATGAAAATTTCTTCCAAAAGAATATGGGTTGAACTTACCAGCATTTTAGAAAAAGCTATGCTTAAAGATTTAAAGGATTCCTTCTTATATTAATATATTTTAATAATGCTGAGACAGAGGAACTATATATGATTTTGACTCCATAGAGAATGTAGGACTTGCTTCAAAATTAATTATGAACATATGGATATGTGCTAACAAACCTATAGGCATCTACTGTGTGCTCAGCAATTTAAAAGGCAATGACAGTATTTTGTTGTGAACCAAAACAAAACTTAAACTCAGTGTGTCGAAGTGGCTATATTTTCATTAAAAGCCTGATGTTATCAGATATTTCATTAAAAGGTCAAATCCTATGGAAAAGTAATTACGTGAGGAACTCAAATTTTACTTAAAAACAATGCAATTGGTTTTATTGCAGCTTCTGCCTGTTTGCAGAGAAAAGCTTGAAAATGTTTCCAAAGTGCATTCTATAGACTACAAACCTGAAGACAAATAAAAGAACCCATAATTAATAGACTTTAAAATTCCAGGTCTTTTGTGAACTCATCTTCAGCTTTTTTTAGGGCTGACAATCCTCCTCCTTAAGAAAAAAAAAATCTAATAATTTGCATTGTCAAAGAATGTCAGAAAATATAACTTGTCATTTTTGTCAGCTTACCAGTTTTTTAGCACTGTTAGTAGTGTAGTTTCTCTTACTATATTAGTTAGACTAAAAAATTCTTTAGCAATTTGTGGGTTATTTTTCCCCCTTGCACACTAACTTTTTTGCTTAGTCTACAAAGCAATTATCAACTACACTGTGTCATGTAAAGCCCAGCAATTTTCTTGGGTTATTTTCCTGTCCAAACCCGCATGGACAAAATTTATTTCTGCTTTCTGCCAGGCTGTGTGGACACAGGTCAGTGCTTTTTTTCTGGCCCAGCCACCTAAGAGCAGCCCAAAGGAATTGAACCATCCTCACAGCACAGCACATTATGGATCAGGACAGGGAAGCAGGCAACATAGAGAAAAGCAAAGCGAAAAATGTTTGAACAAAACTAGTCCAGGACAGCAAGGGATAAGGGACTATTTTTGTTCAGAATTTTAGTTCCTCAGATGTCCAGATGAGGCCACTGTTGTTTTATTATCTTGATTTCAAGGAAGAAATTTAATTTGCTTACCTCAGAGTTTTCCAGATCCACAACTACAAGTGTGCTCAATAGCCTGTTTTTCTGTTGGAGAACAAAGAAAAGGAAATGGTTATTTTGTCTTTACTTCACACAGCAGTTACAGTACTCGTGGAGGCAGGAAGGGAACTGGACAATGAGAGCTGCAGATGTGGAATTTCTTTTTTAAAACCCCTTTGCTGCTGCTTGCTGCCTGCCAGGCAGGGGAGATAGAGCAGTGCAATCGCAGGAGATGCTCTGAGGCTGAAGCAGAACAAGCATTTTCCTTTGATAAAGATCCCCGGGGTGAAGCTTTCCAGCAACAGCCCAGCCCAGACTGTACTGGGCTGTATCACAGGCTTAGTTTCAAATGGACAGCATGGTGCAAAGCCAGGGAAGGGTACAGAGCACTTTGGCTGAGTCACGCTGTTAGGAAACAAGGATTTCTGTGGTGAGAGGCCAGAGTGGGCACTGCCAAGTCCCCAGGCAGTGAACTCCGATGTGTTTTGGAGATGAGGATGACGTTCTCATCCAAAAATATCTGGCCAGCCATGGGGGCAGGCTGTGACTACAGGAAGACTGTGTTTCCTTTGTGTTTTGTTTTTGTTTCTTACTAAAATGTCCTGCAGAAGGAAAGGCTCTGAAGTGACCATGGGGCTGTGGTCACAGGTGGGAGCCCGGTCAAGGGGAGCAGTGCCGGTTCCTGAGTAGAGCTGCAGCATTTTCCTCATTCCAGCAGTGAGACTAAAAGAAGGGAAATGCCTAACCTTGTAAATGCTCTCTAAAAAGCTTTTTTCTTCTTGCCTTGCTCAAATCCATGGAGGCTCTCTGATAATAGGTGCATTTTTAACACCAGCTGGGCTGACAATCCAGAGACAGAGCTCATTAGAGGCTCTTGCTTTTGCTTCTCCGCCTGCTTGGGCTGAAGGGTCACATTTTAGGTTTATGCCCCCCATCATGCAAGGCCCAATCAAGCCCAAGTTCAGCCAGCTGCTGGGTTTCCTCCACTGAGGGCTCCTCTGCCTGCAGCAGCCGGGTTATCTCTGCCTCTCTGGGCAGCACGTGGGAATGATGGTTAACAAGAGTCAGAGCTTATGGCTGCAATGGCATTTAATATAATGTTTGTTTGCAAACACACAAATATTGGCAAAAAGTGCTTGTGAGGGATGGATCTATGACTCACAGTCAGGCTGCCGACCCGCTCTAACCAGAGAGTGAAAATTGGCCTCACCCCTTTCAGGCTCGCCCAGGCACTCCAGGCAACGCAATATTTCAGGCTCAGGACCAGTTGGCAGCCCTGTTAAAGCACAGGTTTTAGTTGTGTGGCTCGCTCAGCTCGCCACCATCTTGTGCTTCTCACTGTGGTCCTGACTGGTCTCCTCAGCTGCCAGATACAACTGCTGGGATGCCTCCTCTCTCCCCTCTTCCCAAGCTGATGCAGCTCTATGATGGACCCAAAGCTCAAAGGAGACTGAGTGGTGTTTGTCAGTAAGAAAGAACTGTGGGGATTGATTCTAAGGAGGTTGCTGGTGCGCCTTGACTCCCAGCTGCAGCTTTGTGCATAATCCCTTAACATCTGAGCTGATGCAAGGTTTTAAGCATCTCTGAAATGAGGTGGTAAGGGAGGGTATGTTCATCACCATGGATCATCCAGTGGAGAGAAAAAGCTCTGAAAGTCTTGTACTATTTGTTGTAATTTTCACCTAGTTTAAATGGTGCCTAAAGTTTTTGCAGATCCTTTGAATCTGCAATTTGATCAAATTCCCTTTGAATTTAAACTCACTGCATGCATATTCCTCTAGCAATACAATTTCCTTTCAGCAGCAGAACTTGCTTCAGCTGTTGTTGAGTGTTATTATACCTCATTGCTTCCTTCCTCTCCCATCAGTCCCTCTATCTCAGATCTAAATGTCATTTATAGTTCAAGCTATTTGACTGTTAGTCCCCCTGTACCCTAGAACAGCCCAGAAAGACATGAAAGTTCACAAGGTAAGGAATACCAAGAGGCTCTATTTTCTGGAGCACAAAAGAACCAGAGCCCCCAAATCTGGTTGCTAGATGTGAAATTAGCACAGGACATTTAGGACTGAATAATTTGGGCAGAACTGTGAGGTATGATGGCTCACATTTGGCAACGTGGGTAGCAATCATCCCAGTGGGCGCAGATACCACTGGAAAATGTCACTGCTGCAGTGAAGGTGGTACCCTTTCTGAAAAGAAAGAGAACTATCCTCACCACAAAGGAGATATAAAAGCTAACACTTTTTATGAGTAGTTTTTTTTCTTTTTTAGATTTCTTTTTTTTTTTAACTAAACAGACACAAGAACTGGCGTAACAAGTCAGTGTTTTGCAGCATGCAAAGTTTTCTGGTAGACTAGTAACTGCTTCAGTGAAATCAGAAACATCAAAATAAAAAAATATTATGAAAATGTCCTCTAAATTTGAATCTAAATGATGACTTCTTTGCTTCCTTTCTTCTTTAGCTTGCTTGTTTGTTTTTTTGAAGTCACTCTTGTTAATTGTCCTGCAGCCACGGTATGTACCAGATAGCCAAGAAAGCTGACATGGTGAAGTTATATACAGCATCCTTGTGACCTTTTTGCAGTGAAGATACATATCTGTCCAATAAAGCCCAGGCCAAATGACAGTGACAGCTGTCTTGTGGCATTCAGTTTGAATTGAACAGGTTTGCTCGCAAGTCAGGAGCAAGTATTTCATTACAGACTCTGCACCAAGATCAACATAAGCCCCCAAAAGTGAAACTTTCCCTCAGCAGCTATGGAAACTGCCCTGGTGGACTGAGATGCACTTCACAGGCTCCTCCTTTTCTCCTTGCTTTGACTTTCCCGCCTCCTGCAAGCTCTGCTGGCATTTGCATATTGGTGTAGCACTTGCAAGGGAAGAAAACCTCACTTCTCTCAGGAGGGAACCAGAGTGTTATGGGAACTGAGCACTCAAAGAGCGAGGGGCGAAGGAGCATGGTTTTTCTTAGGAAAGGTCCAAAGTTGCCTGCGTGGGAAGACGCCCTTCTCTCAGGGAGAGAGCCCAAGTCACTGCTGAAACGGGGACTGCGTTATGTCAGCTTGAGCCTCATAATGAAAGGGATGACCAGCACGCCTGACTTCTTGTGGGGACTGCCCGAGGTGCAGAAGCTGAACCTTTCACGCAACCAGTTGGTGGTGATTCCTCCTTCGCTGGGGAAACTGGACAGGCTGGTAGTACTGAACTTGGGGGGGAACTGCCTCAAGAGTCTGCCTAAAGAGATTGGGCTGCTGAGGAACCTGAAGGTCTTGTTTGTCAACATGAATTGCCTGACAGAAGTGCCAGCAGAGCTCAGCTTATGCAGGAAGATGGAGGTTCTGAGCCTCTCTCACAACCGCGTCTCGCAACTGCCTTTGAGCTTCACTGACCTGACAAGTTTGAGGAAATTGAACCTCAGTAACAACCGCTTTGTGCAGATTCCCCTCTGCATTTTCGCACTGAGGAGCTTAGATTTCTTGCACCTAGGGTCCAATAGGCTGGAAAACATCGCAGAGAGTATCCAGTATTTGGTCAATCTGAAAATCTTTATCGTGGAGCATAACAACATACGCAGTCTGCCACGATCTCTCTGCTACATCACCACTCTGGAGTTACTAAATGTTGATTACAATGCCATACAAACTCTCCCTGATGACCTCTACCTCTTGCGCCGGCTGCGCCGCATTGCCTGGAACCCAATGGACAAAGGTCTCCACATCGCCCACAATCCCTTGTCCCGGCCCCTGCCCGAGGTTGTCGAGGGGGGCCTGGATGTCCTCTTCAGCTACCTCAGGGAGAAAAAGGAGCACAACTGAGCTTCCGCTGATCTTGGGATTAAGCCTGTCATCGAGACTCTCTCATCAGAGAGCTTCCCCACACAGGCATTTCCACTTCATAACGCTTGGATTTTGAAGGCTGTGGATGGCTTTAGTAACAGTTGGAGGAAAGCAAGTAAAGCATGATGGTCTCGATTAAGTGTGTGAAGAGCAAACTTTCTAAAAATAGCCACCTCTGTAAGCTTCAGTGTTGGTGTGCTTGGGGTTTTTTTTAGAAACAGACCACAACAACAAACTTGTGATAAAATGTTTGTTCTGCATTTGACAGAAGCAAATTAAGGCAGCCTGCCAGACAGGCAGATAAGTGTATTTGACAGCCATTAGGTTGGAGAAACATTAATATAAATTGGATTTACTATATGTGATTGCAATTGCATTTTTATTCCTGCTCACTTCTTCATACACAGGTAAACCATTACATAAACACTGTCATCTAAGTGAATCTCAAGGAAAATGTTTGCTTTTGGGAGTGAATATATCCTGAGCTATATTAGCTCACAGACAATATATTACTGGCCAGTTCAATACCGTTTGTTGTTTACCCCACAGCTGTGCTCTGGCCTCTGTAAATTACAGGTAAAGATTGCTGTCGATGAGGTGATATTTCCCAGTTCTTTGGAAGAAGACCCCAAACTTCTCCAAAACCTCTAATTCCCCTCATGAGGCATGCAGCCCTCCCCATGGAGCCTCCTAGGACGCTGACAGAAGTGCATCGCATCAGCCAGGAGCAGCATCTGCACAAAGCAGAGAAAAGACAGTGGGCTCTTCCCTCAAACGAAGGATAGAGTTGCTCATTGTTAGATGTATAACTGCTCTCCGTTCTCTTTTCTTCCGCCACTTAATCAGAGCTATGGAGTAACTTTGCTCAGGAGGCAGTACATCTCCTAAAGGTGAAATATTTCTTTCAGGAAAAGTAGCATCAAACCAGTCATCACCTTAAGTAAGAGCTTCAAAAACAAGTAGTTATTTCTGTGATTTTCCATATAAGCCAGTACCATAAAGTCATGTCTTATGTGGTTTCTCATATTGATCTTCTGTGAATGTCCTTCATCAAAGTTTTATCTGGTAATAAAGAGGCAGTATGAAAGAGCTGTTAACAATTTATGCAACCTGGGTTTTTTTGTTCTTTCACACCAGTGTAAAACAGAAGCAGCTCTGTTGAAATCAGTTGAGATAAATGCTTGCAATAGCACCATAGAAGAGGAATGAGACTGTAATTCTTGAGCTAAATAAGAGTATTCAAAGCCATTTTTAAAGTGCTTCCTATGTCAAATCTCAGAAATCAATGATTACTTTCTAAAATATAATTTGCTTAAAATTATGGAAGGTTGTGAAAGGCTGATCCTGCTTCTAGTGAAGTTAATGGACAATCCCTGGCTGAGGGAAAAACTCTCCAGCAGAGGTAGGAGCAGCCTGATAACAGCAGAAAATTATATAATTCACAGGTACATGCAAATAAACACAGCACCTTTGGCCATGCTAACATTATCAATGGGGTACTGAATGCTAGCAATGAAGATTGCTCACAGAATATTCCATTCTGGGGCTGCCTGCCCCGATACTTTATTGTGTTGGACTGTTTTGTGTATGGTTTGTCATTTTAATTGAGAATTTCAGTGTTAGGCCCAGGAATCATGGTATCCATGTGTGCAGTCAAGAACAAATCTCATGTTTTTAGCAAACGTGAAACCTTTCTGAAGGGCACATTTGCTCAAAGCATTAAGCAAGCAAACAAAGCAAGAAAACAAACACCAAAGTACAGGTTTTTTATTACTTTTTTATTTAATATATATTTCAAATGCAATGATATTTTATGTGTTGCTTTAAATGTATATATTTCACCCATGCAATGAGATTTATAGCAAAGTTCCAAGTTTTTAATGAACAACGCATTTAATAAATTAATATGTGATTCCACTAGCGACAAGAAATAAAGCTGCAATTATTTATAGAAATACCAACAGATAATTCTTGGAGAGGATTAGGCACAGATTATTAACTTCTCTAAATGTCCATTTCATATCCCTAAGTCTGGCATTCACATAAACACTGCAATATTGCTTTGCAGGAAAATGAGATGCCTACGGCATTAATCACCTGCAAAGATTTTCCACATATCAGTATCCAGGATTATATGACACCCGATAGCCTCTGATGTGATCTGACTAGGAGAGGTATGCACAGTAATTTACATGGAAGATGTGAGGCTGGACTCTGTGTGTTCATTAGGATATCACTACAAGCGTGAGAAAGAGTGCAGGGTGAGAAAGAAAATGGTCTCAAAACAGGGGATTAAAAGGCATATTTGACATAATCAAATGCATCCAGAAAAGCAGTTATAATATGGAGTGCAATACCAATAATTTAAAATTCAATTATTCAATTGAATAATAATAACCTTTTACTCAAGCTAATAAACCTCTGCATACAAAACACATAAAAGTGACTGTCGTTTTAAACAGAATAATAAAATTGATTGAATAAATGGTACTTTAATGTATAATTCAGATTTTACCATTAGGAAAATAATTTCTACTGATCTGGTTTAATTTTTCTTTCATTCCTCAATCAAGACTCTTATAAATACCTTTCTCAGAGATACAGAAAATGATCCCACGGGACTGAAGGTAGTGTTCTGAATTCTTCTTGTAAAAAGAAAAGACTACATCACTGTTAAAGTATAGAAATATGCATGAGAGGCAAATAAAGATATAGATATTTGCATCTGAGAGGGAGCAAGATAGAAAAAGCAAACGAGGAAGGGCATGAGAGGGAGGTAAAACACATTATGCCAAATGTTGCCTCTAGTTTAGAGCAGGGCATTAGAAAAGAATTGGTGGATCTTAGAGTTGTCATCTGCCATTAGTTGTGCAGATGACAGGGAAAAAAAGGAACTGAAACACTGCAGGGACTGTGGTCATATCTCATAATATATGACAACAGTACCACTTCTATGTATATCAAATGATATGAGTTTAATTTTATAATCTTTCAGGGAACTGTATGCTGAACATTATACTTGTTTCTAGTACACACTGAAGTTGTCTCATCCTAAGCCTCAAAGCAGCACAATTTTTGATGCATCTATTATTTTTTATGGTGGTGGTGTTCTTTAGAGGAATGGAAAAAGTGGGATCCACTCATGGAAATGACACTCTTTAGGCAGAATGACTTTTCTATGGCTTTCACTCAGAGAGGCTTTGAAAGTGCTTAGAACAAACTTGATGTGAATGAAACAAAGGGCAAAACCAAGAACAAAGTAGAACGAACACAGTCAGGGGTTGAATGGTTGGGATAACTGTAATATACAATAGGGCTATGCAATTTGTCGCTCAGTTCTCATCAAATACACTGGTGGTACATTTGAAAAGAAAGCTGCATTCGTAAAAAGTTTGAAGTCTAGTCAACCAGTAAAGCCTTTGAAAACTGGAAGGTCAGGCTTTTGGCCTAACCAGAGTTAGTGTTTCAACCTTGGACTGAAAGAAAAACATTTTCATCTGAAGTATTGTTGTAATACCTCATAGGAAGTTAAAGCTGAAATGTGTTGTACCTACTGCTCTGGGGCTACTGGCCAACTCTGGCACACTGGCAAACTTCTTCATGCCACTTGTAACTGGTAACTTCCCAAAATCCATTGCTGTGTCCCAGCAGCCCAGCAGGGCACCCAAAGCCATGTAACCTGGACAGGAACACCAGCCCATTACACGAGCAAAGCAGCAAGAACATACAAAGACCAATTTCCAAGATGTGGAAAATTTCTAAGATGTGAACTGAAGTGGCATTTCAAAACAGAGCTTTTCAGATTCCAGATGAAACCTCTTGAAATTCAGATTTAAAATGTTTGTGATTATTAATTTAGTTGAAAAATATGTCGATTTTTTTTGTTAATTTGCTAATATTGTCTCCATACTTTTCTTTTTTCATTTTCATCAAAATTCTTCTGCTTTTTGTCAACCTCAAGAGCAGTTTCTAGGGTTTTTTTACTGTAAGAATGTGCATTCTGCAATTTAAACTTTTTCGTATACAAATGAATACATTTCCTATTACTACGCTATAGCTTCAGGAAACGGTATCTTTCAGTTAATATTTTTAACGCATCATTTCAGTGAAGGAGGATGCACCCAAAAATATTGCTTTGATTATGGAGAGATTTGGATTCATTATTTACTTCGCTAGGCCAGCACATTACTTGAAAAAACATGCCACAGCACATAATTTCTGCAAGTAGAAAAATCATTGATGCTTCAGCTTATTTCTTTAAACAACGAAAAAAAAAGAAGCCTCAAAGGTCTTCACCATGTGAGAGATAAATAAAAGTAAATAAAGAGTGATAAAGAAAGCAAGCAAAGAAAATGAACTAATCATCTGCTCAGTACGGTTTCACTAAATTTGAAGGATAAATTTGCTGCACAGCCTTCAGACAGCAGTTCCTGAGTGATTCAAGGAGTGTTTCAGACTGCCTTCCACAGTTCTAGAAAGTATAATTGGTGTGCATGAAAATAATTCTATGAAAATAACAATATATAATAATTTGTAAAATGTTAAGAAAATAAGCATATTACTATGTCACATGTGCTTCTGCAGTTCTGACATGTGGGAGCTGAAATCCTGAAATAGTTACAACTGAAGGAAAACTTCCGGCTGTAGAAGCGCCTTCATTTCTGTGAGAATATATACTTTTCCCATTTCGTATGTGGCAAACCCAAGATTTAAAAACCCAGTAGAGGTTTAAATTTGCGTGAGGCTTTGGATGTACTGGTACAGAGGTACACTTAAATACTCACATGTGGAGTAAGTCTGAAAATCTTTTTATAAAATTGCATGATCCTTCCTCAGTACAAGAAAGAGATGGAATAAGAATTATAAAAGATGCCTCTCCCACACTGTTTCCATGCATTTATGTGTGGTGCAACAAGGGCCAGCCAGGATTCAAAACCCATCCCTCATCACTGTCTTCTGCAGCCCAGCAGTTCTGACAGCATCTTGCAGCAGTACAGCCACCTACAACATGGGATTAATTTGCAGGGTTTAATGACAAACCTGAAATTTGTACTCCAGTATATGGGGAGTCACATCATGCATGGCTAAAAAGGTGGTTTCCACTGAAGCAGGAAGTGTATCAACAGCTTCAGAAAAGGTCACTGCAAATTATGCTGCCTCATAAAGTAAGCTTACCCAGGCAGACTGAAAAGAAGACCAAAGGGCAGAGCTTTATGTTTTCCTAGGGCTCAGAGGAGTTTCAGATACCATAAATTCATTGATGGACAGCCTGTTTTTAATTTCCACTTCCCAGACATTGAAAAAAAAAAAAAGAAAATTGCTCTTTTTATACAACTCTTTAAGGGAAATACGTATTTCTCCATTTTTTTCCTGATCTCCGGCCTTTGCACCATTGATGTATTCACAGAAGCAACTAATTGCTTTTCTCCTTCTGTAAAGGCAGTATTGCCAGGTGTGGATGGGCATGAAAATTTACAGAGAGTCCTATCTGTCACCTTCCATGCAAGGAGTGCAGGGCAGAGGAGGCTGCCAGGCTCCGCAACTGCTGGTTACTGGATGGGTCACCAGCCCAAAACAGCTGTCGTGCTCACAGTGCCAGCTTTACGCACCTGCCTTTGAGGTATCAGACAGTGGTTACTCCCAGGGCACTGTTTCCATGGTTGATAGAGATGGATGCAGTCCTCCTTAGAGGCATTAGGAAAGGAGAAGTACTTGCTGAAGTACCCCATCCTGTCCTGCAGTCTCCCCGCTCTGGCCTTAGAGAGCTCCAGGATATCTGCAGGCTTACTTAAGCATCTGAAGTAAGGTCAGTGAAGCTGTAGGGCACAAATGCCTTCCTTTGCCTGGCCTTCCTTCCCTCAGCAGCATGTATGCAGAGGGCATGATGTACTGTCAGTAGAATATAGCATTCATATTTGCTGAGAAAATGTATCACAGAAACACCAACACAGCTTCAAAGCTCTGTGCCAAATGCTTCTGATGTCAGAAAATCTTTTTTCCCTCGCTGTTAAAATGTTCCACCTCAAAACAGGGGTAAGCAGGACACATATAGAAGAAACTCCTGTATTTTTTTAGAAACAGCATTCCAAAATCAGCTAAAAAAAATTACCGAATAACAGCAAACTGTTACAGTAAAAAATTGCTTTGTCCTAGAAAACATGGTTGTTTTCATCATACTTTCCTTGCTTGTTCTTTGTCCTTTTTGTTCTTAAAAATGTAATGAAGTGTCTGTATGTATATATGGAATTTTGTATTGGTCCATGCACGTATACATATTTTCACTATAGGGAACAACAGAGGCTATTAGTGGTTCCTAAATTGTTTGCCTGTGTAAGCAGGGAAGTCTCTCTGGCATAGAGTAACACAGTGCCCTGTGAATGGCACTGACAGAAGTGATGAAGAATACAAAAGAATAAAACCTTCACTTAGGGAAATTTGTTCAATTGAGTGTGACTTGGTTAAGATAATGCCTTTCCACAGCCTTTTCTGTGCACAAGGGTCCTGTGTATCTTTCAGCACACTTACCTTCTCTTTCCAGTTGGAAAACAACACTGTGAAGAATGGCATTTGTGTGTTCTGTCTACATACAAATGAAGCCACAAAGATGCTAATCTTGAATTCAATTAATAAAATAAAATCTTTCTGAGCACGTGTGTGTGTGTGCCTTTGCGTGTGTGTGTTTTTGGAGTTTTGCAATGTAGTATCTGAGAAACACATGTGAGCCAACAGAAAAGTAGCATATTCTGCTGCAAATAAAATGCTAGTAACTGAGCATCAAAATAGGATTTAAAAACATATGATGCTAAATTATGTGGCTTTTGAATAATTTATGTGTCAGTTCTTCTGCATGTTTTTAGTGTTAGATATCACAAAGTTCTTTGGCATTTTTGTCAAATGATGTGGGGATTTAAAATATGGAAGAATTCACATTCAGTCTTTTTTTTTATTGATCGATAACCATACCAGCAGATACATTCATTTTCTGTATGTGGAAAGTCATCAGAGACTCAGAATTCTCCCTGGTGTCTCAGGTGTCCATTAGAGAGGCTATTTAATGTTCTTTAGTAAGGCTAATATGTTGTAAAGCAGTGACATTTCTAGACTTCTCTGTGGAGCTAATAGCTTTTCTCAGTAAGTCATTTTCACATTTACATCAATTTAACATAGTCTAGATTTGGATAAAGATAAGCATCGCTTTTCTCTTGCCAGTGTTGCCAGGGTGATAATCACCAAACTGTCCCAACAGTCTGCAACAGTCTGTCCTCTCATCTACTCCCCAAACCAGCAGCTGGCTATTCTGGAGGACCTAGGTTTGTGTGCATATTCAATAAAAAATGCACAGCAGAAATGCCTCACAGTTGCCTTGATGCAGTTCATGTTAGCAACAGAATATTTTAAAGTATCAGGTAATCAGTAAATATAGGGGGGACAAAGGGAAAGGATTACTACTTAGAGGCTGCTGGCAGACATGTTGTCATTTCAGTAACAAGCCAGAACAGATGTACTAAAGTTTCTTCTATACTAACTGTCTTTATTTTCCCATTAATTCTGTTGCCTTTTCCTTTCATTTGTCCTTCATCCTTTTTTTATTATGCTCTCTCTTCCTATTGCTAGCTACTCTCCTCCTTTCTTTTGTTTTAGTCTCTTTGTTTCTTATTAACTATTTTTGAACATTTTTAATTAAAGTTGACTGCTTGACTGATGCCAGTTCAACCCCCCTTTTCTGAATGAGCCATCCAAAACAAGTTAATCATTAGCAGAGGTCTCTCTTCATCAAGTACACAGAGGGGTAGCAAAAAAAAAAAAAAAAAGAAAAAAAAAAAGAGAGAGAAGAAAAAAAACCTAACTAAAATAAGTAAAAATTTGAGAATAAGCCTTAGGAAGCAGCATCCAGCCTGAAGAGCAGAATATACTTTGCTCTTAGTGGCATTTTTCTGTATCCCTGTAGCTCATCAATCCTCCATTTTCAGTATGATTCTAGATGGACATTTATGTTAACCAGCTCCTGAAGGGCTATTGCAAATATTAAAGACATAGGAAAGAGTTCCATATGCCACTGTGAAGAAACAAGAAGCCCTGTCCTGTCCTGATGTTCTCCAGAGATTCCTTCCAGTTCCCAGTGAAGCTCCACATAAATGCACTGCCTCTGTTATCTGTATTTTGGACGTGAGAGATTTTGGTCCCCTTGTTGTCATATTGACACAGAACGATTTAGAAACACATTTAGAAACACATAACATTCTGTTGTCTAGCCCCAGATTTTTCCATGTGCTGTAGACAGTGAGATTTATGTCTAGCTCTCCTTTTCTGCTGTAAAAAGAGTCTGCCTTGCTCCCTTTCACCTGTGTCTAATGCTCTGACTCTTTGGTGTCGGTCCTATAAAAGGGAAGCTGCAGTCTGAAACTGGAGTAATGATGCGTAGCCACAACTACAGAGCAGCAACAATTACATTGTTCACAGGGAGGCACTCCCTTAAACTTCAGGGCAGAAGGAAAAGAGGTAAAAGAAAGAATGGGAAGACAACAGGATCCAGTAAAGAAGCACAAACTTACTTCATGGTTTGGACCGACCTAGCTGATGTGCATGTGTGATGTGAAGCTCAGCACTGCTCTGTCATGACTGTAAGGTGTTTTTTTCTTTCTGGAAGGGGGTCTCCTTTCATGAGGTGCTCACCCCAGCAAAGCGGGACGAAGGGAAGGGCTCCAACCAGCTTCACCCTCGACTGAATACAGTGGGAGCTGTAGGCATACAGCAGTGAAGAGGGATGGACCTGAAAGTCCCAGGTTCTTCCTAGCTCTGGAAGGAATCAGTCAGGGCTGAAAACAGTGTTTCTTACTTCTGGGTGCCTGAAGGTGCATCCAGCTCCGTGGAAGGTGGTGCTGCATCAGTCTTACATTTAAGGGAAGGATACAAAAACTCTTCTGCCTCTGAGGTGAACATCCTGTTTCAAAACCCGTAGAAACTCAGAGACAGATCAGAGCTGACTATGAAAATCAGTTTTGAAGTCCCTTTCAGCCTGACACTGCAAAATATTAATCAAATCTCTGCACAGTTTCACTGAACAAATGCAGTTAGAGCCCTATCACATGAAAGCAGGCAAATAATATGACTAGAAGGACATTTTAATACCTTACACTTGTTAGTTTGATGTCAAATATATAAAATATTAAGCAAAATATAATAATCCCTCTAGTAATGTAAAAATGTTCATTTTTAATCTAGAGATCTCACTGATGAGGCATGATTGTTCAACATCCTAGAAGGCAGCTTTCTAAATTATGCTATTCCCTGTGGCAAGTGCAGGACAGATCACAGACTTAATGGAAGAAGCATTTTCATTTTCCCTGTTGCACAATGGGATTTACATTTCAGCCCTCAAGCAAGCAGAGTTACTCATGATACCTTCTAAATTAGTACCACCTCATAAGTTGCACCCAGGGTACCTCCTAAATTAACAAGCAGTGCATTTAGGAATCCCTAAAAGGCTTATTATCTCCTGTCTAATATATCGTTAGCACTGTATATAATTTCTGACACAGTGTGACCACCTCCTTTTCTAGTGAAAGACTCCCATAGGTTAAATAGGACATTGTAGAGGTCCATTTCTGGATTCCCATTATACTTCTGTATCTGCAGAGGAATTAAGGCTAACTGCAAAAGAATCATTCCCCTGGCCTTTCAGTTTATATGCTTTTGTAGCTGCAGAACAACAGCAGAAGTGCCAGTCCATTATGTTATCATTTCTATTTGATGGTATAAAAGTAAATGCTGTATTCATAACCCCATCTTCAGAGGAAAGAGAGCTGTCATTCCAAGGTGAGGATATCTGCTTCCATATCCCAAGGCCTCCTGGCTGTTTTAGATACCTACGCTGCAGTCATCTTGGAGCTGCTTGTGCACCTCTGTGTTACCACTCTTGATAGCGGCAGGAAACAACTCAGGGAGAAGAAATGCTGATATAACAGTTCCCGTTGGGAAGTAGCTGCTCATTAATATGTTCTCTGGCTGTCACACTTTGAGATGTTGGTCAAAGGTGTTTGCAAAGCTGGAAATCAAGAAATGTTCTTTAGCCTTGTCTGTGCTAAGAATTTAACTCATTGCTGACAGAACACAGAAGGTGGAGCAGCTCCCACAGGTGTAGCCAGAATACTGAGATATTGCTAACAGCGTAATACATCCCCTCCCAACCCTCATCTGAGTTCCCCCCACTGTTGCTTCTAACCCAGAGCATGCCTGTGGCACTGAGATCCAGTTGCTTCAAAGGGCTTTGCTCACTTAACATCAGTGTCAGGTGCCTTCATCCCACATAGAGGGTTGCCAGCAGCAGAAAGCTGTTTCTGGGCAAACCGGACCCCTGCAGACATTTGCTGTGACAAAGGTACCTGAGACTGGACCTGGTTGTCTGTGGTTTGCTGAGGTTACAACCATTCCTCACTTCCCAGAGACAGTTCCCACAGCCATCCCTCACTGAAATTCAGTTCTACTTTCCCCAGCAGGTGTTAGGCAGAGGAAATGTTGAAATCCCTGACTTCAGAGGAAACAGCTATCACTTTATTTAGGTTTTACTGAGCTAGCTGGAATAACTTGCATCTGTGAGCTTTTAATAATGTTCTTAACTATAGTTTATAAACATTGACACAAAGATGTCAAACACCTTCTTGGAAACGGGCAGCCAAGAGTTTACACAATAGAAGGGTAGGGTTTTCTTCAGGCTCACAAGAAGAAGTGTTTCTTCCTCGAGAAATCTTCCAGCTGCCCAGTGAGGTAACAAAGAGACAAATCCATCTACAGGCTCTCTGTTCCTTCTTTTTGTGAATAGCCACCATTTGCATTATAAACATTTTAACAAAGACACATTGAGCTAATTTTAACCCTATGACTTTGATGAGTTTAGTCCATTGACTTTGTGGAGGAAAATACAGAGCTGAGTCTTGTTTTTGATTAAGCTCATTAGTACAAAGAACTCTCTCAAAAATTGCCACTGAGGGACCTCAGCCAGCAGAGGTCCATAACCAAACAATGGGAACTTGTTATCACCCTTTGATTATAATTATCTGTTGGCTAAATATGCAAAAAACGAGTGTCTCTTATTTCTAACAGATAACCTCATTGCATCTATTTTTTAAAGAACGAAGTCTCTGCTCTCCATTTTTGAAGGTCCCCCTAACTAACTTAAATATGGGATATTGGATTCCAGAATGAATTAATTTGATTTGCAACAAGAAACAGATCAAGAGATTTTTCTTATCTCAATGCAAATGTTGCTCATCGGTGTGAATTAGGAGTCTCAGTCAAGTCTGTGTTGACTCTCACAAACTTCTAGAATTCAATTTCCTGAGCAGGAGACAGTATAGATTAGTTTGATTTCTAATAAATTTCAACCCTCCCAAAGTAGTTACTGCCAGAAGTGTCTCCTTTTTCAGAGCTGTAGATCTTAAAATAAAGGAGTCAGATACTGAGGTTAATAATTAATGTGAAGCCTCCAGATCTTATAGCTATTCCAACCTAAAGTAATCATATAAAGTTCTAAGAAGCCAGGGAAGAATCGGTCAGAAGAAATGCATCCTTGATGCAGCCTGCATGTGCTAAGGCAGAGATTCATATGCTTTAGCAATGGAGCATGTGTTTGTTCATTACCATTAGAGACTGGGATTCATATTTTGAACCCATGCAGGAGCTGACTTCAGTTCTTGGAAGTCATCTCTCATCATAGCAAACACTTCATCACAAGTTTTACACCTTTCTGAAATTCAAATTTAAACCCTTGATTGTGAAGGTCAGGTCTGAAATATGAAGCATCTCTGAGTTACCACAGAGCATCTGTTGCCCCAGAATCCCACTGTGTCAAATTCCAAAAGCCTCGTCTCCCCACATTGTTAATGAGTCTAGGAACAGTAGCAGAGGACATACAGGACTGCTTGAAAGTCTGCAAATTAACAGAAAACTGAAGTTGAAAACCCACAGCAGACAAATTGCAGGGATTCTGCAGCACACGTTCAAAAGAATAGGTGCCTGAGTAATGGTCTAATGAGGAAAATTAGTAGATGCTGGAGTATGTCAAGAATAGCTTTTTGCCTATAAACATTTTTGAAGCAGAATGGTCCGACTATGGGGGATTTTTTTAATGGATCCTCTTAGGTACAACACCTCCTAGGCTAATGAGGTTAGACTATCTGTCCTGCAAAATGTCCTTAAGGAATAGGTTAAACATCCAGAAGGAGGTCATACATAAGGAAATAATTTTATCAAAATGATAAAAACTCCATTCCTACTCTGTCCTGATACGATTTTGGGGAACTCTTAAAAAAGGGGAAGAATGTTGAGTAAAGGCTTAAAGTGTTAGATGTATAAACATGAATTTATGGTTTATAGACTTAAATCCACCAGAATTGTGCATGGAGTGGCTACACCTGCATTTCATGAGTTCTGTCAGGTTTAATATTTAGAAATAAGTTTTGAGAGCTGTGAGGGAAGGCATTATAAAAATTCATAATATTGATTAGACTTTTCTGTTATATTGCTTCAGATAATATAATGTATAAAGGCATTCAGAGATGTAATGAACAGTGTGAAAAGGACTGTGTATAAAAATATGGATTGAAACTGACACCAGATTTGCAGAAGTAACAGAAAGCACTTTTACAAGGTGATAGAAATACATCATCGGAAAGGGATTGGACAGCAGCTGTTTGGTTGCTTACACATTCACAATACGTGTCTTGCTGATGGACAGCTTTATAGAAGACTGATTCTTCAAAAGGGTCTGAGCGTGAGGTCCTGCTACACTGAGAGATAGAAAACCTTTTATTTATTTATTAAATTATTTATTTATTTATTTATTTATTTATTTTAATTGGGCAATGTCTCTGACAAGGACAGTCTAGAAATGTATTTTCAGGAGGCCTGTATAAAGAGTTGGATACAAAGACTGGGATGAAGGGAAGGATGGGTTTCATCCTGTCCCCCTCAGCTCAGCGCTACATGAGAGCTTTTAGATTTGCTGCCATCACTGCAGCAGAGCAGGAGACAGCTAAAATCATCTGGCTTCCATAAGGGAGTACACAGCAGATGGCACTGTTGCTTTAGCAGTCCTGAACCAGTCTCTTTTTCCTTTTGTAGGAAGTTCCAGGTACGTTTTTCCTTTCTACCCTCTCTTTCTGTGGGATTTTACCCCATTTTCTGTGATCGAGTCCATCCACACCCTAGTGAGATGCTGCAGCACAAGGATCCCTCCTAGGCAGCCCCACATCTACCCCACTCGTTGCTTGACACCACACCAGCTCCTAACATTTGCTTTATGTAGGGAAAACCTTGCATTTGCATAATAATATATTCCCACTGGTTGCCTTGCATGCCCAATTTAATTAGTTTGTAGCATTTCGGTAGTTTTTTCTCTCAGACGGTAATGGCATGTTGGGGACACTGAGCACGTTCCTGCCATGCCTTTTCACTTGCGGTGCATGTGGACTTTTATCTCATTCCATAACTTTGTCTCAGTGACTTTTTTTTGTTTTCATTTGGTTTTTCATACTAGATGTCTTGATGTTTATCTCCATTCATTTTACAATTCTTATGCCAAACAATTTTTAAAAGGCTAATATTTCTGGGTTTTCCTTACTTCTTTATAACCTGTCATTTAGATGTTAAATTAGTTTAGACTTCCCTAGATGTGTTTTAATTAGAGACATACTTGTTTATTTACCACTAGCTGCATATGCATGAGCTGGCTTTTTAATGCAATCCTATCCTGAAAGCTGCTGAAAGCTTCAACTAAAATCAACCAGCATCAAGGCAATTGGAATCTTATTGAAGATAAAATAATTTAAAAAAAAAAAAAAAAAGGAATTGCAACTATTTTATGTCTGCCCTGGCAAATGCTTATCCAAACAGGATCCTGCCCTATTAAAAACCATAGTCTTGGTGCCAAAATGCGTAATCCTGAGGTGCCTGCACGGAAACTGAAACCCGCTACTTCGCACCATTCTTGCAAAAAAAATAGTTTGATGTTTCAGATTAGGGACGAGTGTCCCACAAGGAGAATGGAAGGTGCCTAGTGCAGTTTATAGGAAACCCTGGGCGCAGAGGGGTGTCTGAATCACACTCCACAGCTCAGATTCTGTGTTCTGAACCAAAGTTGCAGGCAAGATCTGCTATGTCCCTGTATACAACAGGTAGAACTACTTTCTGAGGGTAGTGACCCATATACCTTCTTTCTTTGAGCGGACATAGAACACTGTTTTACTCTGGAACATGGGAGGAAACACGGGAGGTACTGGCATACAGCTCTTATTTGTCTGAGAAGCAGGAAACCTGCCCACCAGACTCAGATTTCCCATATCTATTTTTACCTCTTCCTGTGGAAGTGGGGGAACAGCCAAGAAATAAAAGTGACCCTCATGGACGATACAATTCAAAGCAAGCCTGACTTGAGATCTTGGACATTAGCATCCCCTCAGGTGGTTGAGCCATTGCTCTTCTTTGCACCTCAGCTTCCCAGCATGTTAGGCCACCAAGAAGGTACTCAGTCAAGGTGCCAGCAGGATTAAGTGACTGCTGAGTGCCAGGGCCACAGTTATAGTTTTGAAATTAGGTACTGAATCCTCTTTTGGTAAACCAAAGTTATATCTATGCTGTGAAAGTCAGGAGTTCTTCCCACCTTCTGTTCTTGAGGAAAACCATAATCATGCAGTGCCACCATTCTGAGACAAATCATGTTGTCCATCATGCTTTTGAGGGTCTCTTTGTGCCCTGAGTTCTGTGCAGGGTGATGCAGTGTAATTCAGCATATCCCAGCCTAGATCTGGTGGGCATGAGGATTACTGAAAGTACTACCTCCCTCATCACTTTTGCCTTGTAGATTTGATCTGGAAGCATAATTAAGACCCAGCAATTTAAGACAGACCTTTGTATCTGACTGAAGCCCACACATCTTCCAGAACTCTAAATCTCAGTGAGCGTTCAGCCATGATAAAACTTTGGGGAGGCACGTGGGAGCCATGGACTGGCTGGATTGGGAACACCCACAATTATGGGTGTGGAAGCTTCCTGGCTGCTAGACAATGGAAATTATAGGAACTACTAATTTGGCATGAATTTCTAAAAGTCTGTGCTGCCCTTTTTAACTCTCTGTAAAAGTTTGGTCCTTTTGTTTGTTACAGAAGTTAACTGACATTAAGGGATTTAGAGAATGGAAACCTATGGTTAGTTCTTCCCTTCAGTTTCCCTAGAAGTTCAGGGTTGTCCTTCACAACACAGAAATGTTCATCCTCTTTAGGCAAAATGTTTTGCTCTTGAGGTTTGTTTCTAGCTGCATTTAGCTTAAAAATTAATCTTACTATGAAAGCAATCTCAAGAAAACACTGCTTGTGTGTTTTCTAGGAAAATGAACATGGAAGAAAAATCAGGCAAAACAAAGTAAAATAGATGCAAAAACTGTAGATTGAATTATGTAATCCTTACTCACATGAATATTAACTGGAACTATCCACATGAGTAAATGTTGAAAAAGAAAATTAGTATCTCATAGGCTTGCTTTTGTTTGAAGACAGCTGGAAAACAACGTATTCTTTAATGACATATGCATGTTAATACAAATTGTATACTCTCCACTAATCTAATACTCATGAAATGAGCACATCCATCATGGAAATTAAAGAATAACTTCTTACTTGAACAAATTCTGCAATGAATAAGTTACAAAAATAATTAAGAATGAATGTCAATTGTTTAGAACTTTATCATAAGAGAATGGTCTCCAATTGGGAGATTAAAAAAGCCCAAGACAAATCATGGACAGTTATAAAATCAAATCCCAGGCACAGTTAAGCAAACTATGAGACATATTCTTTGACAATATTTTATTATATTGATATTGCTTTTATTAAATCAATTTATTGAAGGTTTCTTTAGACAGTTGAGTGATACTGGTCCTCTGTAACATTTTGGAAAATCTGAATCTTGATTAGCTTCAAGAACACTTTTTTTTCTTCTAGCCAATAGTCAGCTCTATCAATAAAATAATAATTTCTTATTAATGTGCTATATATATTTGAAGAGGAAGGCTATTTTATTTCTTTATATAGTTAATTAGACATTACAAGACATGCTTTGAATACATTACCACCCACTCCTTTCTTCAGCAACGTCCATAAGAGAGGAATAAAGGAAGAATTTTCAGGCATAAAAAAAATCTCTTGCTTATGTTTGGTTTCAAATACATGAAGAGGTAGGTTTGGTTCTTATTTAATCTCAAGTTTTTCCTTGGGGCAGAAAACATTGATATTTTCATTCCTCTTAGGTATACTGGATTTTGCCATATTTTCTTCATATTGGCTGCCTCATCTCCTGCACTGCAAAGACAGGCAATGTTCTGCAAAAATACAAAAAGCCTCTGGGAATCTGCTCAGAGCTGGAAGCCAGCATTTAACTCCCAGTTCTGCCAAGACTTATGTATGTTTCCTAGTAGTTCCAGGCCTTTGTTTTAGACATACAGCTGCCATTCTAGGAAGCTATAATAATTTAAGAGAGAAGTTGCATAGCTTTACTTCTCATAGAGATGGAGCCAGAAATCTGCATTCAAATTGCTGAAAGACCTGATGTGATTAGAAAATGTAACACCATGTGAAAGTCAGGGTTCTGGCTATGAGAAACATAAGTTCATTTCTCTGCTATAGCCTGTGAAAATCAAATTCTTGTTTTTCATATCACAGAGAATCCTGCTACATGCTCAGTTTAAGCTGATTGCCTGAAGTAGCTAAGGAGAAGCAAAGTTGAAAAGCCTTTTTGCTTCTTGGTGAAGACATTTCATATTGAACACAAGTTTCACACACTTGTGAGAGCCATTAACAAGAAACTTACTTCACCTCACTGATAGGTGACCATGTAGGTCTTCTGCATGTATGGGTGAGATCTTTTGTGCTCACTTTTCATGTCCTAATTTCTTTTTGTGTGGGGTGGAATTGCTTCAACAGCAAGTATATGGGTACTTTCCACCTCTGATTAGTTCATGAGCTAAGTCAGGCGGGATCACAACAGAGGAGAAAATCGAACCTCAGTTTTTAATTTTCAAGGTGAGAGTTTTCAGCTTTACGTATGTCATAGAATCATAGAATATCCCCAGTTGGAAGGGACCCACAGGAATCATCGAAGTCCAACTTCTGACTCTGCACAGGACAGTCCCAAGAATCACACTGTGTGCCTAAGAGCATTGTCCAAATGCTTCTTGAACTCTTAGCAGGCTTAGCGCCATGATCACTTCCCTCAGGAGCCTGTTCCAGTGCCCAGTCACCCTCTGGGTGAAAAACCTTTTCCTAATATCCGACCTAAACCTCCCGACACAGCTTTGCGCTGTTCTCTTGGGTCCTGTCACTAGTCACCAGAGAGACCAGTGCTTGCCTCTCCCCTTCCCCTCATAAGGAAGTTGTAGACTGTGATGAAGTCTCCCCATATGGCTTCCCCTCAAGACCCTTCTCCATCTTCATATGCCTGCTTACACAGAATCACAGAATATGCTGGAAGGGTCATAGACAAGGATCATAGAGTCCAACTCTTAGCCCCGCACAGGACCATCACGCCTGAGAGTATCATCCAAACACTTCTTGAACTCTCTCAGGCTTGGTGCTGTGACCACTTTCCTGGAGAGCCTGTTCCAGTGCCCAATCACCCTCTGGGTGAAGAACCTTTTTCTAATATCCAGCCTAAACCTCCACTGACACAGCTTCAGGCCATTCCCTCAGATCTTGTCACTGGTCACCAACGCCTTCTAAGAGCTTAAGATCTTTCTTGTATTGTGGCACCCAAAACTGCACACAATATTCAAGATGAGGCAGTACCAATGCAGAGCAGAGCGAGACAATCCCCTCCCTCGACCAGCTGGTGATGCTTTGCCTGATGCCCCCAGGACACAGTTGGCCCTCCTGGCTGCCAGGGCACTGCTGACTCATATTCAACTTGCCATCGACCCCATATACCAAATATGTACATATATATATATATGAGTGGAGAAGAATCAGCATAATGTCTGTTAAGGAGAACTAGTGACTACTCTAGATTGTGTAGACAGACAGCTCTGACAGCCTTTGAGAGACCGTCTACTGCATCAAGCTCCTCACACATGGGGAGATGATAGGTACAAGTCCCAGCAGCTTGCAGAATTTTGATGTCTCTGAGATCTGATGAAGGTAAGTCCCTGCTAATTACTATCTGAACTTATATACAAGATGAAGTTTAGAACCAAGCTGAAGCAACTATTTCCTTCTCCAGATGTTGCAAATTGATGTTGCAAACTGATTGATGATATAAATGCCATTATCAATATGGATTTTTGGTTGGAGTGGGTTTTTTTAGATAGCAGTGACAGTTGTACACAATGAATTATTTGACTCATTATTTTTACTTTGACATTGTCATTAACTGTAGCTATAAAAAATGCATTTTACCTCTTTTAGATCTAACCTTGCTTTCATTTAAGATAATGGCTAAATTGCTATTGACTGTGGTGGGAAGAGCTCTATGCTCCTATATATTAAACTGCTGTAATGTAATTGCTTCACTGTATGGATCAGTGTTTGTAATACAGGATTTAAGTTAATAATCCTTTTTATATTGCTATATATGTGAAAAGCAAACTTATAAAACAGAAATAATATAGTCAGTGTTGTCAATATGAAAGATTAAATCGTACAGCTTATATTTTCCATAATAAACATGCAGATTCTAATTAGAATTAGAACTGAAGTGAGCACTGTCCATGGATTTATCTTACCTCACAAGGATTATCTTCTGCTTTATCATATGAATGCAGCCTTTATAAATTTAAAAGAAATAATGAACTTTCAGGTTGATTGAAGCTAACAGTAACTGGGGCAAGTTACAGCTTGAAACCCACTGGTGAAGTAGGTTTTAAAAATATATCCTTGCTTAACTTACATTCTACCTCTTTTGATAGGCTTGGGGCTTCACCTCTGTGAAGAAAAAGATGTGGTACATCATGTTTTGAAGAACATAAGCAGATTTGATGTAAGTGTGGAAGTAAGGACCTACTTTCACAAAAATGCAAATTTAAAACTGCATGGATTTCACTCCTATCTCTTAAACAACCATCTTAGACCATTTTCTTTTGGAAAAAAAGCACTCATTGCAGTTAAGTTCCTTGTTAACAGTTTGGATTCTGAGTTTTCTTGAATCAAGAAATGCTTATGAATTTCTAACAAGCCTGGAAAACATTTGGCAATGTTGCACAAGGGGTAAATCAGTATTATTTGTGTAGTCAGACCAAACAGGTATTTGATACCACAAACCTGAAATAATTTATTATTTAGGTCATAGGGCATTAGTAGATCAAGTGTCTGGTAACAGGGACAATATTTCTCTGTTTAGCTTGCTACATAAGTAAATAATGCTGTAGATAAAGTAGAATGAGACTATAATGTAGTCAACACTGGAGCTAGGTATGTAGAGACTTTCACACATAAAACTACCATTTCATGAGAAGGAACTAGCTCTGGTTTATGCTGCCACTGCCAACACAGAAGACAGCCACACAACACTAAACTACTCATTAATATCATTAGCACAGGCAGCAGTTTACCAGCAAAAAACCTCCAGCACATACTTGCTAGGGAGTATCAGGAGCTAGTACTCCCACCCCTTTTCTGTGTCCCAGTCACTACTTCCTTGCTCAGTACGTGCTGCAGTTTCCCTTGTGCCCTGCACTGGGGAATACACCTGAAGAAGCAACCATGAAGAAAAAAATTTGTCCGTACTTGTGAAATGAATGACCTCCTCCTCCTCTTGCCACTCATATAAATGAGTGTGAAGGTGCCATGGGATCCTGCAAGGATGAAGTTGCTGGACCTGCATAACGCTCCCTGTATACTTGAGCTTGGGGATGCTGGTTTCTGTGAACGTTCTTCTGAAAAGTGAAACACACCTTTAATGCTCTCTGGCTTGCATACGTGTCTTTGAGTAAGTAATTACCCAGTCAAAAACTGGCAAGGGCCACAGAGCCAGCCTTTATTAGAAGTGTGTACGGATAATTGCAAAACATAAGGCTCTGAGATGTGACCCAACCCCCTCCATTTAAAATAAAAATAAATTATTGTATTCTCATCAGTTCAAGAGCTCTCACAGCAGAGTTGGGAATGCCTCTCTTTCAGTTCCTCCACTCTCACAAAGATGTAGACTGACAATTAGCAAATGTCCTGAGACATGATGCTCTTCAAGGTAGGGTGTGGGAGCGAGGGTACTGCTTGTTAGCAAACTTTTGCTTCCACAAAGAGCTCACTAAGTGCTGTTAATGTATAAAGAGACAATAAGTGTCCTCTGCCTTGCCTAGCTCTTTCTGAAACAAAGTCTGTCCATACCCACTTTCAGCTGGTGTCAGGCTATAAGCCCTGTGAGAAGAAAGGAATATGAGTGCTCTTTATCCACTTCTCCTGTCTCAAGAACCACAGGCCAGAAAACTCTGCTTTGTCTCTTGGCATAGGCAGCTCCCTTCTCAGATCCCAGATTCACATGCTTATTCCACTGAGAGCCTAAAGGCAACTCCTCACTGTATTTCAAAGAGTAAGGTGGAATTAGGACTCAAACTTTTCATGCCCCAAGTCAGACTGTCAGGATGAAAACCTGCACTCAGACACAGCATTTAATCAATCTCCAGAGACTGAAAGGGCAGAAAACACAGATGTTCCTTGCCTCCTCCTGCCTGGACTGACCCACACCATACTGTTGCTTTAAACTTCCTTTCTGGATCTGGATCATTATCTACTAGTCTTTGGGATGCCTGCATTAGCTAAATTAGGTATCTGGATAGGAATCAGGAGTTTAGGGCAGTGATATAGAAACAGTTTTCTAATTCTAATTAGTCCTGCTCAGTTTTATAGGATTTTGTAAACTTTTGCTTTTCTTTCTTCCTGGTCAGATAATTTCCCCATGTGAATAAATAATTTCAAAGAAGCGTACTATCATAGAAGGGTTCTATCAGAAGGGACTTTTGGAGGTCAACCTGTCCAACTTCTTGCTACAAAGCAGAAGTGATTTCCAAGTCACTTTACGATTGCTCAGGGCTTTTACCTGTGAAGTTTTAAAATCCCCAGTGGTGGAGTTCCCACAAACTTACTTGGCTCCAAGATTTAAACACTTTTTCTGTAAAGAAAAACTTTTTTGATATCCAATCCAAATTTCCCTGGATGCAACTTGTTATTCTATTTTCCTTTCTGCCTCTGAGAAGGGTTTGGTTTACCTTCTCTGCAACTCCTCCTGAGGCGGTTAGCTTTCTACTTCCTCTTCTGCAACAAAGCAACCCCAGTTCCCTTTCCTCATGTGTCATGTCCCCAAGCTGCCAAGCATCCTGATGGCCCTCCACTGAACTTGGTCCCGCTTGTTCATATCTCTCTTGAACTGGGTGGCTCTGGAATGAGTATAGTATTTCCTTTGCAGCCCCTCCAGTACCACAGAGAGGGGAATAATTATGTTTCCCAGCTTGCTGGCTACACCTGCGCTGAAGCAGCCCAACAAGAGGTCCACTGGCACTGCTGTAAGGGTACATGGCTGACTCCTGTGCAATATTCTGTCACCAAGGCCTCAAGTCATTTTCTGCAGAACTGCCTTTTTGCCAGTCCCAAGCCTTTGCTACAGCACAGGAATCTTGGGGAAGGACTTTGCATCTTCCTTTGAGTTTCAGGATGCTCCTGTCAACCCATTTCTCCTGCTTATGGAGCCTTGTATGAGTGTATCAACCCCACCCCTCAGTGCATTGATGTGTCACCCTAGTTTAGCACTATGTGTGAGCTTCCTGGTGGCATTGATCAGTCAGCATAGTGATGGACATCGTTCAGGGCATGTAAAATGCTGTCAACTACAGTACTGTCGGTTTACTTCAGGTAGACTTTCTTATGTGTCAACACTAAGCAGCAAAATATGAATTTCTTTGATCTCTTTTTTTTTCTTTGGTTTGGTGGTGGTGTGGTGGTTGTTTTATCCCTACAGTTCGAGCAGGAAATCAGTGGAAGTGTTTCTGCCATCTCTATGATTTATAAAAAGCAAATTTACTTCCACATCACATTGGACCAGAATACCTGTTTAGCAGAAACACAGTAGTAACAGTAGCGGTGCTGATGCTACTAAATGATGTTTTCTTTATGATCTAAGCCTTAAGCCAGCATATGCTTATGTACATTTTGGGGCCTTCCAAGAAAATAAGCATGAAAGTTCCCTCCTGACTAGAATGGAACATGAAGTATTTGTGGAGGAAAAGGCATTCAATAGAGGCAACTAAAATCTTACAACTGCTTTCCACCTGCCTTATCTATGGAGACTGCAGCAGTAGGGTCAGTTGTATATTGCATCTTTTGTGTATTATTAATTTGTTCTGAAAGCACCCATACATGCATGCACTCATACATGCATGTGCATGTGTGCTCACACTTCTTTCTCATTGTCTCCCTCCCCCTATATTTTCTCCTTCTTCTAACAGCCTTTAAATATGCTGAATTGTAGAAATTATTCATTTGCTCTGTTCAGTGGAAAACTACTTTTCACTTAGTCTTACTAGTCCATTTAAACCTTTCAGATATGGATACAGAGGGATTTCGAGTTCAGATGATTTTTTTCAGTTTTTTGCTGGTTAGGAGGGAAAAAGTTTCTTAGAAGCTACCATTTTCAACTATTAACTATATAATAAAAATAATAAAGTTAACTTTTTAAAAATCAAAAGCACAAAGCTTTCTTCTGATTTTGCATAAAACAAGCTTACTGCTTTCTTCTCCCTCACAAAGTACAATTGAAGGACTCCAAAAGTAAGCTCAGCTGATACTGTTCTTGTTTTCAGATTTCCCCATTGAAAACCATTTACATCTGCAGACTTCAGCATCTTTATCACCCACATTTCAGAAAATCTTACCGTTGTCTCTAGGGGTTGTCCCCATTCTCACTGTGTGAGAGTTAAAAGGTATTAGAAATCATGTACCATTAGCAACAATGCAAACTCATTTGCCAAACACTTAGACGACTGAGGAGGAGGAGGAGGATGCTGCTCTCAGACATTTCTGCAGATACCCAAAAGAAGAACAGAATTGCTCAGTGCAGGCTGCGTGCTTTGTGCACTGATCATACTGAATGTACAAGCCTGTATTTCCCACTTTTTATCACTCTGTGCAATAAATGACTTAAGGGTTTGTTTGTTTATTTGTTTTCAGGAGCAGGTTCAAGATCTTTGCTAAACAAGTAAAGTCAACAAGATTTCTAGGCAAGGATTTCCAACAACTCCTGAGTATTGGCTGCTGACTATAACTGTCTCTGAGCCTCGGAGCTCCACAGCAGCTGCTTCTTCCCAGTGGACATGGATTCCTACTTATTCCTAGTGCAGAAATATGGCTTTGGCAACACTGAGAGAACTACGTTTCCCCTCTTCCTCTCACCTCACTTAAGGGAATTTCACAATGAGGTATTGGAAAGCTGAGTGACACTCACTTAACCTAGTGAACTGATTTTTGTAATGGTTTTAGTCTTTCAGATTGCTTTTGCAATGGAAAAGAATGATGCTATTTTAGACTGAAAGATGAGACTTTCCAGTGTACCCTCAAACTGAGTGTGGGTGGTGCAGCCAGTGGGTTCAAGGGCATCAGGAATGCTAGCAGTAAAAAGATGGCATGCAACAACAACTTTTTATAACCTCCAAAATCCTACCTTCTTTTCTATTTGTGTTCAGTTTACTAAGAATGGAAAAACATTGCTGCTGTTCTAGTAAACACACATCAGTCAAACCATAAGGGCAAAACATCATCAGGTTAAAGTATACCAAATTAAAAATTAATAAATTATGTCACTACCCTGAAGTCACAGTAAAGGTTGCACATTAAAAAAACCACCCCAAACGACCAAACAACCCCCTCCCAACAAACCAGCAGTGTCCAAGCAAGTTTGCTGTTGCAACTGCTGTAGATACATGTGTTACTGCTCCATTTGACTTACACGTGGGACTGCAGCAAATTGAAGGGAAAATCGCATCAGGTTATGCCAAGTCAACCAGAGAAATGTATTGTGTCTCCTTAAATGCATCCTTTCTCCCCGTTTCAGCTGAACAGTACCACAGCTGTTCCTGTGCTGTTGACAGTGCTATATATGTGTTATATTTTGACTTCTGCGAGGTGAGTTACCTTGCAGGAGCTGCCCTTAGACATGCTGATCTGTTGCTAAATACTGAGCCCCTCCAGGGTAATTCTGAGTGACTGCCCTGAAGGTGGGAGGAAAAAACTGCAATAAATTCTGGCAACTCAGGGCAAGTATAGCACTGTCAAACTAGAGAGATTTAGCCAATTTAAAAGTATTAACTTGCCATATGTTTTGTATAAAATAGTATCATTAGCACTAATAAAACTGTCATGGTTACAACATTTGTGATTATTTGCTATATGTGGTATTCATTTATGTACATTCTGGAGAAGTGTGGGAGTGTTTACAAAAGGATTCACATATTACCAGCAGTGACAGCTACACTGAAAATTGTCTATTATCAGATCCAAGTTTTCATTTGCTTTTAACTCTTTGATCTTTTCATGGGTTTTTATGCCTGAAGCTTGATTTTGAGGATGGGAGGGAACAAATATCTTTGTTACTGAGCTCAGCTGTTGACAAAAGAGATTTCTTTGCCCTAATTAAGGCAATTTTTAAAATGAGTTAACCTATTCAGAAAATAATAATTCTCTGGAGTATTCAAGGTTCAGACTGAGCAACACACAGGAGCATCAAATGAAGGGTTGGATAAGAAAGATGCACTGAATAAGAAAGATCCACTGGGTGGCCTTCCTTGAATTGCCTTCGCTGAGACAAGGAACCAAAGGGAAACGAGGGAAAGCTTTTGTTAAAAACCCCTACCATGACAAAGCAGAGTTGTGCTAAGCAGCAGTTTGCTCACAGACTGTCAGGTAACCGAGAAGCCAATGCATTGCCCTCCATATGCCATGAATATACAGCAGCAAACCATCAGCCTTGCAACAACAGTCAACAAGAGGAAGAAACAGGAGTTGTCGGGTTAATACAAAATTAAATTCTCCAGTGCTTTCAGGCACACACAGAGAGGAATCCCAAGTCCTTGAAATATCTTGGTCAATGATATGTCAAACAATCACTGCTTTCAGAGGAGGGAAGTGATAACTATGTATTCTCTAAAAGGTGTTGTCCTTTACTATTGGTCTCTTGCATTTTTCGGTGCTTTCTCTTTTTATGTTCCTTTCACTGTGTTGCTTGCCTAACAGCATTTCAGTCTTCAGAACTCAGTTGAAATGTGACCCGTCAAATGCCAGCATCCTCTGTAGTGACCTAAATGTTGTGTGTCCTTTTTTTGCCTTCTTATTGCAAGAAGTCAAATTGTAATCAAATAACTATGCCTTCACAACATCTCCAGGTGGTTGCTTTTGTTTCCTCCGAGCCTGCACTGCATTTGGAATAATCTTCTCAAATCTTTTCTTAGCCCCATTAACTGGTGAGTGACAAAAAGCTATGCTCTGAAATACAATTTCTTACTTCATGAATACTAAGCTCTGTCAGAAACAGATGGAGGTTAGTTCTCGGGATGGAGGTGGGGGAAAGAAACAAAAAAACCACACCAGTAATTTTGTGATGCTCGATGTAACAATTCTTGGAAGACGCCTCCTTTCATATTTAAAATCATTTGCTATTTGAACAAGCTAGTTCATTTAGAATCACCCAACCAACGACGAACGACTTCTCTGGAGGATCTGACTGCTTCTCAGACTGCTTGCTCCCTAAGCACACATAGCAGAGTCCTTGGCAAAATCTGTTAATATAATTTTACCTCTTTGCCAGAAAAAATGCTAATCCAGTCCTAAGAGCGCTATTTAACTTTTGCTTCAGCTATAATATTGTCAATTTAAAAGGTGGTGGATTTTGGATCTCATAAGAAATCACATTGGATGGAGCATGAAATCTGGAAATCCAAGGATTTAAAAAAATTGGTTATATAAAATTCACTTTGTTTTTTTTTCTAACAGATGTTAGCCTTCTGAGCAGCTGACATGAGCAAAAAAGCAGTCCAATAATGCTGGGAAAGGTAAAACTGTGTTCAAGCACTAATGCTGCATTTTCTACACTTGGTACCCATTACTGTCCATAATACATATGTTTGCAATGTTTTCTGATTTCATTTACCCCCAATGTAAACTCCAGAGTAAATGTGTTATGAACATGATTATTTTGGCTTTGTCCCAAAGTAAGGGAAGAAAAGGATTTATCCTGCTATCTATTTTGTCCCTGTAACAACAACAAGGATTACTATCAAAAAATGATGGAGTGCAATGTTTCTGATTACACTAATAATAAACGCAAAATAAATCCTTCAATCTTACATGCACGTAAGCAGCAGAACAAATTTTCTTGTATGCATGTTAAACAGCAGTTTACTCCCTTTCTTTTCCAGACAGGTTTAGAAGGTAAGCTGATACAAGAAAATGACAGCTGAATTAGTAAAGTCTCTGTCTCCGTTATCTGTATCTGCCAAGGTTCTCATCTACTGCAGCGATAGGTACCTAAGATGTATTGCTATGTCCTTAATATTGTTGGTTATCCAGTATTACTTACCCAGCATCAAAAACATGCTTAATACTCTCATAAAAAACAAAACAGGATGTGATTCCAGCACAAATATGAATAATTTATGATTACATACTAGAGATGAACAAAATTCTTCTTTCATGTTCACAGAGGAGCTATTCTTGCACAAGCAGCAATGAATGTGCTTTAAGCTGGTCATCTCAAATACTTTAACTAGCAATAGTTTATTTTATACTGGATTTTAACACAGCGTACCACTGCTGGGACATAGCATTCCCCATCACATTCCTCAGTCTTTGAATAAGGAATTACAAACTTATCAGACAATGCTCTGATGATACCTTGTGCAGGAAGGACTAGTTATTCATATACATTTCCTGTGTACAAATGTAAGAGAACAAAATTAAATTCAATCCTGCAGTTAAATCTTAATGCAGCTTGTTTTCTTCTTCTTTTTTTCGCCCCCCCCCCACCTCCCAGGAATGATGCCTCAGGCAAGGCAAGTATATTTCAGTAACGGAAAGGATTAACATTTTCTAAAATTTCCAGTGTTTTTATCTAGTGCCTTTTCCTAAATTGCTAATGCTTCTTCAGCTATTAAAGTTGCAATGCCTTCCGTAAATCCACTTTCTGATTATGTGAGTTAAGCTATGCATTTGGGACCAAAAAATAAAAAAGCCTGAGCGAGTTATGTCACAAATTGCCTCTAGTGCTTCAAATTTAGACTATCAAATACACAGGCACGCTGTTCAGGATTGTTCCAGCATTAAAATAAGTATTTGTCTGAGGCCTTTAGAGCTGTAAATGAATTACAATCCTTTTGCAGGTGAGATAAGGTTTGTGAGTGGGAGTAGCATCTTTTATTGGATCAACCCCTACAGTCGGAAAAAGTAGACAGGAAGAGCTTGTATGCCAGGAAGATTATCTCCTTTTTCCCATTGTACTACTTTTTCCAGTAAAGACCTGCAAATTTTAGCTCACCCATGTCCTTTGACCGTCACTGTGAAAACCATAGCAACGCAATGCTTTTTAGAAGCAACCTGCAAGCTAAAAATAAATAAAATTAAATTATAAAAAACAAACACTAGAGGACATCTTCAACCTGCAATGTTTTTGAACTTCTTCAACTTTGGCAGGTACACTGAGGTTACGGTAGGACTATTCAGAACAAGTCTTCACAAAATAAGGCCTGTGTACTGCACTGCCAAGAACAAAAAAAAAACAGCTTTTTTCTAGGTTTTCTTCTTCTTCTAGTAACACCAGAGGACAGGAGGGGAGAAAATTGGTCTCTGCAGAGCAGGCTTTTGTGAGGCTCCCTGCATAATTTTGCCCTGGATGGATGGATCTTTTTAGGAAAGGCAATACTGGCAGACATTTCTATACCCTTCACGCTTCTGTACAGGATTTGGAAAGTACTCATTGTTCGTACATGTCATGTGTGGTATTTGACAATAACATTTTTCTCTTAAAAGTTAAGAAGCTGCACTGTATCCTTCATTTCTTCCACATTGCTCTGTTCTTTCTTTAACTCTGTTTATTTTCTTTTTCTAGTCTCCATCCCCATGTTTTCACAATTTTGTCTGCTTTCCCATGAGCAAAGTTGCTACTGTATTGGTTAATATATCTTTAAAAGTGTCAGGGATTTTTGTCTCCAGGACCGTCTTCTCATTTCTCCTGAATGTATTTTGCTTTTTGTCCCAGAAGCATAGAAAGTAAAACAAAATTGAAGTGCAGTGGCATAATTAGGCCACAATTTTATTAATAAAAACCATCTGGGAACAACTGTTAATAACTTGTGCAGGATAGGTCACAGTCTCTTCCCTAATTGTTTTTACCTGCTGCAGGGCTATTTCCTCCTTCCCTTCCACCCTCCTCCCTGCCATGCAGAGATCTCCTCCCTTGCTCCTTTCTATAGCTACTCCCCAGCCTAATGTTCGTGCTCTGTGATCACGTAAGGACTAGGAAAAGTAGATTTTTCCCTTTTATTGTTCTCTGATGTGATTTGGCTTTGTCAAGCAAGCGATGAGGTTGTCATCAGCTAAGAGTCTGAAGTGGCTTTCTGTCACCTCCTGAAATGGGCTAGTCTGAACTTACTCTTTCTAGTGAGTGAGCCAGCTTCCTTGGAAAAGCAGAAAAATTCACCTTGTCTCAATCAATCCAGTGATGGAGGAAAATCACCCAAGGCCTCAAGATGTGGTAATGACTGCAGCAGCCTAAAAACCTATCTGGATACAAATTCCAGTGTAATCCAGGCACGAGGGGCTTTCACAATTATGCTGTTTTCTACCTTCTTTGTAATTCTTGCGCCAAATGCCTGTTTGAGTTTTGTCAGAGCCAAGTAAGCAGTGTTTTCTTGAAGTCAAGTGAAGGAACACCCCTCTTGGTTGTGGTGAGGTGAGTCTAGGACAGAGAAGTAGCCCGGGGGAAAAACAGGCACCAGCTGCAGCTGGCAGCTCTTTCCAGTTGCCCAGCATCCCTGTCTACACACGTTTTGCTGCACCCACAGCTCTGTAGGAAAGAGGAAGTGGGCTCAAACCCTGGAAAACTACTTTTTCTCAGAACAAAAATGTACGGTTTCAGCAGCTGATGTTCTGAATCCTCATCCCTAACAAACCCCCAACAAGCCCCGTGAAAACACAGGACTAGTGAAGTTAATGAGAGAGAAAGCTTGCCTGGTTTTGTAAATATGCCCTTTCTTAGACGGAATTGCACTGTGCTACAGTCTGTGCAAACTAATATGGAAAGATTGCAAGTTAAGTAGTAAGAACAGGGGAAGAGAAACATGAGAAAAAAGCAGTTTGACCGAAGCTGTGTAGGCAGTCAGTGGTAGAGCAAGAACTAATACCCTCAGATTCCTAATTCCCAGTCCTTTCCTCCTGTCATCTGAAAATGCTTTATTTCAGGCACTTGCTATTTGCTGGTCTCAGTGGGTCAAATTGGACCAGAACATTTCAATGAAAAACAATCATTTTTATGTTCCAAGGATCACACTGAACAATCTTGCAGCTGAGGTTTCTTAGGTAATACGTAGCTGTTATATGGAATGAAAGTTTGCTGTAAGTGCTTGCTGCTGAAATGTAAGAGTGAAAGATGACTTTGGAGAGCCTCAGGAGTAGCTCAGGCAATGTATGTCCTCCCACAGATAGAACAAGGAAATTACATAGTCAGGGACAAGGCAAAAATCATAACTGTTTTTTATTGGGCTCTGTCCTCTATTTGTTAGGATTATTGCCTTCACTGTCGTCAAGCTGTAAATCTGTTTTTTCTCCTTTACACTGTAATTACAATCTTGTTTGGTGAAGTAATATTGTTGGGGCTGAAAAAATATCCTCAAACCCTCCCAGTACCACTGGCTTAAAGGGAAGAGATACTTTCTTTAACTAACCTTAATAATATATTTTGCTCCTAATAATATAGCATGGCAGAACAATCTAAAATGTACGGCTGCAGTCTTTTTGTAATAAAACCAAGAGATTTAATTGAACATCTATCCTGGAGCATTCTTTTATTCTCTGATAGAACATTACATGTAAAAATACCAGGATGCTATTTAAAAAACAAGATGATATTTCATTCAGGCTGTGGGGTTTTCTCCATGCTGTGTGTATTCCAAGGTCTGCAAATGATGGCATGATTGTAAAACTATCATTATGATGAACAGATTGTGTTAATAGGTATTTAAGAATATTTATGCTGGATTGACTAAGTTAAAAACTTTAATTGGTCAGAGACAGTTGGGTGATGATACCCAGGGAGTCCTATTAGCACTGAATTGATGAAGCAGCTTATCCTTGCAGTTGATGGCAATCCCCATAGTGAAGAAAGCTGAGAGGTAAAACTCCCACTTTAGATTTATGATCCTAAGCAGTACAAGCCACACTCAATTCTGCATGGTCTGAATTACAGATCTCTATTTAACAGGACAACCTAGACCTGCTGTTACAATTGTGTCTATGATTACAACGCTCTCGCGTGTGCATTGCATTGTAATGCAGTGATTTATGCCATACCTTTTTGCTTAAGGCAGTAATAGATCAGTACATATATGAAAGCCAGAGGAAATTGTTGTGTCTCATTGCTTGAGAGAACTTTCCTTAAAAGATGCAAGTGAGACTCTGAGAAGTTTCTCCCTACAATCACTCAGCAGTAACTTGCATGCAAGAAGTTTTTCTTTGGGCAGAATGTGTTATTCCTGCACTAGGTGCAGATACTGTGCTATTCAGTATCTCTGGAATCTTCAACCACATTTAGGAGCACACAGCTCCAAACTGCACCAAGCAGCCGAGTGAACTGCATCTCACTCACAGAGAATGGGCAGTGTAGCCACCTTGAACCTTCCTTCTTGGCACTCCTCTAGTCCAGGCTTATGTAGATCTGGGTTTATAAATACAACCTCACACATGCTGAAGCACTACACATTCCATTAAGAGCCCTTTGCCTCTCTCCTTCCCTCAGGTATGTCCAGCAGCAACAAGAGCTGGGGCTGTGGAGCGATAGAATTTCCAATACATTTCTGGAGTCTTTCCCGGGGAGACTTTTCAAAAGCAGAGCATGTGCCCCACACTTTCTGAAAATAAATACATAAATGAGTCCTTTGGTTACCTTAGAAATCTGAGTTCTTTGGTTGCCTTAGAAAAGTTATCATAAAAGTCAACTTACCCTTCCACAGCAGTGAGTAACTTCCTTTAAAGGTGACCTCTACCGTTACGAGCCAGGTGACACTGAAAGCTCCAGGGCTCTCAGGACAGGCACTCAGTCACCATTTCCCACACTGTTTCTCTTAATACCTCAGATGTTAAAAGCTGCTAGTTCGATGTGACTGATGGCAAGAATTAGTTGTTCAGCCTCTGCTGCACTGGCTTGCCTTTTGCTGAATACAAGTCCAGACATCTAGGGAACACCACACCAATCCCCACCACTGACAGTCACGTCCAAAGTGTGGAAAGATTATCAGGCTGCACCAAGCTAGGCTAGATGGACATTTGCATGGCATGAGGTAGACCTACTAGTGACACCTTAAATGAATACACTATACAGGCTTGCCAAATTTCTCAGCAAGATTGTTCCGTCTCGGTTACTACAGAAAAAGCATTTGACAATATTTTGCTAAAATATAATAAAGGAAATTTTGGGTTGAAGTTGCTTTATTCACTAATATCTCATTAACTCTGGCCAAAAGCAGAGTTCCTTGTTTCCTTGTTATATTTGACAAAACCAGCTGCAGGATACCTCCACTCATGCTTATCATCACTGTTAGGACTATTAATTCACTGCAGAATATTTTAATGTACTATAACATTTAGAAATGGCATTTGGATGTGCAGTAATACTATTTTGCACAATTAACCTCTGGTTCCCTTCCACATAAGCCTGTTCTAAAGAAATATCAGTTATGCTGTGTTATTTCCAAATTACATTGGGTTTTGTGCCTTTTTCCTAATAGGTTGCCCTTTCCTTAGAGAGTAGTAGCACACATTGAATTGTAATAACATTTTATTGTCCTTGCAACAAAACAGTATAAATCACAGAGATAAAAGGAGATGATCTCATTCCCCAGCCCTAGAACAGACATCTCCTGACCACAGTTTTTAAAATCCTGTTCTAGATCCACATATTAGTTTTGCAAACAAAAGGAGACAATATAAAGAAGGAAATCTTTCTCCTTGAAAATTAAAAAAAAATCTAAATAATTCCACCTTAAAACTTGTGACAAAGACCAACAGGGTCATTGTAAAACAGAACTATGTTTCATTTTTGTTGCTCAACAAATGGGAACTAGAAGATTCTGCTAGAGTGTAGAACAGAGGAAAAGTACGCAAGATGTTTGATAAATTTCATCTGAGCTATAGAAATTCTTTTTCTAGAATGGGTACTTTAGACTTATAGAACTCGAAAAGTATGGGATGGTTTTAAAATCTTAGAGAAACAAGCTTTTTTAAATTTCATAAGAATAGTGATGTGTCACTAGAACTCCAGCTCTGTTACAGAGAGGTGAAGGCTACCACTTAAATGTAAAAAATTTTCAGAGGAGGAATACACCATTTTAGTTTATTCAGGATATGGTGGGTGAAATTTTTAATCTCATTTACTAATCTCACTAGTGAGGAGTAGCAACAGAGTCACATACCAATTTTAGCTGATCTCACAGATTCATCCTTCTGGTGGAGTGAACAAGAAAAAGTAGTTTTTGAGACCTCTTTGATGACTTACTATTTTGGAGTTTCACTCTGTCAAAATGCACAAAACACTTTACATAGGTAGGAATTTAACTTTTTTAATATAGGTGTTAATGTTTTCTTTGAAGAGCCAGCATCTCGTCAAGAAGGAGAAACTCTCTATTAGACTCTACAACAAACAGGTCTAATTCTGCTCTTTCTTGCTAACATATTTTTAAATTAGAGTAACATATCTGGCTGTGTTATTATCTCAATTATAATTATGTATCTGAGATCAGCCCAACTTATTTTTCCAATGTTTTATGCTACTAAAAGGTATAGATTTGGCTTAGTCAAATTATGCTTTCTGTTGTTTCATGCATAGCTTCAGCTGAAGACAGTCAGAGTTGTATTTGTGCATCTCATTGCAGAATTTGGCCCAAGGGTTTAGAACTCCTAATATTTACAAAACAGACTGTGTACAATTTGCTGACACAAATGTATAGCTTTAATACTGCAAGGCTTTAAAAATTTATATTCATGCCTAGATGCAGGATAAGAGTGGAAGTGAAATGAGTAAAATCTGCTTTTTACATTGCTTATTTTGTGTTAGAATGATACAATTTGGCAAACTGGTCTCATCTGGTTACCTCATTGTCCCGACTTTCATCCAAAGTTACAAAGTTTTTCATGAGGCCATGCTCTTAATCCTCCCTGCTTCTTGCTAGATTTTCTAATCTTGGACTGTTATGTTCAATCACGTGTGAACACATTTCTCTGGCATTTGAGCTGCACAAAATCTTTTGTGTGTGGTTTCAAACAAGCTTTAATGCACCGCCAAGTTGTTCAGTTTATTCAGCATTTCCAAATGGTGAAAAAGAAGTTCATAAAGCAAGGAAGAATTGTTCCAAGGGAATTGTTTATAGAAAAAGGCAGAGGTTCAAAAAATTATCAACAGTTTTGCCCTCTGATATACCTGGGAGAACATTTGGATTTGCCTCAAGTAACCAAGAGAAGAATCTGGGCTTATAAATTCAACCACAATAAAGAAAGCTGTCTAAGGTTTTGATTTTGCAGAGCACAGATTTTGCAGAGCACAGATGTGAACTGCTGCACAAAGGCAAGGTTAAAAGAAATGCATAGGATGGTCAGTGTGGGAGAACTAGTCCAGCAGGAGAGGATGTATGCTGGATGGCTGCCATGCCTCTGTTGCCTAGCAGGAAAACTACAAGCAGCTCAAATATCTTTGTTATACTGACCAGTGGACTGGAGCTCCCGTGGCATCATAAATGCCCATTGCTTGCCCGTTCATATGATTTCAGCCCTCAGTACTCCTGAATAAAAGCAACTGGGGATGGAAAGGCTTACTTTGTTTTCTCATGTGGGACATCGCACAGCAGCTCACTCTGGTCCTTCAGACCATCTGCTCACACGAGGACAGCGCAATTTGGTGCACCACATTGAATCACAGTTTAGACTCAGAAAGGGGGCTTGAGAAATTGGGTGAAGGCTGCACCATGGGCACGGTGGATGGCCTTGGGCAGGGTACTTTGTGCAGTTATCTACTCCACCACAAAGCAGATATTGCCTGATGCTGAACCCCACAGGCAGTGTTTCGCACTGATGCAGATGAGGAGAGGCAGTACGAGATGGCAGCAAGGTGAAACCCCAATGCTTTGAGGCTTCAGTATCTGTTCTCTGTAATGGCATCATAAATTCATGCAGATACGGGAAAAAGCATCCTACCAGCTGGATAATCTGAATTCCAGAGTAATATCATCCATTCAGTATGGATGCATTTTTTTTCTCTGGACTCATCCACAGGAAAAAGACTAAAAAAAAGTCTGGCATGTTTTCATTCCCTAAAATTCTCTTTGTATTAATTTTTTTTTCCAAGGCTCATTAGAGCTATTCCTCTCTCTTATTTCCCTCCCCTCTTACTCACCCTTTTATCACCCACTCTACCCACCTATCTTGCTTTTCACATTCCTCTTCCATTTTCAGACATCCTCTCTTCCCGTGGCTTTGGCTATCACTTCTGAAGAGCCTGGAGCATGTCCCTGGGGTTGGCTTCTGAGCAGTGAGCTCCAGTGCTTCAGTAGGGTGACCTGCCAGTAGTTTTAGGCTTGACTGAAAAATCAGCAAGTAACATGAACACGATAAGATTTTTGCTTTGCTCCTTTATACACATAGTCTGGGACTTGAATCCTTGGTGGTAATGCAGCACAGAGGTTGAGTGCATGTGCAGAGGAAAACAGAGAATTTATCTTCAAATACAGTAACTCACACAGAAGAAATAAACACAACTTTTGCACTATTTGCTGGAAAGAAAATAGACAGAAAAGAAAATCAACACAAAAGAGATGAGTTAGGCACAGAGAATAATCTGTGGACTCTGTTGCAACCATGGAGCTGAGTTCGGCTAGCTTATTGGAAAGAAAGAAGGAGGAAAAAAATAGAACTTGTTCTGGTATAGAAGAGTCTCTCATGCTGCTAATCAATTCGGTAGCCAAATTTGCTATTGTGATCTGATGGTTTAGCTCTGCCAGCTCTTGTAATTATCTCTATTCCCAGTCTCCATTAGTGGCCTTTTCAAAGGATATGAGTTTTCACAGTGTCAGACTATGCCATGCAGTGAATACCGCACCATCAGTGCGTTACAAACATAGTACAGCATAAATGATTTGCAAATATAGCCTCTTGCGACAGTAGGTGGAACACAACGTCTGTGTGTTCCTAGGCCTCGGGGTTGTGGTTTCCTAATGGGTGACCTTTCCTCCCTTCATAGTCTTTTCCTCACAGATTATGATGTGGCAGTTCCAGGCTACCTCATTAGCTATGAGAAAATTAAAGCGTATGAAAAGATGAGGAGGTCATTCAGATATCTAGAGCTGACAGGTAGCACAAAAGTGCCAGAAGAGCCAGGGGACTCCAGCCACGCATTTACGCTGCTTACCATTCCCCCAAACAGCATCTCACAAGGTGCTGTTGCAAGAGAAGGGCATCAGAGCAGCCCCAACACAAGCACACCACAGTCTTTGGTATGGGTCTAACAAGTGCTGCCACATTGGAGCAGTGTTTTCAGATGTAAACAAAACTTACAGAAGCCGCATGACAGAGCTGTTGTTGAAAGAGCTGCTGTGGCTGAGGGTGAGCAGGTGGTATAATGATTGAAGGCAAAATGAAATGTCTGCTTTGACTACAGGGATATGTGCTGTTTTCCCAGGAACTAAAATGTGGCTCGGAGACCTTTTAAGTGCAGGCACACTTGCCAAGAACAGTGGTTAAGAAATGCAACATCACATACAATATTTAAGTAATTAAACATAACATTTGAGAAAATAAGAAACATCACACTAAAAATTCAAAGCAACTTCTTTTTTTAAAAAAAGAAACACAAGACTGAGAGACCAGATGATTCCCGAGAGAATCTGATGATTAACTGGCTAAATCAGGACATCTGCAGGATGTAAGAATAATAGAAGGAAGCGGGAGTTTTGGCTACCACTTTTATAATTAGCAATTGTAATGATCTTAGCGGTGTCCTCCTGAAAGAACTTGAATATTCATGTTGAGGCACAGCATTCTGTTTCAGCGCTTTTGGTAACTGTAGCCACTTGCACAGAGTCAAGCACACACTCAAATCAGGAAGTCAAAATGAGTGCTCCAAATACTTTCTGTCGGAAATTATAAGGAAAGCTGTTATTTGCATGCAGTAAGATGGGGAAGAGAAGCATAACATCCAAGAGCTCCCTTAGCATTTTCAGTTTCCTAAAAAATCATCCTTTTTTTTCCCCCTGCAGATTAAATTCAGACTTGACCCAAGGAAATGCAAAATACATATGAATCTGTAAAGTTAGATTTCATAATGTCAGGTCAGACAGTAGCCAAAAGCACCCTAAGTAGCAGCTACTACCTATAGAAAGCCAGGCATTCATTCACTCTTCCTGAATGGATGCTAAAATTTCATAACAACCTAAGCTGAGCCTGTAGGTCTTACAGGGTTCTTTGTGGTCATACTTAATTAGTAGTTCAGTGGATACTCTGACTGCTTCTCAGTTTTATCACCTTCGTGAATAAAGCAGATACAAGCCTGACCAATTTCCTATATTTTTTCTCTGTGTTCTTGCCACAAAGGAACAAAGACGTATGAGATGCCTCATCTTTACAGAGAACCATTTAGATCAGTCACTCTCCTGAGAAGCTGTAGAAAGAGGGACCCCCATCTGCCCGCTGATTGATTTGGAACACTCGAAAGATTGCATATGTCCAGGCAAATTGGGGTGATTTGAGGAGAAATCAATTTCTTTGCTTTGTTTAGTCACTGGAACATGAAAGCTCAAACAGGCTCATGTCCATTCGAGTGTGTGCACCTGTGTGCTTTGACTGTGGGCACTAGGCAAAATGTGCAAACCCCGGTTAATGACTGACATGCACTAACAAGCATCATTATGCCTGTGAATTGCTCTTGGGCAACTGAACTGTTTAGGTCTATCCAGGACAAGAAGGAATTAATTAGCAGAGATCCAAAAGGCAGTGATCCAGGTGCACCCCACGTCCAGACGAGTGGGCTAGCAGCTGCAGTGTGGTATCTAGGGCAGAACCAGACTGCTAGGCTGCCTCCTAGAGAGCTTTGTAGGCTGCTCAGGTCATATTCAGGCTTTCTATCAGTCAGGGATGAAACTGATTTATCTTCCTGTGCTTAAGCAATGCAGTGGCTACCCACAAAAAGGCTCTTATTATCATCAAAATCCTACACTGACAATGAATACATACTTTTTCTTTTCCCCTGCTTAATATGGAACTATGTGGTCATACAGCTTCTCCTGGGTCTCCATTTTCCACTTCATCTATGGTTTTTGTTGGTTCCTTGAACATGAAATTGCTTCAGTTAGAATGCATTCTTCAGATAGCACCATGCCCTATGAGGTGCACTGTGAGGAGATGGGTCAGCTTTCAAACACAGTGAAGATTTCAATGGCTGCATGTTCCCCTGGGTGCGTGTTTCTTGTCCAAGCATCTGTTTGCCAGGATTAAAGAGGCACTGCTGATGGTTTGCCTTCACAAGCAATCTGAGTTGTGACGCAGTTGGCTCCAGCAATGCTCTGAACTTTGGATAGCTGTTGCATTAATTTAACTGCTTGTCTCCACTTCAGCTTTCAGTCTAGGGTTCATTTCCATCACTGTCAAGATGCTCCTCAAGTTCCATCAGTGCGAAGTTCAAGTACCTAGAGGTCCCACTCTTACCCTGGGCTGGCCTCCAAATCTTCCAGGTGCTGAAATGTTTTTAATGCTAGTACACAACATGTCTTTTCAAAATTCCTCTATCCGGATCAAGGGAGTGCTTTAGTAGCACAGCAAATATCACTGAAGGTCCTCTCTCTTTTGTGCATGCAGCATATTATATTGGGTTCATTTAGTACAGCATTAAAAATCAGCCTATGTAGCCAAATACACCCAAAGTAAATAAAGCTTACCATGTATTAAAAAAAGGTAAAATATGACAGAAGTACACTCAGCAAGTTCAAAAAATTAATGCTTTATTGAAGGCTTTCATGTCACAAGCCATTGTAGACCATTCTTCATATTAAGATCACAAGAACCCTTTTGGGCCCTGGTGTGTGTACCTGTGTGTATGAAGGTGCCTTGCCTGGCAGGGAAAAGAGCCTTTGCTTTAGTTCCTTAATCTTTGGCATTGAATTTTGGACAAAATTTTTATAGATAATGAGTCATTATCTATGTTCATTAGCTGTTCATGCTGCAACTTAATACTCAGCCTCAAAAACCTACTTTATAAAGTCCAGACATTTGTGTGGAGAGGAAATGTATGCAAAACAGACCAATGTCAGAGGCAGCAACTGCATGAAAATCCCTTTTCCAAACACATTAAACCCAAAGTTTTTATTTGCTCATATTTTCAGATACACATTTTTCATTTTTTTTGTTTGTTGAAGACTTAGTTTTAATTATACAGTAAATGGAGTTCAGTGTTTAGGTCTAACTTGTACATTTTGGAGTGCATTCATCTACACATATCCACAAACGGCAGCAGTTGGACTCCTGAATACTGATGTGATGATAGCGGAAGAACTAGCTCAGGGACCACGTTGCCAGTTCCTGTATTACATGACAGTCAGTGAGTAAACAAATTAGCAAGAAGGGGGTTTTTTGAGGGGGAGGAGAGGGGTTTGGTTTAGGGGTTTTTTTTTGTTTTGCTGTTGTTTTTTTAAACTGAATATTTATGCAGAGAAGGAAATAATCCAGAATTTGCACGGATGGTGAAAAACCTATGAAATATCTTACTTGCTTTTAGATGGATTAATCATGGCCTATAAAGGCCATCTGAACAGCAACCACAATATTCACTGAGGCCTCTTGTCCCCCAGACAGCTGCTGGCTTGGAGATCAGAGGGAAGGAAAAGGAGGAGCATCCTGTCTGCACACATTTCCCCAGAAGAGAAGGTTTGCTGGCAAAGCCAGGAAAGATGCTTTTCAGTGATAGCTCCAGTGTTTATTGTTTCATACAATATGGCCAGGCTTCTGGAAAGCAATATCTAGGTATAAAGGTATTGTCTTATAGCAATGGATATTGAATGGATCTGAGCTGATAAATGGCTTTTCCTTTGTGTAGGAAGATGAAATAATTCCCAGAATACACTGCCCAATAACATCTTTATGCATTGAATACTTGCAAGGAGATTGTGTTATAAAGCTGCAACAAAGTGCCACCGGTCTCTTGGATTACTTAATCTGGGGATGCTGAGGGTGTTCACAATTCCACACATGCAAAGACGCAGCAAGCAAAGATTGATGTTTAGAAGGTAGCTCTCTAAATAACAGGATAGTTTTTAGTACAGGATTTTGTTGCCGAATTTTTTGTATTGCTATTTGTCTGCTCTCCTCTTAGCTCAAACACTACAAGACAAAAAAAGCAAGAGAAGTGACATCAAAGACAGATTTTTTTAAGTGCTATGACACTGATTCATGAACAATCCTGATATCACACAGCTCATGGCCAGACATAAAGGCAAGGGAGACATAAGCCCTGAATCTGAATTTCAACAGAGAGTTACTATTACATGTAACGTATGGATAATGTAAAAAAAAAAAATTAAAAAAAGCGCCAAGGAATATGACAGGATTACTATACTTATGCACCAAAAAAGATATGGGGTGACTCAAAGTATAACAAGATTCCTCAACCCACTTACAGCTCACTGTGTAAAAAATACAGGAAAGCTGATCAAACAGTCCCTTATCTGAACAACTGCTCTCAGATCTCAAGGCACATCAAGTGAGCTTATCTGCTACTGCAGGATGGCTCATCATCTGGGCCACCAGAATTACTGGGAACCTCCACCTCAGCCCAGAGCTGCCATGAGGGTTAAGGTGAGGGTGAGAGTTCAGAGAGCCAGAAAAGCTACAGCTCCAGGGACACTGGGCTAGCAAAAGTCATGCCAAGGATAGCGTAGCACCGCACCAGCATTGCCCCATCCACACACAACTCATCTGCGCTAAAGATCTTTCAGGAACGCCAGCATATATAGGGTAGGCTGGTACAGAGGACATCAGGTTTAGGTTAGGACACAGGGTCAACTCCCTCAACATGTTTCTCATCTGGGTAAGCCATGCTATTGAGGATCTCAGCCTTAGAACTAAGCTGCAATTAGGGTTCGGGTTAGGGTTCAGAGACCCCCAAAGCCGGTATCTCCAGATGTGGGGCTCAAAAAGGCATGCCAAGGGGAGGATAGCACTGCACCAATATTACTGCCTCCACACCTTTCTTATCTGGGCCACCCATGGTGCTGGGGACATCAGCCTCAGCCCAGAGTTGCTATTAGGATTAGAGTGAGGGTTAAGAGAGCCACAAAGTCTACAGCTCCCAGGACAATGGCACTGTAAAAGCATGCTGAAGGGAATGCTGTACCAATGTTTTTCCTTATGCACCATTCTCCTATGGGTCAAACATGATGCTTACTTGGCTTGCCCTGCTTACAGCTGTGCCATTTGGTGTTCCATAATCCTGGAAATTACTGTTCCTGTCGCAGAACACAGGATTTTTTCTTGGTTGCCTTCTTTTTTTAAAAAAAAACCACAACCAAACCCAAACATGATCTGAAGAGGTCTTTAAACCCCTTGCTGCTTGACAGATGCTTTCCCCCTTTGCTTGCATGCATAGTGTCTTCCTGTGAGTCATCTCACTTATTCCCATGCCTGCTGGCATTTTGACCTCTTTAAGATACAGCTTTCTTGATTCTCTCACTATGACTCCTGTCTTTTACACCTGTTTCTCAGTCAGCACTGCCAAACAGGGAAAGCAAATGACTTGCCTGATTGCCCAAAGCAGCCTGGCGTCCCTTCCCGTGTCTCACTAACAGGTATGCAGTGCTGCTCCCTTAGCCTCCTTTTCTCCAGGAGGACTTTTCTAGATTGTGTCTACCTTGAGGTCACCAAGCATGAGCTGGCTCCCCTCCAACTCTTCCATTGCATCTGGCAGATGGACTGGCACTCCCCAGGACCTCCAGCAGTACCCCCTTGCATCCTCTTGGGGAGCCTACCCCATTAAACAGTGTCTCTAAGTGCATATTAAATAGCCCTAACTGCATGACCAAGCTGCTGAACAACCTGCAAGGCTTCTCATTCCTTATACTGGACCTTCCCCTTCTCTCCCAGAAGAGGAATAAAGCAGTGCTGGCTCATGTGGGGATTGCCTATTTTCCCACTGACTGTGAGTATTTCGTAAAATCTTCTTTCATACGAAAAGATTGTTTTTTTCTTACTAGAGTGGGGACCACTCTAGTAAACTGTATTGGGTTTGCATGCCAAGGTTTTGGTAATGGCTGGAGCATTTGACAAGGGGTAGTGGTTTCTCTGAGAAACTGCCAGACGCTTTCTCAGTGTCCACTAGAGCCTATGACAGCCAGCTCCAAGATAGACATGCTGCTGGCCAAGGCTGGGCCAAACAGAAATGGTGGTAACATATTTAAGAAGGAAAAAAAAAGTTACTGAGCAGATGTAATTGCGGCCAGGGAAGAACAAGTGAGAACACGTGAGAGGAACAGCCCTGCAGACACCAAGGTCAGTTAAGAAGGAGGCAGAGGAGGGGTTCCAGGCCCTGGAGCAGAGACATTCCCAGGTCACTGCACCACTGGCAGGGGAGAAGGTAGAGCTTGAGAACGAGGGAGGGGAGAAGGGAATGTGTTCTTAAGATTTATTTTACTTCTCTTATTAATAAATTCATTTAATATCTCAAGTTTTGAGTCTGTTTTGCCCATGAGAGTATTTCATGAATGATCTCTCCTGGACCTTATCTCAACCCAAGAACCTTTGTTATATTTTCTCTCTCTCCTGCCCTACTGAGAAGGGGAGTGATAGAGCGGCTTTGGTGGGTGCCTGGCATCCAGCCACGGTCAACCCACTACATGCATACAGCTGCTTCCTTGTAATATCTTGATAAGGGGTATTTTAGATCTGGGAATGCTCATTTACTGTAGCAGAAATACCAATAAGGCATCACCTTGGGTAACGGTCATAGCAATATAGGTCAGTGGGTGAAGCAAGAATACTCATGGATAATTTAACTCCCTATATGGGCACACTTTGGCCAGGCAGTGAAAGAGTACTTTAACTAAGGAGAGTCCATTGACTCTAAGATAGTTTTCTGCACAGACAAGAAGAAGATTGACATACCATGGTCACTGGAATAATCTTTTGCTTCTCAAATTGGCATAATTTAAGAGCAAGGGAATGCGAAGGGAAAGCACCATGCCTGACAGTAACTTATCTAAGAGCTCAGTTGGGAGAATATGTGAGGGTAAATACTTTTTTTCAATGCATTTGCCTCTTTTCCATTTGGAAATTGTCCATAAACAAGTCTACTTGTCATTCAGAATGATTTACATTGAGTGAAAGTTAAGTTTAGGCCCATTCACAGGCAGCTTATTGTAGGTTTTCAAAAAAAGAAATTCAGTCTGATCCAATTTAACACAGAGATCACAAGGCGTGTCTTCTTGCCTCAATTGGATAATTCTTTGATTTAGTTTTTTGATGTGAATATCAATTATTCATTTGAATATTAACATTCTAGTAGTACTTGATGCTATTATACTAGTATATGCTGTTTCGGCAAATATTTCTGTACTGATATTACTTGTGAGAAAATTTATGGCGTGAAAATTAAAATCAAGGAAATGTAGTGTTCCTTTCAAAATACAGATGAATATTCATATAAGCATTACAGTGTTTGCCTCTCTCTGATGTTTAGTGTTGCTCATTCATCCAAAGTTGGAAGGATATAAGCTGAGACGTGATACTTCAAGAGAGCAGTTAAATGAGGAACTGGGGAGATTAAGTTATAAGCTATAAAATGATTGTAAAACTCCTGGACATTTTGGGGCCGCAAAGCCTTTTTCAAAGCTGAGAGAATATACTACTGGGTGTAATGCAAGCAAAATGTAGAAAACTAACTCAGAAAACAGGACATTCAGATGCAAATTACTTAAAGATCCCTCGTCCAAAAGTACCTTGCAAACAGTAGTATATGGAGCATACTGAGATAACAGAAATTTCAGTAACTCTAATTTTTCATCAACTGTGAGGGCCTACTTCTACGGTGACAACATGCAGAAGTCTAGATTGATGTCTGAGACAAGAATGGGTGGATCAAATGCTTTATAGGAAAAAAAATTCTGGGGAGAAAACGATATGTCCAAATATCTCAGTATGCTGCTTTCACTAGAGGTGACTAAGTTGACCAACCAGGACCACAGTCCTAAAGGCAAAGCCACTCAAAGAATGTACTGACCTTAATGTTTTGAAGTATTTGGTGGTTTTCTGTTTGCTGGTCTCTGTTTTGATCTTCTTTGTTTGCTTCTGCCCAGAATAAAGTGTTTGGGGCAGTCTTACAAAAGCAAAGGGGTTATGTGAATCTCACAGAAATGTGAAGAGGTTTGGCTAAGTCAAAGACAATAAGATTTTACCAGGGTTGCACTCTGGAATTGTCAGCATTTTGAACCCAAGTGATAAAGGTGAAATAACTGTGTAATTAAACACTTGGTTAAACATCTTTGAAGCCAGCAGCTGGACGAACGTCTAATCACAGTTCTCCACTTCAATATAGTTGCAAGAAAACCAGTGGGTAGCTCTGATTTCCCTTACATATCTGGGGGAATTGATACCATAGCATTTTCACTTCTACACCCCAAAGATATAGCACAGGCAGGCAGGAGCAGAGATGGCTTACTCCTTGTTCTGCTGGAAATTTTATGTATCTGCAGGAGAAACTGCTGCAAGGACAGAGATGCTGAAAAAAGGGAGGAAGCAAACAACAGACTAACAAAGAATATATATGTTAGGTATAGAAGGACAGGTAGAACAGCTTCAGAGAAAAAACCCTGAGAACTTTTGGGTTGGGTGCTAGTTCAAAGACATTAATTTCTCACTGCCCTGTGCCTTTTGTTGTTGTTCTTGCTGTTGTTGTTGTTTGAATCCTGCTGTAGCCAGGGAAAGTAGATTAGAATGCATAACAGCTATCTAGTTTCAACATGAATTTCCATTCCTACCAAATAGCACTTCAGTTGACTGTTTGGATGAGCATGCAAGCTAACCTCTTTGGAAACTCAGGGAATTGCAACTGCTGTCCTCCACAGAAAAGAGCCATAAGAAGCCATTAATCTCCTTTATGTAACCAGGCAGGTGATGTGAAAATTTCCAGATGGTGTGTTTGGACATCATTCTGCACTGAATTTAGGATGAAAGTGCCCCAGGCCTCTTGTTCACTCGGTGTTTCATCAGCTGACATTTTGCTAACTGCTTTTTCACCACACTGAGTTAAATTTGCAATAAACTAGTCATTCTTCTGGAGATCAGATACATTAAAAATAAAAATAAGGATCTTCTGAGATCCAAAGATGTAGGCGTTTTTTTCATCCTATGGATTTCTACCTGTATCTCTTCTCTGTCCTTTCCCTGAGGTTTCTATTTCTCACCCCTCTATTTAAGTCTGAGGGGTGCAGGGAAAGCTATCCTTTCATATTGTCTCTTCACACAATAAACACTGGATGAAGTTCATACTGCAAGCGTTGGCAGTAGAATCACTCACTCCCTAGCAAAAGAGATTAAAAGTGTCTCTTGGCACATCCCATCAGGGGACTTCTTTTATCTCTTGAATCAACAGAAGCTTTGGATCAACAAAAAGAACGGAAGGAGGTGTCTGTTTTACCTCATGCCAATCTATCCTACTCTCCATATCCAGAAAATTGTTCTTTAGCTCTCTGAAGGGTACTCGGCACTTGGGTAACCATTTCTTTCTGCTTTATCTTGACAGTACAAACCAGAGTAACAATAACCCTAGGATGCAGAAGAAATCAAAACCACCTATGCTTTTATTATTATTATTTTCATATACATGATATATCGTATTAAAAATCCACATGCTATGTCATGTTATCAGATGTGAAGCAGAACCCTTCTTCAAGGTTATGTTTAGTATCTCTCAAATGCAGCTTGTAATCAGAAACCTCTGGCTGTCCAGAAAAAAGTACCTCTTTGGTGGATACTCTCTTATCTTTACGGAAGATTGTTCCTCAACCATAGTTTCACACATACTCTAAGACTTGAAAGAGTGCTTTAACCTTCTGTCCCTTCCCACAGTTGCTCATTTACACTTGTTACACTTTCAAGCAAGGCTGTTTGGGGGCTTTGCATCGAACTAAGAAGCACACGACAGGGAACTGCTTTTTTCATTAGCAGTGCTAACTGCTGAAATTGTACGTGGGATTATGGCTACAGTATATTTCCTTGGGCTGACATAAAGACAAACTTGTAGCTTGCTCCTGCCATGCTCTAGTCTTATCTGACATGAATAAGCACTGTTCCAAACCCATACGGTGCTTCCACATTAATGTTACCCTGTTGAAAGACAGGATATGGGATCTGTACTGCTGCAGAGTGGGAGTCGTTCCTCTGGTTTTTGGGTTCGGGTTTTTTTTTTAAAAAAACTTCTGTGGACCAAAGCAGCAATTACCTGCTTTACTCTCCCAAAAGAGATGTCTTTGAAGCAGCAAAGAGCCGGCTGTTGTCCCAGATTTGTGCTCTTCCCTTTCCTTGTTTCTCTTTCACTTCTGTATTTTTCTTCCTGTTCCCTAACCTGCCATAACCTACTTCCACACTTCTGCAATCTCTTAAGAAAGAGCAATCTCCTTTCCGCTCCTACCCAGTGACTACCTCACCAACATGTTGCTGGAATCTCAAACCCTTAATCATTAAAAGAAGAGAGGCTTTTTTGTCCCAGCTAAATTAACACCAATCTGTTCTTGTTAGCTTGATGTTCTCCTGAGAGCAGCCATACAACCTCTTCATTTCATTTTCCCTTCTCTTGCTGCTTAAGAAGTAGCACATCCTCACACCAGAGACACTTGTGTGAATCAATTTACAGTGACCAGCTCAAATGTCTCCTGGGCCACTCAAGCTTCTTTCATTTGGAGCTGTACAGTGAAGAAATAGCTACAGTGAAGAGATAGCATTCCCTATAATGGCTTACAGGAAACCTGACAAGGGACAGAGGTGAAGTGCTTGTGTCGGTGTACTGTGCTTGCTCCTCAATTCAGCTCCAAACAGCCTCAGTGGGAGCATCATCAGGTCTGCTAAGCACGTCTAAAACATTAGTCTTTTTTATGATCCTTCCTGTTTTTGTAGTACACATTGGACATTTGGGCATTTGTGTAGAAAAGTGGTCTGACTCTTTCCTTCAGGAACAGTGTCATGCCAGTAATCCTTGTCAAACTTGACACAAGCAATGGGTGAAATCCTGGCCCAGCTGAAGTCAATAGCAAAGCTCCCAAGAGAGAGAGTCCAGATCATAATGTCAGCTCTTTGCACAAGAACCAGCCTTCTCATGCCTGCTTGTCCGTGGGGATGTCTGTCGAAAGAGATATTCCTCCCTCATTGAGAAGAAAGCTGGAAGGCAAGTAAAACAAGCCCAGTGTGGAGAGGATCTTAAATGAGATGTTAGGGCTTTTAAAGGCGGTGTTTCTTTCTCTTTGAAAGGTGTGTTATAAACATAGCTGACAGGTGCAAAGCTCCCCCAGGTATCCTCATCATCCCTACAATGACAAAACATGCTGTAAAAAGCAATGCACGCATTTTCTCCCTCTACCTTCTGTTTCGAAAATCACACCTATAGGGTAGGAGCTATCTAACCTCCTGGGTGATTAATCCTTTAGGAAAAAAAAAAGAAAAAAAAAGAAAGAAAAAAAAGGCTTTTTGGGTTTTTTTTAACTGTAGCGTTCATGGATAAACCAGCTCCTGACTGACCTCACTGTCAAGCTGCTGCACCAGCAGATATCCAATTACGCACTAAATGTCTGCGAATCATTTGGTCTGTTAGAGGTGATTTGCAGTAGGTTGCAGACTCCAAGTTACTATGTCTTGCTGGAGAAATAAAAGCCTTAGTTGCCATAGTTTTGCTGACTCTTTCTCATCATTGCGTTTTGTCATTTCATTACACCCCAAAGATGCAAGTAAAACACAAAATAACATCTTCTAAGATTTTAGTATCTTCTTGGCTCTAAAATATCCTGAGGGCAGGGGAAGGGGAACCTCAGTATAGTCACAGTAGCATTTTCAGGATAGAAACTATGGAGGTTGTAAAAAGAATAAAGAAGGCCGATGCTGTTAGCAACATTGATCTCCTTTACTTGCAGTTTTGAGTGAGCTGAAGACACAGTCCTATGGCTGGACAGTCCTCTACATTCCCAGAGAAGTTAATAGGGAGCATGAGATTTTCATGCCTGATCCTCACTCTGGTGGGAATAAACAGTAGTAGTTATTTCCTTGGTCTTTGTCTAGGCTATGCAATCACATTCAAAAAGCTTATACACTCTGCACTTGCTGTAATTTGAACTTCTGGGGCTGCTGGTTTTGTTTGAAGCCACATATTCCCACTAACAGTAATCAGAAATATATCCACTATCAAAGGCAGAATATTCCCCTCCCTGTCCAGCAGATTGCTTTACTGCACGAAAACTACCTACACAAGCAAATATCCCAGACATGTCAGACTTCTAACAGAGCTATGAATTCTCGTAACAGTCAGAGGTAGAACATTAATAACCAGAACCATAAAACAAATCTAAAAAATGCAGAATAATAATAAAAAAAGATATTTATAGAGGCAATGCAGGAGATGCAACAGTAAAAGAGCCTCCCTTCGGATCATCAATTCATGAGTTCTGTGATCCTGAATAACGGGCATGCTTCCAAAGGATAAAATAAAACACATCAACTATTCAAAATCACTAACTTTCCTCTTGCGTTCCTTAAAGGTGAATTGCGGCAAATGTATAAATTTTAGTGGGCTGTAACTTGTGCGCCTTTTACTACCATGGGAAGTGAATTTCACAGTATTTATTGGAAATCATTATCCTCCTCTGCTTTTTAAAATTTAATTTAAAATTTGTCACAGCAGGAGCAAAGCTGACACAGCCTAATACTTGTGATAGAGTGATACTCTCTGAAAGAACTCCATGGGAAGATCTGCCATGATTTGCCAATAACAGCATATGCAATGATATTTGCTTATCAAAAATCAGTAGAGTGTCCAAAATAAAATAATTGCTTGTGTCTAAAAATGACTTCTGGACAGGGATCATGACCAATAACAGAAGACCTTTAACTGCTTTAAGCGGCAACATAAAAAAAAAATCAAGCCTCCATGGAAGAAAAATACTCTGCCCTATTTTAAGTCCTTATTGGTTAATTAATTCTTTAATTCTTTATCATAATGTCACTTGGGACTCTAAGAGCAGATGTAACCACTTGCTCAATTATGGAGTGTTTCACAGCTGCTCTACCCAGGCAGAAGAGGCAAGCAGGTGAAAAGCAAGCTTCTGCCTATTCTAATCAAAGCATTTTTTGACAGAACGAGCATTTTTTATTGTTCCAAAACACTCCTGCAGGCAAAAAATCCGTCCCCATATTAAGTAATACATATGTAACTTAATGTGGGGAAATCAAGCCTTTACTGTTAGAACTGTGTCAAACACCTAAGGGTCATAACTGTAACATATTATATGTAAGATCAGGATACGATTGATTGAAAGAAAACTAACAATCAAAGAGGGATGTAGTCAAATGCACAGGAAATACGAATCTGAGTTTTTGAGTATGCACATGTGTTTACCCCAATTCATTGTAGGTGGATAGACAAATATCAAGTGGTTTTATTTGACCACCATTAACCAACAGATTTTCAGTAGGGTGTTGTGATAGAAATGCTTACTGATAAGTTGAATACTGTTTTCATTTCAGTCTGAGGAGTGGTGAGGTTTTTCTCTTCTGACCTCTTTCACATGATTTAATGCTGATTTGAGTAAACAGAATTTCACCACGAGTTTCATGAGGTCCTTAATATCTTTCCAGGGGTTTTCTGAGAGTACTTCTTTTGATGTTATCAGATCTGACTCCTGCAATCCACGTCTGGTTTTGGGTTAAGTTCAGGTGGGAATTGATTACTACTTGATACACGCTTAATGAAAAGGGCTGGATTCAAACACTATGTATTTGCAGTGTCTTCAGATCAGGGTTTAGGATCGTGGACCTCTGACATAAATGCAAATAAAGTTAAGGAAAAGCCAAAAAATAATGCTACTAAATGCAGGAAAACTTCAAAAACAGCAACATATGGTACATATGTAACTACTAAGTACCTACCAAGAAATCCTTGGTCTAGTACCATAAATCCTTAATCCAGAGATACCCCTGAAAGAGAGCCCCTAAATAACCTTGTAATAAGAACCACATACTAAAGACTGGGTTCTATAGTCTCTAATCCATTTGAAGCCTTCTTCAGTGTTTGCTTCTAACAGTAGCAGGAGCAGTAAAACACAGTGCCAAACTGTATATGCAACTGTTTAGTCTCTTAAAATAGTAAAGCATTAATGGCACCACAATTAACAAATTGTGGCATTCGGACTCAGATCCAGGCAGGCACGACTGAATGTGATCTAATTAAAACATCTTACTTGTATGTTCATATCCAATGTATAAGTATCCCCACCTATGATTTTCCACAAGAATGTGTAAAAGGCAAGCTATGTCTGCTGAGTTGTCATAGTTTGTGTTTTAAGGAAGCAGACATAGGTTAGGCAGCTAACAGAGGAAATGAAAGATTATTTATCATTTGATGTTTTATAAACTATTCTATAACAACCTGTAAAAATGTCAAACACAGAAAACCCTTGATTTGACATTTCCTTGCTGTGCTTTTGGGAGGAATCCAACTCAGCAGGGGCTTAAGCCTGAAACCTTTAGATCCCCCAAGTTTGTCTCCCTCTATTACGAAAGGAAAAGGAGAGCAGCCAGTTAATGGTAGTAGAAAGAGTTGTCATTTTTCAAACATCAGACCTTAAGAAAGAAAAGACCATAACAACCTCCCCCAGTTACTAACTGGAAGAGCAAAAGATGTGAACTCCTTTGTGTGTTTCATGCAGTTTGTTTCTTCAGGGCTCCAGAAGCTGTTTCCTTCCTTGGATTTATTTTACATTAACACTACAATTTTGTGAGCAACTGCTCGTGTATAAAATAAAAGGGTAGCACAGGCCTTTGCTTTGCTGCTGAAATTGGTGAGAAACAGTAATAGGAGCGGCAGATTCCACAACAAGTATCAAATGTATGTCACTACAAAAGAAAAACAAAAAAAAAGGCTTCCTTTTAATTGTGGGTGATGATAAAGCCTACATTATGGGGTCCCAGGAATTTCACCAAACACTATAAGTGCCTAAATGTCTCCACAGAGATGTGATGGGTAGGGGTTTTGTTTATTGTGGGAAGGTTACAGAAGTAGTACATAAAGTTTTTTTGCAGATGGGTTCAAAATAGCAAAGTGATTTCACTGCTGGAATGCTTTTTTCTGTGTGTGTATCTTAAGTACCTCAACTTTCCTTTCAAAGACAGAATTAGTTTATTTCAGGCAAAAGCCAGAACTTCTTCAAGAAGGATAAAAGATAAGAACATTAATTTTTTAAAATTGTGCTTTTACTTTTAGAAATTATGTCGTCTCAAAGCAGCTGTCTGTTGCTTTGCTTTATATAAAGGTGCCTGTCCCATCCTCTAACTGATGTAAACTGGCTTTGAGTCAGCCTACCACAAAGGGGTGTACAGAGAGACATTTCCAGAAGCAAAGATGGTCACAGGGTTATAATGAATCGGGTGATATCAGGCTGGTGATTGGTGACTAGTGGGGTTCTGCAGGGCTACATCTTAGCCCCAGGCCTCTTCAACATCTTCATAAATGACTTGGACACAGGACTTGAAGAGATACTAAGCAAGTTTGCAGATGATAAAAAATTGGGAGGAGTTGTTGACTCCCTCAAAGGCAGAGAGATTCTGCAGAAAGACCTCGACAAATTAGCAGGCTGGGCAACCACCGACCATATGAAGTTTAACAAAGACAAGTGCTAGATTCTGTAGCTGGGATGGGGAAACCCCAGATGTCTGTACAGACTGGGGAATGAGAGGCTGGTGAGTGGTGCCACAGAAAGGAACCTGGGGGTCCTGGTAAAGAGTGTACTAAATATGAGTCAGCAGTGCCCTGGTAGCCAGGAGGGCCAACCATGTCCTGGGGGGCATCAGGCAAAGCATCACCAGCTGGTCGAGGGAGGGGATTGTCCCGCTCTGCTCTGCACTGGTGAGGCCTCACCTTGAGTCCTGTGTGCAGTTTTGGGCACCTCAATGTAAGAAATATATAAAGTTATTAGAAAGCATGCAAAGGAGGGCTACGAAGATGGTGAACGGCTCAGAGGGGAAACCATACAAGGAGTGGCTGAGGTCACTTGTCTTGTTCAGCCTGGAGAAGAGGATGCCTTGTCAGTCTAGAACTTCCTCGTGAAGGCACTGATCTCTCAGGTGACCAGTGACAGGACCTGAGGGAATGGCATGAAATTGCGTCCGGGGAGGTTAAGTTTAGATATTAGGAAAAGGTTTTTCACCCAGAGGGTGATTGGGCACTGGAACAGGCTCCCCTGGGAAGTGGTCATGGCACCAAGCCTGGCAGAGTTCAAGTAGCATTTGGACAGTGCTCTCAGCCACGCTGTGCAATTCTTGTCTGTCCTGTACAGGGCCAGGCGTTGGACTTAATGATCCTAGTGGGTCCCTTGCAGCTGAGAATATTCTGTGATTCTTCGATTTTCAACCATGCCAAATTGGGTGGGAAATCGTTTCCACTATGGCTGCCAGTTTTGTTTCATTCCACTCCTGACAGCAAACCCAAAAAGTGATATGACTGATCTCCACAGCTTGTGAAAACGCAGGTACTTTCAATATGAGTCACCTGAATTGATATGAGCACCTTCCAGCTGCTCATCTGCTTAGTATGCCATTAGGCAGCTTATTACCCCAGCAGGCCCACCTAGAGAGCCTGCCTGCAGGCATTTTTGCAGGCTCCTCCTGAGGTCTCCTGTCAAATGGGATGGGATAGGGACACATCAGTCTTCCAGCCCCTGTGGAGACTGCTGCCTTAAAAGCAGCCGTGGACTCAGACAACAATTCACATGGAGGAAAATGGAGGGGAAAGCTTAAAAAACACTTGTTGTCTTGCTATAATAAGAGAACCTTGAAAATTAGCCAGTTCTAGCCTAACACTGCTGCTGTCAAGTCTACTGCATCTGTTGGCTAATGAAACACCATACTCCAAATGGGAAACAAGAGATGCCAAACCAAACCTACTTAGGTAGGTAATCTCTACCTAAGGTTACTTTGAAAATTTCCCAGAGGATGGCTCTGGGTCTTATAGCCTATTTGCATCCTGTTTATTTTGGGCTGTGGAAAGAAACGAGCTTAGAATTTGTTATTTGGATCTAGAGACTTGCCAAATGCTGTGGAGGAGAATCAGACCTCTGAAACAGTGCTGCAAATCCCACAGATATCGGGTACTAACTAGACCCTCAGTCTCAGCAGCAAAAGAATAGAGAAACAATAGAAATCCTATTTTGTTTTGTCCCCTTCCCCCCAAAATTTAAAGAATCATTTTCAAAGGTCATCTGCCATGGAAATCAGATGGCAATCCCCCAAGGGTTGGCTTGGGAGGCTCTCCAGGACATGGTGATCGTTAATTATCTGCATTTGAAGCTTACTAGAGTAAGGCTACACTGACATAAGCATGATGATGTGCAGCAACTAATCTTTCTCAGTGTTTGGCTCTTGAATATCTAATATTCTCTGTACTTTCCAACATCTTGATTCAGTTCTGGCTTTGGTCTTAGTCACTTCAATGTATGCATAAATACAGCTGCTGAGCTATAACTCCAAGGAATTTTACTGAATTATGCAATATTGTTAAGCAAGTTATCAAATTCCTTTCCAAAAGTTTGTGTGTTATCCTCTCCTTTTGATGGTTATTCCCTATTAAAGCTGTGCCATGAACTAACTTTTATGATAGCCAGTTGTAAATATCGTAATGGATTTTTTTGTGAGCTTAGCAGTCTAAATATCCCAGGAATAAAACTCTAAAACTTGTAGTTTACTCTCACATAATTGTGTTTAACTAATTTTCAATCTTGTATCTAATTAAATAATGCAAAGCAGTTATCCCATTAAATAACACTATCTCTTCTGTACTGCTAGAAAAGGACTAACCTATATATACAGATATATAGAGGTACATATGCAGGATGAAGAGTAGAAACTCTTCTTGTAAAAACAGATACAGAACCTGACTGAATAGCCCTGTATAAAATGAGGAATTTGATATTACTTACTTGTCCTTCAGAGCACTGGATAAATGTATTAAACTGGACTTCAGCATCCACCTTAATAGTATTCCTGTTGCTAGGAAACAGTTATCAGGACCCCATCCATAAGCCTTGTCTTTGGGACTGCTTTCATACTTTACTCAAAGCCCTAGCTCTGACATCCTTGAAACTGTGTTTTCATTTTTCATTGTCTTTCCTGCTACTTTTCTCCATTTGTTTTTGCTTACAAAATCCAATTGTGCAAATGTGCGGATACATATCATGTAACAAACCAGCTGGGTAAAACAGAGATTTTCAAATTGTATCCTCTTGGTATACACCAAAAGCATTCCTGGAGCAGCTTTTTACCCTCACTATTTGCCCTGGGATAAGTGTTAGTGTGGATGGGACTACTCATGGAAAATCATCACTTTCCAAGTATTTCCTGAAACGTCTGTATTTCTGTGTAAAATGCAAAGCTTTCTTTTCCTTCATTGGTGAAGTATTTATTGCACCCACCTACTGCAAGATTATGTTTAATTAGAAGCCTTTTTGTTTTGTTTGATGGTCTTTCAGATGATTTCATTCTGCATATGAGACTTCCCATGGATTCACTAGAAGCAAAGGGCACTGGGTCCTCCTGCTTATCAAGCTTATAAATAGATTGCACAGTTTATCTTTCAAAAATCCTAGCAAAGCCAAAATGATAATTATAGCTGTATAATTATTAAAATGTGTTCCTAGCTGAGCTTGTTATCGCCTCTCAAGAATCAATGAAGGAATAGATGCCATGGATTGATGACAGGGTTGTTTTAGTGGTTCTTATTTTACAAAGCACAAATAAGGAGGTGGTGAAAAGGTCACAGAAGGTGGCAAAAAGGGTGAATTCAGCATTCTGCTACAGAAGGCACTCTTTAGTATCCTCCAAGGATGTTTCTGAAAAGCTAGTCTGAGATACAAAAAAACCCAAAGCTTCTAGACTTACCCTATTTAACCTTTTACATATCCCTGATTCAACATAATCTCTAGATATACATTGCCAGGACACTTTTCCCTCAGTGTATCAAACTTCTGACCTTGCAGCTGTTGTAAGTCAGTCACAGCTACATGTCCTGTTTGTATCATGTTATAAATAAAGTTAACTTGCTCATCAAATGCCAAAGACCAGCCAGTGCTATACAGCCTGATTCTGCAGTTCTCACACAGGCAAGACTGCAAGACCGAACTAAGACTGTATTTATACCACTGATGGCCTCAGCTCCCTTTTATTCATAGAGATATAAATCAGGATTCACCCAAATTAAATCATGGGTTTAGACAGAAAATCTGGTGTGAGTGGAGTGCCGAAAGGACAAGTTCCTGTGTGCATTAATCCTTCAGGCTTCAGTGCAATCTTTGAAACTTTGCTCCATGGAGAGCTTGTCCCCACAGCTACCTGAACCCACTGGGAACCTTGACTCTGTGGAAAGTTTTACTTCAATGCTACTGACAACAATTTCTGAATTTTCAGAATTCAGAAATTCAGTGCTCATTTCTTACACTGCCCTCTTATGGAGTTGGGTTGCATTAGCCAGGCTGTAAGGTCTTCCTTCTGCTTCTTGCATACAGCAGTGTATTGCAAAGGCTTTCAGTTAGCCCTGTTATTTTGCATTTCCAAATAGAAATTCAGCTGCAAAACAAAGGGAAAAAAAAAAAAAAGGAAGTTGGATTTGGAGACAAGGTGCTGCAAGAATCATCTTGTTGTGCTGAAAGGGGGATCCTGATTTTCCCTTTTCTGGTTATGAGCCTCAGATTTGCCATTAATAAAATGTTGAAACGTTTGATTTATATCACTAATAAGTGATATAAAATTTGTCTTGCTGCCAGTGCAGGCTGCTTAGGATGGAGGATGAGAAATGATAAACGCATACTGCAGATCACAGTAAGCCCAGAAAAGAGACAACATTGTAAAACAAATCCCTCCTACATAGCACAGTCTTGCCATGCAAATCCCAGTATTGGTAATAACTACCCCACAGTGAATTCAAAAACTGCCCAGTGAATCTCTAGCATCAAAAAGACACAGATACTGTTCTTGGATTTTACATCCAAACCACAGCACCCACTGAAAACCCTGATTTCAGAAAAACAAATTGTTCCAGTTTTAAGGCTGCCTTTGGGTGACGTTGTTGATAGGACAACATATTTATAGTCCAAACCAAATACAGGTTTAGCCAAAATCTTGTTTTACTGTAGAAGACCCGATTACAGCTTCATCACTTGAATTTGCCTCACTGTCATTCATTAAAATATGAGTACCAGCTATTTCACTCCAGGCCCAGTGACAAGGCTAAATAGTGCTACAGTAAAGATATGTTCCAGCTGTCCCCTACAACTCCTCCATCCTAAATATATCTCTTCAGTGGTTTGGCTGGCTTAGTTTCCAGGAAGACTAGAAAAGGTTTAGCTTTACATATGGCTTGAAAACTGAATGGGCAATAAATAAAACAGGGTTTCTGCGGAAAGGTTTGTTCTCACAATGCAACAGAATGTAGGCATAAAAAGTAGCTTTGCTCTCCCTGTCTTTTGTTTTAAAAAGAAATTTTGAAAAAGCATGATCATCTAGAATACGGTTCTTGTTTTATTTTGTATTATCCTCTTTCAAAACCTCAGTAAAACTCTCGTTTTTCAACATACCTAAGAACAGCGTCTATCACGCTGGTGGGGAAAGTCTTACTGCCTCCTTACACTCCCCTTCTCCATCTGCTGCCTAATATACCTCATTTATAGCTCTTGTGGTAGGGAGACGTCTCGCTGTTGTGGGTTTGTGCAGGAGGTGCTGGGGAGGAATAGCTTTCAGAAAGTCAAAACTGTGCAAGCCAAATCTGCTTTGGAAGCTTGCAAGTGAGACTCTGAGAAAGAAAGCAAGCTGGACAAAGAGTGTCGGTCAGACACACAAGAAAATTGATTTGATTCTCTAGGGTATGTCAGGATTTATCAGACAACTTTGGGATCTCATCGCCTTCATAATGATTGAAGCTTTTGGGCTGATGGCTCTGAGGCCTCAGGCTTTAAGGAACCCTCTAGGCAGGACATTTCAGGTAACATCTAAGGAGGTGTTATATACAGGAGGAGACGCACACCTAAGCCATTTTCATAGTCACTGTGGATTGAAACTGAGGAGCTTAGCATGATTTGTGTGTATTGCAACCCTACCTCTCACTACGGTTTGCTATTACGAAGTTTCCCACCCCCACCATTTCCTTTTCACTTAGCAGAGGAGCTGAAGCAGGGCTCAGTCTGCTCTTCAGCCAACCCTGCAGGTGTTTGTGTGCCACTATCAGCATGGCAGGGCCAAGGGAGTCTTGCCTGTGGATCTGCACCTCCCATCACTTTTGCATGCTGGTTTTTTGGACTCGCTGTCCTGAGTAGCACAGTGTCTGCTGGGCACTTTGCCACAGATCCTCTCTCATTAAAACACAGGTGGAAAGCAGCAATGAATTCTGCTTAGCGGAACACTCATTTAGGCAGCATGGCTGCTGGGACAATCACTGAAGAGGAGGGCACCTTTTTATGCTGTCCCTCAAGGCCAGAAAAACCCCAAGTCATCTGTGATAGTGCTGAAGGAGGCATGTTGAAATAGCTGGTTGAAAAAGATTTTTTTCTTCTTTTTTCCTGATTCCTTTCTCCTGTTGAGCATTCAGGTCAACAAGGGGAAGCTCATTTGATTGTGGGAGCAGAGGTGGCCTCTGGACTCCTGTGAGCTTCTTCTGCCCAAATGAACTTGTTTAGTGAGACAGCTTCCCAAACCTGAAACTTATTCCTTTGAACTTCTGCACTTTGTTGGCCAGTAATTAAAGATATTAAAAGGAGAGGTTGAGGGAGGGCACAATTGCTTTGTTTTGTTTGCTTGGTTGTTTGCTTGGAGTTCAGCCACTGGAAGTGTGATACCTCTGATGTTTAAAAGAAATCAGACTATAAAATACCTTATTGCTTTATTCTCTTGGCTTTCTCAGTTGCAGAGCATATTATTCAGTAGGAGAAAAGGAAGCCATGGCTTTTATCTTGGCATCTAGCTGCTGGCACTTATGCTTATGTAATCAGCCTTTAGGAGAAACTATTGCATTTTAACAATTTTCCCGATTTCTCAATTATCAATCTGTCATTTAATCCAAATTTTAAGGGGACTTGACCAGCTCTGTTTTCACCACAGATTCAGAGCTGATTACCTCTCTGGGATCCTTACAAACTCCATCTCTTATCCTCATGTTTTCCTGTGGAATGGTCTTGGTTTTTTTTTCTTTTTATTTTTTTTTCTTGGAGGTTCTTTGTCTGTGGTTATTACTTTGGCTGCCTTAATAAGTAAGAGCCATCTGGAGGCATGGTTGACCGAGTTTGCACCTGCGTCTACATCTGCACTGTCTGGCCACGTCAGGTGGATGTTCACTTAAAAGATCCATCTCAGTGTGAGAAAAAGGAAAAGAAAAGGGAGGGAGGGTGTAAAACTGTTATTCCTGCCTCACTGTAACAGCAGGTGCACCAGATGGCTCACAAAGTAATTAGGGTGAAGAAACAGTGTCAAGACTTCATGTGGTGTGGTCTGTAAATGATCATCAAATCAAATTCTTTATCAAAGACGGAGTTTTCTCTCTGCCCATTGGCAAATCGATACACATTTGAAACAGCGCATGTAATCTGCTTCCTTACGTGCAGGCACCTGGAATGCAGACAGAGAAACCTGGTCAAGAGACCATTCTTGTTAAGCAGCCATCTGTCCTAGCAGACCGTCCCAAAGCCTTCCCAGCCTGTTGAGTAGTTATGTTTTGCTTTATTTGAAGACAATCTTTCCTAAAAAATATTTTTCTTCACCTATTTAAGTGCTCACCTAGAAGAAATTTTGCCATACAGTATGCAAAATAAACAGCACAAAGCTTCCTGGTAGAGTTATGCTTTGGAAGCAGAACAAGGACCTTGCACTGCTCACGTCTACAGATATAATTATTTCTAAAGCTTCTTGTATTTTCCCCCTTTTCTTAACTTTTTACTGTGTTAGCTCTCTCACACACAGGGAGCTGCTGATTCCTGCCTGAGTCTGCCAGATAGTTCTATTACAATTACGATTCGCAAGTTGGATATCTATTAGCATATGATAACCTACTATCCCTGTGCCTCAGCTAGGGTGCCTCAGTAGAGGACCACTGCATCCCCGCACAGTCTATCATTTTGAACAGGGCTACTGCTGCACAGCTGTCTGCTGCCCTTCTCTTCACCTAGCCCCTCTCTAACTCATCTGAAATAACCACTCTAACTACCAGTGAGTTCTCTCCTATTTGTTATGTGTTTGTCCCCCATTTCAAATCCCTCACTGTGCCCATGGAACTCTGCATCATCCTGACACCCATGGGAGCAGCACTGATAGAGACCACAACCATTGGCGAGCAGTTTAATGACAAACCTGAGGCTTTAAATACTTTTACAAAGGTATTTCTGTTTATGTTCTGAAACACGTTTCTTTGTCACACACAGCATTTCATCAAATAACTGCATGTGAAAAAGGAGAAACCTAAACCGTGCTTTCAGCTGGCTTCTCAGATAATCACAGAGCAGTGAGGGAGCTGCTGTACAAAGCTTAGATACTCCAGGATAAATTCTGTAGAAAAGCTTACACATAGAAAGAAGTTTTAACAACGTGCATAACACTAGCCTAGAATGTGAGTCTCAGAAAGGCCGCCTGTTGTCCTGCTGGTATTTACTACAAACTCAGTTATTTTGATTTGACTGTCAGCACGTTTGCAGTTTTTTTCCAAATTATATTCCGCTATGCTTAAAATTGACAGATTTACCTTTACAAATCTGATTTATTTGGGGTTTTTTTGAAAGTCAGTCTCTAGCTGAATGTTGTCTGTTAAAGGAAATTATGACAGAGTTAAAGGAATACAGAGTCCTTGTGGCAAACATGTGCCACGTGCAGAAGAAACCTCACATGGGTTGCAGCGCAGGGGACTGTAGTGGACTCCTGTACTCTAGTGGCTTGTAATCTGGCAGTACACTGCAAAACATGGGGTGCTGAACCCCAGAAGGTTCTCCACAAGTGCATTTGCAGTGTTTATGTATATAAGTCTGAAAATATGGTTTCTTACTTTTTAAACTCGCTCAGCAGCTAGCGAGCTAACTAGCTGAAAGCAGGTACCTGCTCAGGATTCTCAGGATAAGCTGGGTGTTAGTTTCTGCTCAGTGAACTGAGTGTTTTCTGTTTTGAGCAAAGCAGGGCCTAATTTGTGGACTTACAAATCCTTTCTTACTTCTAACTTTCAGTAATACAGAGTCAGCAGTTCAACTCTGAATTTCTGCACTCTGTTCAAACATAGATAACTATCTCTCCCTGTAATTACAGTGGTGAGCAGTGTGTCAGTGCCCTAAACGTGCATTCTCGGTTACTCTTCTCCATGCTTTTCTCCTCTACTCTAGTAAAAAAACCTAAATTTCCCCACTGGTATTGCTAAAATCACCTTTGCAAATCAAACCTAAGCAAATAAAGCAGCTTTTTTATATTCACTCTGACCTTAACTGTTTCCAGGGCAGATAAAGTATTCTGGATCACTTTACCACACATCTGGAGTTTACCCCATCAAATAGGTCTTCACTGAAATGTGAAAAAAAAAATAAATCTGTTTGTAAAATGCCTAGGTCTTTATTTTCCTCTAAGAGGCAGTCTAGGAGCTGTCCACAGCTACAGTTTGCATTTTTATCTTTGTTTCTGTAATATCTTCATATGTACCAGAAAATACAGTTAATTTTGCTACTGCTTTTGATTACTCCTGGTTGGCAAACAATGAAGATTAATTGTTTTCTGATGCAGCAGAAGCAAACACGACTCTTATTCACAAGTAACCTTGGCAGTGTCAAGAGGAGCACACACAGCTCTGGGAACAATATTCTTAGCCACCTGCACTTACAGACCCACAAAGCTAGCTCGTTTTGTTGCTGTCGGTTAGGCAGATAAAACTATGGCAGAAAACTAAGATGCAATCCAAGTCTCATATTCAAATTAATTGGTAATTAAGCTGAAATGCATTTTAAAATTTATTTCCCTGTGGTTTTTAAAATATATTTCCTTATTTCACTGCTCTTAATTTTTCATGGAACATTTGAGGCTCTGCTTGTTTTCCTGTTGTATCACCTCAGCTTCCATATCTTGCTGAAAGACCTGTGGCAGGAACATGAAAGCAATGATGGGACTGTTCTTGGGGTAGGCTTGCGTGGAAAAGAAGAACAGGAAGCAGCCCAGCCCTATCACAGTCTGGGTCCCAGTACAGTAGCTGAGAGGGGAGGCTTTACTTGTGTAGGTACAGTGCTACGTTTTAGAACTTCCTTTGCTTCCACTTTTTGTTAGTAGCAGGGCTCTGTACAGCAGTGTATAAACACACAAACTGGGATGAAACCTACCTCAGGCATCGTGCTGTATCCCTATGCCAAACACAAACATGCCTTTGGTGACGAGTAGAAGAGGGGACATGTAGAGGTAAGACGTTAAGGTAGATGTCTTTTTTTCATAGAAGCGTATAAGGAGTTAGAGTAATTTAACTGCTTATAAAATGAAGTAAAGGGGTACATTTGCACTGGTAGATGATGGGAAAAAAAAGGTATCATTCTACAAATGGTATCTTTTATATCTTTGCAAACAGAGAAAGAAAATAAATAGCAAAATTATACCATTAATCTATTCATTTTGCTCTGTGGTAATGTTTCCTCAAATTAAATTATTCCATAATGACCTATTCAGTGTTTTGCATTATCTTTGAAACAGATAGTCTATTATTTTGGTACTTCTCTGGCCCTTAAAAATGTGTCTCAGCTCTTCAAACATTGATGTAGGAAAGTAATATTTATTTCTGATTCAGTACTAGTAAACAGATACTGTGATTCTAAAAATCTTAGTTACTAGTGAGAGTGGTCCCAGTGAACCTCTGTGTATAAGTTTTGCCATGGCAGAACCTAACAGGGAACCAAGATCAAACAAAAATTAGGAGAAGACTGTGACTGAGGTTCACCTCACATTTTGCTCACACTGCAATCACCTAACACTGAACTTGGACTATTCTTCCTTAGTTGCAGTTTTGCCGAAACAAGTACTAGAAAAGTAGGTCTCTGCATGTTGATGATTTAAAAAAAAAAAATCTTCTGCTCATAAGTCATAAAAAAATCAAATTTTCAGTGTGTAATAGTGTAGTATACCTGTGCTGCACTTGAGCTCTAACAGCCTTTCAGTTACCTAATTCTGCATTGTGAGGATGCCATGCCAAAATATTGATCTTGTTCTGAGCAGAAAGCCAACTGTGCTCAGTTCAAGTCTGTACTGAAAACATTGTAGGACTAAGCCCTCTGTGGCAGCTATAACATTAGAATTAAGAGACACAATAGAATATTTTACAGCTTTTCTAATTAAAATAATAATTATGTAGTGTCTATCAGCATGGAATTCCAAATGTGAGCCTCGGGGTCCAATGGCTTAGAAAAATGAAATTGTGTTCCCCTTTGTAGGAAAAGAAAAAGCAGATGAGGCAGTTCTGGGCAGTTCCATTTACATAGACTACAAATAGTGTTTATTAATAATACCAATCTACTGTGTTTTCCTCCTCATAAATCCCCAAAAAATTATTTCTTAGGCACCAGAGTAGCATGCACCTCTGAACTGGTACATAACTCTCATCAACAGGTAGTCATTTTATGTTTGATAGTACAGTAGAGAGAGGTGGTTTAAAGGGTGAATGCTATTTTTATGAATACAGATTGTGTTCATTGAGTATGGCAGGTAAAGCTCACATCACCTGCTTAGCTTTGAGACTGAAGAGAACACATGGTCAATATAGTGAGGAGGTCTTTTTGGGAAGACAATACCAGACCTGCAGAAGTAGAATTGAAATCACAGAACTGAGCCCAATTAGCTGCACATCAGAGTAGACGCCGGTGAAGTGATTTTCCTTGAACTGAAGCTGCATGGTGGAGAATCAATCAATCAATTTATGAACACCTCGAGGGTAATAATAGTCTAGTGAATGTGAATTTGTCAAGGACAAATTGTATCAAACCAATCTAATTTCTTTCTTTGACAGGTTAAGTGAATAAGAGGGAAGCAGTAGATGTGATATATCTTGACTTGAGTAAGGTTTTTGAGTCTCCTACAGAGCCTTCTCGTAAGCAAATTAAGGTATATGATTAAATCACTGCAGAGAAGGCTCACGGCTGGTTGAGAAAACAAAATCAAAGAGAAACTATCACTGGTTTGTTGTCAAACTGGGAGGACATTTAAAATGGGGTATTTCTGAGCCCAGTTCTATTCAATCCTTTGCTGATCAATGATCTGGATGATGAAATTATAAGGATGATTTTAAATTTGGAAGGAGTTTCAGAAACTAGAAAGTCGTTTGAAAATCAGCTGATGGAAATTCGATAGAGACACATGCAATTGCAAGAGAAGTGCTTTGCATATACAAAATGAGGAAAACACGGGAAGCATTACAAGGCAGAGAAGGAGTAAGAAGTTAGAGGGTCAAAGACAGTGGCAACAGCGTGACACTACTATGTTAAAAAAAGATTCTTCTTTTTCTTGGATATATTAATTTTCATTTGTAAAGGTTAAGAGGCTTTAGGTGGCTCTAGGTGACCTTGCTTGCAACCTCCCTTGAGCAGGGAGGTTGAACCAGATGACTCCAGAGGTTATTTCCAGCCTCAACCCTTCCGTGTTTCTCAATCAACCCAGCTATTGAGACCAGTGATACCTCAGTCAGCATGCAGTTTCAGGCTTCAGACTATGGGAAAGATGTAAACAAACACTGAAAGGGCAAAAGGAAGATATCATAAATGATAGGGGCTTGAAAAACTTGACATCTGAAACAGGCTGAAATTGAAGTAGACCACCTCTGTGTCACATGTTGCACTGGGCAGCAAACGTCCAACTTCTTACAGTCACTAAAACACATAACGAACATTTGAAACCTTGGGCTTCAACAGACTTCTGATGCATGCTTGATTTTGTGTCATTTTGTTGTGTATTTAAAAGAGTAGATGTTCTTTATTTCTTTCTCTGCAATTGAAGATCCTCATGTTTATCAAGTTTTCTTGTTTGCCTTTGGATGCTTTTTATTTTGTTTAGAAATATTCCTAGACAACTGAAACTCTGCTCTTGATGTTGCCAGCCAAGGTTTACAGAAAAAATACAACTTCAGCTCTGTGTATTTAGGGCTTTGTAAATTTTATATTATTATCCCACTTTCTGCTGCATCTCTGTTGTACTGATTGGAGCAACACAGGTGAAATAAAAGAGTAACGTTAGTCAAGAAAACACTGTGGCTTTATAGAGTAACTATTCATGAAGAAAAAGCCTTGAAACATTTCCAGAACTGGAGGCAGAGAATTTATTGTTCCTCCTGGAACCCAGAATAACTACTGCTTTGTGTCATCATTTTATAATCCTTGTCTGTCAATAAACATAACTGTAGCTAGCAATAAAAATGATACAGGCTCAGCCAGGCAATGCTATCCTGGTAAAACAAATTTATGAGCCAGTTAATATTTTTAATCCTGTTACAGAGATGACCTCAAAACCCAGACCATTTATCTAAGCCTCTATCCCCTAAAGGAGTACATGTGGATGTCAGATAAATGAAACCTGCTTTTGAATCATGTTGATCTTGGGCTGAGGTTGGGCAACAAGAGGAAGAAAGGGTGGAATTGTAGACATCTGTCTGCAAAAACAAACCAGCCCCATTAGTGTCTGTCTCCTGCCCTGTGCAGAGTTGGTCAAACACTCTTGCAGACTCAAAAGAAACCGTTCATCTGATAACGCTGTTGTATTTTTCCCTTCTTCACATCAGTTACATGCCAGTGATTATTCCAGTTCCACCATTGATCCAAGATGACTTATCACAACAGGGAGTCATTCTGTTTACGGTGCTTCAGAAAATCTCTAAGATGTTATTTGATCTACAGCATCCATTAGACACACAGAATACATTTCCTTCTCTATTGTTTCATCTTATTAGCAAGATATGGCAATGACACTGTCTGCTAATTGCTATCCAACTAGTGCTTTCTGCTTTGTTAATTTTGACTAAGACTCTTTTCCTGCATAGCACAGTGCAGATGTTAGTAATAGGAGAATGACAGGTAGTTAATTGGTGTCTTGAGTGCTACACAGACAAATGAAAAATTGACTGATAATCAGTTTTTCTCTGATGGAAGGGTCAGCTCTTGTCACTAGTTTCTACACTGTTCTTTCTCTCTATGCTGCAATGTATAGAGCTGTATGCTTGTAGTGGCTATAGAATATATGCTATTGTCCATGACTTATAATGAATTAATATGATGAATGGTCACTTTTTAAACCTTGGTTGGGTGAAAGTGAAAGCCAGAGAGAGTCCTAGATCCCCGTGTATTTTTTGCACTGATTGTCTGAGTTTCCTGGAAAGTCTGCAACATACTGAGGCAAGACACTTGGTCTTAACTACACAGTTACAGGTTATATCCACCAAACACAAAGTGGGAGGGGCTATAAAGATATGCATTGCTCTTGTTCAGGGAACTCAGATGAGTCAGTCTGGCAACCAAGGTTCTGCTTCTAGTTCTAGTCTGTCATACAAGGGAGGAATTTTTGGTGTCTCCAGACAGTGATCTTTTGAGTCCTGAAAGAAAATAAGAGCAAGTGCTTGCACTTTCTCTCACACAGGCTGATTACAAATTCTCTTTTTTCTTGAACTTAGACTCAAATCCAAACCTTCTGCACCGCCTCATCAAAAATACAGGTTGATGTTTTGCTTCCTATGTCTTGTGTATACCAGTGTCCTCTACTGCATACACAGACATACATTTCAGGCAAAACAAATGATGGCCTCCAGTATGGTGAGCTAATGGTTGAGATAGGTGGACAGAAACAACATTCTAATATAGTACAACAGGAGATAACAGAAGCTTTCTGGTCATGAGCAAATATATTTACATATCTGGTCTTGCAGAAAAGATGGATTTGTAGACTAAATAAGTTACCTTTCTGCAAGTTGGTGCTTTGTAGAGAATTGATGTTCTGCAGCCCCCACTAAAGGCAGAACTCTGAGTATGCAGCATCTCTGAAATAATGCCAAGACTTTTAGATACATATGCCTGCATTAAAGACGAATTCGGTAACAGTGTGGAATGCTACACATCATATTCAGTGGCTGTCTGTTCACTACAAAGGTTTACTTGTAAGACAATGTTCTGGTTTCGCAGTTAATTTTATTCAAATTTCTGTATCTGAAGAACCGCCTTTAGACAAGTAATCAGTAGCAGCTGAAAACAAACCCTAGCAAGACTATAGCATCAATTAATTTCTTAGACATTGGAATGGCTCTCTGGATAACAATCAGAAGCTGCCAGACAAGAAAAATCAAGCGGCGAGTGCAACAGAAATGCCCACTAAATTAATACAGTTTGGTGACAGTCAAACTCTAGATATATCTTCCTACAGAACTGCACGGCTACATGTGATATTAATCAGGTGCAATGATATGGATGAGCACAGATCAGCAAAGCCCCTTTGCACTCTTCATTCTGCCCGATGTGCCAGTGGTCCAGCACACAGAAGCGGATGAGTGCCAACTTCTCAACCACTGTCTGAACTTACAGACATTATCAATTTAAAAATAACCCCTCCATTGGAAAATATTTAACCTGTATTGCTATAATAACACCCACGATTAGAGAGGGAGAAACCGAAACCTATCAGTTTTTACGTCTTCTCTCATGGTTTCGTTTTTTTATGCATTTGAAAGCAATCCGTATGTTGTCTGTTTCAATGTTTGCTCAGTCTAGACACTCTGTTATTTTGGGGGGAGGGAGCTAAGGGAGGGGCTGGAGAAGGAGAGAGACAAAAGGATCACATAGCAAAAAAAGAAATAGCATAGTATGATCTTTAAATCTGAAAAAAAAATTTACACAGGCTTTTGTGGATGCATCTAGAGAAGGATAGGGAAAGTGTTTTAATTGACTAGATTTTGAGCTTGGAGAAAGGAAGGGCTGTGTCAATATTCTCCCTGCAGGGAAGGCAGAGAGAGCAGGGGAAGCAAAACAGTTGAGAATCCTCCACCCTCCTGTGGCTGCCATTCAGTGCCTGTTTTGAGATGTGCATGTGTTACACACATCCTGGGCAAAATGACTGATATACTTCTCTCACAAGTCTGTTAGTGAAAGAGCCAGCATTCTCCCAATCAGTTCGCTTCTCCTCTATGTCTCAGTGAAATTGTCAAGTTCGAAAATTACAGACATTGCATGTGCTTAGGAACTGCTAACTCACCCTCCTGATTTCCTCCTTCCCTTCTTTTCACCGGGTGGGCAGTTTTCATTTTTCACATTCAATATCACTCCTTGTTTTTTCCTTTCAAATCTAACAGTGACGCAGGAAGAAAATATAAAGACGTCAATAGTATAAAGAATATCTCATTAGTTTTGATTTATTACTTTTTCCCTTCTCTTGCAGAGAAAACTGTAGATTTAATTTGAGGAGGACCCAACTGGTAAACTGCAACTGAGCAGGAATTCAGCTGGAGAAAAATGCAACTCAACATGAGCAGTTTTGATAAGCTTACTTAAATCCCTTATACATGAGCTCTTTCTTTTCCTCTCCTACACAATGTGTGTCACATTGGCTCTTGTAATTCTGACTACCCTAAAAGGCTGCCTTGAAATTCATTTCACAAAATATCATTTACAAAACATGTTTTCAAAACTTTATTTATGATTAAAGAGGGGAGCTGAAAATTTAACCTTTGATCTAGACTAAATAGCTTTTTGCCAGCTCACCCTGAACTGTCATTTCCACTGAATGGACTAAAAGAGGCAGAACATCTGAGAAGCAAAAGCCTGTTCTCTGAAAATGTTATGGTTCTGCCAGTGTCTCACAGAGAAGTGGGAACTAGTCTGTATGAAGCTGCTTTAAAAAAATTATATTTGTATAATTGCAATATTCTTTGAAAACAGATAATTTAACGATGGATTTATAAGTGATGGAGGCTGCCACTCCCCCACTCCCTTTGCCATCATGTGCAGGAGCCTTTACCCATTGTTGTATCTAGGCAGAAATTATTCCAGATATCTGTTTAGCCCTTGATATGGCCAAAGGGATTTTCTACTCACCACGCAAGCAAAGGGGACTGATCCCACAGTCTGCTCTTAATTCACATTCCATTTGCAAATAGTTTGGGTGTTTTCAAAACTCAGATGCTGAGGCAAATTTTAGTTTCCTAAAGCTAAATATGTGTTCTGATTTTCCAAGTGAAAAAGGAACCAGGGAAAAAGGAACAGGAGGGAAGGAGAGAGAGGGAGGAGTGGCAGGTTTGGTCGCTGTGTCTAAAATTGACACTGATATACAAGCTTTGTGGGATTGAGGCCTGGCTTGCCCTACATCTCTGTGAAGCGCTTAGCACATTTTGGACCCTGAGAGCTGTTGCATTAATAATGACCTTGTCTCACACAAAACAAACACCCTTGAGCTCTTTCCAGTCAATATTTAACCTGGGCTGTGAGGGAAAAGACGGTGGCACCCCAAGTACCATCCATCTGAGTTCCCAAGCAGCAAGGTAAAGCTCTCAGACATTGGGCAGATGTTCACATTATGTTCGCGCCTGATGCTAATCTTTTTTTTCATCAACACTGAAATGGTTAACAGTGGAAATTATCTAAAATACTGTGTTTGGTTCCTGATCTTTTCTTCGTTGTTCTCTGCAGACCCAGGTCAATGTCAAATTCTTGTTTAAGGCAAGAGTATGGCAAAAGTGTGGTAAAAAGGGACTGCACCTCTTTGTACCAGAGCAACTCAAGATCAGTTGTGCCATACCTGTCAAAATGACGTGCTATTTAATAAGGTGCTGTTAATCTGACATACATTTCATTTAACGGAAGAAGTTATTGAAGAAAAATAATAAAAAAAAGGAATAAAATTAAGTCCAAAATGGTAATCTCTATTCTGGGCTTTTACAGTGCTAATGTAAAGTCATAGGAAAAGGATATGATGATATACAGACTTTATGAGCCACCGGAAACAACGTGAAATGGTGCAATAATGCTAGCAATAACAATTTGGGTCTTTGCAGTGTTCACTGCGAACAGATCATAGAAAAAGAATGTTCTACAGTTTAACAATCAATGATCTATAAAATGTAATACTCTTGAGAGGGTTTTTCCTGAGAGGATTTTACCCCTGATGGCAGAGAAGAAGGGAGAGAGAAATTCTCTGTATTAGTTTTAGGTTTGTAAAGCAGTTTCCATTTTCCAAGGAAAATGCTACTGGGGAAAAAAAAAAAAAAGTAACATTTATTTACCATTTTGTAATTATTAAATACAGACGCATCATAATAACACAAAATCTTTAATTTTTAACTATAAAATGTATGAGTGTTATAAATATGTTAATCTCCTTTGTTGTTATGTGTCAGCACAGATTAAAAAAATGGATTGATAAACAAGTTGTAGTCAATATTTATTTTTGTACTTCCAAAATTTTTAGCCAATGATTACATATTTGTGAATATGCATTTTGAAATTTATTTCTGCTAGCAAATCCTGTTTCTACAAATAAAGATTAGTTAGTTCCTCTTCAGGGAGAAAGTTCAGATAAATAGAGCCATGTAAGAAGGCTTGGGGAGCATTTGTTGGGGGTAGGTTGTGTTTGGGGAGGGGGAGTGAGGGTGTAAAGCATTTGTGAGTATCAACTAAAAGCAAAATGTCTTTAAAGAGACTTCATTTATGTTTTTTCTCCTGTAGTGAGAGAACTTTCTAATGAAGGAAATGTCCTTTAAATTAAATGCTAAGTGATGTTAGACTGAAGTGTGCATTATAGCACCAATTTGAAAGACTAACAGGTGTTTTAACCCCTGTTAAAAGAAAAACCACAATTTTTATTTTGAGACTGTTGGTGTTAGTGGGTGCTTGTTTACAGCCAGAATCCTTAAGGAAAGAAAACTTTAACCTTGACACAACGATAGAAGCTGAACAACTCCATTTCCTTTCAAGGGCCCGGTGCAGCTGCACAAGACATCATCCAGTGTGACATGCAGAGTCTTTAACAATAGCACATGTGGAAAACTGTTTAATTTTTTTAAAATAGTTAGTGATGAATTTCTGGAACAATGAATGTTCAGATCTAACTTCCTTCAGCCTTCTCACTCCCTGTTCCTCATCACTCCAGTAAATGTATACAGGATCTTTATATCATAGCTGGAGATTCAGCACTTATAAAATAAATTAGTAATACGATGTATTAAGTGTCAATACCAACTTGAAGGGTTGGTGGGGAGGTAAGAGATTTTGTTTAATTTTAAGAAATCTTGTTTAATGGCACAAACTAGCTGATGAAAATAAATCTCTAAAGTGTGCCTTTTCCTGGTAACAAAGTTTTGCAGAACAAGGAGAACTGAAACAGCTGAAGAGCAGAGTCTTCCCTCTCTTACCACCACCTCAGTCACTATAAAATTTATAGCTATAGTTTGGTGACAGAAAGTTCACCTATATTTCTGTTGTTGGGTGGGTTGTTTTTTCTCAGTAACTTAACATGAGTCTGCAGCACTGCAGTAAAAGCTGAAGTTAGTGATAATTTCCTTGGGTCATATTCATTGCACGGTGTTTTTGAAGAGCATAGAAGCGATGTAGGGGCTCGGTTATGCTTTTCATGGTTACACAAACTGCTGCTGAATACAATTTTGAGTGAGGAAAACAAGACTGTGCCCCAGAGCATGAAGAGCATATCCTACTTCCACTGACTATATGTAGATGATGAAGGAAACAGGATTTGACTGAAATGGCACAGCTACTAACTGTAGCAATACAAATACCTATAACAGCAGTATGGTTAACACCTAAAGCCATGTTTTGGTACCATTGTGAGTGAAGGGGACTGGTCTCTTCTAGCGTGACTGCAGTGAGAGAACTAGAGGACATGGCCTTAAGCTGAGAGAGGGTAAATTCAGATTAGATATTAGAAAATATTTTTTCGCTATCAGAGTGGTCAGGCATTGGAACAGGTTTTCCCAGCGAGGTGGTGGAATCACCATCCCTGGTGGTTTTTGAGAGGTGTCGGGATCTGGGTGCAGTTTTTCATTTTAAAAGGGAAAGAAGTAAAACATTTCTTGTGAGACATGTTTTTCTCAATCCATTCTAATAAAAATGCTTGGAACTGTCTTTCTTCAAAGTCTAAGAACAGAAAAGAGCTGTTAGCTGAGACTTTCCTTGTTTCCAGTTACACCTCCAGCACTTCCCTGTTTTTTGTGTTTCCTGCAATGACTGTACCTCTTTAAGATTGTGTAATGAAGCTAAAATGTTCCTTTGCAATTTGTGACCTCCACAACTTTTCTAAATAAGGGCATGGGATGCTTCAGAGGCAGCAAGTTTGAAGTTCCTGTATGTTAATTGACTCATTAGCTTTCACAAAAACAATGACCTCTAATAACATCTCCTTTAACATGGCCCTCTTCAAACTAAATTCTTCCTCTGACCTGACGGGTTACTTCATCCACTGTACGTCAGTATGCTTCCTCCCTAATTACTTCTTTAATTCCCATTTTGTGCTAAGTATGGACTAGATTTCTATTCAACTCTCTAGTCTGCTCTCTTCTGGTTTTCCAGGTCTTCTTGTTTGTTCTGGGCCATCTTTTGCTTTCTGTGCCTCTGCAGCTTCTGTTCTTTTTAGAAATATCACTGGAGTGACAGCAGTTAACGCGAACACTTCACAGAAATTCTTGATGCCAGAATTATGAAATCTCCTCTTGATGGTATTTTTCCATTATTCACTAGACAAAGTGCTGAAGCAATACCTCAAGGAATGTTGTTTCTTTATTTTTCCTTGCATCATTCCCAGTTTCAGCTGATCATTGATTTCTTCTGAGCCAGGATTCAAATATGTTGGACTCTGTTCCTTCTGGCTCCTGCAGATCTTTTGACTGCCATCTGACCAGGGCCCCCATGGCTTTCATCTGTTTTCACTCCAAATCCTTCTTCTAAAATGTAAAATTATGGCCTCTAGCCAGCATGTTGCCTTTTACTTTTCCTGTGGTCCAGACCTCAGTTAAAGATTTAACAAAAGCAAAAAAGCTCTGTTTCAAGGCAAATAAAGGAATAAAATTTAAAAGTTTTTCCAGATGAGAATGTTGGACATTTCACAGGCAGCTCACATGCTCTTTTGCAACTAAAATTTAGTGCAAGGTTTGCTCACAAAAAACAAAACGGGGGTTTTATACAAACTATTTCTGGAGTTTCCAATTGTTGCCTTTTTCTTTTAATATCTCATTTTATAAAATCTACATGAAAGATGAAAGCAAGTGAAACTTTGCATCTGTGGAGGCAGACTTCCTGGGTTATCATCTCTGGTTCTCTGCCAGAAGTGCAGGGTGACAACAGCTGCTTGTACTTCAGTGGCCTTCACTCTATGCAGCTCCCATTTGCTGCAGGTAATCAGTCCCACAAGGACAGCACTGTCCTGAATTTTCCCATACCTGTGGATGACCCCACTTTTGCAAGGCCTGACAAGCCCAGTGGAACATTTGAGTCTTGTAGATGATGAATATACTTGTAGAATAGTGTTTGCCCTTGAACACCAACAGCAGAGCCCCCATTTTAGCAAAGCATTCTGACCAAACTGCTATGCTGAGGGGATTCTGCTATTTAAAATCCAGAGGAACTGGGGGCATTGAAAGCTGATTATCTTCATGGTTATTGCACTGTGAGCTTTTGCTTGCTATTGAAATGACTTTACAAAGAGAAACTCAAATGAGGGTTGGAGGAGAGGATAAACTCTTTCCCTCCCACTTTTCAAATGACAGGCCTGCTGCAATTTAGTTACATATTATGCTAAGCTTTTTCACAATACAAAGTACTACTCAAACACAATGTGTGATTACTACAATTTCCCCTCTTTGGTTCACAGACATTATATCTGTAAGCATCTCTTAATTTGCTGTTTGTGATTCTAAGTGCTGGACAGGATTTTTCCTGTGCCATTTATGTTCCCAGCAGAATTTATCATCGCTGTACAATTCTCATCAGTGCAGCATGAGTGCATGTGTGGGCTGGGGCAACCCAAACCCAGGCTGGGCTGCTCTCAGCCTGCTGGGGAAGATAGTCCTGAATGTACCACTGGAAGAGATGATTCAGAAAGATTCATGATATTAAAACACTTCCGACCAAATATATGACACACACTTGGAATGTGTGACACTTACAACCAATCCAGCTGGACAGTGATTTTAGACAGAAGATGGTGAATCTTCTGTTTCTCAGATGGTTTTGAGAGAGAGAATAGATGTTCTCCTCTCAAACCAGAGACTTGCTTTCCTTCCTCTTTAATTCTCAGAACATCTGACTTGGCAGAGGTGTTTGGGAGACAGTGGTGCAAAACTAAGTTTAGCTCATGAAAACAAAATCCCAACAGCTACTGGTTATTCTTTAAGACTTAGTTTCACATAGCAAAGCATATGGAGTAGGTGATTTTTTTTCCTGTTCCATACATTTTACCTTTGACTTGTTACAATTAATGAAAAATAAAATTATTTCTGTTTTTCTTGGGTGTTGTTTTGTATGGATTCTGGTAGCCACTTTGGAAGTCTTAGCACCAGCAGCATTAGTACGCTGAATTTTATCAAAAAATTCTCTTGCTGTTCCAAGCACAGCTAGACTCCTGAGGTCCCAAATACAAATATTTCCTTTGAACACAAAGGGTTGCCATTAATTCAGCGGAGGAAAAGGCTGCCAGCTGCTGCTTGAAGCCTAATATTGCAGTGGCAGGGAGGAAAAAAAGTGGATGTGCAGGTAGCTTTCAAAAGTGGTGGTGAGACAGAAAGGTGAAGAAGTGGGGGATGTAGAGATGAGCTGAAGAAAGGAGACAGGCAGGAATATAGAGGCACCAATGTGAAACACACGAGACAAAAGGATTAAGAGGAATATGGAACCCAGAAAAAAATGAAAATGCACTGTGAAAGGAGATCTCTTCTTACAAAGAAAGCAAAGATGATGTGGCATGCACAGCTTAGCCAAATGAAGACTGTGTGGATCTTGTTGTTGTCTGTGTTTTTATTGTAAGGATACACACCAAAGAGAGAAGAGAGTTTCTTAACTAAAGGACTGAACTTGCCTAAGAGGGAGAAACTTAATCATGGATAAAATCGGAGTGGCAACTGGATTTCTATTTCTAAGAAAAGGAGATTTCCTAACAATTAGACTCTGTGGGATCTTTTCGGTAAAGTCACCACCTTTGTTAAACATGGTATTGGATGACTCCATGGAAGCCATTATATGGCATGAATCTTCCCAGGCCCCTGTTTTTACAATATATCAAATTTACACACACATAGGTATAGAACTAGATGAAACATGAAATGAGCAATGTGAAAGTTTACATGACCTTCATTGATGTTATTGTGGAAACTATGATAGTACCACCATAGCAGTAAATGGGAATTCTTTTTTCGAAAACATTTATTGTCATGGTGTATTTCACCTAAGACATTTTCCATAAGAAACAAAATGTTCTATAAGCAGAATGGCTTTAATATGGCATTTCTCTCTGAAACTGAAACACCTTAGAAAAGATTCCTTCTATAGTAATGAGTTGTACAAGAAAAAATGGCCTGAGAATGCTGGGGGAAGAGGAAGCAGGCGTTGCAGTTAGGTTTCCTAGTCAAATTCAATGAACTGCTGAGTGGTGTTGGCATGGAAAATAATTGAGTGAATATTGCTTTTTAGAAGATATATTCATAGATATGAGAAAGTCACTGCAAGTGGAAGCTTCTTGTCTCTACATGTGCCAGTGACTGTCTCCTTTATGTTTCACTGCACAAATTAGAGATGCTTCCCCAGGTTTTGGAAACAATTCCAGAATTTTGGCAAATTCATCAGTAGAACAATGCAGCATGTTGGGATAAACAAAAATTAATTCAAATAATGAAGATTTCATTTGTACTGTGGTCACCTTACCTTCCTGCTCTTTGTTTTTGTTCTTTTCATTCCCCGATTCATTATTCTGACATTACTTTCTCCCTTTATAAGTCATTAATTTTCATTGTCTTGGAGACTAGCATATGCTGTCTTACTTTCCGCTCCAGCTCTGCTTCATTATTCTTGTACAGCTTACTTAAAATAGGCTGCACTAAAAGGAGTCCTTAACTTAGTGAGGAGGGCAGGGGAAGCAGCAAACACTGTATAAAAAGGCCTTAACAACAACAGTGATACAAGTCTTGAACTGATTTCACAAGCATTACTAATCTTTCCCTAGCTTGGACAGCATATGAAACACATACAAAAAGTTTATGACAAGTAAAATAAAATAAAAACAATAAACAAACAAACAAACAAACAAACAACAAAGAAACAGCAGCTTTAGAAAAAGAAGACTGCTTAGGATAGCCATGGTAAAATAAATGTAGTTTTAAAAACAGACACATTTTGTACTCATCAAGGGAGATGGTAAAATAAATACTTTTCAAGGTGTTTCAACAGTTTCTTACAGTTAGTCTTCCCAGTGCTTTAAAGCTTCTCTCTTCCCTCCACAGGTAAGTACAAAAGTATCTCTAATGCCTTGTCTTCGTGAACAAAAATTAATATGTCTTAGATAGCTAGACCTTTCAAATATCATGAATAAGCACTTACAGATGTCTCACCAGCTGAGAAGAAAGAAAAATAACCTAGATTAGGAATGGATCATTTTCAGAAGTTGTAGTGATTAACACCACAGTAAATCTTAAGAAAATCATCCATGAGAAAGAGTCTGCCATCTTTATTCAAGATTAATAATAACATACTCTGAAAAAGAAATCCCAACTGGAATTTAGTGAAGAACGATACTTAACAGTGTGTTTGAGCGAGCCAAAGCCTGAGCCAATAGTAGCAGAGCTTCTGAGATGCTATTTTTGGCTATCTTAAATATTCGTTCAGTTTGAAAGAGAACAATTTAATAAGCATGAGTCATTGTGGATTTGTGAAAGGTAAATCGTCTCAGACAAATCATAGTACTTAATGAAATAACTGTTGGTATAGACAGAGCCAGCAGATTTAACATATTTGGATTTTCACAAACCTGTAGTTAACTTTAGACATGATGGATTATTGTGTCATGATCTTTTCAAGTATAGGACAGGTAATAAAGTAAAGCAAAATAAAATAGCTATGGAACATCAGGGAGGTGGAAAGCAAATGACTGAGATTACAAAGGCCTTAGCATTTTCAGAAAAATAAGGACCCAGAGGCATTCCTACTGAGATCAATGCCTTTTAATACTAGCTTACATAATATTTAAAAACTGATGTCTTCTCATGGAGGTTCATTAGATTTCTGCCAACAGCTTTAGGTTGTGTTCTGATCTCATAATCAATTTATAGAGTATATGAAATTACATCTTATCTGTTTTAGGACGATCTTGCAGGCACGGCCAAACCAGAAACACAATAGAAAGAGATGAAAAGAAACTTGATGTCTAAATTATGCATTTGGATAGAAATGAGGCATTTGAAGTAATATTCACATTTGCTAATATGATTGAGACAAAGGCTTCATGTTTGATAGCACAGCAAGTATTTCCAAGCATACATGTATGCAAGAGCAGCTGCAACAGCCAAGAGGATTTGCTTTAGCCAGCCATATGTGACCTGTCACTTTTCAGTGCTGTTACCTGTGCTTGAGGGTGTAAAGGCAATTCCTTTCTGAACTGTGAACAGAATGGTGGTGATGGAAAAGGCCCTTTGGAAGAAAACTAATTTACAACTTAAGTCGGAATATATCTAAGACCTCCAGCAAGAGATTCACACTGTATATTTTTAGCTGCAGGTGACCTGAATGTCTGGTGACATCTCTTGTATAGAGAGGCTGGACTGCTCTACTCAACTCTGTACTGCATGAAATAGTATGAACACCTCTTTAGACCATTCAGTGCTGATTAGTAGGAAAATTAAGATTCCTAAAGTGATATGAAAGTAGAGCATACATCCAGCGAATAAAATGAAACTTGATTGTTTGAGTTTTTTTGACAAATAAAAACTTGAGACAGTTTCTATAAATTCAGAAGAAAGAAATGTAGAAAATACTTCTATGAGTTATGGTATTTTACTGGTGCTGATGTACTGTAACAGGAAATTTTAGCATGCTTTAAAAGATATTATTTGATTATTAATTGTAATACTTAAAAATGTACTGATCAATCTATCATCTTGTAAATTTAATCGAGTTATTTTGCTTTGATTGATTTGAGTAGGTAAGTAATAAAATTGTCTGCATTTAAATATCAAGTACTTAGATTTTTTTCTTTGGGATAGTCACCACTTAACCTGTTTTTAACAATGAGGGTGGTAAAACACTGGAACAGGTTGCTCAGAGGGGTGGTAGATGCCCCATCCCTGGAAACATTCAAGGTCAGGTTGGACAGGGCTCTGAGCAACGTAATCTGGTTGAAGATGTCTCTGCCCGTGGCAGGAGAGCTGGCCTAGATGACCTTTAAAGGTTCCTTCCAACTCAATGATTCCATGATTTTTTTGGTTGGTAGAAATTTGCTTTCTCTTGAAAAGTTTCATCTTTTAAAATTTAATGATGGTGTATTGTTGGGGGTAGGCTCAGGACTGCAGAAGAATTCAGAGAGTGGAAGGAAACCAAAGACATCCTCCTTGAATCTTC
>JAWMRA010000078.1:100278412-100300646 GCA_035584735.1 Pseudotriccus pelzelni | reverse complement strand
ACACGTGAAGCTACAACTCAGGAAAAGGACCCTCCGTTGGTCTGGAACTGACCCCTGTCCTCATAACCAGGGCAGTGTATCATACACACAAGACTTACAGTATCACCTTGCATTACAAACACTTAGATAAATTTAGGTATTGATGGTATTATATTAGTAAATTTTTTACAGGTTTTGGTTGGTGGGTTGGTTGGTTGGTTTGGGTTTTTTTTTTTTTTTTTTAAAGATTAAATACTGTTCTGCACAGTTCCACAGAGCTCCCATGAATACTTTACAGTAAATATGGCAGGATTCTGGATAGCAAATCAGGCCCACAACCCAAAAAGAGAATGTGTATATTTAATGTATTTAACTCTGTTTACTAGGATAGGACAACTCTGGTTTTAAGTGTGGTAATTTGTTTAAATTCAAGACCTATAAAAATGGGTCTATCAAACCCTGTTCGTGTGATATTTCACAGGCAATGTCAATAAACATCAGCTTACAGAAATTTTCCTCAAAATCTTGCCTCTAGGAATCCCACAGTTACTACAGAGTAAAAGTCAGACTAAGTGGACAAGATCTGTGTATGCCTGAAGGAGAGCAAACCTGCACTTAGATCAATTCATAGCAGGGTCATCAATTATAAACACTCTCTCCTCTGCTGAAGATGCTGTGTATGGACTCCACCATCAAAAGCAGGTATCTGAGCTGCGGTCCTTGCACTTTGGGAGAGGATGTTTTTCCTACAGCTTTACTGTGGGGGCACTGAAGTTCCAGAGAGCAACACACACTTCAAGCTGCCTAGCAAGCAGTCAGGGCTGCCAGATGCTGACTCCTCCTGTGATCAGTGGACAGCAGTTGTGATGCCTGTGTTAGCTGTTTGTACGGTTTAAATATATTTAGTTTGCAGACAGGACACAAACAAGCCCAGTTCACACTCCAAGCTCTACTTCAAATGACACTTCATGAAACTGTGCCTGATACAATTGTGGTGAGACTGCCCACAATGCCTGCTGATTTTCAGAGTCTGTAAAGAATTAACAATTGATAATGGGAGAACCTAAATCTGTAAATGCTAGAAAAGTATAAATTCCTCTACTTATGCAAGTAGAGGAACTAGCTATAAAAATAAGCAATAAACAACAGAGGTAGGCAACACTGAATATGAATTTTCTGCTAATTTCTGTCCCTATTTTAGGATTGGACAATAACTCATTCCAGAAACCTTCTACTACCACACTACTTCCTTTTGCCTTCTGCATTTATTCTTTCAAACTTACATTTGGAATCAGCTAATCATAATTTTTCACTGGTATGTTCTCTCTAAGGAAAACTTTCACTGTTTGCAGCAGTTAGCATTGAATTCTTTGAGTCCTCTAGAGAATTGCATTCATTTCCCCAGTAAAACCTTATGCTGTCGATATTGCCTCTTGGTTCTTTGGAAAAATGTGCCTTGAATGTTCCATTTGTTTACAGTGAATATTTGATTATCTTGTAATTTCCTAATATAGCCTTCTGTTAGGAATAAATCTAGATTATATTGGCTCTATTTCTTATGATTTCGTAGGTAATATCTTTCCTACAGTCTAAGAAAACAAACCAAACTAAAACACAATTCATATTTTTCTTGCAATTCTGTGAGATATTTTAGCCACTTTTATTTCTTACACATATTTAATCTTTTACTTGTGTTTTAATGATTTCTTTTCTGAAATTAGTATCTGGAGGATGTAAATTGGGATAAAGAAAAGACAGATATTGGACTCATTTCAATTATTTTTGAGCACATCCAGTGAATTTGTTTTACTCATTATTCTACATATGTTATAGAATTTGTTGGTAAGAACAGATGAGGAAATATGGAACAACCACTTCAGATACATCCTCAAGCTACTTAAGGAAAGATACAGCAAAAGAAATGAATGAAAAGAAAATTAGTTCGTATATCTGTATGTACTAAAACACGTTACTGCTTTAATTCTAATATATTGCTTTGCACATCTACTGCCTTTTTCTATATTTATATATAAAAAAATGCTGCTAAGATGTTTTTCTTAAAAAAACTAACAACTCTACTGCTTTATTTTTTGAAATATTTACATTCATAGAAAAAATCCATTAATCTAACTTCAGTGCTGAATGAAATGCAGCACTGCTACCTCTGGCCTTATCTCTTAATACACTTTGACTGAAATACACTAGTTTAGGTTCACAAAAACATTTCATTATCTGATTATAGGTCTTGCTACTTCAGGGGAGAAACTGAAAGGTGCACTTCTCTACAGCTCCACCACAGAGAATAGGCAACATTTCAAGTCTTACTCTTCCACATGCGAACCACTCATACGAGAGGTACATTGCCACCTCTGTATTAAAGACAAGTTTTCTGTCTAGTCCTTTTAAATGGTGAAAATAATGGGATCTCGGCAGTTCAGTCCCTGCTGTTGTGAAAAGCTGCACTCACATTTAGATTGCTAGGTAGCTGCAAAACACCTACTCAGGTATACTCTCCAGGCAGCTGGTGAGTGCAGGTCTGACGGATGACTCTCAGTAGTCCTTTTGTAACCCCAAACAGAACACATGTTTAATTCCACAAGTTAGATCGGACATTTAGATCAGTGAACAAGAGATCAGAGGTAGCAGAACAGGGGCAGCCCCAAGAGGCCTCGAGTGTTACAGGTATGTCTTGATGATGCACTTCTTATTCCACAGACATGTACTGGTGTGCAGTAGCTGAGGTCAATCACTGCCTCTCTGAGTACTGGTACATCACACTTGCATCAAGGCAAGACTCAAGAAGCCTAGGCAGACGTACAGGAGATGTTGCCCTTTTCACTTCTCACCTAGATGATGTTCCCTAGGTGCTACAGAACTTAAGCCATGTGAAGTGAGTGCTCAGATCACTGCACAGTCCAGCTTTCATTGTGATCTGTTGGTTAAAAAGAGCTGACAGAACTAGCTTAACACACCAGTGTAATGAAAAGAGTCAGGATCACTCCTGTTCCTTTTCTATTCCTTGACTCCAGATGAGAATGTGACTTTAAGAGAATAAACTGCAAGTAAAGGAGCAGATCTTTCGGTTTTGTTTAATCAAAGCTGATTTACAACACTGTTTAAAATTATCAGTTCTATTTAAAACTTCCTTCCTAGTATACACTAAAAGCTGGAAGACATTTGCTTACACAAATCCATTATGTCAGAAGAATTGTCTCATCTGTCTGATGAGAGGAGAATATCATCTTTTGGTTATTTGGTATCTTAGTGAAATAAACTAGATAAAAATGCATGGTTTTCTTCCTCCCTCTTTTTTAGAGACAAAGCATTTTAAAAGTGGAATAAATTCTTGTTAACTTGGGTCTTAGAGGCAGTCATGTCCAAGTAAATTGCTATGACCTTGAAAAAAGTTCAATGAAACCACAAGGAGTCAGACTATTCATTCTGTTTCAGTTCCCAGAAAAACACCGTCCAAATATGCTGCACTAAATAAATGAAAGAAATAAATACTGAACAGAAGGCAAAATTTGAACCAGCCAAAAGTTAAGCATAGAGCTTACACTATGCAAATAAGTACCATCTATTGTTTATTGAACCTGAATCAAATAAGGACTCCTTTTATATGTCTCATGCCAAGAGTTAAATAGGATTCTCTCTGCCACAGGGTCCCATAGGCATAGTCCCACGGAAATGCTTTTGTTCACTAAAAAAAGGACAGTCTGGTTTAAACTCTGAATACATGATGAAAAGAAGCTCTTGGGGAAAAAAAGAATATACAGAGAAGAGACATTAGGCTTAACTTCTCTTAAACAAACAGTAGAATTAAATGCTAGTAATTAAGGATGGAGACCAGTGGTTACATGTGATAAATTATGTGGCAGTCATTACTTGCTTTAAAATATATCCCCTTAAGGGGGTATTTATTATTCTTGAAAGCTGATATAGGAACAAGGGGAGACTTGAGTAAGACTCTGGATGCAGTAAATGAAACAACTTGCTAAATGATTTACTATGTAAAACTTGTGTACAATTTTAAATGTGTACCGTTACATCAATTTTGCAAAGCAGTTGCTCTGTGCAGTTATTTTTTCTCACTGTTACTTTTCAGTTATGACTAAATAATTTGAACTTCACTCTTTCAATTTTTTAAAGCAGATTGCCACTACATAGAGAGGAGGAATTTTTCATAACAATGAAAATAATGAAAAAATCAGATTAATTTTTTGGCTACCTGTTAATGGAATTTGGCATGCTTCAGAACTGAGTCAGCAGTGACACATGAAGTTATCAATATTTAGCTGCCAAAATGGCCCACCTATTCAGCTGATAGCTGGCATTCATAACACACCCGAAGCATTTCTTTTTATCTAACAACAAACAGTATTCTAGTTAAAAAAGCATATCCAAGGTTGCCTTTTTTATTGATATTGCAGAGAAAATTTGTAGAACTTGGGAATGAAAATTATCTAAAGTTCAGAACAACTTCTTAACCGACATAGCCCTACATTTTTTCTTTCCCTGCACCAATCCCACAATTTTTGAGAAAATTGTGTCACAGTGAGCACAGAATCAGTCTTAGTCATTTGAAGGAAAATTATTTACTTGTTATTACTTAACACACAGAGGCTCAGACTAGCCTTTCCACAGGCCTTCTTGACTGACAGCAGCCTTGCTTGCATTCCTTCCATGATAGCTGGAGCAGAAGCCAGCTAAGCTACTAGCTGGCTGAAGCAGGTAGAGTAATCCTAAGATTTTAGGAGGTGAACAAAAAATGATGTAACTGCATCTTCTATACTAAAAATAGTTAGATAAAAAAATATTTCTCCAATGTTGTACTCTGTTCAAGACATGGCATGTATTTCACAGCAGAATGAAACCCAAATGGCTTTTAAATTATTTTACCATATCTGGGAATGCAGATGCTGCCTTAATTCTCCTCTGAAACATTAGTGAGATCAACTTCCAAGCAAGCTCTCACAGGCTCTTAATAGCCCACGATTTCCTTCTTCATGTTTGCTTACCACAGAATGGTGGCAACACAGATCACTGAAAGTGTTTGTGTCTGTATATTTCTTTGGAATTTGAGTAAGTGCGAGCTGTAAATTTGGGGGGACAAGACACACTACTTTTTTTTTTTTTTTTTCACAATAAGGATTCATTTCCTTACTGAATAAAATTTTTACCATTTTCTCTCACCCTAAAATATGATTTAGTGACAAGTCTGAACTCATGTTCTCTAGGTCTGTTAAGGCTTCTTACAAAACAAATATAAACTCCTAGAAATCTCTGTTGAAATCCGTGAGTCATTTCAAACATTATGTTATTGACTGAAGTAAAAAGAATAATTTTCTACTTTCCTTCTTGAAGAAGAACAATAAGTGTTTATGACCTTTAAAATACAACAATGCAGCCATGCTGATTTTACAAGTAAGGAAGCTGTTGGGAAGAATCAAACACCAAAACAGTTTTCACTTAAAATAGTCTGTTTATGGAACAGCCTTTTTTTTTTTTTTAAGGAAAACTAATGAATTGTTGAAATGTCTACTTGCAACTTTTAATAGAAGAAAAATCACTAAATTCCTAAAGTAAAATTGTTTGTAAAAAAGAGAAAGAAAATAAGAAAAAGAATCATTTTAAGCTAGTTGTTAGGGTGTCTTTTTAAACCTACAGCAAATTTGGGGTCCAATCCTTTCTCCACAAAATGTCTAACGATGAAATACTGATAAATACAGAAATTGCAGATGTGAGGATTCCCTTTTGCTGGCTCAATTTAGTTCTTTCTCTAGATGACTATGTAAAGCTTTCTTTGAAGTCCCTTGAGAGATTGTGTTTAAATCCAAAGATTAGACTTGGCTCTGAGGGCAAGTTAACATTCTGTGTCCTCTTCATTTGTCCAATTGGCGGAACAGCATAAAGTCCATAAAAGTGCTTTAGATGCAAGTTCCTTAAATGCAGACATCTAATTGGCATATTATACATCCTATGATGATTCTTTTATTGGTTTTCCTCTCGGTAGCAGAAAAAGAAGAACAGCTGCTAACTATTTTTGCAAGAGCTGAAATAACTCAACCTGTTTCTTTGTTGGTGAAACTGTATTCTTCCCCACCTGCAGTAGCATATTTATTTTTACAAAATATACATAAAAAGGGGTACATGTCAAGTCAAATGTTATAACTATGTACTTGTGTAAGAATATACTCAGCAAAATAAGTCTTTACCTAAGTCAAGACTTAGGTAAATGATGATACCTCTACAAAAGTGCAGAAAACCACCAATATTTTAGGTCTTTCAATGTTCAGGACAATATGTGGCTTCTGCCTTTTCTCTGAGGTTTTCTCTTAGTTCCAAACTGTGATCAACTTGCTGTGTAATGGATAGTAGCATACACATTGCATACTAACAGAAGATGACTATCCCATTAGCATTACACCTTAGGTGACCTTTTAAACTCCTGCCTTGCTCGTGTGTTCAGAAGAGGTTTAGAGGAGAAGAATTTCAAGGAGTGTTCAAGACGTCAGCAGTGGCCTGGTGGCACTTGGGTTCTAAGCTAAATGGAGTTGAGCTCATTTAGGAAATAGTGGGCTTCTATTAGAAACCTTCTCTTAGAGAAGACAGAATCACAGCTACAAGAAGTGAAGAGTGAGAAAAATGAGATGACAGGGTAAGGAGGAAAGAAAGCTAATGAAAAAGTAAAGTTAATATAATCTTAATGTTATAGCCTTATAGCCTTAAAGAAAGTTAATATAGCCTTACATAAGTAGCCTTTTGGAAAAAAAGATGGAAAGTGGTCTTTCTGGTTATGTCTAAACTGCTGGTCTCACAAGCATGTGCATCATCCTGTTCTGGCATGTGAGCCCCAGACATAATCGCCCACTAGCTGTGCACTTTTCCTATCAAAATAAGAAAAGTTTGTATAGGCAGAAATGGCATTGTATCACACCCTGGTTTGCTGCTGAGGGACCAAGAGGTCAGAGCATGTCATGGCCTCACTGTTTAGCAAGTTTAGTCCTATTACAAATTATACACAGCTGGAGAAATGAAATGTATTGCACATTCCTACACATTATTTATGTGGTGGCAGTAGACAGCAAGATAACCTCCCCACCCCCACTATCAAAAAGTAATGCACTGCAACAGTACCAGAGATATTAAAAGAAAAACAGATCCAAAGACTGTTGATGTTGATTGAACTGGAAAACAAGCCTCAAAATGTAAAATCTTATTATCCCTATCATGAAGAGTGGTTCAATGCTGTGAGTCATCGTGACTCTAGAGTGATTCTTTTAACATTTCTGACAACGGTGCTTTGTCTCTGAAAGAGCAGAAGAGCAGAAAATAATCTATTTTTAGTCTCTGACCTGAGAACATTTGGGACAAAAAGAAGGTGCATCTCATAGAAGCTCTTTTGTGTTTTTTTTTTCCCTGCAGCTGGAGAGGTCAGTCCTCTCTTAGCATGGCAGTGGTTCTCCTCCCTGACCAGCTATTCCTACAGGAATGTATGAAGCTCCTTTCAAGTGCTAGCACACCATACCAAGAGGATAAAGACATTTCCTTATCTAAGGATGGAGCTGAATGTTTCATCTGTGATCTTCAGGGCTTCCCAAAACATAAGTTTTTATAAACATAGCTATTAGAAAACCCTTTATACGCTGATTGGTTAAACAAAACACCGAGACTCCAACACTAAAAGTGCCAAACAGAAAAAGGCTTAATCCTAACTTTTGCCCTGCTCCTAATAAAAATCAGCCAGTTCCAATCAGAGAACGATTCCTTGGTTCCCCTCTTAATGCCCAGTTTGGAGGGAGGAGAAGGAACCATGCTGCCAAAAGCACAGCAGAGAGCCAAGGGTGAAGCTGGAGGTAGACATGGGCGCAAGGTCTGCAGCAGATTAAAACAGCTTGGCAGAGTGCTACAGTCAAACAGGTGCATGGAGCTTTAGCTCAGTGGTCCAACTACTTTCGCCCTGTGAGCCCTGACAAACAAAATAGTCAAAACACATCTAGAAAGAGTGAAGGAGCCCCTGGTTTCACAAGTGCTGCTTTCATACAAGCAGAGGAGTGCATGCGAGATCCTGCCAGCCTGGTCCTGGGGATGAATATTGCTACTGGAGTTCCTGTTCCTTTAGCAGTCTGATCCCCAACATCATATCCTGCCTAGAGCCTCTGTAAAAACAGTGAGCTCCTTTCAATGTACCACTGTTGCTAAATATTTAAGCTGTGATACACAATGAGCTTGTTCCACCAATCGAACTGAAACAGACACTTGGCCCACGGAGCTGGGGGCTAGATGGCCATTTAAAGAAAAGTATGCATAATTAAATTCTGTCCCATTTTATGCCTTATCCTCCCTCTCTCCTTTTATCTTTAGCCACCATTAAGAGGCTCCTTTTCATTTTCCCCTTCTTATCCTTTTTCCTCTTTCCCTTTCATCCTTGTTTATGTCTTTTTCATTTTCCCTTACTCTAATTTTTTTTCCAAATCCTTTTGATCATTTGCCTCCTCAGCTCCCCAGTTCTTTGCCCAGCTGTGTTCATGGTCTTTTCCATTTATATCAGCTTCTCCCTCTCTTCTTTCTTACTATGTTCTTACTTCTTCAGTTGAATTAAACTTTACTCCAGCAAGCCCAGGACCTGATCTTCGGCATTCTGTGTAACAAACGTTAGTCACTGTTACTTAATGAGCAGATTTGGATGGAAACAAAGCATATGGCTAGAAGGAACAACGTGAAAATGAGGTGATAAAATCAGCAGTATGAAAATGAATTTAATTACATTATTCTTATCATTGTATCATCCAAATGCTCATTTGCTTTGACAATGATTTTTGTTCAGCATGTGTGCCATTTTAGCCATATATTTAATGTATAGCATTGTCTCTCATTTGTTATCAAAAAGCTGTGAAAGGTTTGTCTAAATGAAATTAGATCTGCATTCTACCAGCAGAAATGTAATCTTCAGAGCAAATGATCTTTCCAAGAATGTCTGTGCAGGTCATGCATACATGTATCTATTTTAATTATTCCCATATAAATATGCTTGTTTTCTGTAGCTGTACATAAACACATACACACAGCAAGGTAAACCAGAATATGGGGTAAATTATCCAGTTACAAATTAACCTAATTATCCATTAAACTGGTGCAAATAGAGTAATTCATTCACTTTCACATACTTTCAGGCAAAGTGGCTCTGCTTCAAGCCCTCTCGTAGTTTCTCAGGTGTCTAGTTTGAAATTAACACTCTTAAACTAAAGATTTTTTGTCTAGCAGTCTAGCATACTTTTTTTTTTTTTGTATTAAAAAAAAGTGATTCTCTTTCAGTCTTTACTGCAGCACCTACATATTCCTAAGCCCTCTGGTCGTGCACTGTGACAGAATGATTTGCAGATCAAGTTCATATCCTTCAGACTCCATATGCTAGAAAAATCTGGAATTCAAGTTCAGAAAAGAAATCCCTTTGAGTTTACCTTAGGAGATTCTCTGAAACCTACAGGTGCTTTGGCACACCTTCTCCTTAACTAAACTGATCTCTACTATAAATCTAGGTGGGTTTTTTTGGTTTTGCTTCTGTTTGGTTGGTTTTTTGTTTGGCTTTTTTTTGTTTTGGTTATTTTTTGTCAGCAACTGAGGCTGATAAGTCTCCTCTTTCCTCCCTGATCTCTTCTTATGCAACAACATCCTCTCTTCTGCAGAGCTGAATCCCACATTAGCCTCTCTCTGTTTGATGATGATGAAAATATCACCACTCACTCTAATCTATCATTCTTCCACTTAAATCTGTCCAGAACTGGTCCTTGAGGGCGAACTAGAAGTCCTGTGTCAAGTAAAGTTATTAGTCAGAATTGGTGGTTCTTGGTACTGTTTTGTTTCTTAACTGCACCTGTCCTTTCTTCGTTTCTTTGCTATCCTTTGCCTCCTTTCCTTCCCCCGGCTTTTGTGCTTTTCCTAGAGTCTCTGCTTTGAAACTGAATCACAGAGAAGAATTAAGAAAAATGAGAAAAATTGTTCTCAAGGGCATCAGGAGCAGCCCAGAAATGTTTGCTTCTCAGTAAAGCCTAACATATACAGCGAATATGAGAGACATTTTCACTTACATCTGCTACTAGTGAAGAAAGTCTTGTGGCCAAGCGAGCTGCAAAAGAAGCTGTCAAAGTGGTATTTATAAAGGTCAAAATATAACTTAGGGTGATTGGAGACTTAAGCATTGGTTTTGGAGAAAGTAACCTTAAGTGGGAAAAAATACTGTTATTACAGGAGGAATTCTATGTAATTCTTGGTTATTTTTCTTTTTTTTCGATGTGCAGAGTGACAGCTTTCTAACAATCACTATGAATGTTACAAATCTGTGACACTGTTTCATTATATTCTTGTGAAATCACTATTTTTAATATTAACAGAAATATTGACATGCCCTGGAATTTAGATTAATGTAATTTATCTTTACAATTTCCATCCCTCCCAAGTCCTGTAAGACTTAATTTTTACATCAAATTTATTATTTTACCAGTGCACTTGGTGACTCTTAGCAGACCAAACATACAAAGTTCAAAACTGGACCAAGAAAAAGGCAAGAATAAAACCATCTATTTCCTTCCGGCATCTTTAACAGCTACCTCTGTGCTATCTTGCAAGAGCATCTTCAGAGGCAGCCTTAAGGCCAAACGCACTGTAAAGCCCACTCATGCTGAATAACTTCACAACAGTTTTCAGACTATTAATCCCCAAACTGGTGACAGAATAATGCAAAAAGCTTCCAGATCATTCCCTAACATAGAACATAATCTACGGTACCACAAATCCACCCTAGTGCAGCTGCAGGAATACTAGTCACTCTGTGTTGATCCAAGTCTCCCCAGACATCCTCCTTGGGCCAAGGTTTACACAACCTGGCTTTCTATCATTAAGCAAAGCCACCAGCAGCTCCAGTCCTGCCAGGTAGAGGACCTACTCTTGACAGGGGCATGCCTTTGCCCATACCATCAAATACAAATTAATAAGAGAACTCTTCTGACAAATCTTTCTGGGGGTTCCGCAGGGCTCAATTTTAGGTCCAGTTCTCTTCAATTTCTTAGTAAATGACTTGGACTCAGGACTTGAGGGTATACTAAATAAGTTTGCTAATCATACAAAATTCAGAGGAGGTGTTGAAGGCAGGGGAGGGGAGGCCCTGCAGAGAGACCTCAACAAATCAGAGGACTGGCAATCATGAAACATATGAAGTTTAACAAAGACAAGTGCCAGATCCTGTACCTGGGACAGGGAAATCCTGGATGTACGTACAGACTGGGGAATGAGATGCTGGAAAGCAGTGCTGTTAAAAGGGACCTGGGGGTCCTGGTGAACAGCATATTGAATATGAATATATCAGCAGTGCCCTGGCAGCCAGGAGGGCCAACCCTGTCCTGAGGCACATCAGGCACGTCATCGCCAGCCAGCTGAGGGAGGTGATTGTCCCACTCTGCTCTGCACTGGTGCAGCCACACCTTGAATATTGTCTGCAGGTTTGGCACCACAATGTAAGAAAACCTATTAAGCTGTTAGAGAGTGTCCAAAGGAGGGCAACGAAGACGGTGAAGGGCTTTGAGGGGAAGCCATATGAGGAATGGCTGAGGTAATCTGGCTTGTTCAGCCTGGAGAAAAGGAGATTGAGGGGGGTTAACACAGCAGTCTACCTCACAGCAGTCTACAGCTGCCTCATGAGGGGAAGTGGGGGGGCAGGCACTGATCCTTTCCCTCTGGCAGCCAGTCACAGGAGCAGAGGCAATGGCCTGAAGTTGTGGCAGGGAAGGTTTAGGTTGGATATTAGGAAAAGGTTCTTTACCCAGGGGGTGGTTGGGCACTGGAACTGGATCCCCTGGGAAGTGGTCGTGGCACTAAATCTGCCAGAGTTCAAGCATTTGGACAATGCTATCAGGCACATGGTGTGATTCTTGGGGCTGTCCTGTGCAGGGCCAGGAGGTGGACTTCAGTAATCCCTTCAGGATAGTCTATGATTCTATGAAACTGCCATGGATGTTGCTGAAGGATGGAAAACAAGACCCAGAGAATTTCTTTCTGGGACTTCTAATTCCAAAACAACCAGAACAGACCACAGCAAGGTACCTTCTGTTGTTCAGCTGCACAATTCTGAGGCTGAAGGGAGACAAAAGAAAGCAGAGATAAGAGGGTACATGAGCTGCTGATAGGGGAGACCCACAGTCCTGACTATGCTATCACGGTAGCTAGCATCCACACGCCTTCACTTTAACCTTCTTCATTGCTGGAGACCACTTTTCACAACTGTGTTGTCTGCTCAAAGTGGCTCTAGAATAACAGAATCACCAAACATTTGCCTTGTGAGTCGGCCTCATGATCTCTTGAATTTAAGCCCAGCATGCTTCCAGCCAGACTTATCTGTGGACCAGTGGTCTAATGCAGTCTCTGTTGCTTCCTCTTGCCTATCCCGTCTCCTCAGTCCTCTTTCTACCACAGGGGAGGTCACTGAAAACCTGGTGTTATTTCCTTGTCTTTTCAAGCTAGTGCACAAAAATACAAAGCTATGCCTATTTAAAAATCCCTGGGGGGTTCTTTTTTGAATATAATGCATTCCTGTCTGTCAGAACGGAACACCTATGCCTTCTTTTTCTCAAGCACCCTCCTTCCATACAGCATCACCCCATACAGGCATGCTGCAGCATCTGCCAGCATCTGCTACGACACAGGCATTTCCAGATTTGCTTTATAATTTTGTTGGGATTTCCTTCACATCCATAGCAAGGTCAGAGTGAGCACTACTGGGAACAACTGGTTGAGATGGAGCTGTAAGGTGCCCAGACAGTGAGAACTGGTGCCATTCATACTAGGAAATACTGTCCTAGGCACATTTATTCTGGGAGATTCTCAAGAGGAATCAGAGGAGAAACAGCTCTCCTAAAAGTAGTCCTGCCAGGTGAAAGTCACACGCTGTCACTTTCTCAAAAGGGAAGCTGCAGGTCCCTGGTTTTGAGGCATTTCAGAGATTTTAGCATTTAATTCCACTAACAGAAGCAGTTACTTTCAGTTATGACATGGATTATTCCAAAGCATTTGGTGCTTGGAAGGGAGGAATTTTAATCTAGGAAACTTTTAGCTCATATCTCAATGCTTGTGACCACAAAGGTTATTGTACTTCATTTGTTCAGAGCTCTGTCATTTCACTATTTGCACTTGAACTTTTGAATTTGGTAGAGATATAGCTCTGATGTTACAGAATTGTTTTAATCTAGGTGTTTTATAACTTGTTGTGCTTCATTTTTAGTAGTATTCCTCACCATGAAAAAATTTTCCTCAGCAATGCTCAGGTCTGATTACTGTGTAGGAGACGGGAGAGAACAACATTTCTGCATTTGCCACAGAGATTCACCTTTTTGAGACCTGCAATTGATACTATTGTTTAGCCCTTTGAATATGACTAGATTTTTTTTATATGGGTGGTGGTTTTGCTCCAAACCACACCTGTAATTCCCATTAATAGTGGTGCGAAGGTAAAAAACTCCCAGAACTTCCACAATGCAGCTTTCCTGTGCACATAATTTCCATTAACTTTAATCTAAGCTCTGCACAATAAGCAACAGCAGGATCAGCACTGATTTTGAAAAATAAAGTAATATGTAATGACTCACCACATCTGCAAAGCCTTCCTGACTTTTACTTATCATGCTTTTATTTTGGCAATCACTCTTGTCTCAGAATAAATAACCATCAGAATGGTTATTTAACTTGTGAGAGGAATCCATTTCAGCATTATGTTTTAGCACATACATTTGTATCCATCATAATTCTTTATTTATATTTAATGAAATAATTTAACAGTATAAAATAAAATATTACATAATTGATTTTTTAGCACAATACTGCATGGAGCAGAAGAATGAATAGCATCCATGGCCACACCAAATTTCAAGTTATCATTCCCAGTGCTTTTGACAAATCAATAGGTAGTTGAATTCCTACTCATTTTATTATGTGTAACATGCTAAAAAATTACACGGCATGCAAATAAAGTCATTCTTTGACTGAATACATTTCTGCTCTTATTCTCTTCTGTGCTTGCTCCCCACTTTGTCTCCTCAGGGCTACGCTATTTAAATAAGCTCCCATTATTTTCAGTGGAATGACTTCCTAAAGGGAAATATTTGTGTCCCTTCACTGGACATCTGCTGTTGGTATGAAAGCAATCAAGAGGAAAAAATGATGGTATGAAGCACATTTAACTTTCACGCCTCTTCATCATTCTGCACAAGTGAACACCAACAAGAATTCAATCATAAGTATATCGAAATATATTCCTCCCCCTTCTAAAAAAGCAGAAACATTTTCAAAAAAGAAATTAAAGAATAAGAAAAAACCTACTAAATAAGAATAGATTCTAAACATGAACCTTTCAATTTTGTAGTACCTCCCCTGACCCACTATTATAATTAAAAAAAAAATTCAAATACTTCCAAATACACAGATATGAAATAAATTCTACAAATGACTAACACAAACTGTGTAATTTAGAGATGTCATCATTATAACATATAATTTACTTATCAACAACTTTTTAACATATTAAGGTAAAAACCTGCAGTCAGCACAGGTGGTGGTGTGAGAGGTGGTACTTACATCTATGCTCATACGCTGCCTCTGATAGATTCTGCATCACTGACTACTGTGCCTGCCTGCTCAGAATTGCCTCTGATGAGAAGGTACCGCTGCAACAGTATAAATTGTTATTAAAGTAGATTTCATGGGAAAAAAAATAATTTTTTGTTGTTGTTGTTGTTGAAAGATAAGATTTAAAGTGCATGTCCCTCTGTTCAACTACAACTGTAGGAAAAGAAGAATCTTAACTTCATAGGATCCCATTTAACAACGTCTCATGCACCTCATGTGACAATTGCATCAAATAATAGGAAGTTGTCTAGAGGTGCTGCTGACAACATGAATGCTACACTGCTAAATCAGAGTTAGTAATAAAGAGGCAGCAGGAACTCTAATTCCATCCATCAATGACTGTTTTTAAGACCCACAAAAACCCCCAAAGAGGCTGCATATTTCATTTCTTCTGTTTCACAAACTCCTAATTAACTGTAAAAGAGCTTCTGGAAAAACTTAATCTTATGCCAAGGCACAGCTCCTATTATCTGATGCTAATTCAGAGCTATTGAGAAAAATGAGAAAAATATATGTGAGTGAAGAAACTCAAGAGAAGTTCACAGGCAGAAAGAAAACTAACCTTATGTTCAATATGGCTTTTCAGTTGACTTTTGCTTTTATGCATTTTTGATGGAATGTATCCAAAAAGTCAGAACTATGTTTTCCTAACTGTAAACACTATCTGAAGGGCCCTCACAGATGATCCGTCAGTGTTAGCACTGATGGCATCCGACATAGTATTTTACTTGTCGGCTTCAGTTCTTTGCCTTTTAAGAAAACATCTGAAAACCGAACTTTTGCCAAGCATTTCTAGGGATTACTCCTAAAGGGAATGTTCCATCTAACAGGAGCTTGCAGAGAAACCCTAAAAAAGGATTTATCTGTGAAGAGGGATGGACTAGAATATTTTTAGCAGAAAAAATATAATGCCATAGCTCTGCTGGTGAAACTCAGTGTGTGTTCTTTCTATTATGTAATAAGGACTAATTTATTTTGGAACAATTACTTTGTCTTGGAAGACTGAGAAGTTAGCTTATTTTCCAGTGATCATCTAAATTTCGATTCTTCTGGTCTGTCTCCTTGACACGGTTGATTACAGAAGCACTGAATAGAAAGAATAGCAACTTGAAGTTCAAATGAGTAGGGAGAGGTGGAACAGTACAGAACTTTGAAGACAATGAAATTAAGCCTAAATTTGTAATAGAAAAGGATGTTAGCCCAGATGAATGACAAGATCAAAGCAACGAGTGACAAAGATGATATTACAGTCTGTATTTGTACAGACTTTGAAGACTGAATATATGAATATTTCCAAGTATTTGCATTTGATCAATTCAGTGTTTCTGTTTCTTTCTGCTCCTGACCAATCCCATTCAACCTTACACAAATCTGAAGGTTGTATACTCTTGGTAGGTGTTTGTTTAACAGTATTAGGCATTTGGACTATTTTGCTCCTGTTTCCTATATGTACCTCCTGAAAATGAGGACAGAGACACAGCTAAGGACATACATATTTTGGGAGAAGCTAAGAACAAGTAGTAAAAGAAAATCAGTGTATATACTTTCCTTTACAAGGCATGGGAATTATTAAAAAATATTAAAACCCATGTAATGTATTTGAAGATGCAAAGGTAGAAAATGAGGTGATTTTGAGTTCAGTAATGACTCTGATCAGCTTCATTTAGGGTCCCCATCCACACCCTCTGCCCCACAAGCACCATAGAATCATAGAATCAGATGGGTTGGAAAGAACCTCTGAAATCATGAAGTCCAACCCTCGATCCACTACCACCACAGTTACAAGACCATTGCACCGAGTGCCACATCCAGTCTCTTCTTAAACACCTCCAGGGACAGAGAATCCACCACCTCCCTGGGCAGCCCACTCCAATGCCTGATTACCCTCTCTGTAAAGAATTGCTTCCTAACATCTAACCTAAACCTCCCCTGGCAGAGCTTGAGACCATGCCCTCTTGTCTTACTGACAGCTGCCTGGGAAAAGTTATAGTTATAGAGAGTGATGAGGTCACCTCTGAGCCTTCTTTTCTCCAGGCTAAACAACCCCAGCAACCTCAGCCTCTCTTCATAGGACTTGTGTTCAACTCCCTTCACCAGCCTCATTGCTCTTCTCTGGACCTGCTCCAGCACCTCAATATCCCTCCTGAAAGTGCCATTGTCCCACAAGCACCATTTCAGCTCACTCTGGGGCTGTCAGTCTGTGCTGGAGCTATGGTGTAGGAACACTGGTCTCCGTATATCTGGTCACAGGCCCTGCTGACCCAAGCCCCAGCCTGTGGGTTCACTTCTGGGCTTGATCTTGGACCTGTCTTATCACAGCGGACCTGCTTGGTGATCACTGAACGTGTTCCTAATCCTGATCTGCAGATCATCTTCCTGGCTTCCTCTCACACCCGCCTCATCATTGTGAACTTGCTTCATGATTTGGAGCCTTGGCTGAATGTGGCCATGCTCTCTCAGCCCGTCCTACTTACCTAGCTGGGGCTGATGGATCTGACCCCTGGCCCCTGTCCCACTGGAAGTTGTTACTGCACTCAATTCCTGGCTCCCCATCCCTTAGGAAACAGCTAAACCTTTCTGTTCCTTCACAGAAAGCTCTAGTTTGAAGATGCCTGCTTCTTACATATATGCATATATACTTCTAAGAGTAGAGGTAAAAGCCACAACGGTTATAAGTCTTTGTAGATTGTTAAAAACAATAGTTTTCTGATAAAATGCTGACAATCAGAATGTGAGACAGAATTTGGATTGCAGACAGGAAAATACACCAAACAGTCTGGTATGAGGTTCTTCCTTGTCCATACAAACCACACAAGCAGTTGAACGAGACTATGTTGATCATGGCAATAAAAACTTTGCTTCCAGCAGAAGAGACAGCACCGTATATAGAGTTAAATTTCTTATGAGTTTACAAGCTTCTACCTGCCTAGGCAACATTCTCTCTTATCCATCTTATTATAGCAAATATCAGAATACCTTATGTACTTCCACAACACAGCTATTTTTTTGTTCTTGGGCTTGAACTAGCAATAACCATATCTGTAGAGTGTGATCTGTTGCTCTTTGCTCCCTTCCTGACATTCAGATCCTGAAGTTCCCCACTGTTTTCCTTGGATACATCAGACCTTTTTCTCACTTGTATTTCAACAATTTCTGATTAAATATTGCTTCTGTCTAGTCTTTTAAATACTTTTCAAAGATCTGTGTGTGTTTTCTCTCTCAAGCCCCAACTATGGTTCAATATCAAGGCCACGACTGGCCATGTAGCATTTCCTCAGCTATCAAAAAAAAAAAGATTCTTTTTTTAACAGCTGAAAACAGAAAGGACTTTTGTTTTTATTACCACAAACTTCAGAGTGATCAAGTGAATAAGGCAAGACGTCCTTAGGACAAAATGGATTTATTGTTGCTTGCACAAATCATTAGTAACGAAAAAAAAAAAAGAAAAAAAGAAAAAAAGAGGCAGTCACATTACACATGACAATATCTGATAGGGAGCAGCCACAGTTGTGATTAGAGCATCTCAATGCCAAATGAATGATCAGGGATCAGTTCCAGTGCCAGCAAGCCCCAGCAGCAATAAGCAGGAAAGATGATGAGCCTCCACTAAAGATGGAACATTTTGCATGCAGCAACTTTTGCAGCTGCTTTAGATTGACCTTAGATTCCAAGGAGTTCTTTGTTGTTCCTTGCAGGCAAGGAAACATGGGGTATGGGGTGGATGTGATCTTCTAAGGACACTACTACATCCTCACTCTACCCCTCAACAAAAGGCAGAGGGGTGCATACCTGACTTTCTGAATAAACACTAGAAGATTTATTCAGAACGTTACATTCATCACTGAAATAGCTCTTCAGTAACAAATGAAACCTTTACAGCAACTATGAATACAGATATATTCGACATTATAAAAGAGAATATAATTGTGTATAATGTAATCAATAAATCCTGGCACATATATAAGAACACTCTTTTTTAAAAAAGCTTTTGACTTAAATTAGCAGTGAAAAGGCAAAGAGTATCAGTAAAAAACTAGGTGAGAAGAGAAAGCTACCTAAAGATAGGTGAACATTAGCAAAGGAGAAGAGATTGCTCTGTATTTAAGAAGAGCCCCAAACGGAAAAAAAATCACCCATTTTTTCAGTTTGGCATACTTTTCCTTGACCCACAGAGATGATGTGATTTTTCTTAGGTGGTCTGAATTTCACTGTAGCAGAGAAGCAGCTTTGATAAAAACAGATAATGTGAATCATTGTCTTCTAATAAAGCACATAAAATTTCACTTATTAGCTGTACTTAACTAAGAAAATGTGCCCCTGTCCTGTGAAGAAAATTAACTTTCATCATATTTAAACAGTAGTGTCATTGAAAGATTCATGAAGCTTGTCTGTCTGAGCTTTAAAACGAGATAGAGTGGGCTAGCGAAAATCACTCTTGTCTGACTACTTTATAGTGCAAAAAATAGCTTTGAGCTGTGAGAGTGATGTTATCTGCTACTGAACCAAAAGATCAGGTGACAGCCATGTAGCCCACATTCTTGGCCACTTAATCAGCATTGTCACAGGTCAAAAAAAGGCTGTATGTTTGGGCCTTCCTCCAATATTTGAATACTAGTCTTTGCTTTTCTATTTCTGCTGTAACATGAGCAAGAGAGTGTTCCTGCTCTGTTTCATTATAGGAAGGGTGACTTCATGCTACGGATTATGCAGGATGGACTTGATGCCTTACGGAATTTGAGATATGTTTACTTGATCTTGCACCAGCAACACAGAATGAACAGCACTGAGTATTATTAGTATCTTAAAGGAAAGGTAACAGCTAAATAGATAAACACAATGTATAACTAATCATTAAGCCTATATGTATGTCCTTTCTAAGAACTTATCCTTGACATAGGTCAAGTAGTCTTATTTCCATATGATGATAAGTACTTGGACCTCAGACCTCTCTGACCAGTAATACAGTTCTTGATCAGTTTGAAATTTTCAAAAACCGTTTGCTAGAAGTAGCTCAGAGATCTGGAATACTGGAAATGGTTTGGCAAGAGAATGATTAGCAGGGAGAGAACAGCTGTGCCAGAGAAGTTCCTGTAATAAACAGTGTAATTATTCACAAGTTGTTTTAATTTCCCCCCAGCAAAACGCATACAAATTCCAAAAATTTTAAAATAAAAAAAACACCTTTGCAATGAAGGCTGGTTATGTGCATTTCCTATTGCTGTACATTAAAATTTAGAAATTAATTATGACAATTTCCAGATTTCCTCCTTATTTCACATGTCTTACTGTCTCATTCTTTGACTCCTTTCTGCAGGAATAATTTTGTGATATTTATGACAAGGCTAACAATTCCTGATCAGCCATGCATGACCTGTGTTTCCATTGTTCTTGTTGGTTTAGCTATTCCCCAGAGCTTAACTGTTTCTTACATTTGCCGTAAGTAAAGCAGAACATTTGTGTCTTTGAAGGTCACGCACTTAGTCCTACTGTAACTGTGACCAAAAACTCTTATATGCTCTTCTGTAATTCTCAGAACTCAGTGACTTTCTATCTCATCTTCACTAAGCTAACACCATATAGCTGTGGATACAGATGTGGAATTTTCGATTTTCTGGAACAAAGTCGAGGTTGAGAGTTACTCTGTTGGGATTGACAATGGCTGACCAGACATACAATTTTATGTGTGTCTGGGCATCCTGAACCGAGAGAGGTCATCATTAGCATACGTATTGTTGTAACTGCTCGGTTTTGGATTTTTAGTACAACCTACTAGAAGACACATTCTAAAGTTTAATTTACTGTTAGTTATTTGAGAGATTTGAGTTTTTAAAGTTTTTTAGTTACAAAGTAGCACTTTCAAGACTACCTAGAGTTTCTAATTTTTAGAGACTATAACCGCAGCTTTTAAAGAACGCAGTAAATACATAAATTATGTAACAAGGAAAAAATGACAATTAAAAAAACCACTTTTATTACAAAATACCCCTAGGTTACCAAGGCTTTGGGGAATTAAGGGAACTTTTTCGGGGGGCGGAGGGGGGGAAGGCTGTGAAGGTACACGCAAACAATAAACTAAGCGTAGGCTCGCGATTCAAAAGAAAAAGTCTGACGTCAGGAAATACAACAATTAATGCTATTCTGCCCCCTTGCGTTAACTTTTGAGGCGGCTGCCGTACCCTCACACATCTCAAAGTTCATGTCCCGTCGCAAAGATTGCGTCACGTAAGAGATGCATTACCCAAAACACAATGGAGCAGCGTCCCGAAAACAGCACGGTTGGCCGATCCCTGGAAATGATACAGCTGTGTGCCCAAGTTTGAAGATAACGTGTTGTATGTAAAAATAATATAAAACACGCATAAATCATTAATATGTTGTAACTCGCACGACCATATGGGGGATGGGTGGAATTCTGACTTCAATTGAAACAGAAATGAAGTAGGCTAACTATATACAAGAGCAGCATGGAAAACAGAGGAGCCGTACTGAAGAAAATTGAGAACCTAGAACCTCAAACCCTTAATTCCAGCATTATCTAGATTCTTGTTTTTACTGTTTTATTAATAACCCACATGGAACAGACAAGGAATTTGGCCACAGCTGCACTTGAAAGAAAAAGCTTTCATAGAAAGCGTGAGCCAACAAAAATATTTCCACCTCTAGAGCCACACTTCAGAAAGAAGCGGTTTAAAACCAGCAAACACATCCTTGCAGTGCCATGGACACCAGGAGCCAAAGCCCCAGTATGAGGACGACTGTCAAATGGCAGTGTTTCATACATGACGTGGAAATCACTGCCAAAAGTCACGCGCTGCAAATAATGAAAGATAACTGCCATTTTAATGTGATTTTATTTCCATCATCCATTCTGTAAACTTGCCAATTCCTGACGTTATTCTCACTCGCAGAAGTAGGAGCTGCCCACGTGTCTTGAGCCCGGGGCCGGGCTGGGCGATCTCCAGAGGTCCCTTCCCGGAGCGCTCCAGAGAGCCCAAGGGTCGCTGTTACCGAGACCTAAGCAAGGCGCTCAAGTTTTATGAGCAGCACCCGAATGCAAACCATTTAATGTACGAGGCAGTGCCTCTCCTCGCCAACCCGGAGAGCCCATTTACATCTTAATTTTCTCTCGGTATCAGCCGAGCGCTGTGCGGGTAGGGCTCTTACGCTTACGGTTCCCGAGGAAGGCTGAGAGGTGGCCTCCAAATAGTTCTTCCGACAGACTCCAGACCGCCTGTACAAACAAACCGAAGCGGTGATGGAAAGCCAGCGCTCTCCCCCCCTCCTGCGTTTCCCGTTCCCTGTCCCGGTGCCCGGAGCAGCGCCAGAGCGGCGGGGCGGGGGCGAGGTCGCTGCTCCGGAGCCGCGCTGCTCGTCCCCTCGGGGCCCCGTCCCGGCGGGGCAGGTACCCACGGTGGCCACAACTCCAGCGCCGGCGGCTCCGGCCGGGGCCGCCCCGCGGCAAAGTTACGGAGATTCGTGGCTGAAATTTTTCTTCTTTTTTTTTTTTTTTTTTTGGTTCCTGTTTCTCTGCCCCCCTCCTCCCTCCCCTGTCCGCGAACTTGCGACATCGCCCGGCCCGGCGCGG
>JAWMRA010000078.1:100189143-100278312 GCA_035584735.1 Pseudotriccus pelzelni | reverse complement strand
AAATTTTTCTTCTTTTTTTTTTTTTTTTTTTTTTTTTTTTTGGTTCCTCTTTCTCTGCCCCCCTCCTCCCTCCACTGTCCGCGAACTTTCGACATCGCCCTGCCCGGCGCGGCGCCACCTCTGCGCAGAGAGCCGCGCTCGGGGCGGCGGGCCGGGAAGGAGACTGGAGCGCTCCCCGCCTGGGGCGACGGCCGCCCCCGAGCTGCTGCTCAGCGGCGGGTTCCGGCCGCCTCGCCCTCTAGCGGGGGAGAGCGGCGGCGCCGGCGGCTGGGCGTGACTTTCCGCGCTCCCTTCAGCCCGCCCGCCCGCCGCGGGGGACCGCGACTCAGTCAGGGAGCCGAGCTGAGCCGGACTAGCGGCGGCGCCGGCCGGGGAGGCTCCGGGATTAAGGGTGCCCCCCCCGGGCACCGGGGGAGGCGAGCGGCGCCCACCGGGGCAGCGGCGCGGCCGGAGGAAGGCGGACGGGCGGCCCGCGGCCACTTCGCACCCCCTTCCCGTGCCCTTAGGAGCGGACGGAGGGCGAGGAGAGGGGAACAGCCCACGAGGCACCAAGTGCGGGAGTCCGGCTGCCCCCTCCTCGCCTGCCCCACGGACTGGAGGGGGGCGAGAGGGGCGCCTCCTACTTTGGCAAACACTTTGGCACTTTGCTGGACCCGGAGCAGGAAGGGGTGGAAATATGGGGAAAGTTGGAACTTGCCTGGTTACTTTGGCCGGAGTTTTGCTGGCAGCGGGAGCGCAGACGTTCACAGGTAAGGAGTCGTCTTACCCATAGGGAACGCTCCCGCGGGCCAGGCGGCGAAGGGACAAGGGGAGAGCGCTGCCACTTCGTAGTCGGTGGGGGTTTGGTTTGTTTTCTTGTTTTCTTGTTTTTTTTTTCTTCCCTCCCCGTTCTCCTGACGGGGTTGACACTTCGGAGCCGCTGCGTACCTAGGGTGGGAAAAGTGTCCGGAGGCGGCGGTGCCGGGATGCCGTTCGGTTCGCGCCCCTGCGCCTCGATGGAAGGGCGAGAGGCTGACCGGGCTCGGGCAGCTCCTCCAGGGCAGGGCTGGAGGGACGGGCGGGACTCGGGCTCTCCGGCGTTTCTCCGCCGCCGACTTCCCGAAAGTTTCCCGCTGCCCCGGCGCGGGGGGCGGAGGGGCGAGGTGAGCAGCCGCCGCCGGCACCCGGCGCTCCGTCCGCAGCCCTGCCTGGCGACGGGGGCTGGAGGGCTGGCGGTGCTCCCGGAGGGGCCGGCGGTGCCTGCCCTGCCTGCCCGCCGGTGCCTCCGCGCTGGCCCCCGGCGCTCCCCGCCCGCGGCGCTGCCCGGGGGCGCGGCCGTGAAACGCCGGCAGAGCCGGAGGTACAGCCCTGGCCCCGCGCCTTCTGCAGCACCCCCAGATCGTCGCTTGGGAAGGCAGGGCAGCAGCTGCCCTCGCCTAAGCGGTACCGGGATGCATGAGCCGGGGAAGAGCACGGCGAAGCGGCCCATCAGCAGCGTTCCTCTCGTTCCCCGAAGCCCCGGGCCTGCAGATGGTTATCTTGGTCTCGAGCCCGTTGCCTGCACCCCTGTCCTATTTATATGTTGGAGGAACGCGTAATTTTAGACAAAAATTTGGATTGTGAAATAGTTCTGTGCGCTTCACTGCAAAGAGTAACTTCAGATTTTTTTTCTTTGGTTTGTTTTCTTCCTAACATGAAGTTAGTGCAACTGAAAAGCAGTTTAAATTGAAGACATCTGGTCTTCAGCTCATGTGAAGTGTGCTTTGATCTGGTGGGAAGTAATATTTCTGACTCCTTGTTGCTCGGGCTGCAGATTAGTTTATATTTTGTACATTACATGTTGTTTCTATGCAGCACTGTAGCTAAACCAAGTTTTATGGCTAGGAATTGGTGGTCTGTTTTAAAACTTTTTAAAAAATTTTAAAATTCTGGTTTTTATTTGGTTCCAGGGACCTTTTGTGTACATAGCTGCATTTCCCCTAGTTTCTTGCCAGCATTTTTACTGCAGACAAGATCTCTGAGTAGAAAAATGTTTTGTTCTGAGGTGATATATAACAATGATGAAATATTTTCCAAACACTTCTGTTAGGATGAAGCTATGCTCTGCAGTGAATTATGGAACTGGCCTCAGTTATATTAGCCCTATAACTCATTAATGTTGGGAGTCTAGTGTCCAGACTTCAGTGAGAGCTCTTGCTTTATTAAGCTAAATCTGTAACTCATTGCTGACTTGAGTGAACTGTCTTTCTTCTTGTTTAAAGTTAAGCTGGGGCAGCTCTTCTGTTTCTGGGTATTTAAATGGCTTGTGCATGTGATGTGCTGATACTATACTAGGGTCAGCACTGAAGTGCTGTTCATGTTGCTGAAGAACAATGCCACATTAGTGTTTGATTTGTATCTGGTGTATTCATTTCCTTGACACACACTGTGGAGAGAACTGTGCTGTAAACCACAGACAATTCACAGGTGACTCGTGCATATAGGTTTTTTAAAGGTGCAATCCCATACCTTTTGAAGTATTGAATAACAGAGGCGTCAGTTCACACACTGTAGTGAGGTTGCAAAGTATGGCATGGAATGCAGAATCTGCCCTGTTTTCTCCCCATGTGTGCATATGTGAAGATTATTGTGAAGATACACATAGAGAATTCCTTTTTGGAAATATTGATTCTTGGCACTCAGAACAAAATTTATGAAATTTCCATTTTTATACTTTACCATATGAAGTGTGTGCCTGAGTGTCATTTTGGCTTGGGGGAAAAAATGCTTTTTCTTTTGTTAAAACCTTGATGCATCAGTGTCATAGAAATTAAATGACAGAAAAACCCATCTTGAGTTGGGTAGTTATCTTTTGTAATAGGTGTCTCCTACTGCAGATGGGAGTTATATGACTAACCTATAAAAAGTTTAAAAGCAAACAAAGAAAAAAGAAACCCAACTCCACGCATGTTCTAAGCAAAGAATAGCAGCGTGTGAGTTAAGTAATCTTTGGCATTTATAGTTCCATTTTTATTTTTACCCTTTTCTAAACTGACGGCTTTGTTTTACAAAGATTGGTTCTAACATTTCGTTTGGCTATTGTTTTATTTGAGTTTTTTATTTAGAAAATAATCTTACTGAAAGATCAAATCTTGGCTTTTTGAGGCCTGGGAGATTTCAAGTAATCTTTTGAAAGCAGCTTAACAGTTAATAACAATGAGATTTTCTCTGAGTCCTTAAATAAAGATTTTAAAATTCTGGATTCATCAATTCAAGAAGCAAATGATCTCATGAATTTGGATTCAAGAGATGTTACTGAAAAGATTGTCTTAAATGGACAGTGATGCTTATCCTAAGTTTTTAAAAGTAGCTGGGCTCTTTCTGCAAGCTTAATTTTGGGTTTGTTTTTTTTTAATTTTTTTTTTTCTTTCTGAGAAACTGCAACACACCTAATTTATCTGGTTTTTGTTTATAATTTTGGCATAAATGTTATTGAGTGGTTCTCTGTGAAGACTGAATGCTAATATTACAGAAGTCGCTGAAACATGGTGTTCTGTCATAGAAAATACCACCTGACTCCACTGTGTTCCTTCTTCCACCTACTTGGTAGATTATTCACTCTTGTAAGGGATTTAGGTCAAACATAGAGATGTGGGAATTTAGAAGGAACACTGTAAACTTAAATATTTGGCCTTGCATAAAATGAAGGGTCTGCATGGGATGAGTTCTGTCAAATACCAAAGCGGGGAGCTGAAATTGAAGATAGGGACATGTGTAATGGAACTCAGAAACTGTGTTTATGAAGTCATCTTTCAGATAGATGTAAATTTGCACAGAGCCGGAATTCTGAAGTTGATGCTTCTTGCTTACAACTGGAATCTGACTCAGAGAGAACTATTATTAGTCTGTTACAATCTCATTTGCCATGAAAAGCATCAAGGTTGTATACTATCTTTCTACGGTACTGGTTTAAAAAGTTTTAGTTTTTCTCTGAGAAGGGGTGAGTCCTATTGCAGTGAGAGGGATGGATGGACTGACTTAAAGTACTTTTGTAATGAACTTTGCACCAGGAATAGTGGCAATTATGAAGACAGGAACAGAAGGAAGGGTGCTGTACAAAGCTTGAAAGTTACTTTTCCTAGTGACTGGTAAAGGTTTTATATAGAGAATAGTAATCCTCAAGCTATTTCATGGATTAAAACTAAAAATATGAAAACTTGCATTCTGAATGGAAGTTGTGCCTTAGATTCATCTGTTTCATTTTTGGGTGTAGGCACTCTAAAAAGAAGGCTTACATTTTCCAGAAAAGAGATGTAAGGAGAAGTTTGACATGCTGAAGTTGAAACTTACTGTGATCACATTGATGTTTGGTGACTGCAGAGAAGGAAAATGAAAAGAAGGAATATAGGTTAAGTCTTCATAGGTCCTGTTGTAGCTGAAATGAAACTCCTGCCAATGTCTAGGAAATAAGAAGTTTCTGGTATAATTAACTGTGTTTAAAGAGATTTCTCATAGTATTAGGTTCTCAGTTTGAAAGCCTTTAATAGCTATTCTGATCACTTCAGAGCAAAGATCTCCAAGTGTGGTTCTATCTCATTTTAACGAATTCTGCTTTTGTTTGCATCGTTTATTTCACCTGCTTTTCTTTCTTTCCACCCATCCATCAAGTCTGTATGCCTGCACTTCCTAAGGGAAGTAACATATGGTAGTGAAAATGCAGCTTTATTAGTGGCTGACGCAGTTGTCAGCTCATCCAGAAAACTATTCCAGCTAAAGTTTTTAGCACGGACTTGGCCTCGCTAAACAGTGAGTGCTGTGGGAGAAGATTTTCAAACCGAACGTCCTGCTGTTAGAGATTTTTGCTGCACCTATTACAGCTGTTAGGTGAATAGGTGAATGACTTGATTTCTGTTTTACATCTAAGACTATTCATATTTAAAATAGTCCAGCAAATTAATGGAAGCATTTCGAAGAGTCAGCTTCTAAATGTGGTGGGATTTAACTTTTTACAGTTAAGTGAAATAAAGTTTCTGTTCCTCTGTAAACTGTGATGTGCTTTAGAATGCTTCAGGTAAAAATGAGTCTGGGCTTTGAAAGTGGCACAGTCCGTCGAAAAAGAAACTGTGTGGTGGGTATGTGAGTTGGTTTTCTAAATTAATTTTATTTAGCTGTTCTGAATGTTAGTTATGAACAGCTAAATAAATAATAATAAAGTTAGTAATGAAATCTCATCAGAAATCACAGTGTCCTGGAACAATATAACAGCATATAATATATGAAAAAATAATACGTGTATTGCTTACAGAAGTTGTTAGATTGACAGCTAGAGGGAACAAATCTTCAGGCAAATCACAAAATATGTTAGGGTAGGGCGAGCAAGCTCCTGAACTCCATCTCACTAATGTCATTTGAGTCTGACTTGAAGACGTGTGGAGGTGGTTTGTTTCTCCTGTGCGCTTACTTGTGCATTGTGGTGGTCAGTAAATATGTCAAACAGCCTCATTGCTGGTGGCCAGGGAGGTTTTACATGTTACTGCTGAGACCATCTATTCAGTTTGCATTGTTGGATTCAGCTGGGGAAAGATAATAGTTGTGGACTTGGTGGAACAAAGTCCAGTGGTGTTGGGGGTCAGGACCTGTGAACAGAACCTGTATTTTACCTGCTGCAACTTCATGCTGAAGGAAATGCTGTTTTGAGAGGGGTATCTCTTGTTTTTCAAACTTGTTAGCATCACTGTCAAACACTTAGTTTGAGGTAGCTAAATCACTAAGTTTTGAAGATGTTTCCCCAGGAAATGACATGTAATTATGAACCTTTCAGCTCACATTTATGACTCTTGTGTAAAGAAGTAGTAGTTCTGGAAAGTTTCACAACAGGAACAAACTGTAAATGTGTAAATGCAGCTCAATTATCTGCTCAATTTTTTTTTAGGAAAAAATGAATCTCCTCGTTATTTAACTTGATTTTGCTGATAACTTCCAGTTTTGTATTTCTGATGTATTATGTTATAAATGTGTCAAAGAGGATTTCAAGAGACCAAAACCAATTTTGAGCATATGGTCATATATTTAGGAAAAAAATATAAAAATCTAGCAGTAAATTTTCTTGTGTCATTCTGTTCACCTAACTGTGTTCACAGACTTCTGCAGTGTTTTTCAGTTTTGCCTGCTGTGACCTGCTGCTGATCACTAGGTGTAGCTGCATCTCTAAATCCACTTTTCTAAGCACAGAAAGAGGAAGGGCTATAAACTGGTCTTTGTAAGAATGTAGATGCATTTGGAGGTGGGGAGGTGTGAAAGTAGATGATGGATTTTTGTGACCCAGAGAATTTTAATCCATTGGTGGCTTGTTTGCATCAGTTTGATTATAATACAAATGAACTTTTAATTACTTGTAAAAAGGCTGATTTCAGTATTCATCACAAAGACGAATGAATGCTCTAATATGGCAAAAGTACACAATAAAATGCAGGAAACTACAAAGATATTGTCAGTACGTTCCTAGTGTTTTAGATGCAAGGGTTATTGTTGCAGAGATTTGATAAGCTTTTCTTTAAGGATCAGTCAAAATGGTTAAGATACAACCTTAAGTGTTGTGTGAGCATATGTCTTCTCACAGCCTATTAAGAACCTTTCCGTTCCATTCAAAATAGTTGCTGTCAGTGGAATTCTGTTCTACTTTTGGCATAAGGTGTGGTGTTGCTTTTTAAGCCACGTGGCTTCCATTACTGTTACAAGGAGGTTCAGAGGGTAAGGTCCCCTATATGCTTTAAAAGGAAAGGAAAGACATCTTTGTGCCCAGATTTCTGAGTGTAAAAATGAAGGTGTATTTATGCCTCTAACACGTACTCATGCTCAGTAGCTACAGGGAATAGGAAAGAAGCATCTAAGCCAGAAGTGTTTGACTCAACAGTGACCCTTTGCTGCATAAAGAGCAATGGTAAGAGGGGGGGAAGAAAAAGTAATGACCACAGGTGTTGAGACAAAACCATGGCACTATTACTAGGAAGGAGTTTTGAAAACAGGTTAGACTTAGGGTGTTGGGGGGGAAAGATGGGAAGGAAGGTATAACATTTGCTGGAAGAATGGAACCTTACTGGAAGAGATGCTGGAAAAAAACCGCCAGAAACCTGAAGTCTAAAATAAAGCTAAATTACATTTGGAAAACAAAAATTAATTTATAATTGTTTACATTTTCTTATTTTCTATTGTCTTAGTTTTGAACGCATTTGTTTTTAATATATTCAAGTCTCGAATATACCTTTTGACAACTTTACATAGCAATAGTTGATTATCTTTACACATATGATTAAATGCAATGATGTTAATGACTCTTTAATTTTTTTCCTGTGGAATGGTGTAAACCGAAGATTTTGCTTATGAATGTGTTTGGTTTTCCCCTCCCCACCCCCCACATGTAATCTGCCCTGATTTAGAGAGCAGTAAGTTCTGGTTACAGTAGGGTTTTTTACAGGGTAGATTAGCTTTTTTATACCTCCCCTCCTTTTTCTTTTTAATTTTCTTCAATGTTAAGCTATTATGAATATCTCTTAGAACATTTTTTGTTAATCACTAGAAATGTGTTTTTGCTCTGAAATAACTATCAGCTAATTACCTCTTTCATCACTTTAGCTCTTCATCTTCTAGGAGAATAAAATAGAGCATCACATGCCTATAGTAGAGCAGGGTTTTTATTTGACATCCCCTCCCCCCCGGTTTTTGTTTGGGGTTAGTTGTTTATTGTTTTGTTACTTGTTTGTTTTTTTTAATGTTTAAGGCACAGTTATTTTGAGGACGTTTTCAGGAAGATGATGCTTTATCCTTAACTTTAAAATCAAATATTGTGTAAGCTCTCTATTTATAAGTGATACAGTGGATAGAATATTTTTGTCAGTGGCCCTTTAATTCTATAGAGCATAAAGGTAGGCTGATTAGGTGAAAGGACTGTTTAGGTGTACTGATAAGATCCTAACATAAGATTGAGGAGGATATTACAGAACTTTCTCTGCACTTTCAGGTGGATGGATAGTGGACCAATAACGTAATGGTTAAGGTTTTCTTAATGGAGTTGTTATAGATAAAAGAATAGAGTGGCTATTCACATTTGTTCTTCCAGTGAATGTACACTAGACTGAATAAATAATTTCCATCCATGATACCTGCTCCTATCTACTTGTGTATATGCCTGTAATCTGTGCAGTAGTTTGTATGTCTGTGTCTTAACGGTGATGAATTATTACCCATTATCAGACTCTTGCATTTTTCCTGGTGTACTTGCAGCATAGGTAGTTGCAGGGGAGTTACATTTTCCATCCCGCTCTTCTTTTCCCTCTATGGTCAAACAATTCCTTATTTTGGGAGCTGATGCTTCATAATTCTGCTCTGGCTGATAGAGTAATTTGTGACCAAGAAGTGGTCATTTACATGCACTTTTCAAAGTTTAGTTACCAAGTCTACATAGTTTCAGAGAGTAGAGTTTCTCATAGTTTCTGAGAAAAGGGATCCCCAGTTTTGAAAAAAGAATGTTACCAGGTTCTATCTCAAGAGGTTCTATCTGAGGTTTCCTAAAGGGAAATGATTTTCTCTCAGTGGAACTTTCTGAGCCTGGAGATTTTTCTGGTTCCACATTGGGATGACAGAGCCTAATGTGAATCACACCCCTGGAGCACAGCATGAAGACAAAGATATATATTTTAACTCCTGTTGTAGTAGTTGCTTAGTGATCAGAACTCCCACAGAGGTGTGGGAGACCCGGATTTAAATCTGTGCTCTGGAATTTCACTGTGACATGGGTGAGGATCTTCATGGCCAAACTTTCCTTTCTGTTCGTTCTATGGGGTTTTTGTTTAGTTTGGACTGGTAGGAATTTCTTCCCTTCCCCATCCGCCATAGCTGATAAATCTACTAAATTTTCATTAAAAAATTAAAAGGAGGATGACAGTTCAGAACCCCACGAAATATTTTAAGAAAATCTGCAGCAGTCGTTTGTCACCACCTGTAACTTCAGTTTTCTCTAGAAACTCAACAGAGTGATTAAATACTGTCACATATTTAGGAGATGGAGAGAGTTGTGGACATTTCCAGGAACCATAGTTCTCAGTGGGGTAGTTCTTATGTTAATGACAGAAAATTGCTATAGCCTTTTTTCCTTTAATGTTACCTTTTCTGAATTCTGCAGAGTAGATGAAGATTATTTTACAAAGCACGGCATTTAACACTTTAATATAAGCACTTTACATAACACATCACTTAAGCTGTTTTTCTTTTCAACTTCTGCAGAGACAGCTTGATACTGAAGTAATTTCTCAGTTATGTAAGATAAATTGCTGTCCTGGTAATAATTCTAAGGCACTGTGCCACTGATGGCCTTTTTACCGTGTCTGAGAGATGTCATCTTGATTCGGTGCTAGCTCAAGAGAACAAGCAACTTTCTAAATAGGAAAGAAATCTTTTGGGCTTAGGTCTGTGAGTGTCACAGACCTTTGGTTGAGAAACCAACAAAACCAAAACACAATTAAAGTTAATATTTATTTAAAACCGTAGAGGTTGAAAATGCCAAATGGAAGCCTGTATGTTGCCCAATGCTACTACCTCCTGTTTATAGTGACAGCAAAGGTACGTGGATTGAAGATCACATATAAAGTTCTTGAGGTGTGTTTTATTTATTTTTACTTCAGGAGTTGTTGTTAGAATTGCCTACGTAAATCTAGGCTAGTAAGGGATTTATGTGAATTAGCCTACAATTTTCATTTGGGGATTGGGAAAACTCTGGGGTTTGTTTTATTTATTTAGGAGTGTTTGAGACTAGCACACACCCTTTGGAGCAAATAGGCATTGAAATTACGTAGGGCCCAGAAGCCTGAAACCAGTTGAAATGCACTCTTGACAAATAAAAACCTGGCTTCTGCAGCAGCTGTGCACCAACAGCAGATGTGGCTTGGAGTTTTTAAATGAGTCTTGCAGAAGCTTCAGAGCTGGATCCTTGCATGTACAATTGCTCTTCAGAAAGTTTGTCCACTGGAATCTGCTACTTCTTTGCATCCTGAATATTGGGCAGTTAAATATTACGCTTGTTAAAAACTTTACATGGCCACAAAAAGGTCCATACCTAAAAAGCCTTAAAATGTTCATTTAAGTTGTAGCCCAGTATCTAGAATAAGATTATCCATGCAGGGAAATGACGTGGAAATAACCACTTAAGAATAATATTGCTCAGCTACTTCTATTTTCCGTGGTAGACAAACGTGCTATGGTGCTTGTGGATTGATTGACTGGCAGATCATTGCTGAATGTGAAATTCAGCCTTATTCACCCGTACCTTCATCTGTAATATAGTGGACTTGGAGTGTTGGAGAGCAAATAATAATTCTGACTAGTAGGGGTGAAGCATATGTTTAGACTGAGAAGTTCAGATAAAGACTGTCTGGGCTTTATCTAGCTGAATGGCCAAGGTCATTTCAAGGGGACTGTGGGAATGTAAATAATGCATGCATAGTGCACTGCATTTGAAATTTTTTCTCTGATTTCTACGGGCAAACAGGTATAGCCTTTGGAAGTCTAAATTTTTATTTTGGAAGATCTCTGTAATGAGTTGGTGACAAGTGGAAATGGAAAGCAGAATCAGTGGAGTCATTCTGTCATCAGTCAGAAACTACTTTGGAGGTTCTTGTTACATGCGATGGATGCAGTGTAGACTGCAACATGGAAATATGTATTTTTAAAGATACAGCTTGCCTGTCACTTGTGTTGCATCCGTTGCAAAAAATGGAGTCAGTTTCTTGTGTGTAGCCCAAACTCAAGGACTTTGCAATGAAAACTAACTGTGTCTTTGAAGATCCTGATTTCAAAATGAATATAAACTCATGGTTTCACGAATTGGTTCACAGTAAATCTCCCCAAGTCAACTAGTGTCTCACAGGCTTGTTTGCTTCAAATCAATGCACGTAGTGGGTGGATCACAATTTCACAACCACAGTTTGGGAACCATTCACTCTATGTGAGTGAGAAATCTCACTTTTCCGAAACTCACTCTGTTACAGTCTTCACAAACTGCAGACTGTCATGCTAGATTTTTAGCAGTGAAAAATTAATTCTTGCTTGTATGCCAGACTTAGATGATGTGTATTTCTGGACCTTTGGGAGCAGAACTGCAAAAAAATTGGATCTGTTTGCTTGAAACTGGCATTGAGCAAATACGTGACATTCACCAGCAGCTACATTCCTGTTATTTGAGTGCTTTGACTCTGCCCAGTGGTCTAGCAATACAAGAAAGAATTAGCCAATTATAGTAATCTGCCAGAGCTGTGTACTGTGGAATTTTGTTCAGAGTAAGAGGGAGGGTTCTTACCTGCTCACAGGTCTAAAACTGCACTTTAGTAACATCAATATTCCGCAGCAAATATCATACATATTTAACAAAGCTGATAACCACCAGGCTACCTTTAAAAATATATTGCTTACCTGCCACCTCCTGTGCTATCTCGACCTCCTTTTCTCTGTTGATTTCGGCTCCTCATCACTATGTTCCACAAATGGAATCATAGAATGGTTTGGGTTGGAAGAGGCCTTAAGCATCATCTTGTTCCAACCTCCCTGCCATGGACAGGGAACCTTCCACTAGACCAGGTTGCACAGAGCCTGATCCAACCTGGCCTTGAACACTTCCACCTACTCTTTCAGTTTGAATCCATTCCCCCTTGTCCTGTCACTGCAGTTCTTATGAAGAGTCCCTCTCTGGCATCCTTGTAGGTCCCATTCAGATGCTGAAAAGCTCCTGTGAGGTCTCCATGCAACCTTCTCTTCTCCTCTCCTCAAATCATTTGTGTCTTCCTCTGCCAGCTTCATCTTTTGGGCAGCAGTGACTGAGCTGAGGAGAGGGCTGAGCCTGCAGGATGGTAGCTCTGATGTGGATATTCTGTGGATATGGGCCACTCTCTTGGCCTTTCAGTTTGGAGACCTACGTGCTTGTTTTGAGACAGCTCCAGGCCCTCTGGGGGACTATGGTAAAAGCTTGGGGATACAATTGCTGACTGCCTGAGTATAAATCATAGCAAATTAGGGGGGGTTACCTCTTTTTTTTTTTTTTTTTTTTTTTTAATTGAGACAAATAAGACTAAAATGGTCCCATGCATGGGCTAACACACATGCCAGCAAAGCATGTGCTTATGAGGAAGTACTGGGAATGAGTGAAGTTCAAGTCTTACTTTGCACTGAATGCGTTGACACTGAACACTTGATAGGAACAGCAGGCAGTGCAGGTGGGTAATGAGATACAGCAGCCAGATCTAGATTTCAGACCAGATGGACATTGTTCATAATATTATTTGGGTGTGAATGGTTTTTACTGGAGTGTGAAGTAAACTGATGAAGATTTTTTTTGTTTGTTTGGTTTTCAAGCTAAAAAGAACTAGCAATGCTGGCCCTAATTATATAAACACAAGCTCAAAACCTCAAGATGAATACAGTCCATTTTGGGCATACCGTGAAAGTAATTACAAAAAGCTCCTGTTGACATAATAATTGCAGGTAAATCAGGTGCTAACACAAGTCAGCATGAACACACCAATATTGGCATTTTGTAGAAATGTAGTTACACATATAGTTTTCTGTAAGTTAGAACAGCACTTTTCAGACATAGCAATTGAAATTTTATCTCCTTGTAATGAGTAGAGTGGGGGTTTTGCTTTTTTAGCCTACCTCTGAAAATTGATCTGGAATATTTTTTCTGTGTGAACAGTGTGCCATTAAGTAGTATGCTAGAGATATCAGTCATTTTCTAAATCTTTTGGGCGCTTTTGTGGGAGATGATGAAGTGCCTTTTATTACATGTGTTCATTCTTAATAGGTACAGAATAAATGTTGTATGCAAAGATTTGGATAACAAAGTTGCTTCTTTATTCAAATATTGCAGTTAAATGTTGTAATATAATATCCGTAACTTGGGGTAACCTGTGTTTTGTCCATGCTGACATGTTAATTTTGGCCCTTATTTTTATGTGCACATCTAATTCATATGCAGTCTGTTCTGCACTACCAGTACATATTTTTACTGGCTAAAATTATGCTTTAAGATGAGCTCAAAAGTTCTCACTCTGTACTTACTATGCAAATTATTATCATGGTTCCCATTGATGAAAATTCAATATATCATTCTGTACAATGCAGTATATGTTCACATTAGTAGAAGCTGAAGTGGTCTATTAAAGCATTCAAGTTCTCGCTCCATATTGAGAGCAGAAGATTCCTTCTTAATCCTCATATGGCTGATGTCTCTGCTGGAGTGTTAATAGATAGTCTAATTTGTGAGCTAAATTACTAATTGTATTATGAGCCTAAACCTTATTAAGCCTTTTGTGTAGAATTAGATCACAGAGCTTTGGGAAGCTGAATGCTGGTTGGGTTCTATCTCTTCTCTTTAACGACAACAGCAAGTTTTACTGGCATCTTTTCTTCGATTACGTAGCCCTGAGACTGCAGCTGATTTCTTTTGCTGGCTTCTACGGTATCAACAGAATCGTAAGTTTGAAAAGCAGGGTGACTTTGAGAGTAGGTCAAGGTTTTCAATCATGGGCCTGTGTATCAGAAAGAAGTAATATTCTGTGTTTAGCTGAGGTGAGGCCGTGATTGGGACTTAGAAGAGGATTACTCTGATCTTGTGTACACTCACTGTGCAGACCCAGCTATGTGGAAATTGTTGAAATGGTTCAAAAGCTTTAAAATGGCTCTTGTTATATAACAGGATAATGAATTTAGTAGGGATGTGTTCCTGTAAGGTGGATGAACCCTTAACTTCAACAAATCACTTGAGTTAGATTTTTATTTCCAAAGATGCTCACTACCCACCTAGAGATGGAGATACTTCCCTAATTACTCATCTATGTGATAGATTTCATGAGCACTTCTCAGTTTGTTTCTGTGCAAATCTGTTTTTTTCAGAGGTGGTTCATGCTCCCCATTCTGACTTTGCACTAGAGTCAGCCTGCTAATACAGCCTGGTTAGGGATGGAGCTAATTGCCTCCAGCAATGGATCAGTAATAAACAAACAACATGGGACTTAATGGATTTTGACATCCCTTGCGATAAATTTTTATGTTAATGTGGAAGGTAACTGTGAACTATTGCGCCTTGATACAGGAATATTGCACCCAGGGCAATTAATTTTCTTTGAGTAAATATTTACAGCTACTCCATACATTTTCCTGTGTAGACATGAGATAGAGTGCAATGGCATGGAGTTTTACTGTATACACTTTACTCTGTGCACAATAGAACTCTAAGCTGTTATGAGAAACTAGTCTGTTTTACACCTGAAACTATCAGAGCCCTGTATGTACTTAATGGCTTTGTAAATTAATGCCATTTGAAAAGCATGGATAATAAATGAAAATAATAGGCTGTAAATCTTATATTTTTAAAGAGCTTTTTCTGTTTCTATTTCTGCATCTCATTTAGTAATGTGCTTTGTGGAGTATATTAATACAAAAATTGGTGCCTGTCCTAACAGAGAAAAATCAGAGGTTTCTGCATTGTGTTGTTCCATGTACATTGGTTCTCTCAGCCTATATACTGTGTATTATGTTGTGGCAAGTAGAGCAGCCAAAAGTCATTGCCAAAAGTTCATTGTCTTCAGGTGTGTTCTGTAGAAGCCTGAATTTTTTAGAAGTTTCTGTGTAGTTCTCAAATCTATTTGCTAATTGAAGTATTTTGGTAGATGAGTAGTTTTTGAGAGAGTTTTTGTATGTATTAAAAAAAAATAAATCTAGCATTTACTTAATCAAATACAGTATATCTTGACACCAGAGCTTAAGAGCACTAGATACTAAATTTCTGCTGAAGAGGGGCAATCAGGCTGAAACTCACACCTACCTTTTGGTAGCAAATGCAACTTTTACTGTGCTGCAGGTGAAATAATTTTGGGATCCAGGAACTGACTGAACTTCAAGGGTTTTGCATACTTTGTCAGAGGTGTGGCTAGGAATAGAGTGACTGTACCAAATCAGGCTGCTGCTTTTGCAGAAGAGAATAATGCAGGTCATTGAGGCACATACATTATAATGAAGGCTGAACTAATGTTATAAACCCTAAAGGCCTAACCTGATGTCCTGGGAGGGACTAAAGCCTAAATACATGATGTACATGTATTTAGCAAGTGACTTCCTTCATCTCTAGACTCTGTGCTTAAGAAGTACTTTATGAAATGTGCCTTTCTACTCTGATTTTTGTGAAACAGTCGTGGTAATTTTCATAGTCTGGTTTTGTTTTTTCCCTTAGGATGCAGAGTGGTAGCTGAACATTGGTAACACTCTCGTTTTTGTACAAGAGACCGGGATCCTATAGAAAATAGTTTGGGCTTCGAATAAATTTAGTGGGTTTCTTTCTATTTCCTTTATTTTCCCTGTAAATAAACTTTTCTAATTATGAGAGAGGTATGGGTGGACAGTTGAGATTACTACCTGCTTTACCGTGCTAATTATGGTATATATTACATATTAATAGGGAACTTTCTGCTGCCACAGGCAAAATCTCCCAGTGGGAGGTACGGGAGAAAGCTGTTTCAGAAGCAGAGGGCGATGGAGAAACCTGGCTCTGCTCTTGTGTGTGGCAGCACGGGAATTTGTATTGTTCAGTGAAGCTGGGGGGGAGTGCTCTGACAGACCTTTGCTATGGAAGCAGCTCGTGGTTTACCAGCTCAGAGAGAACTGAGCTACAGAATTTGTTCCGGAAGTTTTCCAGGGATTACTACTGCTGTCACTGCGTGAAATGTAGGGACAGTTTGTGCATGGACACGAAGCTTTATGAAAGCATTGCAAACTAAGAGCTTTTCAAGGTACATTTAGTTGCAGTGCTTTTCTGCTTAGATTGTTTATGGTCTCCTGTATTGCATTTATGCCGTGGGAGTTTGAGAGCTGTGGCCTTGGTGTTTATTCCTAAAGGAGGGAACACTTGTATATTAAAAAAAAAAAAAGGGGAAGAAAAAAGCATAACTGTGTGGTTGTTACGTTAAGTGAATTTTAAAGCTGGTGAGAAGAGGCATTCAGAGATGAGAATGCTTGGGGGAAGAAATGAAAGCACATTGAAGCTGTTTCCCCTTGAGGGCTTTAGGCAGGATTGAGAAGAAGTGGTGCATACTGAAGCCTTGTTTATAGTCTTTCACTTACTGTTAATAAAACAGGGATGTTCTAAAAGGTTTCCATAATTAAAATGCAGTCCTTGAGTATAGTGCATTTTCAGAGTGGTCTAAAATCCTGCTGCCTCTCAGACTGCTTAAATCATTCTTTATAAAAAATGCTGCAGTGGACTTAGTGTTTTGAAGTAGTTTTCGATCAGAATAATGTTAGAAATGTTGGGTATTGAATAAATGAAAATAGAACTTACGGGAAAGCTGATAAGTGTATAAATTGACTGATTAGTAACTAATTACCAGTAAAGAGATTGGTTTTGCCTTTTTTTTTGTAATTTGGCTGAATATTAATGAATCAGGTTTATTTCTGAAAAACAAGTTTTAATGGTCTGGCAGAAATTAATAATAAAAAAGCTAAAGAATTAGCATAATAAATAATTATTGCTTCCAGGGTTTTTATTGTTAAGATAATAAAATGTTAAAAAGCAAACCACTTGAGTAGAAAGTAATTGCACTGACAAGCACCACACAGCTAGCATTCACAATAAAGTAAACCTTCTCTCAATGTCAACCTGATTTGCTATCCACATAAATGCTTCCTCACATTATGGAAATGTGCTTTTTCTATCAACGGAAAAGAATAAAACTCTACGCATCTAATTAATCTTGTCTGACATTTGATTTCATACTCAGGTTAAAACATGAGGCAGGTGGGTCTGTTTTTCCCCCCCCTCTATGTGCATGACCACAGGCAAATCTCTCCATTAATGTCAAGCTGCATCTGTGTGTCTGTGCCTCTGCCACATGTCAGTCATTAATGCATTAGTGTTGTTTGGATTTGGTTCACATGCACCAGTTTTCTTGTCTGGAGGGCTTGGTAATTAGGGAACTGCAAGGCTTCAGCTCTACATCACAAGCATTTCACCTTGACCCTCCCTGTAAAAGAAGAGGGACTCTACTGTATGGCAGAAGGATTAGAAGTGGTAATTTGTAGCATTGGGAGTTTCTGAGTTGGTATGATGAAGAAGAAAGAAAAAAAACCAATTTGGCTTTGACATTTTTATTGATTAAGAGTGCTCTTGTTAAAGACAAGGAACTTTTAATAGTGCCTAAATTTATTACCTGCAGTAGTTTAGACTTGCTGATGGTAGGATTGTTTTTCTAAAGTGCACCAAAAAACTCAACAAAACTACTTAGATGCATTATGGGTATTTTATTTTCTGAAGTTCCAGCTAATGGTTTCTGCCAGAGGCAATGTGCAGCACTTGAAAATGTGGTGGGTTTGACCTTGTATGCTAAAACCTGTGTAACTCCGTTGTATTTTTACATACTTAGGCAATACAAACATTTCAAAGGACAGTTAAGAACTTAGGTACAAGTAGGAAACTTGGTTCATAGAAATAAAAGTAATAGTAGGTGAGCCATTTCATAATTGAAAGAAAGTTAGTAAACTGAAAGGTGTCTTTATTAACATAGTTTATGTATTAAAATATTTTCCTATAGTGTTTGCATGCAAAATCCCACGGCATTTGCCATATTTGCTTATGAAGTCAAGAAGTATTAGGAAAAATGATTTTTGTTTTGCTGGCTAAACACAAAAAGTAAAAGCATCACTGATGAAGAATGTCTGATTCTGTTTTTTTAATTTGTATTTTTTGAAAGTTAAGTTTTAACCTTTTAAGCTTTTGCTTCTAGTGTCTGTCTCCTACATAGTAAGTGTGTAAGTATGAGTGAAGTTGTTTCTCCCTGCATCTGCTGGGCTGGATGCTGTTGGAAGAAGGGGTGTTCTGCATCTCCTAGCCATAGCTCTGTTAGCAGCCAATTCTCAAATCACTTACTAGAGGTGCTGAAGAATCCTTTAAAAAACACCGGTGTACTAGATCAAACAAAAATGTATATACATACACAACTTTGATGTTTATGCCAAATTGCCTTGTATGAATAGTGTGTTACCAGAAGTTAATAGGCAAAAATTGCAAATGAGCTGTGTTGTCATTATGGTGAGCACTGCATCGAGGAGATAGCACTTTCACTCATCACCTGCTTTTGAGCAGTGACAGGTAGAATCTGATGCCAGAGGAATTAGCACTTAGACCTAAAAAGAGATTGACTTTTGGCAACTGTGGCTTTCACTCTTTATTGTGTTTTGACTGTCTTCCTGTAATCTTGAAAGGCAGCCTCACCAGATGGAGATAGAAGATGGAGCCAGAAAATGCCACTACCTGCCAAATGAGGCTCAACTGGGGTTTTTGCTGTCTGCTTTTCCCTGGATATTTCTTGGCAGACTTTGCCTTCAAGAAGCAGGTCTAGAAACCAAGAGGAGGAGAAGTAACATAGCTTTGGTCCACGCTTCCTATATTTCTCCACCTCGAAGAATGACTACTGTTGTTCTAAACAGCTTTTCAGAGATTGTAAAATGTAGATGTGGAATTGGAGAAATGCCTTTCCACTCAATACCGTACATAGGTAGAAGCACCAATTTTTTTTAAGCCATCAGTTGTAATACTTTTTATTTATGTGCTGCAGTTTCTTTTCAGTTGCTTTTGGAAGGGTTTAGAGTCAGAGAAAATTAAAATATGAAGAGTCCTCTGTGGCTTGTCCAGCTCATCCCCTGCTGTGTGCTGTGAGAGTTAACTTCAAAGCTAAATAGTGTTGCTCAGGTTGTCCAGTTGATTTTTGAGTTCTTCAAGGATGCTGGAAGGTTCTACGACCTCTAGGTTATATGAACTTGTAAAACAAAATATGAGCTCTGAAAAATTTCTCAGTAAGTTAGAGCAATGCTTTTGTGCAAGGAAGAATATTCCAGTGCATATTAAAACATAAAAGGTAAAAGTTATAGAATTTTTTTTAGGCTTCTGAGTGTTCTGTGTTTGAAATGCATCTGTCAGGAAGATCTTTCTATATACTTTTCCATACTGTTCACAAATACTCTTAAGGGTGTCAGTAATATTAACTCATGTTGCTTTCTGTCCTAGGTTTGTTCAGAATGAATGTGGTTGTACCAGCTTCAGATGGTGTTATTTTTTCAAACAGTAAAATAATGACCTATATCAAGTAAGCGAGTTGCTCCAGAAAACATTTAGATTTGGTTTTCAAATTCATGTAGCTTAAAGGCATAGACAGCTATTTTCATAGAAATTTTCATTGTGTGGTACCAGCATTCCTGTTGAATAGAGAATACTGGAGCTCTCCCTGATGAAGGTATTTTTTCCCATTAAAAACTTCAGCAAAGAGAAAATACGGGACAATCCTAAACAGAAAACAAAATGCAGAACCAACAAAATGAGTAAAATGTGTTTAAAAAAAAAAAAAAATCCCAGTGGAGGGAAATGAGCAGTTGAGGATAAGAACTACAGATTTGTAACCGAGTTTTGTCCCAAATAACACTGGCAAGTAAAGAAATGTTGTTACTTTTAACTGTGAGACTCTGTGGGGTGTTTTAAAACAGTGGAAGGAAGAGTAAGTGATGCCTCTAGAGAAGTTACTGAAAGAAACAACAAGCACAAACATGTTTTCCTGATGCAGAGGAACTAGAGGTTATTATACCACGTCCAAAGATTCTTTCCTATCCTTTTTTTATTTCCTAATTCATTTAACTATAGCTGGCTGTCATTTCAATAGGGTTCTGTCAATTCCAAGTGTTGCAGAAACCTGAACCTTTCGTTTTGTTTAGAGAACTAATAAAAAAAAGACTTGGAGAAATGGGCCTGACTGGACATGCTTAGATCCCCTTAGATCCCAGGCGTGCTGCTATTCACAGGGGTATTGGTTACTTTGAGATTTAGGTAACACAAGTCTCCATTGCTGTTCTTTTTCCTTACTTGTCCTTTCGGCAATAAATTTTGTTCCTGCCAGAAACGTGCTAAGTAATGAGAAGACACATGATGGTCATTTCCAGGGGATTAAAGTTCATGTTTTCAGAGAAGTCTAGAGTTTATAGTCATGGTAAAAACATCTTGCTAGTAATCACTGAACAGTGATAAGGTTATAGGTTATTCCATGTTTAAATTAATTACGGTGTCAGACTTCTAATTAGGAGTTGGTGTATTATAGCTGAGGTTTCACAAATGACTAAAATAAATTTCTTTCTTTCTTTTTGTGCTTCAAGAATCTCCATAGGCTCTGTAGAGTCAACACCAAATCTAGATTCCAGATGCAATTCTTACACTGTTTAAAATGCATAGTGGGTGTAGGATTTTTTTTAAAGTTCTTTAAAACATTCCAAAGGCCTTCTTTGTTCTTTTTAATTTAGTTACTGCTGGTTTAGGTAACAGCATGCTGATTTTGTCTTATCAGGGGATAAAATGCAGAAGACTAAGTAGCATGCTTCTGTATTTAGTCACGTAGCTGCTATTATGTGAATCTGTGTGTCCATGCATATGGGCACGTAAATGCCAATTTTAAGAACTGTCAGTTCAAAGCAAGACAAATATAAATAGTTAAAAAAGCACCACCACTTCACAGTTGCAGATCAATAGACTTGTGAATATTGGAGTTACTGTACATAAAAGATATCTGTGAACATTTCTCCAGAGCTAACATTTGACTTAGGCCAGCAGGGAAATAAAGAAACCCCACAAACAAACCTCCAAAATGTAGATTTTTTTTTTTTTTTTTCATTTACTGTCTCATTATTTGGCACTGCCAGAACACAACATGCTGCTTTTAGCCCCTTTTTTTCAGCACTGATATGCCATCCTTGTTACTCTAGTAGTACTTGTGGCTGTTTGTCCGAGTATTGCTTGCGGTTGGGGGGAGGGCATTTCGAACAGCAGCTAATGCTGCCGCAACTTGAAGCTTCAAATTCTGGCTGATTTTACAGTGGCTTTTTTTATGCTACAGACCGCTACTTCTTGTAAGAGTGAGTTTTACCCCTGCGTGGGAGAAACAGAGTAAGCAATGGATGGTCTGCATTTCCATTTTGTGTTTCCTTTTGTTTCATGTCAGTAGTTGACGACTGGAATGTCATCACGGAAATCTTGGTGCAGTGGTTTGTGCGTGTGGGAATGGCCTTGGGTTTTCGGTGCTTGGGAGAGAAGGAAGCTTTAGGCTGGGGTAAACTTGGCTGCTTGTGGAGATTGTTAACAGAAGAGATGCATGACTCTCTTCAGTCACTGTCAACAGCAGTTCCACATATTTGTGGCTGTACTTGTATTAGAATATTTGTTTGATTATAATGCTGTGGTGCTGGATTTGAAACGTGGAGAGAGGTGGAGGGTATGAACAGAACTGGAAAAAGAAAGGGAATAATAAAACACAGGGTGGAAAATTCTGCAAAGCTGAAGAGCAAGAAATTATTAAGAACGGAAGCAGAGAGAAGAGAAAGGCAAAAAAAAAAAGTGTGAGTGACGTGGAACATACAGAAGTATGTGTACTTCATGTGTATTTGATGTGTAGGGAAGGGAAAACTGAAATTAAATGAAGGCCAGCAACATATTCAAAGCTTTCAGTTTATTTAGTGAAAACTAGTTACAATATATTGCAGCTAAACAAATTACATGCTGTCTGAAGAGCTTGGTTTTTTTTGTGTGTACCTGATGGCACATGCATTTTTCACTCTAGCAGGTAGATTTGGTTCTGTAACAGATGTCAAGTTAATTTTTCAAGTTCTTGTATGCATATCGGCCATAAGTATGTATTATGTTTTCTTTCTTTGCAATGATAGTTTGCCCTTAAAAAAAAATCTTTAAAATTGGGAAACTTCTAAAAAAAAAAAGTTTCCACACTCTTCTCAGTCTGGGCATCCCACTGTGTTTTTAATTGAGCATGAAATTAAAATAGATCTGTTTACTGACTTAGTTGGTCTTATCTGACCTGTCAATACTGGCAAAACTGCACTGGGGCAAAGTTTGAGGCTAATGTGTTGCTCTTCATTTCTTTTTGACATCCTGCGGAAGTCATAGTCTTTATAACTTAAAAGCCAAAGCAGACAAAACCCAAATGAATAAACAAACCCCACATCATGAGTTAAAAAAAATATAATTATTTGATGCTCAATACATTTATCAAGCAAACTGATTGCACAAAGCAAATAACTGATGTTTTGAAATAGTCTGGTAGATCTGCATATGGGATTATGTGGGTTGTCACTTGTAAAACACATGATATACATAGATATATATACGTGAAAGACATACTATTGAACTTCAGCTAATATATTCTCATATCTATTTTATTGAATTATAACATCTATGTACATTACGAAACTGAATTGCTACAGCTATAATTAGGTGTTTGAATTCATCAGGCGACTGTGGGAAAATGCTTTGATATTGCATAACTGTCACTTCATCAGTGAAAAGGATTTCTATGGTACATGTAAGTTTAGTGATTGAAACGATTTTGGATCTAATGTGGGTAATTGTACAATGTAACTTGTTTAATCAGTCTTTTTTATTATTTTTTTTTTTTTTTTTATTATGTAGGGGAATGTCTGATTGAACAGGTAGTTTTCCACTGGTGTTGCACATAGTCTTTTATGGGTACATTTATGGGAGATGAATTATTTGAAATAAAATTCTCTCTTTTGCAGAAAATGCCCTATATATTATGACTAGATTATCTTTTGACTTTAAATATTCATTAAGTACATAGTGGAATTCCAGTGGTTAATTGGTTTTAGTGCAAATGCATAACATAATGTGGTTTAAGGCTAGATGGAACTGTTAGATCATGATCTCCCTTGATCTCTGGGGCATAGATCAAGAATTGCTGCTGAATGAAGAACAAGTAATGCTGCACCTATGAGCATCAGGAGACGAGTGCTCAGAGTTAGTGTGTGAGATCAGATGGCACTAATTCCCTTTTGAATAGACGTTGACAATGTGGCTAACTATTTGAAACAAACACTGTAAATTATCTTGCTTTTAGGATTTGTGTACAAATAAATTTACTGTGCACTAGGTTAAGGTGTGGATTTACACTGTACTGACAGTTCTGTACTAGCTGTGGGGAGGGGGTTCTCAAGAGGCTCTGCATGCGAAATAGTGGCATAAACCACCAGTACTTGCAAAGCAGAGCTGGCAGCCCAGCTTGAAGGTATTCCAGCTGCACTATGAAAAGTATCTATGTAATTTTTATAGTGCTTTATACTGTAAATTCCTTTCTTTGGGATTTCTTTTTATGTGTATCTTGTGTCATAAGTTAGTGGAAGAAAGTTCTGATTTCATTCTGCTCCATGTTTATTACACTTCATTCCACTCTTATTGCCTTCTGCAGTGGTTTCAAAGGAACCTTTTGAGTTGGTTAAAAGATGATGATTATTGCAGAAGATTTCCCCCCTCCTCCTGCTCCGTATCTGTTACAGGGTGGCTTGCAGTAGCTGTTCCTGATGCTGGCATTTTACTAACTTGAAGAAACAACAATAAAAACCCAAGAGACAGCGTAAGAGACGTTCACACGGAGATGGGAATTTGTTGATGTTGGCGCGAATTACATTGCCACAGCTGTTCAAAGTCAGATGAGCGTGCAAAAATGTGACAGCTATTGTGACTGTTTAATTTTTCTATTTTTTAATTAAACATTAAAATAAAAAAATCACCTTCAGTGGTTATTTTCCCCTCTTTGTGGTATTATACAGTCCAGTTCTGCTTAGGACTGCAGTAGGTACTCTTACACTGATTTATTCTCACTTTGCACCAAGAGGTTTCTGAAGAGTGAATTGAGGAGTAATACAGAAGCTAGGCAGTGTTCTTTATTTTTCAGCAGATCTCAAAGCAAAAATATTAACTATACCACATCATCTACCTCCCTTCAAAGCTTGTGTACAAATTGTAAATAGAGCTCCAATAGTAGTGGAATACCAATCCATATGGTTATGAGTGTGTATATTTTTAATAGAGTCTATAACATTCACCCCCCTTTTTATTTTGTGTTCTCAGACATTTCAAAACTTAGATTAATTAGATCTCACATAATTTTCTCTTCTCCAGTTGCTGCTTTGTGGGCACAGTGCTTCTTGTATGCTTCATTGTTGGTATAATTGAAATATTTCTATATTCCTTCTAATGTTATGCTGGTTGCAGTGGGAAAACCAGGTTCTCAATCAGGGTGATATGAGGAAAACAGAATCACCTTAGGGGTTACTACAAATACTGGTTTGGAATGTCTAGAGAACCTGCTTTTAATTATATTGACTTAGCTAATACTTGCAACTGAACTGCTACTTTCTGAACATTTCTTAAATTATGACAATAATCTAGGAAGGGAAGGGTGATGTCCTGGTAGTTTTCCAGTTTTCAGATGTTTTAGTCATATTGTTCTAGTTTAGACAGAATTCTGTATGCATGTGCAAAATATTTATAATTTTAAAAGAGTAAAACCTTGGAATAAGCAAAACTTTGTATGTTGCTGTTTGTTGTCAGTATGTTCATTGTGATCTCTTAATTCATTCTAATAAGGTTATCTGGGATAATTTTTCAATATTTTAACTTTTTAATAAAAATATTAAAATAAATGTTCTTATTTAAAGCTAGAGATATTTTTATTTCTTTAAATATTGTGGAAATGGTACATACAGAAAAATATGTATTAGGTAAGATGTATAAATATGTCATGCTATTTAAGGTTAAAAAATATTTAGCAAGTGTGCCATGCCGAAAAGATATTTGCTTATTCCCTCTGCTCTCATCATTTATAGCTGTCTGTCATCTGCAGATCCCAGAGCACATTACCAAGGAAAGTAAGTTTCCACATTTTATGGAGGGAGTGTTGATCATCTGCCTTATTGATTTATGCACACTTTTTTTTTTCCTGAATATGTCACAACAACTGTAAATGCCTCAAAATCTCTTGCAGGCTGTTACTAATGGTGAACCACAATTTTATTGTCTTCTGCAAGCGTTCTGGTACAATACCTCTTTATGTGATCGGATATGGCCTTTCTGTAGAACTTTTCATGCACCTCACCCAGTGCAGAAATTAAATAGACTAAAGGAAAAGTTTCGGGTTTCATGGATATTGTATTTCCAAAAATTTAGGTATTTAAGCTGAATAAATCTCCATGAATGTAACACTTGGTTCCTAACATAGCATTTTATAAAAATGAATTTAAGACAACATAAATGTGCATACAGACACTTATCTCTCTCTCTCTGAAATTAAAGGCAGGCATTTATAATAGTTTTATCTTCTACATTTTTCTCTGTTCATCAAGCTCATTCTGTTTAGGGGAAGGTTACACAATGTAAACTTCTCAAAGCAACTTTTATTTGAAAGTTATAGAAGTTTTAACAGTCCTCTCAGCAAATACTACACAGGATAGATTAGAATGCTTATCTGCTGTGTGTAGATTGGAGTGATCTTGGGAGATAGAAAAAATTAGCTTAATTTTTGTTTTAATTAGAAAAAGACATATCAGTTATGAAGCTCCTTATGCAAATAATGTTCTGCTTAAGTATATTTTACCAGTCTCATTTAAACTATCATGTTCAATATCACTGTCTTGTAATGCAACTACTGTGACTTACTAATTTGCCACTAATTCTTTATTAACATAATAGCAGGAACTTCTCATAAAATCAGTTGAGCTGATATAAGTAATTTGCTATGGCTTTGGTACTCTGTGTTGGAGTATGGAAAGTTGTGCTCACTTTCTGATACACAACTTGTTTGAGAGTATGTTTTCCATTTTCCAAAAACTGTGTATGGACAAAGCCAGCCACCGCTTTGGAAATGAGTTCTAGAAAGTTTAGTTAAATGACTCATAGTTGGTCTTTATTGTAATTGGGTTATATGTAGAGATTTCTATGCTAGCCTAGTAATGTGTTTCAGCAAAGTTTTATCCGTGATCTGCTTCAGAATAAAAACTCTGTTATTTTTACTCTTGGTCTGAAAGTGTTTCAGCTAGGTAAAATCATTAAATAAACCGCACTTACTTTTCTGTGGAAAAGTCTTAAAAATTCTTGCTGTTGTGAGTACTTGTGTTGACTTAAAGAGGGACACATAGTTTACTGAAACTACCCAAAGATGGGAATACCTGCAATGCAGTTAACCTAGATGAAGCATGATGGTTTGCAGTGAAAGCGGTTATGAAACAGTTTTGACACAACCGGTTTTGGGTTGGTGTTTTGCTTTCCTAAAGAAGTTCGTGTGACTCGACACAAGCAGCCTGTGAGTCGCTGCTGCACTTTCAAAAAAACCAATTGTTATAAATGTTCTAAAACCTGGAAAATATGTGGGGTTTTTTGCTGTATGGACCTTTATTTTACATTAAGTTTTCATAACAAATAAAATTTTCAGGTTTTTTTTTTTTTTTTTTAGCTATGGCAGCCTTAATGGAGAAGGAGCGTAATTATTGATAATTTACAAGGGTGGCACACTGGCTAGATTTCACCCATGTAAATGTACTGCTGCCTTAGCAACAGCTACAGTGTATCATTTAGTGCTTAGGCTGTTTGTGGACTGTACAATATCATAATTATAGAAAGAAATGTACAGATGTAGGGGCGTGAATATAGATGAGTTGTGCCTTGTTGAATTTTTTAGGAGCAATACATGTGATGTACGTGCATCTAACCCTCAAGTTTCTTGTCCCTCAAGTCTGTAGTGTGAAGGAGCACTTGGTTATTATTTAGGAATACTAAATTACAACACCCAAAAAAAGGAGCACGGAAACAGACGTAAAGCGAGAAACCTGTTACCGTTCATTGTGAGTAGCAGGATGGTTCTTCAGAACCAAATGGGCATCATGACCAGCACTGTGTAAGCAGAGGAGTAGATGCTTTTGGCCCAGGAGAAGCCTATAAGCTGCAGATAAGGGACAAGGCTGACAGTGCAGAGAACAAAACATTGATCACAGCAGCGTTATTAGAACAAGTACTTAAGAAAACAACTATCTAGATAAGATTCTGGTTAGCTTTATCCCCTATTTGTAAGGTGGCAGACGTCTCAGTCTAGCAGTAACCTTTGTAAAATTATGAGTGACACATAAAAGTGTGTCAAGACTGATTCTATTCAGTGGCTGGTTGTTTACCAAGATAGTTTTCGTTCACTTTCGTACTCCGTCCTTGACTACTGTGTGTGAAATTTTTTATCATACTTTGTGATGTTTTTAATGATGATAAATAGAGATGATAAAGTATGGAAGAAATGTACAAAACCTTGCCAGTCCACCTAAGGAAGATCATTAAGATAATTCACTCTCCATCATGACCTTCATTTTCCATCTCCATTTGAATGAAGTAGTTTACTGTACACATTTATTGTTTTTATTTTGCACTTAGTTTACCACTTTTTCATTAGAATAGTTTTGCTAACAAGCAAGCTCCTCAGCAGAGCAGCATTTCTCGGGAAGAATAATAAGAAACTTGAAATATGCTAAATATATAGAAATCTCAAAATATTTACTTTAGCATCAGTCCACCCAGGTCCTCATTTGAGCTTCTTTATGCACATGGATGAGATGGCATATTATTAGGTATATTTTGTTCCCTTCAAAAGACAGTAATTTAGTGCACTGCTGTATTCAAATGTCATTGTAGGGAATCACAGGTTAGAACAGAGCCATGAGTTAGAAAGCAAAAAGAATGATGTTTTTAATGCCAGATTGTTTTTAGATGTTTCTAAAGAGTTGATGTAAAAGAAAAGTAACAACTATTAAGATACTCCCCTTTAATCTGCTGCTCTAGTCATAATGCTTTCAGCAGTGCTTTAGTATTGCGTTAAGCACAACCAAGGCATCTGTAGAGACTTGACATGGCAAAAAAGCGTAGAAGTAATATAAAGGCCGTACTGTGCCCATTTCCTTAAGCGGTACAGAGCAGAAGAGGGAATTTATTATTTAAATGTTTATGAAAAGAACAAGAAGTTTTAATGTGTGAATGTGCAGGAAAAAGAAGAAAGCCTAATTGAATGGTGGGGAAAGCTGCAGCGTTCAAAGCTAGTAGTGGCTTTTTCTTGCTGCTTAAATTAAGTTAGGAAGTCTTTCTTTTCCATTAAATAGCATAAGTAGCCTTACAGTAACTGTCTGCGTGTCTTCAAGTCTCATGTTTGTTTTCATGACCTCCTTGTTTACATGCGGGAAGTATTATTAAAATGAATAACGAGCTTTGCTCACTAAGATGTGTGTGATAAACCCAGTAGAAAGTGGGGTATGATAAATGGTGCACAGTATGAAAAATTGTTTGGGAATTTTGTTTTTGACTTGTAGCTTAAGCATTAAAGTTCAAGGTTCTGATTTTTAGGTTTAGCTCTCCCAGTGATTTGTTGTCCCCTGTCAGTTAAATACATGGTTCTTCTTTTTGCTTCTTGGTAATAACGGGACAATTGTCAAAAAAGTCCTCTGACATGTAGGATCAACCATGTCCTGGGGGGCATCAGGCAAAGTATCACCAGCTGGTTGAGAGAGGTGATTGTCTCGCTCTGCTCTGCACTGGTGTGGCCTCACTTTGAACAGTGTGTGCAGTTTTGGACACCGCAATATAAAAAAGACATTGAGCTATTAGAGAGTGTCCAAAGGAGGGTGGCAAGGATGGTGAAGGCCCTCTTCATAAAGAAGAGGGATTCCACAGTGACTGTGTGGGTGAGAGCACTGTACATCGCTAAGAAAGTAACAAAGTATTGGGCCCCTTGAAAAAAATTAAAGTTCTTTAATTTCTGAATTAAACTTGACCAAAGGCTTGAAGTTTTCATATTACTGCATTCCTGAGTGTATCTAAGAAGCTTTCCTCGATATTCTAGTGTTTGATTAGCATACATATTACTAACTCAAAAGAAAGCCTATGTAAATATGTGTATGTAGTAAAACTGGAGTAGTTGTACTTTATAATGGATCAATTTTGTTTTTTTTAAATGAAAAGAAAAATACTTATTGGCAGATTGAATGAATTAACTACTATTCTGGTTTACCTGAAAATCCTGACTTGGAAAAAAAAAATTCCGAACTCCTTGCATTATTAAAGTTACCTTTGCAAAACCTCTAGTGTGTGTTATAGGAAATAGAGTTGTTTTCTAACCAACTCTACAGCCCTTATTAAGCTTTTTCCATTCTGTAAAGGCAATAGCTCTGAAATACAGAAGAGATTGCATTAAATCCTTGGCTGGCAATTTTGTGTGGGATTGAGTATTGAAATGCAGCAAAGCAAATAATGAAGGCATATGTTTACCTATAATTCTTTTTACCTTGGGAGAAGGATTAAATAGGAACAGTTTGGTTGTTGTCAAATTCTTAACAGTTGCTTTCAAGCATGAAACAGTCCCCGGGCTCTCGGAGGATTTACTTAGCAGTTTGAATAGAGAGGTCTTTACTGCTAATGGAGCTGAGATGGCAGGCTTAAGCAATGGGGTGCTTTATAGCCTCTTTAGCCACTTGAGAAGATGTAACATCAAATAGCTGAAATCGTCTTGGTCTCCATTGGTGTTTGGGAAGTTGCACAAAGATTGATGAATAAATAATTCAGAGTTGTATGAATGTCTTGATGCCAGAGCGTTGCAAGTATCTAAAAGCTTGATTCGCAGAAGGTTTAGTACCAGCAGACATTCTGTAGTTTTTGTGTGAGCTTTGCCCTAGGGAACATTTACTGATGATTCAAAAAAGGAGAAAAAAATATGTTGGGATTGTCTGAGGTTTGTACAGAAGTGTTTAAGATTCAAAAATGTTCTTCATAAAAAGAAAGATGTTACATTTGTGAGGATGGTGTACAATTATTGAATTACTTCATAGTTGAGATTTCTTATAATTTGAGATGTTTGCTGTTAAATTCCTTTATGATGATTTTTAAAATAAATTGTATTTAATAAGGACACTACTAAAACTTTTAGGAAGTGTGCATTGATAGTCTGTGATGGTGGCTAAACCCCCATCCTGCCTGTAAATCAGGTTTCCATTTTTGTTTTGGCCTTGGTTTTCTTTTCTTTTTTTGTTTAAGATTTACTTAATATATGAACTAGATACTTTCTTTGAAAGGGAGAGGCAGCAGAAATGCTTCTAGAACTGGAAGAATATTAGGTTTACACGACCTAGGATTTCCTTTGTTTTCTCCCAAGTAGAACAACATTGTTTAGGATTCCAAATTTAAAAAGTACAAAACTTTCCCCTCCAATACTTCCTTCCCCTCTTTAAACTTCTTATTAAACCTGCTAATGAGATCTAGTATTTATAAGCTTTACTACAGGGATCAAAATGTAATGTGAGAAACTCTTCTAGTTGAATACACACAGACCTGGGATAATTTTCAGTGCTTTGCCTGTTCAGCTCATCTCATTTCTGCCCATGCTAATTACTTCTCCGTTGCCTCCACAAGCCTTTCCATTACATTTCACACTTTTTTTTGGACATGTATCTGGAAAGGTATTGATACGGGGGTCTGTCTGGATACTGGGGTCTGTCTGATTGCTGAAACCCCCAAATCCTGGAGTAAGGGGTTTCAGTGGTAAATTACTGTCACTTAGAGTTTAAATGAGTGCCTGTTTCTAATTTGAGTTTGGTTAAGCTTTGAGATTCTGCTCTGTTGTATTTCATTATGCTTTTTTTCTTTTCTGGATGAAGTTCCCTATTATCAGAAATGTTATTGTTCTTTAAATTCTTTAGACTATAAGTAAATTGGCTCTCAAACCTTTCTGAAATAGTTATTTGGACGTTATAGGTCTGTTATTAAATGGCAGATTTTCAGACCTTCATTAATGGTTGCATTTCTTCTAATGATTCTTTGATTTATTCTGGCAAAATTGTCTTTTGTACATTGAAGTCTGCTAAGTTATCTAGCAAAAAAAAGAAAAGATAGTGTATTTTATTGTTGAGTATTTCAATTGTAATATCAGCAGTAGAAGGCTTTTAACCTTGGCTTCATGTTTTTAATCCTTGAGGTTGTTATTCCCCTTGGGTTGGTTTTCCTCACCCCCCACCATCCCTTAAACGATAAGCATCCAAAGACTTCAGAAGCTAAAGTTCACGTCTGACAAAAGGCTTAACTACTACAACAATTACTACTACTACAACTGCATCATGAAAGCCAGTACCCTGTATCTGCCACTGGTCCCTTCAGATCTCACCTAATGCATTACTCTTTGTCTCCAGCAGAGTCAGAATCACTCTGATTAGATTCCCTCGCAGGTAAAAAGAACATCCACTCTCATTAGGTCTTGTCTTGCTGTCTTTTGCAACAATTTTTCTGTGGAGTTTAATGGCCAATGAAAAGTATCTTGAAGCCTACTGCCAGGATAAGAAGAGGGTACTGCGATGTTGAGCAGACCTTGCTTCCAAGCAGGCTGAAACCAAAGCAGAATACATAGCAGTTGAAATAATTTGCTTATTCCTAAGAAAGAGCCATGTTAATGAGTGGCACCCCAAAAAAAAGCTGTAAGTCTTCCTCAAAAGGCTTTCAGGTAATATCTGAAATGTCCATCTGGACACGTGCTCTCTTCTGTAAGGATTCTGTCAAAATGGTAAATGAATTCATAGTTCCCATGGGAGAATAGGAAAATGTTGTCCATCTCCAACAGTCTTTGAAAGCTATGTGGTGTCTTTTAGTCACTCACCTGCTTCTTATTTTTTCCTTTTTTGTTTTTTTTTTTTTGGTCAGGGCTCCCTTTGGTTGACAATCCATTTAGTGACCTCTCACTGTTGAAGTAAAGGCACTTTTGTTCAGGTCAGCAGACCTCATCCTGAGATATTGTTATGTTACTTGCCTTTTAAAAATTATCATCTCTTCAGGGACTTCGTTAGCTAGACTCTGAAATGTTCTTGGCAACCTAAAGACTGGTCACCTCCCATTATCTGAGAAATAGCATGCTTACAATTCTGCTCATGTTTTTAGGGCATAGTCAGCTTTTACAAGCTTCTCTTCCGATTTTAAGGGAAGTCAGTGCCATTTTCCAGGTCAAGCATTCTTTTCTCAATTGTGAAGTGAGGCACAAGTCTTCTGAAATGAGGAATATGAAATGGGACAGGTTTGTTCTCCTTTAATCTTTTGGGAACCAATGAAGTAAGGCATTTTGTAGCTATTTGCTAGTATCTCTGCTAAGTGTTTGGGATGAATTCCCTGTGGAATCAATTGGAAAGTAAAGTAGTTGCTCAGATGGCTGATCCTCACCTGTAAGCTCATAGGCAAGGTACAATTTCAGCAATTCTGTTGCGTGAACTTGCAAAGGGCTGAAAAATCAGGTGATTGGCACTGATGAAATGACTGGATTAATGCTGAGAAGATGTTGGCAAAAAGATAATGTTTTAGTTGCCATGAGAGTGCATACATGCTACAGAATTAATTTTCCTACAGAAATGCAGACTGCTGAAATGTAAATCTTTCAAGAACAGCACTCTGTGTTCTCATATTAGATTGGGCAATTTAATGATCTGATCATTACAAGCCCCTGATGTTTAGTGTCTGGCTTTCCACAGGGTACTTGTAAAAGAGGAGGGTGGGAATCAGAAATCCCGTGGTGACATTCCAACTATATATACAGAGGTTGAAGTCTTCCACAGGCAAATCATGGGAACTAATGGTGCTAAAAGGAACTCAGTTATTTCAAATATAATAGTTATTTTGAGAAATAAGATAGGTGGATACAGTGTTAAATTACAAAAGAGCGAGTATTAATTGAATTAAAACAACTTAATTGCTCATTATTCCAGAAACGTAAAATGCTAGTATATGTTGCGAATGCTGGCAACTCTCTGGCAAATCCATGGCACTCTCTGTTTCTCTAAAATACAGCAATAGAATTTCTGAGTCTACTGGTATTTACCAGTTTGCGTGAAAACTGTTTACCAGTCTTGAGGTGGTTTAGGGCAGACTGAGTCAGTGTGGGGGAGCTTTTCTAATAATAAATCTGCTCTTGATGGCTCTCTCGCAAAGAAGTCTTCTGGGCTTCCTGCATTATGTTTGTGTAACAGGAAATTTTGAGCTCAGGGTCACGCAAGCTAAGAGGCAACCCAGCTTGACGAGCTCACAGCTCGCCTTTTGTTGCTGTTGTCAGTTTGTAGTCTTATTAGTGCTGGATTTGAGGAATAAATTTTCACCTTTGAGAGAAGGCACCTTGTGTTGCTGTATTGTTTCTGCTAATATTTTACATACATTTATCAGTTACTTTGTTTAAAGAGCGTAAGGGAAGAAGGTTTCAAGAATGTGTTTTGTCTTTGTTTTCTACACATTGGGGTTACCTGGCTTACCTGAGTACTCTGCTCAGCATTTTAATATTACTTAAAAGCAAGATCATATTCCAGCCCTTAGCCTCCAATAATATTATAAAATAAAAGGTCCACTTTGGTACTACTGAAGTCATGTTATGGATATTAACAGTGCTCAGAAACTCAGGAGGGGATGCTGCTTTCTCTAATAGCCATTAGCCCCTCACTCCAAAACCAGTGAATTATCATACCTCTTTGCTTTTGAAACTGTTGATGATTAGAAGAAAATGTATATAACTGTTTTGATGAGGCAGAAATCTGTGTATGTATGTTAATGCATACTTAGTGTTTAGTTTCTGTACAATACGGTGGCATATGCAGTGAAGCTACTAGAGTTCATGAAAAATTCCAGAGGTTACTAATTATAGTCCTGTTAGTTGAATATCTATAACCTCAAGGGTTGCCCCTTCTTGTAGTTTTTTGTATTTGGTTTTGTTGCTTTAATAGTATCCACCTGACCTGTGCATCCTGTATTAGAGCTTTACTGAAATTCCTGTAGTCTTTATCCTTTGCTGTGGAGATTTGGTGGAGATTTCTTTTTATTCAGAAAATCATCATGGTTTGCTGTTGTGAAAAGGTGATTTTAATAGGAAAGAACTTCCACCCCTTGTTTTTGAGCCTAAGAGTCATTTGATACTGTAAAGTATTTTTGAACAATAAAAAAAGAAAGGCTAGAAGATTATTAATTGCCTGTTAAAGGCCAGTTTCCTTCTTTTGTTTCTCTTTCCTTTTAAAGGAAGCTAATCTGGTTTTGGCATTATGGAAATTTTTACATGATTATAATACCAGAACTGAGGTGGGGTTGATATTTGTGGATATGGTCTGCCTCCATGCTCTAGGCTGTAGCAACTTCCACAGTTACATCCTCCTTGTACCTAGCATTTAGTGTCCGGGTAGTTCATGCCTGTTTCTTTGGCCCCAGCATTTTATGAAGAACCCACATTTCATTAATCATCTGTTTTTGTTTGGGTTGGTGTGTTTGTTTTTAAATGTTTTTATTTCCAATTTTTTCTTTCAGTCCTTCCTTCCTGGCATTGAGGTGCTCGTTCTCCATGCTCATACTTTCCTTCTAAACACAGGTTTTTGTAGGTGTTTGTCAACATGATTATATATTAATCTCTGACTCACTGAATGTTACTGAGGTTGCTGTGTAATGCTCTTTATTATTTAATGTTTCTTCCTCAGTCTTTCTGTCATCTTCAGACTCAGTTTATGGATGGTGTAGCTTTCTTAAAGGTTATTAACACTGTCCTATTAAACATTTTTAAGACCTCCCTCTGCACACCTACTTCTTGTTTTGTCTTTTATTTTTTCAGGTAGTCACCATATGTCTTTAACTAGGTTTTATTTAAATTAAGAAATATAATTTTTTTTGTAGTATTCTGATTTTTGTGATACCAAGTCCTCATGAAAAAAAATGCATCAAAATGTATATTTTGAAAAATTGGCTTTTAAGCACACACTTCAGGTTTTTTAAGGCAATCTCCATTAACTAGTGTTAATTGATGGTAGTTTGATTTAAATGAACTTTGTAACAGCTGTTCTCTCACTGGGGATTGTTCCAGGATCCAGGGAGAGTTCAAGAGGTTTCTTGTTCTTGTCTTTTTTTTTTTTTTCCTGTCATTACAGCTTTATCTTCTGATTACAGCTTTATTTCCTGAAATTTGCTGCTATTCCAGGACTTCAGTTCTTGCATAGTTATTTCCTGAAATAACTATGCATGGTTCAGAAATTGCTGAAGTCATCTGTCTTGGAAAATCTAAACTACATGATCTTGGAAGAGCTGCCCATGGGATGTTTGTCATTGATTGATATCCTCCTTTACAAAAAGATAGTATGTTTTTGCACTGTACGAGAAGGATTCCTTTTTCTAACACAGGTAACATGTCTGCAGCCTTGGATGCTTTACCTAGTGTTTCTCATGTTATGTAGAGGCTAAAGCAAGTCTAAATTTGAACCTTATTTACATCTTTGTTTAATGAATTGGGTGACTTGACAGAATTTTCTGTGTTTGAGTTCCTCAGCCCTAAAAAGCATATATAAAAAAAGGCAAATAACTGACCAGGTTCATCAGGCCATGCTTCTTGGTTATTGATACAGCTGGGCAATTTTAGCCAACTTCATCTGGAATTTGACTAGGGAAGCAAATGAAGGTGCGTGGGATTATACCTGTGTGATTGATACTGATACAACTCGTGAAAACCGGCTTGTAATCTCTCACCATACTGTCACCAAGTGTGCTACTTGAACACAAAGGTCAGGGAATTTCAGGCATAATATAGTATGGATTATCTGGGCTGTACGTACTTTTTATGTAAACCTTGAGTCAGAAACAGAAGCTTTAGCTTTGCCAGATGCAGATGTATCTGCAGCTTTCTGTCCTAACTGCTGTGATTTATGTGACCACTCAGCTTCTTGCTCTGTCAGTCCCTTGTTGCAACATTGGAACCTGCTTCTCCGCAGTTATAAGCAGAAAAAAATCTCAGAAGAGGAGGTAATTAGTTCCAGTTAGTTTTGCGTAGATTTGTGAGGGAGTGAAGGAGCAAGATTTGAGTTAGTGTGTGCAAGGGGAGTGGTTGCTGCAGTGCTCCTGGCCAGCTGCTTTGCCCACCTGGAACTGTCACAGTGGGGTTCTGTTACAGCTCATGGGAGGCAGAAGGGAGCGTCAGGGGTATTGCGGGAAAAGTGAGGATGCCACTCTGTGCAATTTGTGATAAAATATGATAATTTGTGGCAGGAAATCCTGGTCAAAAATACTTCCTAGAACTCATATTAGTTCCATTATGAAAGAAGACAAAGTGTGGATTTTCTTCCTCGAACTTTGATAAAACATAAATATGCAAGTTAAAATTCCCTTTTAAGCGGCATGCAGTGGAGAGGCCTTCTGAGAAATATATTTTGCCTCTTCATTTCTGTATTTTCTTTCAAGGCTATTTTTAGTGTATTTAACATTCTGCTGTGTCCTCAGGACAGGTTTTTAAGCTTCTGAATATTAACATTACTGAATTAATTATTACTTCTATTTGGATTTGATGAAGATTATGTTTTGCAGTGTTTAAGGTCATTTGCCTGAGGTTGTAAGTTGAAGAATATGATTAGCTGGTTGGTCTGCTACTGCTTTTGTGATCTTGGCCTAAACACAGATAGGAGATCTGCATGACAGAGCATGGATTATATATTTCCATGGTAGTTAAAAAACTTCACAAAAAACCTGATAGAGAATAGAAGAATAATAATTATGAAGGCTGCTTGCATTCCTGTCAAATTGCATTTCTTTCTAAGGGTGCTACATTTAGTGAGGTTGCTTCCTTCTCCACCGTTACTGAAAACTAGAAATGCTGAGGTCCGTACCTTTTTTGTTATCAACAGAACTAATTTGGTATGAGACAAGAGTGGCAAAGGGCAGCTAAACTTATTTTCAGAAGTCTGTTGTTGACCTGAAGTTAGATAGGTGGACAGTATCTAAGCCCAAGTTTTCATACAAGTCCCAGTTGATAGTTACGTGACTGGAACACAGTAAAACAATGGGCAAAAGAAAACATCCGCAACTTGGATGCTGTTTAAAAACTAAGGACATAAAACAAGGTTTCATGGAAACAGTAGTGATGCTACTTTCAACATGGCTGAACTTAAATATTAGATAAATGTTTTGTTAAGTTTTTCTGAGTGACATAAAGTGGAAGAATTGTACCATGTATTGACAGGGAGAGTACCACTGAAGCCCCTTGCCCTGATGTGGGTTGCCAGCAAGAATGCCAGCTCATCATTTTTGTTGGTGGACTGAATAGCAGCTAACGGGGGTTTTGTGTGGGAGCTGAGTTATGTTGTAGGAATTTCTGGCTAGCTTGTGTTTTGCTACATCCCTGTACTGAAAAAATGCGTAAAAATACAAGGGGCTCTGAAGTCAGAGTCTTATAAAGAAGGATGGCAAGTTAAGATGATTGAAATAAAATACTATGGCAAAATATTTACCTGACCAGCCATTGAAATACACTATTAACTATTGTGTAAGAAACAAAAATATTACATTGACAGCAGTCTTCAGGAAAGCTACAGGCCTTCCTAATCTGCTTGTTCTTTACTAGCCATTCTCTACTTGAAAACTTCTGAGATAACTGTGGAACACTTTGCATCTTTTCATGAAGGTCAGTGTTGTGTAGTTTTGCAGAATCAACCAATTTCAGAGTTAGGCGTCCCTTGCTGAAAAGCCTTGCCAGAGTATAATACAAAAAGAAATGTATTTTCTTAAGTAGCTGACTCAAATTTCATTTCAGTGCTGCCAATCCCCACACCTCCACCCCTCTTCCCCTCACAAATATCTCACTGCACCCTTGGCAGTCAGCTGCCGCATAGGGAAAATCAGAGACAATCTGAGTAAACAGATGTGTCACTTTGTGGTCTGTAAAACATCAGGATTTGTACAAGAGCTGCACTATAACATGGAGAGGAAGCAAGTGAAAATAAAGCATGTGAATGAGGTTCTGGCTGTGTGAGCATCACTCACAAAGGTGACAAAGAACAAGGGAACAAAGAACAATATTGAGTGTAATGACCTTGGTAAGAGTGCCGGTTATGAAAGTGTCGTTTAATGCTTGCTGCTGTTATGAATATACTTTTGTTCTTGTTGCAGAAGTAAATGCACTATCTTTAAGAAAAGCATGAGAAAAAACTAAAAAACTGAAAAAGTAATTGAAGGCTGCCTACCAACTACAAAAGGAAGGGAAAATCCAGCAAGGAACCAATAATTAAAAGCACTAATTGGGGGCACTAAGCCTATTCATTAATAAAACTATTCCAGAAAGTAATCAGCAGATTAAAGTCCAAATAATGAAAACATTAGGACTGCAATACTAATATAAAGAACTAAATTAAGCAGAGGCGACATTACCGTTGTCTCTGAAGATTCACTCTGTGTGTATGTCCTCAAAAATTAAATTGAATTTTTAAATAATTAAATAGCTTTTACTGTCCTGGAGGGGAAAAAAAAAGTTTCATCTACATATCTTGTGGTTCGGTTTTGCCGAATAATACTGGGTTGGTTGTATTCCACAAATTTTTAAAATCAAAATCTAACCATTCTAGTCAGGAGTAGATGCAATACCGCAAGTAATTAGTCTGAATATTAGTAGGTGGTATGGTTGCTTTATCAGAATAGTAGTAAAATAAGAAGGAATAATATCTTTTCAATAGTTCACAGGCGGATTTCAACTAATAAATGTTTCCCAGTAGAAGAAGTTGGTTTTTTTTTTTATCATTGTTTGACCTGAAAAAGCCTGAAAGAGAATTATAGCAAATAATAGATATTATTTGTCTTGAAAAAAACCTTGAAAATCTGATCTTTGCCAAATGACGAATTCACCATTTTTCCAATGATAATTTCAGTTTAAATTACTGTTACTGCTTTATTAGATAGAAAGATTAGCTGAAGTGCAATGACACATTATGAGTGTTCTACTAATTTATCCGTTGAATAAAAAAAAAAAGAGATGGGGAGAGTTTTTAAAGCAGGAAAATGTGTAATCTTATTTAAGTATTATAAATTGCAACTGGTTTAAGGCCTTTTTTAATAGTTTAAATGACATTACACAGTATCCCTTTTCAGTGTTTTTCCCCTTTTTTCTTCTGTCTTGAAGATTTTTTACGTGGCTGTAAGTTTTACTCTTAACTATCACCTTCTGTATACTCAGTCATTCACTGTTCAAATTGTTTATGCCACTGTGGCCACAGCAATATGCATAGAAAATAATTGCTGCTAAAATCGGTTGAAATGTAATCAGGGAAAGAAGTCCCAGTTCATTGGAAGCAGTCATTTATGTAATTGGTAATATTTGGACATAGGCTAGAGAGCGAATAAGGAAATTGCTAACTACTCCCATAGCTTGTATAACTGTCTTTCCAGTTTTCTGTTCTACTGACTGCCCAGAGGTATAGTGCATGGTTAAACCTGGGAGCAGTTCTGGTTGCTGGCTCGTAGGTGATCTGCTAGAATCACACACTGAGAGCAGTGGTTGATGTCTCCGAGTTGCTTAGTAACTTGTCTACGTGGGTTGTCTTTCCCTAGTTCCATGCCGCATGTGTGTATAATAGCAACCTCGCTCAGATGTTCCAGCACCTGCTGGCTCTCGTATTTCCGCCATGGGAAGTCTGCAGAGTAGTTGTTAAAGCAAAGGCTTGGTGTGAGGTGTCTCTACTATGGTAGACATTGCTACAGCCAAAGGGTAACTAGAACCCAAAAACTGTAATGCATATTTAGGAGGGCTGAATTAGCTTACTCTCTGAAGCAAAATGCATTTTGCTTGCCCTTAACAGAATACATGTGTTCATCCTGGTTTCTGCTAGTGGGATACGCAGGCTGCTGAAGTGCAGCAATTCCTATGACACAACGTTGGTCAGAACTGCAGAATATGGTGAAGTCTACTGGATGTTTTCTCAATGCTCTCTTAGTACCGGAGTACGAGGGGAATCATTTCAGGTGATTAAAAAAAAAAAAGAAGGAAAAAGATCCCTTTAAATTCAACCCCCCTTTTTTTTTTTTTTTGGTGTAAATTCAGTGTAGTAGTTCATTGTTGTCCAGTCTTACTTTCAATAATCTTCAATTTTCCAACAGTCCTTTTTCACTTTCTAACTTTCATGTTCTTGGAAGTGACAGCCAGAAGTTGTGTGACTCGGATGTTACTCACCTCTGGCAAAAGACTACATACTGTAATATTGCTGGGAATCTTGACATTTGAAGGTTGCCTTTACTGCATTAGCCACTTTCTAAGTGTTACATTTTTCATAAATATTTAGTTTTAAAAAAGCAATATGATATATTTAATCATGTGAAACTTACACTAGTATGCTTGTAATGATATTTAATTTCAGGCTTTCAGGATTTGTTTTTTTCAGCCTGTTGTGTGTACTCAGAAATGCTAGAGAACAGCAAGTCTTTCTGCTTTGACTCTTTCTTTTCCTAGAGAAAAGCATCTTAATCCTTTTTTTAATCTTCAGGTAATATCAGATGTTGTAGTAGATGATTTTAATGGTTTTTCATATTGATTTCTGAGATAGTTTCATATTTGAACTGTAAAAAATTTGGAAAAATAAAATTAAATGCTCTCTCAGGATGTCTATTGCTGAATTAAAATTCTTAAGTTCATGGGAGTGAGTTTTATGGGCAGTAATCTGCTGGTGATGGGGAATGATTCCAACCACTTTTGGTCATGGTAGCAAACCACAGTAAAGGCACTGATAACGGTTGTGGGATACCCAGGCATCAAATGCTGTGGTATGTGTGGTTACTTCACTTTGAACGTGTAAAAAAAGTCTTGCAGTGAAGTTAAAAATCCAGGTCAGTTCTGTGCCCAGGCTGTGGGAGGCTGGGATGGTGTGGCATTGGCTAAACACACTCTCCTGCTTTCTTTGGAAATGCTGCCTCTTGCTGCTGCTGCAGCATTTGACCTCCACATGTTGGCAGTTCAAGAGATATCTGAATTTTGGAAATCCTAAACTGGATATGGTGCTGAAAAATGGTGTTACAGTGTTACATAGCTTTTCATTAATTGAAATTTAGGATTGGATGTCTGTATGCTGAGATCGTTAGGTAAAATCATGAGGAATTAGTTGATATGTTTATTTCAATAATTGGTGCTATTTGTCTTAACTTAGAAGTAAGACGCATAAATGTTTTGGGGTTTTTTTTCTGATCAACTCTCTTTAAATTTCATCTGTGTGTTGCCTTATCCTGCCATGCCAAGGTCCTGTCTTCTCATTGTGCAGGCAAAGGTAGGGAAGTTCTTAAAGCATGTTTTCTCATTATCACTGAATAGCAGTTTAGTGCTTTGCCTTTCTCCAAGGGTGGAAGGCCATCTTTTCTGTTCGCATGTGTGAGGGTTTTTTTGTTTGGTTTTGTGCTTTTTGTTTCTGTAATTTGTGATATAGCAAGTGAACATGCCTGTCAGTGTTTGGTGGGTCACAGAAAATGACTGGTGTTTCTTCATTAAGTAGAAAGGAAATCTATTGTATACTTCCCTGTAAACTGCACATTTGTCGTATTTCCATCACATTTCATTTCATTTATTTTCTCTTCTTTCTTTTTTTTTTCTTCTTCCTTTTTTTTTTTTTTTAATCATGGAGCTCTTTAAAGAGACTTTAGAACCAGCTTGATTCAAATTTACAGAACTTACTAAACTTTTATGTTATTACTGGATAACTTGGTGAGAGTGTGGAAGAGCTCAGTGGTGAGCTCAGTACACTGATCATCAGCAGTGTTCAGGTGTTTGTGCATTTAGGGACTTTTTCTGATCATTGACTCAAAACAAAACAAAGCTAGGAAGCCTCTCTCTCTTTTACTTTTTTTTTTAAAAATTAATATTTTTATTCCTGTGCTTGCCTCAGTGCCCTAAATACTCCTGTGTCAGCAGTTAGCAGGAGCAGTGTTTCATTAATCCATCAGATCTCTGATGTGGCACATTCTAAGGCCAAGAGATAATAGGGAATCATTTGTTTAAACCTCAGGATTAGCCTCTGATGGATCAAACTGCTGTGTGTCATTAACAGCAATGGTGGTAGAACTGTAAACTAAAGCAGATACACGGTGTGTGGTTGATACTCTTAAAATCAAGTGACAGCTCTGTTGTCTTGCACCTTTAAGCTGGTAAACAGCTATTGCAGCTCACATAAATTTGAGAAATAGCTGTGTTATTTTCATTAGTGTTTATAATCTCCTGTTGTATGAATCACATACTGTGTAGCCATAACACCTCTGATATCAAATTCATACTGAAAGGAGCTTGGGCGGTTTTTTTATATTATGAATCTAGATGCATTTAACTATTATTATTAATGCAAAAGTGCATCTGAAACGTCTGATCCTTATGAAGCACAGCAGTTCCACTAAACCAGAGGAGTTTTTATATTCCTTGTAAGCTTTTAGAACAAGCTGCTTCATTTCTGTGCTGAAACATGAGCTTTTAAAAATGAGAACTCTTCAAAATGCTAGCAGTTGATTTAATTTGTAACTTATGCAGTATATTGAACTTGCAGATTATGTGCCCTTATATTATAGAGATAAAAGAGGATTTATAGGTGCTTTCTCCTTTTGATTGAACAGTACTTTCACAAGAGCACTGTAAGTGTAGTAATGGCTGAAGTGATAAACCTTGCAATCCTATTTGGCTCATGTGTGAAGGCAGGAAGGATAGAGAGACATCATGTAGGACTGAATGGCAGATAGCAACTTGTCTTTAATCACAACCAGGCACGAATGAGGTCTGATTTCCCCTCTATTGACAATATTAGTTCTGTTATCAAGAAATATCAAAGTCCTTTGTAAGGGTTGTGTGGCACTCGGTTAAGAAAGGTTGTCCACTGTGGCCTCATAGTTTCTGCCTACTTTTTCTAAAGCTCAGGGTACATCTGGCTACTTCTTGTCGCAGGTCAGCCACTGTCTTTGCTTCCAGGTCCACTAGCCTCTTTAGTATATTTTGCTTTTTAGGTCAGTTGATTGGCTTTCAAACTCCACAGAAAATGAGGAGCTGAGGACAACACAGTCTCCAGGTCAACCATGACCTATATATATAAATCCACTTGCCAAAATGTACTCTTTCCTTATCCCTCATTACGGGAATGGTTGTGGGGATTTAATTGAAGGCAATCCTGTTTTGGTCCTTGCTTGGATGCAGTATGGAGGCAGGTGGGAGAGAAGCAGATATATTTGTTTTCCTTTCTTATATTGAAATGTATGACCTAATGTGAAGCCAAAGCCAGGTGGAATTCTGTTTGTGTTTATTTTAGTGCTCTGGCTTTTTATGTACCCTGTATTCTTAATTGGAAATTAGCAACAACTGCTTGAACAAATGTTTTATTATTAGACTCTGTTATCCGTGGAGTTCATTGACATCTTGTGGTGGTCACCTGCACTTTTGAATAGTTAGACTGGATATAGTGGCACTACTTCTGCAAAATGATTATTGACAGATGTGTAATGGTTTTTAATGGTAGACCTAAAGACATTTCAAATCAGAACCCTATTGGAATAAACATGGTCATTAAAAACTCAGCATAAAACTCAACATAAAAAACCCAATACACCTTAAGATAAATTAATGAAAGCACTTGGCTGTCTGGGATGAGAGAGGTCCTTTTAGCAAACACATACTTAATAAGTTTTAGTTATATGCTCATGGTGTAAAATTTGACCATTTATACGAACTTATTACCCGTGGTAAAAAGTGCCCAAAAATAATTCTATTGTGAAAATATTTTGGGTCTTCTGTGTTTGTTGACCTTTAGCAACCTTGCAATATGCCTAGAATATTAGAAAATACCATGTAAATTGTTCATCCTTTATGCACTGGAGCTCTAGCTGTAGTATCACATTTATTGCAGCTGCAGTAGTGCGACTTGTTTCTTTTGAAGTAATGAGAGCTTTCAGATAAATAAGGATCAGTCTACTTTGGGATTGCATTAGTGCCATAGGTAGCCTGTGTAGCTCCATTTTGTGGTGTACGGGCTGTGGAGTTCTGCACAGAATTCACAATGATTTCTTTTTGTGGGCTACATTTCAGTATCAGCTGTCTAATACGGAGGAGAGGCAAGTATGGATGCTTGTTCCAGTGTTCAGTATTTAAGGAAAAATGAGTACTGTAATTTGGCCGTGACCGTGTGAAGTGCAAAGCAGACTTGCATGTAGCTCCTGTGTTGCCTTTCTAACTTCGGTTTGAAATACTTCGTGTTTTAACAGTTTTGTATGTGGATTTTTTTTTTCTTTCCCCTCAGTGGAAGGACTGAGGGAAGAAATACAGTCAGTGTAAGCTGGAGTGGGTCAGAAACGTGCTAGCTATGGTGCCCAGTTTCGTAGATTCCATGTTTTTGAATGACCACCTCCTCTTACCAGTGTTATATATGAAGATGAAAGTGTAGTAGATCAGTTTTCTTTGTGCTGCAAAAAGTAATGATTTTAATCTTTAAACTTGCTGACTTTACCTTCTAATTAATTTTTCTTGTAATTTCCCTCTGTAATTTCTTCAGAGGGCAATTATAGTCTTCCTGGTGTGCAGTGTTTTCGTATAACACTCTAGTTGTTTTATTCAGGGATAATTTTCTGTCTGGAAGTGATTAGTTTATTGTGCTGAACTGCTTATCTTCCAAATTACTCTTTTTGAATGATTCTGGTTGAATCGTGTGTGCTTTCAGTCCTTATCCTCTCCGGGTTTCTCATCTCTCCTGACTTGGTGAAACAGTAGGTGATAGGTGTACGCTACGAGCAGGTGGAAGGTTGTGGAAAAGAGGTGTTCATTCTGCAGATTTTATGTGAGGGCACTGAGAGCAGACTGTCATAGCCTTCAGTAGCTCTGTCTGTCTTCTAGATCTGTGCAGTGGGTTCATCTTTACTGTCACCTTGGGGACCAAGAAGGTTTGGGTTCTCACAGATGCCTGCCCCCAGCCCAAAAGCTGTTCTCTTCTGTCCTGTGTTATGGCATTTTCAGAGCAACTGGCAACAGCCCTGGGGATTTCTCTGACATTAAAAAATAAAGTAAAAAAAAAAAATGCTACAGAGTGACCTTTTATTAACTGGAACCTTAAGCAACTTACCAGAGCTGCTGGAGTAAAAGCAACACCATGGCAGATTCAACTTTTAAATTGGGACAGCTGCATTTTCAGTTTTGTGCCTGTTAGTATATCCCCTTATGTACTGGGTGACTCTAGCTTTCCTAATACAAACTCTTAGCTAAGGCTTTGAAGAAACTGTCCGGTCCTGAAGAATAGCTGACCAATAATTATTTATTTATAAAAAACTTCAGTGAGAAACCCAGCAGAATATTTTTATGATCAGAATTTGCATAAGCTGGAAAAGCCATCAGGATTATTTTCCACGGGGCTGAATAAAAAAGCTACATTTCCTCTTTTGGCTGTTTGGAAGCCTGTCTTGTCTTTGCTGGTTGGCGTTTTGGGGGCAGGGGTGAGAGTCCCTTTTTGATTTAGGAAACTGGGGCTGTCTGGAGAGCAAGGTACTCTTTCTGTGATTATTGCAGTTAGAGAGAAAGACTGAGCAGTTTGGTGTTTACTTGTATCTTATGGGGCTTTCTCTTCCTTTCAAATTAAATTATTTTTGTATCATAAGATCATTGCAAATTCACTTGACCTCAGGCAATCTGGCCTGTGGTCAGTGATGATCATACTGTTAAGACAGATATATAGTTATGGTGGGATGTGGGTGAAGCTGAATTACTTTTGTATTTGGGATGTTATTTCTGCACCTGGGAATAAGCCACTAAATAAGAAGTCTTATTACATGTATCCAGCAAAACTCTAAATACAAAGCTATTTGTTTTAAAAACAAAAAAAAATAAATCTGTCTCTGATGGATAGTGAATCAATAATCTCCTGCTGTATATGAAGTGTTCCATAAAGAAGCTCCATTTTAGTAGAATAAATGGAGATTAGTCCTGCTAGGAGACAAATCTTGTGTCATAAGTCACTGAGGCTGCTTCTTTCTTCTTCTTCCTCTATGGCCCCCAAGCCTGTTTCTCTCGGTTCTTTCCCATAGAGAATATTGTGCTGTTGAGGGAGAATGGCAGATCTTGCAGAGTTACTACATTTACTCTTGTTTTGAGAAAGTGAATATAGAGACACTGTCGTGCGATTCCTTAAAAATTATTTTGTCTTTAGAAATCTTTTCCCCTGCTGCCTCCCCTTTACACTGCGTATTTTGCCATATCTGCTTGTGCAAAAGCAGAGTCCTGGAAGGGAAATGAGACAGTGAGAGGTAGAGGGATTGCTGAAAGGTCAAAAACCCAGCCTGTGAAGAATCAGAGACTGGGGAGCTTAGAAGGGGAAAGGAAAGCAAGCTGTGAGTCAGCACTGAGAAGGGGGTTGGAGCGTCTCCAGTAAACTGTCTGGTCTTCTGCTAGGGCTTATTTTCCAAGGTAGTGTAAGGTGGGTAATTTAATTTCAAACTTTTTTTGTGGAGGTGGGGGACATGAGGGGACAGGGTAGAAGGGGGAAAAGATGTCATAATGGTGTTACTTGGTATCACACCAAATTACTGAGTAGTGAGGATGGATAGATAGATAGTAGATAGATCCACACACTGGATTTATCTTACAGATGCTGTGTGTCTGTAAGTGGAAAAGGCTGCAATTCAAGATATTTGGACAATTTTGCATTTAAAAACAAAACCGGCAACAACAACAAAAGACAGAATTTGCAGTTACTCTCAATTTAAGCAGTTTTTGCAATTTTTAATACCTTTAAATAGATTGAAAATTCTTGCAGTAATACATATGTTGACAAACGAAGCTTTATGGTTTTTTTCATGCTTGTACTATACACCACCATTAGAGGAATCCAGAACAGATATTCATGCTATGTGACAGTCTTCCACCAACTGTTTTATTTCCTGTTTATATATGGATATTAGGTTGGAAGCAGTGCTCATCATGTAGGGGAGAAGGTGAAAACATGGCCTGGCTTGGCACAGAACCCTGTCAGAATCATGCAGTCGGTTTCTAGTCGGTATCAGCTTTCAAGCATGCCCCTTTGCCAAGGTGTAACCTATGCCAGCAACTACTTAAGGTTCTGGAGGCTATTCAAAAAAATCTTGTTGATTCTGATGCAGCTGCCCTAAAGACAGTAACTGTGCTGGGTGCAGGTTGTCTGGATTCATGCTTAAAGCATCAGGCAAACTGGGCATGAATTGCCAGAGCAAGTGTGTTTATGCCCATGTTTTCTGTGTCCTTCTCACCTATACTGGCTGTTTGTAAATTACCAGCATATGTTTCTCCAGGCTTTGGTGTTTTGTTATGAAAAGAGGACACTAATTTTGCTGGAGAGTAGCAGTAGGCTTTGCTGTAGCACAACATCGAGTCCTAAGTATGCTGCACGTAAAACCCGAAAGATTGCAACATTCATCCTTGTCATGTAGATGTCCTTATGGATGTAGAGTTTGGGTCTCAGATTTAAAATATGACCTAGCTTTGCTGCCATTTAATTGGCTGGTATCCTATCCTGGCTGTGGGGCCCAGTAAAAAACCAAAAGTAGATCTATGTTGCGTCCAAATATAAAAATAATAAGATTTTGTGTTGTTGATTTTATGACTGTAGAAGTCATATAACATTATTTTTCAAGTTGTAAACTGACTGTAAGTGAAAGTCTTTATTGGAGATCTTACACAAAATGTGTTTGGTTTAATTAATTTACTGTGTACTCAGTGAGAACACTCTATAATAAAAACTTCCAGTGCAAGAGTCCAATGTGGCTTAGACTTCATTAAAGGGTTGTGAATTTTAGAGTTTCTTAGTAAAATACTGTCAGATCTGTGCTTTGACTTTGTGTCTGTGCCTGACCAAGGGATGACATCCATGGTTTCTGGTAATATTGTAAATATTCTGGAATATTTAATATTAATAATGTGCCTTCATTTATAAAATAATCTTAGAAAATGTGAAAATAACTCTTTAAAAATCCCCAGTTATAAGAAAGATTTAACAAATAGACTGCAAATCGCTATTCTGTGATGAAATAGGATATAACCGTCTTAGTAAGCTTTTGTGCTGTAAAAGGGAAACAGCCATTCTGAATTTAACACTCATAGAGACCTCTTCTGTTTGTAATATGCTCAATCACCCAACATCAGATGAAAAAATAGAAATACTTTAACCCCCCCCAAAAACAGAAAGAAAACCAACCAACCAACCAAAAACAAAAAAAAAAAAAAAAAGAAAAGAAAAAGACAAAACAAAGTAGGATAAACTCAGATGTACCTACCATGCTCATGATGCTGTTGTTTGTAGAAGTGGGTGGCCTGTGGTCTTTCAATCAGAATTGTGGCTCATCTCTGAGAACAATGGTGAGTATGCTACCTGTTAGCTTGCCTGCTGTTTGCCATCTCATTGCTTATTATGAAACAGGAGGGATGAAATGACGTGTAAAAATTTAAGCATGTTTCTGTGTCTTTTCTCATTTTTAACTGTTTTGATCAACTGTGATGTGTTACTCCAGTCTTTTCTTACTGACAGTAATGGCAGTGCGGCTTCTCTCTGTTTTCCATTTCCATTAGGATTTCCTTTCAAATTTTAACCCGTATTTCTCTTTCATGGTCAGATGGTCATTTGGGCCAACTGCTCCCAGTCAGTCTCTTATCTCTCAGCATCATTCGGCATGAAAAACGAGGTGAGTTGCTACACTGGAATGTGTGTCCCTTCCCATGTTGTAACACCCCCCCCCCCCCGAACATGCCTGTAATCATTGTTCTACCATTTTTCGGGGGGGGAGAAAAAAAGTATAGTCTTTATTTTTGAAGGCTATAAGTCACGTCGGATTTCAGTTTCTGAATTTTACATTGACAGGAGGCAGATTGCAGTGAAGACCATAAACTGACAGTTTAGGGCAAGCATGCTATTGCCTGAGGCAGTCAAAGATGTAGCCCACTCCATCCTTCTGACTTAGGACATTCATCCCTCCTGAGGTTCCTTGTCCTTTCTGATGATAGATTGAGAAAGACAAGCAGCACATGGGTAGACAAACACCTCACCCAGGCACTTGGTGCCATTTAACAGTTTCTTCCTGCATTTGACATTTTCATTTCCCTTCTTCACCTCACTCATCACTAACTGTTTGGGTCTTGTTTTCTGTACACAACACTAATAGAGAGTGACAGAATACAAATACAAGCTCCATTACTCATTTTATATGCTGTATATTCTAGCAAAATTATATAGGGAGCCTCAACAGCTGACCCATGAATGGAACACTTAAGATTTAATTGATGTTGACCTTATACAACTACCATTCAGGATGAAGTGTTGGGGGTGTTTTTTGGGTTTTTTTGCTTTGGTTTGGGGTTTTTTTGTTTCCATGTTTGGGGCTTTTTCATTGTTTTTTAATGAAGCATCGATACTAAAGGATGTGCAGGTATTCAGTTTACCACTCTGCAACTATTTTCCGAGTTTACTACAATCACAGTACCACTGTCAAAAATACGAAACCCATTACAAATCTATGGTCATATTCCATGGTTTGAGCGTGGGTTTATGATTGAAGTAATACTCTGGAAAGGGAAAGAAAGTAGACTTTTGGAATAGGAAATAATGTTTATCTACTCAAACGCACTGAAGATACGAATGGCAGTGGTAAGGGTGAATTAGAATGAGACTTCCAGTCTTTTGCTGTTTGTCCCTTCAGATTCTCCTGAGTGTGGTGTAGAACAGTTTATGGAGCTGTAGTAATGCGCTTTTTAAATGAATTTCAGAGAATTTAAATCAAGTTCTAGAGGATTGTTTAAGCTGAGGGGGCCCACCTGCAAGCTGGAGACCAGACAGACTGTAGCCTGCTCAGTTATAAAGTGAGTGTGTGAGCTTTTGTACTGTTTTGTGTGGGTGAAAATAGAAAGCTCTTCGGCTATGGATTTTGTTTGTTGAAGAACTTAGCAATGTATGCTCATTTACTCAAGCATCATGAACAGCTATAATGGCTGTGTGTTTCTTGCCTTCTGTCATTGCAGCCCTCCTGACTCTAACATTGTCATGCCTTAAGAAATAATGTGATAAAGAGTAAAACTTTTTTTTTTTTTTTTCAGTTCTTCCTTTGTATACAACACAATTAAGGTCAAAATTTTTGGAGGGAAGTTGTTCGGTGACATTTATGCTGTTTAATCCTCTTGCACATTGAGCTGCCATGGGACAAATTATGAGGACAGAGAAAGGTTTGGGCTTTGTTTCCAAAATAAAGGCGCGTACATCTTTCATTTCTCTCTAATCCGCCATTCTTGAAAATACAAAAATTCTCACAGTGTCTGTTATTACATTGAGAAATTCATTACAGTGGTTTATGAAGCTCTGCTGACCACTGCGACTGATTTGTTTCTCCAGCTTTATTTTATGGGTAGAAACTACATGTAAAATCATATCTGTTCCCAAAAGGATACTGCTACTTCATATTTAGTATTAATACAGAAAAGCTGCTAGTTGAAAATATAAAAAGGAATATCATGAGTATTTGCAGATGCTTTGCTGTGAGTTGAAAAAGAATAGTATGCCAGATTCATTCAAGAAAAAAATGGAAAGGTTAATTTTTTATAATCATCTATAGTGTTACTCATAAATTTTCCAATTTCTCTGCTACTGAGCTACAATACATTATTTAGAACTTAAAAGATATTAATTTGAAAGACTCATCTCCAGAGATAAGCCAGCTTTTCTTTTTAATAGACCATTTAAAGGACAGTGTGCCTGGCAAGAGTTTTGCAGATAATATTTCTGATTTCATTAAAATAATTACTTATTTCAGGTTATATTATTCCAGACATTTGTACTCTGAGGAGGAGTACTTGATAGGACTTAGACTTCATATGTGATGACATAGCACCAGGTTCCCATGTGAAAAATCTAGATTTCTTCTGCTAAATTATTTGGTTTAGTTCTTAGCATTTACGTAGTAAAATACTGCATGCCATAAACGTGCAAACCTTCTTCGTGTTGACTGCCTCTTGGTTTAATGTATATCACCCCTCAAGCACTTCTTCTTTATTTCCTTACAAACATGAATTAAAAATAATTTCTTGTCTACTAGCTATTTTTCCTTTGCTTTAAGGCATGTTTATCCTTAAATGTATGTGGAAATGAGGGCAGGATATTTTATTGCTTAATCATAGATGCTTCAGTCAGATATGCGTGATTCGCTTGCACTTGTGCACTTGCATTTAACTCCAAAATACGGAGACTTGCAAAAATCACCCTCTTAGAAAAATAAGGCCTGGACAAGAAAGCAAAACCAGTCTATGCCAAATAATAATTCTGAAAAAAGAAAGTTTCAGGTATGGTGTTTTTCTGTAGACACGTGAATCTTGGTACACCATGCAAATAAAACTTTTGTGAAGCCTTCAATTACCAAAAGTTTGCTAAATTGATTTATTCTGTAACTGCCTTCATAAATAGTTCCCTTTTTTGAGGACAAGGATTACATACAATTATTAAAGCAGCTTCCATCTTATTTTTGCTTGGTATTACCGTGCTTCAGATCCAAAAACCTGCTGGAGTTTGCTTGCCCATTTGTGTCTCATTTTCCTGATTGTGCTTGCCCAATGACTGGCACTTAACTGAGTCTTCAGTATCCAGCGGACCACTGTGCTTTCTGAAATCTGTCTGCTTTCATATGTCTTCTAGCATAGGTAGTTGAAGCCTGACCAATACTTTTCTCAGAGGAAAAGATAATGCGAGACGAAGATCCAGTTTACTGGAGTATTTCATGTGAAATATCAGTGTAGGTTGTTTTAAGGTTAACTGATTTCTTGAACGGCCTCTTATTCAGTAAAAATGAAAAATCAGTATTCTGTAAGAAATTACACACTGTTTTGGTGCCACCCCTGTCTTATAAAACAGAAAATATTTGGCATCATATGTTATTTTTCTCATTTCAACTGCAAGGTAGAGGAAGAAATTGTGTTGTGCTTTTTTTTTTTTTTTTTTTTTTAACTACACAACAGGAAGGGCATTCATGTAAAGTTAAACCAAATTTCTCAGGATCATCTTTGCATTTAATGCTCTTTTTTATACTGGCATTTGCTAGGATATGGCTGAACATGGCTTTTTTTGGTCTTGTCATTTCTCCTCTTGACATGCCCTTTCTGCTAGAAGGGTATGAATTTGGCCAAGTTATCCTATCGAGAGAGTCATTACATGAACAGCATCGCTTTCTCTCTCATGCAGTAAAAGTTGACTTGTTTTTGCTCGGATCACAAGTAAGTGCTGTGTAGCTGTGTAGTTTCTCCCCTTCACTTGCACGAATGGGTCTCTAAATTAAGAATCTTAAATGTTTGTTTCATTTACAGTGAAGAGGATACTAGAGCTTTGATGTTGAAACTAGCTTGTGTACTTCAGTGCTATAAACAGTTTAAGCATATGCTTGAATATGGTGTAACATATGTTATGGAAGGAAAATTTTATGTGTAATCACTCCTGCAGCAAAATGGAAAACAATAAAGTCAAGAAAGGACATCTGGAATCGTGTTCTTTGGCCAATGACCTTTACTTTTTCATAAAGGAAGTTGATGAACTTCTCAGATACATCAACAGCTTCCAAGTAGGGTAGGGTATTGCTCAATGCCCTTTCCAGACAGGGCTAAGGGTTACTAAGATTTGTTATTGGTATAGTACTAACTGTGTTTATAAAAATCGGTATTTTTGGTATGTGCTCAGTAATTTAAAGTGCCAGTAGAATGACAGTTGCTCTGGATGAAGGTAGGCAAGATGCTTGGTGTTACTGGAAGATCTTAAACTGGAGAAGATATAAGAGATAAAGTAGAACAAGCTCAAAAGGTTGTGTTTCTGGTGGAGAGAAGTAAAAGCATGCAGTAGCAAGAGATGTAGGATGTTAGGAGAAGAAAGTTATTTTAAGAGGAAATGTTTGAGTCTTCTTTTCCCCATGTTATTTTGAACAGGTGGTTTTTCTTCTCACATCTTTTACTGTGACATAAAATTTGTGTGCAGACCAACCTTTGTATGCACAGGAGTACATGTGGTAGTTCTTGGCATACAGTGGCTTCAGTGCAGGTTTGAGGCACATGTCATCTTTACATACAGCTGTCTTGGGTTTTGGTATTTGCTACAAAATTTAGCAGCTCTTGATTCTCCTCCCCCATGGGGTTCCCTTGCTTTCTCTTTCCCCTAACTCTTTGCCTGGCATACTGATGGTGTCATCTGCTTCCCTCTCTGTCTTATGAAAGCTGAGCTGTTGAGATATAATTAGCAAAATGCAGTGGGTAGAAGATGGAGCTGTGTCAGTGCTTTGGATGGTTGTTAGGAACTTTTTTTTTAATTTTTTTTGAATTTCTAAGGAACATTGTAGTTCACTGTGAGGATAGGTTCAGATGTACAAGTGAAATATGGATGAAACAACAAACTTCAGCCTGTGAATTTAAAGTGCAGAGGAACACAATAGGCATATTTTGGAGATACGCATTTTAAGCAGAGGAGAATTCATAAATAAACTTACAGGCTTTGCAAAATACAGTTTCTGTTGGTGGACTGTTATTTCCACTGCATTTTGAAAGGAGTAAAATGTACTGTAAAAACAGTAAATGTGTTAGACACAAAGAAAGCTAAAAAAATTTTAAAGGGCAAGATTTATTAAAAGGCGCCAGTATTGTGAATGGCTAATTTATGCATAAAGACTGAATTGTGTTTTGCAGAATGTCTTTTGTTCTAGTTTATCTCTTCATACAGTGGTCCTCTCGTCGTTAAGTATAGTTTACTTCTTCTGGAAGACAAAGTACTGTGTGTTTACAAATCTGCACAGTGATCTTGAGAGAAAAGAATGTGTAGTCCTATTGTATTCTTGCAAGGGGCTTTTTCATCTTTGGTCAAGACTAAAATTCACTGTAGACAAAAAAAAAGGATTTTTGCATATTCTTGGGGTTTTTTTTAGTATCTTTACAGTAAACTATTTCTTGGCAAATGGGACTTTCAATAGAATGGTATGTAATTGTTTTAAATGCTCCCCATATATTGCACTGTGTCAGAAAATAGAACATTGTGATTGAGTTGTTTTTTTGTTCTTGACACAATGTTGTACTTCTAAAACTAGAGCAGGGTACTCAGAATGGTTTGGGTTTGGGCTGCACAACATAATTTGTATGCTGCTGGGAAAAAGAGGATCTTGCCCTTACCAGAATTTAGTTTCAAGTGCCTTAAAAATTTAATCACTGTAAAGATCAATATATAAAGTAGTTAGTCAATATTTCGCAAAGCTTAAAGGAAGTTTGGAGTTACAAGATTTTAATGAATTATTGAATGCGACTTGCGGGAGAGAGATTTAAATAACTAAAAATACTTTTTTTTTTTTTTTTTTTTTGCGGTGTGCTTTGCTCTGTTAACAGAAGCCTAAAGTATCCTAAGGCTGAAAGACTGTTTGTGCGGAAGTCACTTACCAGGCATGGTTTGCCCCAGAATTATTTGGAATGATCGTATTATAAATGCATAGACTTTCAGGGCTACATGTAAACTGCATGCCATCTCATAAATTATTCATAATAGCCCACAGGTATAATTATTCAGAGAAGTGAAAATGAAGGAAATTACTTCCTATTAATGTTTGCTTATTCAGATAATTATTTTACTTATTTTACTCAGTTTTTAATCCTAAATTATCCGAGTCCTGCTCACACAAGTGTACTTTGCAAGCATTGTCTTTGTGACATAAAACCCCATGAAAGATGTATGAATCTTACGTGTTTCTATTTCCTCACTAAACTATATACTTTATTTCACTCATCTATGTTGTGTTTTCAAACAACAGCTTCCTCCTTTATCTCAAGTGCAGAATACAGATTTGCTGTGTTCTGACACGAGCTTCAGTGCAACAGAGGATTTCAAAAAGGTGCCGAGGTTGATGAAAGTGGAGCTCTCCAAGCTGCCATGTATAAAATATGAGTGTCATATGTGGAAAATAAAAGGCCTGTGCATGAAAGAATGTCAAGGAGAACAAAATTACTTTAGCTCTTACTCTGCCAACAGGCATATATACAAATATTTTTGCTAATGTGAGTAGTCCCATTAAATAAAATTAATCATGTTTGGTGTTTAAGATAAGGACTCAGTCTTCCAACCTCTCTGAAACAAGTGCAAAATTTATTAGAGCTCTTTCTCTGCTTTGCAGTAGCTGGAGTAGGCAACGTCCATGTTGCCTCAGCTGTTTTAAAAAGCACTACAGAAAAACAGGAAAATTATCTATATATGTATTTTTAAAAATTAATTTTTGCCACTCTGTGATTTTTATAGCGTTTCTGTGAATGACAACAGCCTTGAGTTGTCATTTCTTTCCAAGTGTGACAAAGAGCTAAAAATAATTTCGTTGGCTGCTTTTTGCTTGTCTTCTATTTGTAGTTAGAGAAGTTAATGGAAAGCAAGTTCTTCAGTTAATATAAAATCAAGCCCTCCAACTCAGTCAAGCAGACAACGGGATTGAATTATTTCTTCTGACTTCATGTGTTGAAGTCAAACATCTTGTGTAAGTTTGGTTGTTTTAGTTTCTCCAGTTGATAGCGGCAAGAGACTTCTTGTAGGGTCACACATCTCATTTTTCTTGGCTGCTTTCTTGGTATAGTATGAATTAGCTTATACAGTATCTGTCTAATCTTTATTATAGAGAGGTTGTAAATTACTAACTTAAACATGTCTCTTGTAGAGACATGAAATACAGTGAGTGGTTTCATTGATATTTTCATTGGTATTTTGGGAATCCTGTTCAGGTATGGTGCTGCAGCTGCATGGTATCAGCATCAATTCTGTCATTACTGGGCTCCTGTAAAGCAGAAATAAATGGGCACTCTTCTCTTTCTCTTGATCTGTCTCTGGCCCCTTCATAACTTGAATTAACATGCATGTCATTCTGTATTAGTACCTTTTGATGAAAAAACTCTTCTTTACATGTTAGTATCTACACAGACTAGTAAATAGTACAGTAACTCTGGAGGGTCTCAGTATCAAAGATATCAAATTAATAATATTAGAGAATGGTACTGGAGTACCAGGGTGTTGAGGCAGGTTCCCCAGAGAAACTGTGGATTCCCATCCCTGGAAGTGTTCGAGGCAAGGTTTTACGGGGCTCTGAGCAATCTGATCTAATGGAGAGTATCCCTGCCCTTTGCAGGGGGGGTTGGAACGAGATGATCTTTAAGGTTCCTCACAATCCGAACCATTCTATGACAATTAGGTTTTGTTGTTCAGTTTGTAGTTGATAAATGTTGGTCCATAAAAATGCTTTCCTGTGAATTTCAAAATTCTGAAGCTGTTCAGTAATTTTAAAGTTAGTCAAAAGCTTAAAATTTAAAAAGAAAAGAAGAAATATTCAAAACAGAATTGGTCATCTTGCTGTAGTTCTTGTTTATTTGTGTACTCTAACAGTATTGTTTCTACAGCAGAGGTAGAATTGTGCCTCCTTTCTTGGGAGTAGGCCGTGCTGAGCTCTCCGTGGCAGTTGCAGTAGGAGGGCTCCCAGATGTAATGGCACATTTCTGCCACGATGGGTATTGGGTAGGGTAGCTCTGCATCACTGAAACCAGCAACTCCCGTGTGCTTCAACAGAAGAGAACATAAATGAGGATGAAAAAAGACCATGTGATAGAAATCCATCTGGCTCTTACATCTTTACCTCATCAATTATGAAGTCCTTGTGTTTTTGTTCAGGGACCTTAACAGCCGTTACGATACATCTCCACCCTGTGCTGTCTTCTCTCATTCACATAGACGAGTTGGTGCCAGCTTCCATCATCAGATGAGTAAAACTGCGGATGTCAGTTTCTGTGACAGTTTATCCATCTATGTTCACTCCATAAGCCTAATTGTCAGTAGATGGCTGTCATCAAACTTGGGTATGAAAATGTGGATGTAAATGAATAGGAGAGTCACCGAATTTCCTGCTGGCAGTGAGATTCAAAGACTTCTGTAGAAATACCTTCTGCCTCCTGAATTCCTAAATCAGTTGACTCAGATCCCTTAAATTTTGCCATCGTGAACCTCTGGAGAGTAGACAGCCTGTTCGAGTTTGGAATACCACTGAGGACTTTCTACAGTGTCTTTACATTTCACTTTATGAAACCAAAACAAAAAAATTACCATTAACACCATGAATGGGGTTGTGCTTGCACTCTGTGGTATTACCAGAGATAGGCACAGAAGGAGCATGGAGCCATAGCTCACACTGGAGAATGTCTGCTTCTCAGCTCCACTATCTGGGAACGGTCTTTGTGAAATGGTACAGGATTTCTGCCTTCTCGTCTTTTTTTATGACCTTTAGCTGATTTTTTTTATTTTCTTCCTCTCTGTATTGCTCTACTCCCTGCCCCATCTCCTCTTTCCACTCCCTGCTTTGTCATTTTCTATATTTTGTGGAAGGCTTGATCTTAGCAGGGTTTGGTTAATGGTGTCTGCATTTGAACTGCATTGAGTTTCAGCATTTGAGAGCTGTTTCACATTTCTCATGGAGGTAGAGACTGAAGAGGGATACAGAGTCAGCCTGGAATAATCAGGTAATCGATACGTTTTGGGGTTTTTTGCTGACATGAGGATTTGTCAAGTTGTCCCTTTTGATAGGTATTTTCAAGAATTCCCAGTATTAAAGAGACTTGATCTGCTATCGAGGATGGTGGTTCTTGAACAGAGACTCTGTGACTATTCTTATTCTTTTGCTGATACTGTGAAGGATATTAGTAAACTGGTTTTTCTTGAACTAACGAGATCTTATGTTTCTAGTACTGTTTCCTTAAGTCCATTTTAATCAAATGTGTTGGTTGCTTTTGTATGATTTCTTTCCTGTGTTTCCCAACAGCATTTTACAGACTTCTATATAAAACCTCAGAAATTTAAAACATGCAACTATGTTAGGACATAAAGAACAGCATATACATGCAACTTAAAAAAAAAATAAATCAGGAACTTTGATTGGAATACATTCCTAATTTTAGGAAAATAAAGTAGTTTCTTAATTCCTTTCCTTAAATGACAACCTTTAGGGGAAAACGGAAGATATTTTAAAAATGCAAGTCGTGAGAACAGTTTTTTAGATGTTTCTAAACTTTAATGAAATGTGAAAGTTCATCCTTAGGCATTAAAATCTTGCTGTGCCGTGGTCCAGTATCTCTCATTTGTCCACTTCTTTTGCTTTCCTCTTCACTTTAACAAGTGATCACGTGTACCAGCTAAATGTCTGATAAATCTCCAGGCAAAGCTGGGTTGACTTGTGTGGAACTGACTTTAAAAATATTTGATGGAACATTGCTTCAGTCTCTGAATAGTTGTCAGCTTAGATTTATTACAGCTGCTCCCACTACAGAGATGTGCACTTTGGTCCTTAGGGATCTTTCTCTCTCTTTTGCTGTGTAGTCTCAGCTATTGCGGTGTCACAGTCGATCAATTATTCATTTTGACACTTTTGAGTCCATTGGTAGAGTAACCACCATAACTTCTGGGTTACTTTTCTCTTGTATGTAGGAATATATTGGGGGTTTTGAGTGAAAGCACTTGTTCATTGAGGGGTGTGGAGGGGTTGTTCTCTTGTTTGTTGGGGTTTTTTAAGTGAATGGGTGAATGCAACATTTTATTCATTTGGGCAGAAAATGTTCCAGGGTCTTCTGAAGGTTCACATAGTGTGTATCTGTGGAAATAAATGCATTGAGCGTCAACAACCTTCCTTAGTATGTCTCTTTTTTACATCTGATTGTGTTTTATGTAGTTCATAGCCCAGGTTTCTGTATGGTGGATAGCTATATGCAGTTGCTGTGGGTATAGGAATGATAAGAAATAATTTTGGAAGATCTTACCTAAATATTTCAGTCTTATGAAATTACTGTCTTAGGGATAACCTGTCCTTTATTTTCAGCACTTCCAACAAGAAATTCAGAGTTGATAAAAAATTATAGCTGGCATGACATATTGCTGTGTAACCATAATTTGTAAATTAGATATTCTTAAACATACTTTTTGAACCTCTGAAAAAGCCTGTGATTCAGTGCACTCTGGTATCAGCAGGAATCAATAATTTTACTGAAATAGGTGAAACATCCTTTCAATAGTATAAGCAAAATTGATGACTTAGTTACACATCTACTGTTGATCATAACACTATGAATAAATTGTTGGTTAAAAAAGACCAACATATAAAAAAGCCCCCAAAAAACTAAACCAAACCAAAAAAAGCTCAAACAAACAAAACACACCACAAAAAATCCCCTTAACAAAACACCACCAAACTTCTTTAAAAAATCAGTGTTGCTGACATACAGAGACAAGTCAGTTGGAACTAATAATAAATTAACAACGATTTTAATTAAATTGGAAACCTTTGAGCAGTTTTACCAGGAAAAGAATTTATAGCCTCTGTATTACCATATTTGTGTCTCAGATGATTTGAGAAAAACTCGAGTAGTCAAGGTTAAACATGCAGTAAGTATATTTATTGCTCTCAGTAACATAAAAAAGTATATTCTCTAGCGTCTTAAGTAGAAGTATTGTTTAAGATTTCAATCAGCATCTCTTTCCTGCCCTCAGGATAAAATCCTTCCCCCTCCCTTTCCCTGCATCTATAAGGAAAAGTGTGGGTCAAAACTGAAGAACCTTTTAGTGTTAGTGGTCAGCTGTGCTATTTAAAGTTTTTCTAAGTGGAGCCCTGTAGAGCTGGTCATTTATCACTTTAGAGTGGACTGAGTTAGCACTGTGAGGTCAGTTTAATGTTCCTTCAAGAATTTTCTTCTTTACTCAGCCTTGGGGTAAAAGAATAAAAGTTGACTTGTTACCAGCCCTTGTCAGAGAAACTGCAGTTGACAAACTTGAAACTGGTTGTGATCCTGACACACAACACCAAACCATCCTCTGCTTCATGAACAATTGAGATTTAGATTGACCCACTTTTCCTTTATCTAACAAATTCCAGGTTTACTTTGTTCAGACAGAACTAACTGAAAATTCAGTTTCCAGGAGAAACTAGGTGAATTTGTTCTGGAGGCAAACTATTTTGATTGAAATATGTTTTTGTATATTTTCCTCAAGGTATTTATTCAGTGCTCTAGACTTTTTCCCTATGAATAAAAGGATGAATACACAAAAAATACACAGTAAAAGACTTTTTTCCTTGGTTTTACTGAATGAATGCTTTCAGCAAAAATGATAAATTAAAAGATTGCAACCCACAGGCTGAGGTGAGGTGGAGGAGAAGGAATCAGATCTTCGTGTAATCTGTAAAGTCACAAGAAGAAAACTTTAATGAGGAATGGAAATGGAGGAAAAAGTACCAATATTAACAGCCTTGTACGGTAAACTTTGTCATATGAATTCTCAGTTCTGTGAGGAGAGGGGAATTCTTACTAGAACACATAAGTTACCTCTGAGGAACCTGGTGTGAGGAGGGTGGGTGATCTATAAGGTAATTGGTCTGTTTGAGTATTTTTTTTAAAAAACACTAATAAACTGAATTTCACCTGAAAAGGTAATGGCTACCTTAGTTTGAGTTTTTATGGTGTGAAGCTCTGCTTTTTAAGCAACTGCAGCATCCTATGCAAAGTCCAGTTTCACTGTTGACTCCGAGTACTGAGCACACTCTGGGCTGGATCAGTGATTTTGGCAGGGATGCCCAGTTCCCTGGAAACTGCTAATATACACCCTGGAAAGGGGTCACTGGGCTGTTTAGTGACAGTACATTCTCATCAGTGAGGTTTAAGATAATTGCCACCATATTTTCACCTGCTTCCTTCAGCCCACACTAATTATTTTAGATAGGTATTGAATCCAACCCGTTGTAGCTCTGAGAAGGCGGCATGGGATTTAGTCCATTCCCAGTCTTCATTGCTTCTGTGCTGTGCAAACTGGTTCGTTGTCCTTGGGTTACGCCATGTCACATTTACATTTTACTGCTGTCTCATTTTTTCCACTAAGATTTTAATTGAAACTTACATGCTTGCAAGATTATTTTAATCTATTTAATATTTTAGCAGACTTTTAATTTTGGAAATGTAAGGTTGGGCTTTGAAGTTGATTAATTTTATTCTCTTGACTGAGTTCAGGTTCCTGTTCAGGAGCAGGCTGCCAACCACTGGATATCACCTGCAGAGAGCAGGATACTTCCTTTGGTGGTTCTGTATATATATTATTGGGCTGGAAGTTCTGAAATAGATTCAATTATTTTCTACATTTCTAAAAAACTCCAATTTGCAATGTAATGTTCCTTAATGTTGGCTGTTTATTTTTTTCCCCAGCTGTTGTTTTTTTAATTCACTCTAAACCACCTTTGAGAGCTAAATGGCTTAGCTTCAACCACAAATGGTTTGTGACCCAGCTAGGGAGCAGAGGAAAGACAGAAAATATTCTTGTCTAAATAGGTTGTTCCTGAAGACAAGCATTTCTTACGTTTTGAAGACTACAATATGGATTTGATGGTGTCCAAAAACTTAGTGGGTGAAGTGCTTCAAGTTTGAATTTCTTCAGAATACATTTAGTATCTTTAGGGTCTGAGACTATGAAATTATTCTTAATTTACTATTTCAAGCCGTACAGGGGCTTTTATAGGTCTCGGTAGTATTATTAGCTGACATCAACTTATTTCAGTTGTGCAGATGAAGTTAGAAGTCAGCCTAAAGGAATGATGACAGAAATTTTGGAAGACTGGTGTATTTGTCAGTAGATAGTCAGCATTATGAAGGCAAACTTTTCTGTGAGAAGCAGATGCTCAGGGCTTTTTTGGATATGCTTTCAAGGCAAGCTTAATTAAATAATAATTCATCTGCTATTTGTGTAACACAGAGTATCCCGTAGACACCTTTGCTGGTATTTTCTGTAAAGAGTTTGTTTACTGTTCACTGTTATACCTGTACTGTAAGTTTCAAGGGCTTCATGCCTAGTTTAAAATGATAATTAGGTAAATCAGTTTTGGATTTCACATACAAGCCAAGCCAGTGTTCAGAGACAAGTGCTGTCTGAATGCCGCTTGGTTAATTGACAAGTACAGTGTTGTTAGCTTTCACTTTGAACCTTATATCTAATTTGCCCTTTTCAATTAACACCCTTTACACACCCACAATAAATAACAGTGTATGTGAGGTCTGGACTAACAATTTCATTTAAAAAGAAAGAGCCATTTCCCATTCCATAGAGTTCCAGTAGTTGAAGCAGGATGTCTGTTGAAGAGCAGATGCTGAAGTATTAAAGCCCTCTTTTCTAATGCTGGAGGGCTTCATCTGTGTGTTCATGTGAGTTACCACATTTAGGGGTGGAATTGCTTCTACCTTTGTCTTTGTCATCTTCCAGTGGCTGCTTCCCCCTGTACTTGGCACTGGTGAGGCCTCACCTCAGGTGCTGTATTCAGTTCCGGGCTCATCAGTTCAGGAAGGACATTGACTTGCTGGAGCAAGTCCAGAGAAGGGCAGCAGAACTGGTGAAGGGTCTGGAGCACATGCCCTATAAACAGCCGAGAGAGCTGGGATTGTTTAGCCTGGAGAAAAGGAGGCTCAGTGTGGACCTTATTGCTTTCCACAAATCCTTGAAATGAGGTTACAATCACGTTGCAGTCAGTCTCATCTACCAGGCAGCTAGTCACAGGGCAAGAGGACATAGCCTCAGGCTGCATCAGGGAAGGTTCAGATTGGACATGAAGGAATTTCTTCAAGAAGGGGTTGTCAGTCATTCGAATGAGCTGTCCAGGGGGTGGTGGACTCATCATCCCTGGAGGTGGTGGTGTTCACTTAAAGGTGGGATTCAACCATCTCAGAGGTCTTTTCCCACCTAACTGATTCTGTGATTCTGTAATAATTGGTGAGTATTGTTGGGATATGTTACTTTGCTAACTGTTGTACGTTATGTGGCAATGTGCTGCTTATTCAGTTCCGTGCCTTGCTTGTTACATGTTGATTGTATGTTGTCTCTCACTTCTTGAATACGCAGTATAAAGGCTGGTCTAATACACAGCCAGTCAGCAGGGAGACAGGTGTTTTATGTAGCTTAACTTTTAAATAATTGTTCAGAATTAATTACCTGAAGTATTTAAGGAAGACAAGGAATGTAAAAATGATGGACTGCTTGCCATCTTCCTCTTTGGCCTGTGCATAAAGTAAGTAAAGTATGTAAAGTAGGTAAAAGTATTCTGCCAAGGAAAATCTCTTGTGGATGGGTGGAACAGCAATTTTGTGCTTTCATATTCAGCTTGTTTAAAAATGGAAGGTGAGCTGAAGAGCTTTTTGGAAAGTTACTGCATGGTCAGTGGTGGACACTTAGGGAAAGGAGAGAGATTTTGTACTTAGCAGGAAAGTAGTGATACTTCAGATCTCTGACTGTAAGGACATCTAACTCTTCATTCTGTCTGATTATCTGACATATTTTGTAATGTTTAATGTCTCTCAGTCCTCTAGAATGCTTTCAGGGGAAGTGTTTCTGCTGTTAGTTTTTTCTAATCTGAAGCCAAGGTCTAAAGGGATAAACTCAAAACATTTTCAAAGGTAACGGTGTCATCCATAAAAGTGAGATATGGGTATTAGCATATTTCAAAATATAAATAACTGTACACATTGTGTAGGCTGCTAACTCTGCAGTGATGAAGTCCAGCATATATACAGTTACACTGGAACAAAAATTCTTTTGCTGACAGTTAATTTCCCTTTCTGAGTGGATATATATGTCAGGGCTTTTGCATTCAGAGCTACCCTAGCAAAGCTTTCATCTGTGGTTTTCATGGAGAGCTTGTGGAAAGAATAGTGCAGTGTGCTACGATGAACTGCAGGTTCCCAAGGCCCCAGTTGCATCCATTTGTGTGTTCATTCTTTGACCCTTTAGAAATTCAGGAACAAGTGAAAAATTATGTTGATTATACTGAAATAAAGATGTGCTTTATCCCTGCAAATGAGTTACAAAAGCTAGCTTATACGTTTAGTCGGCTAAGGAGTCTTTGTGTACTTATGTTCTTGCACATCTTTCACCTCTCTCCAAGACCCAAATTTAAATCCAGCACTCAGGGATATCATGCGGATTTATACACTTGCTGGTGGATTGTGGTTCCATAAAGCAATGAAAAGATAATGCTTATCCATGTTTATTCCATCTGTAACAGATGTAATATTAATAATATATTTTTTTTTTTACTTAAGTCTCTCAGCTGTAATCCAGTGCAAATTAACTGAAGTTAGAAATAGTCTTTATTTTAGTATTTCAGAGCACTTCAGGCGAGAGACCACATCATCTGAGTGATTATTGAATGTAGAAGAAACTGAGATAGGTGCATTGTTTTTTGCATGTAATGTGATTTCCAATGAAACAAAATCATGGCGCAATGTGTTTTTCCACAGAGACAGGCCTGCTGTCACATTGACTGAAACGTACCTTTGGTGGCTTTCTTTATTTTTTGTTATGCGGAATTTGGGGCTTTAAATGGTATTAGGTAGTGATAGATGTTGAGATGCTATTGGAAAATTCCCTCAACTGTGGAGATGTTTCAGTAGCTAAATTGTTAGCAATGTTGTCTCTTACAGCTTCCTATGCCATTCTCGACTTTCTGGGATAGAAAACATGTTGGGAAGGGAAATGAGAGTTGATATTGCTGTCATTCCCAACTGAGGAGCTGGTCCAGGTTAACTCTGGCTAGGATCTCACACGTACTTTAGATTTCTAAGATTTTTCCAAGTTTTTGTGGTTGAAAAAGCTGGGGTACTGTAATTGTACTCAGCTAGATCAGCAGGGTCAGCTGAAATTGCTAATTTTTTTAAAGAATTGAAGTATGTATTATCACTAAAGAATTACCTGTGAGTTTCTGTTTCGAAGTATGTGTGAAAGGAAATGTTGTTCACAAATACACGAAATTTCTCCTCTGTTACTGCATCCATTGGTTTAGACAGATCTTAGACATTAGTCTACTATGGTTAGCATAAACCATTTAATTAATTACTGTCCTAAATTTCGAAATTGGTCTGTAGATGAACGTTTCACTTCATCAGCAGCTGAAATGAGGTGAAATGAAAGGCTGATACAATAGCAAGACAGATTTGTAACTCTGCAACAGTAGAATGCTTCTCTAGATTTACCATTTTGCTAAGAGTATTTCCTCTGTAAGTAAGATTCAGGTATTATTTTGAATATGTCTCAGAAGAATAATGGTACACCGCATATAAACAGCAAACAGCATTCCCGATGTCTGTTGCTGTGCTGACAATATCAGTATGTTACTGTCTACTTCTTGTAATAGGATTGTGTATATGTTTAGTGAATGCTTTAAAATAATCCTTTTTTATTATTTTGCAATATGATAATATTTCTTTTTAAATGAACAACATGTATGTTTAACATGCATTTTTCAAGAGTCAACAATTTCTGTGAAAGCTATCATGGTGTAATAGCATTGTATGAAAAGCTCCTTTTCTTCATAAACCCTTATATTTAATCCCTCAAAGCGGCAAGCAACATGCTGGCCAGAGAATTAACTTCAGATTGAAGATAAAGAAGAGGCCAAAGTTAATGACAGCTACAGAAAGCTGAAAGATGTAATTCAAGTAGGAGAGTAACAGCTTGCCAAAAAGGTTGTGATATTTGCTTTATGACAAATAACTACTGCAAAAGAAAGTGTATTTTCTGTGTCTACAGAAAATCACATTTTCTGGTAAATAGATTCTTAAACTAGTATTCCTGTGAATATGCAGGAAATAAGTTATGTTTGACATGATACTGGCTAGCTATTTGACTTTAGAATATAAATGGTTATGCTGTGTAATATTAAATTAATTACTCTGGTCAGACCAAGTTTTTGTATCATGTTATGAGTAATAGAAAGGCAATATGTTAACAGGGAAAATTAGCAAATTTTACTTGATGTTGACACTTAGAATAACATATACCATATTATTAAAAGTAAAAAAAAATAAATCATGTTCCAACATAAATAAATAGTAAATATTCTGTAAGGTACAAGTATTTACCAATTATTTTCAGTCATATTCTCTTAGGTGCTTTAGCTACGTAGTTTCTGAGTTTCTAAAAATTGATGTGATGCCTCAAAATATACCAGAAGTTAAAGAAAATAAGTCACACAGGGATTCACAACTTTCCTGAAAATATTAATTTCTTCCTACAATCATTTAATTTAGTCTGATTGGGGTAATATAAAGTATTGTATGCATCTCCTAGCAGTCAAAACCTGAAGGAATTGGTCAGGTTTATAACGGACACTTGAAAATAAGTGTTCCTGTCATTTGGGTGTAACAGGCAAATCTTGGATCAGACATTATTTTTGGCCTCTACATAATTCACAAAATTTCAAAATGTCTGGAGTTGAAAGGGGCCTCTGGGTGTCATCTCGTCCAGCTCCTCTGCTCAAGTGAGGACACCTACAGCAGGTTGTCCAGGTGGGTTTTAAATATCTCCAAGGAGAGAGACTCCACATCCTGCCTGGGCAACCTGTGCCAGTGCTTGGATACCCTCACAGGAGAAGAGTGTTTCCTGATGTTCAGAGGGAAACTCCTGTGTTTCAGGCTTCTGGCCCTGCAGTAGGCATCGCTGGAAAGTGCCTGGCTCCATCCTCCTTGCACCCTCCCTTTAGATGTTTGTACAGGTCAGTAAGATCCTCCTGAGCCTTTTCTTCTCCAGGCTGAACAGCCCCAGCTCTCTCAGCTTTTCCTCATAGGAGAAATGCTCCAGTTGTTCATCGTCTTTGTGACCCATTACTGCACTCTGTCTCCTCTACATCCATCTCTCCTGTACTGGGGAGTCCAGAACTGAGCATAATCCCGTGTTAATAGTTGGAGATAAAGGGGGAAAAATGGTGATTTCCAATCTATTAATGATGCAGTAACACAAAAAACTATGGGGAAGAATCTGAGGTTATGAGACCTTTCCTCTGACGCAGCTCAGCTCTTTACTTCTGTCACAGACTTGCAGCCTGAGAAGATTCAGGAGCTTGTTCAGTTTTTTCATGTCTTTATCTTTGTATTTACCTTTCACTTGTGCTGTGACTCAGTGCTGCAGGAGACTGCTTTCTTGCAGAGGGTGTGCACTTTTATCCTTACTTGAAGATGCAGTCTTACTGGCGTGGTGCTGCCACCCTAACCCATTCCTCTGAGACTGGGGTTGATCATGTTCTGCACACTTAGTGTGGGGGGAAATACTGCAAAGCCCCCTGCAGACGTTGTTCCTTAAAACATAGTACAAGCACATGGTAACAGTGTTCAAGTGGCCTGGAGACGGCACTGCCAGGATTCAAATTAAATAAGAATTTTACTTGGAAAACATACTCAAAACCTCTTGGAACCATATGGCCATGTAAACACGTAACAGTATTCAAGCAGTGCAGCTGTCAAGATATTTTCACGTGCAGAAAGACACTCATAATAATCCTTTGCGTCACATTCTTTGTGTACAGGAATTTGGTTCAGCATACTACTTATTCCATTGAGAATAGAAACAGGGCTTTTATATCCTTATAGTTTGCATAGGATATCTGCATAGTTTGCTGGAAAATATGTAATAAATTAATGCTTCCTTTAGAAATAATAATTAGAAGTAATCTGAAAATGACATATTTTAATCAGCGTCATCAGAACCTCTTGGAGAATGAAGCCAATACAGCCTTGGGAGCTTAGTAGGGCAGTTTATTAGAACAAATGGAAGTGATCAATTCCAAGCTTTCCCAGTCTCAGCCAGTGTACTAGAGCAGGAATAAGCACTGCATGAGAGAACGCTTTAATGACAGAATCCTCTTATCTCAGAAACCAAGTAATAAAAGTAGTTATTATTTTCTGGATGCAGCTAGCTTAGGCTTGGCATTAAGTACCACAAATAGGAGTCTGGCTTTTCAAAGAATGGCTGGCTGGTTCAGCACCACCTAGGCCAGGAGGGAGAAGACTGCAGCTTTGTTTTGTGCATGCCCTCCTATGTGGTTCAAAATTTATAAGGTAGTAATGATGCTTTTTAGGAGTCAATATTTCTTCTAGAAACTTCTAACATGAGCTTATTTGATGCTTGTACTGAAAAACAGTAGCAAAGGTGATACCTGGTAATGGAAGACTGGTATGGTCTAATGTTTTTAAAAAGGATCTTTTTATTGAGGAATAGATTTGCTGCATATTATATGAGAGCACATGAAACTAGTCTTGAATTCATAATGGTTTGATACTGTGAAAACCCTTTGTTTGGGAAATACATCCAGGCATGGCATAAGCTACCTATTTCTTTCTGATCGATTTCAGAGTGGTGTTGGCTTCTCTCTAGAGAGCCCTCTTAAACTGAGGTCTTTAAGCTCTACTATTAAGCCATTTTGAAAGGAATCACAGATCAAAGGTTTTTAACAGGAACTTCTGACTGTAGAAATTGGTGTCTCGCATAGTAGTCAGTCAGTTTGCCTTTGGAGACTGTGATGGAGTTCATGTTTTTTTTTCTCACTACTTCAGCCTTTAGATCTCAATTAGGCAAAGTAGCCTAGCACAAGTATATTGTTCTGTAGACAGACCTGTCAAAATAATGATGCTCTTTGGATCCTAAGTACATTTTTATATACGGTGTTAGTGCTGCCAAAGGCTTTACTTGAAGAACAGAGTGATCAAGAGGTAGTTCTTTAGCTGGAGGTGTTTCTCCTCTCAGAGAAGACACAGAAAATAACACTGTAGAGCTACTTAAAGTTATTTTATCTACTCTGCATAATGAAATATTCCTAACACATATTGTTTTTCACAAAGAGTAGTCATTACTGTTTTATCTTCCCCTGGCTCTTCTTTTCTTTTCATGTAGTCAGCGTATAGGATTTAGCGTTTTTATTTTGCATGGTGTGAATATTTAAAAACATAGGTTGATGGCCTAGGCTACAGGAAGACAGAGCTCTGTGCCTCTGATGTGCCACTTTGCACTGCTGCTTCTAAGAGATTGAATTTATCACTCTCAGTGGTATACCTTCAGGATGGGCCACGTGCATGGACAAGGAAAGTTTGCCTTTGAATTTAGTTTACCAACATATCAGCTTTGTCCTAGGTCATGAAATCATTCATCTGAGTCTTAGAAAAGCCTCTACTAATGCTCTGTTGGTCTTTCTGTCCTCTCTGTAAGGAGCTGACTCTTTTTTTTTTTGCAAGTTCAGATGTACTCATGCAGGGTGTAATCCCCAGTGTGAGCTCTTTCCTATTGATTAATTCTAGGCTTCAGCCAGACTTTTCTAGAAGAAAACACAGAGAGTTGAATGAATCTGCACAATTAAAATATGCAGCTTTTAAAAGAAAATTATTTCTGAGCTTGATGATTCTCTGTTTAAAATCAGGTATAGCAGTGGTGTCTTAAAATCTTAAGTGTCTGTAACACTACTTATTTGAACTTCTTGAATCATCTGAAGCATTTGGTATATTTCTCCTAATGTCTCACCTTCAAAATACAGTGCTGATATTCTGCTGACATTATTCCCTTCCAAGTCTGCTGGGCTTTTCTTAGTCCTTTTCTTTCATCCTACCAGGAAAAAAATAACCTGCAAAGTAATTAGCGCAGTCTAGGTTAAATAAAATCATCTTATTATCAGGACATTTCATATACTGTGTTATGAATGACAGCATTGGCATAATTCACTTCTTCCGCTTAAATGCTGTAGTTGTTTTTAACAGAGTTCATGTGATGGGCAAACTGAGATGTTCAGAATTGCAGATAACGATCCTCTGACTTCTTTTTACCTTTCTTTTCTCATTTGATGGGGTAAGCCCTAATTCATTCTTCTGAGATATTAGAGTGGGGTTTTTTGTAATATATGCTTCCTTAGTTCGTACAAAACATAATTATTGCTTCAGTAGTAAACTCCAGTAATGAGATTTTGTCATGGGTGGCCAGTTAACTGGTTTTCTTGTTTGATCATTAACTGCATGTTTTAGTTAGACAAACATTTTGCTGACTTAAATGCCTCAAAATACTTGGAGAAGTCCAAAACCATTAACTGTTTTGGATGACCTTGAATTTACTAAAGCACATCCAGTGTACTGCATGTGCTTTTGTAAGAGTTTCTGGGTTTTTTGCCATGGGAATGGGCAGCTGTATGTGCATCCACATATTTCTGCTCAAAGCATTTGCTCATGCTTATGTAAACAAAATGTTCAGTGATGGGACATCCTTATGGCAGTTGTGTGTTTTCATGAATGATTTTCAGTTATGGTATGAAGTGGCAGAATAACAATATGAACAGTCATAATGCTGTTTGGGAAACAGCCCATTTCTCATACTTCATGTAGCCTGTGGGGAAGGTCTTTCACTGCTTTATGTGCAGAAGTTTTTGGTTTATGGGATGAAAATGGTGGAGTTGCATATTACAGTAAATATGAGTAGCTTCCTGACTTTCAATTAAGTAGACTTCAAATTAGCATTCACTTAAGTTTTTACTGATTTAAGTTATGTTGAGTTAGTTTCAGTCCTCCAGAAGTCAGTAGTTGAAGTGAGTTTTACATTCTTATTTTTAAAAACCCCCAAACATTGGTTTGTGCTAATAGATTCTAAAAGTTGCTTCTTAATGATGGGGTTTAATGGTGCTGGGAAGTCATAGTAATTAATATGTTTGTGTAATCTGTCTGGCTTTATTATGTGTAATATATAGGAAAGCCATTATCACTAAAAAGTTGTCAGTGCTATTTGCCAATTTATCTGATGTAAAATAATGTTAGCAGAATTATTGGCTTGTCACTTCTTAAAGCTTAAGACTGTAAGAAATGTTTATTTTTAATTTATATTTATTTCTAAAAATCAGCTCCTGCTTAAATCCCTCCTATGTGCCCCATGCAATGTTGACAGAACTACTAATATTTGAAATTTTGGGCAGTGAAAGTAGCTGTGTACTGATTTAATTACTTTATTGTTAACGTTGACATTTAATATGGTAATTAAAAAACCCCAAGAGAACTGTATGAGCCTATGAGGTCTTCTTGAGCAGGCTTATTTAGCAATGTAGAAACTGTACATATTTTATAATATACCTTCCAGAATCTGCATTCTCTAAGATCTAATCTGCAAAATTCAAGCTTTTTGGATGCAAATTATTTAGCTACATTTTTGCCTAAGCACTTTTAATGTTTAGTTTAGATGATGTGGTAATATCACAGGCAAAGTAAGTATTGAGTCTTGACTTCTCAGGTTAGAAATTCCCCTGTGCATCTTTCTTCTCATACCTTGTTGGCAACAGATCTATTGTGTAAAGTCGAATTCTGATTCTCTGAAGCAAGAAAGAGGTTCTATCTTACATGGTGTTACATGATATTGATAACAGTCATAATTTTTTCTTCTGTGTAGTTCATACATATGTATATATAGTATTTTAAAGGGCACCTTTGTTAAGCAGAAGAGTGAAGTATGCTGTATAACTGATAGTTTTCTCATAGAATACTGTATTTCCATATTTATCCTGTTTATGCTAATCATGCAGTTGCTGTGTATTCATTTTAGCAGATTTTCATTCTGTGCTCGTCGATGTGGCTGTTTTAACTCTGTAGTTTTTATGTCTGAAAATGATCCATAGAAATACAAACAAGGAATTGTATCAGCAGTATTTCATTACCAAAGCTGAGAGATGTCAGACATAATTACTGAGACTAACATCTGGAGTGGTTTATTGAAGGAAAACCTGCCAGGATTGTTAGCACATACAAAGGAGCATTATCCATATGTATGAAGCTTTCTATCTGGAGCAAGTTGGGCAAGTACTGCAAGCGAAAGGTATAAACCACAACAAAGATAATTTATGAATGTGCCTGCTATGGTGATGTGTTATAGGAAACTACCCAAAAAAAGCTGCATCTTTGAGCTTTCTAGTGTAGTGGGTACTGCCCATCTGTAGAAAATTTTGGCAATACCCTTGGGATGGTTTGAGCTTGTACTGAAGACTGAAGTTAAATGAAATGGGGGACTCTTCAGCAGAGGAAAAGGTCCAAGACAGAGTCTGGCCTCAGAATGAATGGTTCAATTTTGTGCCCTTTTGTTAGGCCATTGTTAAGTTCTGTTAATGGTTACTATGCAAGACAGCTTTGGAGTGCGGGGGGTTTTGCTACTGATTTTTCTTATGCCAGGAGCTGGACAATGTTTTGGGAAAAGTGTGACTTCTCTATATGCTCCAGCCCATGCCTCTTAATAGTTTCTACCTGCCAGCAGAATGGAGGGCAATTACTTATGAATACTTGATAACTTTAATGGGCATAAAGCCCCTCATCTTTATGAATGAAAGATACACAGGAAATACTGAGGTGGAAATCGGGAAATCATGTTCTCAATTGCTTGGAATTTTCCTATCAACTTTTTTGACATTTTCTCCATGAAGGTTCCAGTAACAGATAGGATTTTGTGCAACTGCTGTGCAAGACAAGGATTTAATAGTGGATTAATGTATTATAAATGCAAGCAAAATTATGTACATATTGCATCTGTGTTTAGAGGTTTTATATTGTGTTTTTTTCTGGTTATGGTTTATGCTAGTGGCGCCCAATAGCATTAATAAAATTATCGCTGTAAATCCTCTGTACCTATCCATGGTTACTTAGCAATATTTTTTTCCAATGGGTGTATTAGGATAACAGGTTAAAAGTTAAGACTATTGAAGGGATAAAAATGATATTTAAATAATGTTCCCATGTTCTCTCAGTATTAATTATAAAGCTTTTATCTGTGTTTCTCATACATTTCATTATTCTCATGCTTATTCACTTTCTGACCTTTTTTCCCATTGTTGTCTGTAAGATAAGTTAGTGATTGGCAAAAAGACTTAAAATGTTGGTGTCAAATGCCTCTTAACTGGGATATCAAACACATAGCTATGTTTTTGATTTCTGGATCTTTTCAGTTATTACATAATTTGTGAATATATTTTACATGACTTATTTTAAAATAGGTTTGCAAAAAAAACCTGATCACAAAGTCTTCAGCTAATTTTTGTACCAGTTTTGGTAGGTACTGTGACACATACTATGAGGTGTAGAAGAAATATTTTATGGTGAAATGTTTGCTTGTGTGAACTTGGAAAATAACCTGCTTTTGGAAAGTGATAAACTATCTCAATTGATTTTTTTCATTGGACTGTATAATGTATAAACAGGATTTGTTATGTGTAAAATGAAATACATTTACTGAGTACAGTCCAAATATTTGAGCTTAAATCCAGGTGTTACCTTAAAAGTTACCTTACCCAGAAAGGTGGTAGGTGCCCCATCCCTGGAAACATTCAAGATCACGTTGGATGGGGCTCGGAGCAACCTGCTGTAGTTAAAGATGTCCCTGCTCACTGCAGGGGGTGTTGGACTAGATGGCGTTTAAAGGCCCCTTCCAACCCAGCCCATTCTATGATTCAGAGTCACTAGTAATTGCTGGTTAGCAGAATAGACAGGCTGCCCTGTTTTCTTAGATAGCTACTGTAAATACTTGTTTACAGATCTGCCCTCAGCAAGAGTTTCAATTTATGCTTAATTATTAAGAACAAATGAGTCCCCAAGGAGATGTCATGTATTTCATTATATTTGCGAGGAGCTAGAGTGCTGTTTCAATTACTTCACTCATTTCTTTCTATACCAACTATACCCAATACTCTGAGAACATGAGTATTTTGTTTAGAATCAAGAAATGTTTGATTTTAATTTCTTTCCTAATTTTTTTACAGTTTTAAGAAATAAGATAGTTCTCAAGGAAGCTTTAATTGTTAAATGTACAGCTGCATTAGAAGAAAATAATAGCCCATTAGTCTAATACCTTATATGTCTGAGATAAGTAGTTTATATTTAATAAAATCAGTTTAACTACACTGAAGTCAATAAAACCATGGTGGGTATGGTGCACCTAGTGCGTTTTAAATAATCACAATAACTCCAAATCATATTGAGGATTCCCCCCTTGGGAGGCAGTTACATATTCTTAATGTTGGAATTTTCTTTTGGGGATCAGCTGAAACCTTGATGATTTGAGATGTCTGCGAAAACTCCAGGTTCTTTATAAAAGATGTTTGCTCAAATGATGAGTTGCATTTACTTTCAATAATAAGTGAAATAAGATGCCAGAGTAGATTTAATCTTGGTGAACTGTAAACTTTGTGACACTCATGCATAATGTATATGGATGACATGAGTAAATTAACAGTAGTCATGTATTTATTTTAGGAGCAATAAAAAGTATAATTCATTACACCAATACGTCAATTTTTCATTTAGATCCATTTTTCAATAGGAAGAAATACTGAAAATATGGTGCTTGACAGTGTTATGGATAAAAATGCAATATATAATGTGCCAGTTTGGAACTGAAACTCTATTTAATGAAGCTATGCCAGTGCAACAGATTTATGTTGCAAACAAATCTTTCTTCTGTATTTGAAGACCAAGTTCAGTGCTTATTTCCGTACATATTACTGGTTTGTTTTTGCTAAAAAGACAGTAAGTAGAGCATTTATTACTAAAGCTAAAACACAACCTAAAAACAAACTTATCATGTTTCCAAACAGAATGATGATCATTAGTTAAAAGAGCGTGCATCCTGCTCCCTCCTTCCCCAGCCCCTTTAATAACCTTCGTGTAATCCTTTAATCCTGTAAGCTTTTATCTGGGGCTTTGTATATATTACCAGAGCAACTTACTTTCATTACAGCATCATCAAAGAATGGATTGCTGATGTTCTGTAGTGCACAGGGAGAATTAAGAATTTTTAAAAAACAATTCCTTTCAGGGAGTGCCTTTCCTTTTGGATATAATGGTTATTTTCCCTCTGCTTCTCAATATATATTTGAAAGGCTAAGCATCTACAGTTTAGAGGTGTAGTTATAAAATCTTGCAATTTAAATTTTTTTTCTGCAAAACTTCTTAGTGGGGAATAACTTCAGGGTTGATGAGGAATGTCATGTAACTCAGTTTAATAATTTATGGTCTAAGAAGTCTTTCCATAGTGTGTAACAAGCTGACCTTTTGCAAATTGCCAAAACAGGGGGAATAAATGACATTATTACATCGAAAAAGATGTCTAAAATGAGTGTTGCATTTTTAGTTTTGAAGGCTGAAGATCTGGTCATGTTGTTTTTGCACTTTTAGTGGTTGATACAAAATTAATGTTTGACTAATTTTCTGAAAAGCTTAATGACTGTGAGAAAGGTTCCATTAAAAAAAAATACCATTTATGTGTCTATTCTGATCTTTGTTGAGGACATATCTGTAAGTTATTCAAGTAGTTGTAGTTATTTTAAATGTAACGTATACATTTAATTTTTGTTGATTGCATTGAAGTTACCTGTAATGTCCAGTTGTTGTCACTGAATAAGTCCTGTATTTGTCTTGTGCTTTATAGCCAGAAAGTGTATAGGCTTTGTATAAGCTGTCTCAGTAGAGTCATGATATGGGTGAAATTCAGCATTTTATTAAACATTAGAGCATGGATTATTCTTGTATGGAAACCTATGCATTTCGTGGTTCACTCCGGTAAATAAAATTACTGGGGAAATGTCTGTAGGTAGAAGGACTGGAAGTAAATACCTTTTCCTGGATTGTTTTCACTGTCATCCATTGACAGTAGGTAGAAGGCATGGGGGAGCATTGCTGCTTCTCACCTTGTGTATTTCATCTTTGGGAAGACTAGTTCTGACTTTTTTAACAGCCTCTCTCATTAACACGTATAAAAGTTTGACACCTGTCTGCATACAAGATGCTTCTACATGATTTTTTGGGGAAAAAAATAGCTGAACTGAAAGAAAATACAGCTTTCTAGACTAAATTTGAGACATATTTTATGATGGTGATTTATGTGAAACATAACTATCAGTAATTGTGAAACAATTTGGTCTCCAGTTTCTTTATATTAAATTAACCTGGTCTGAAGGACTGGAAATTATAATCAGACCTCTTTTGTAGAATCTGCTGGAAATTATATTTTTAAGGGAACAATTTATTTGCTGAAAACATTTTCTGTTATTTACTTACTGTGTTCTGTTTTTACTGAAAAATTCTGCCCTAGTGCTTGTCACTGCAAGTGTTCGGCGTATAAATTGTTGCAGGAAAATGTAATAAGTATTGAAATAGGCCTAGGTTATTCACAATGGGATGAAATTAATTCTTTTGTCTCCAGGTTTGGGAGGAAGGAAAAATATCATGTTGAGTGTACATACAAAAGAGGAAGAATTTTTATTAGATCTTAATAAAATGTCTTAATAAAATTCACTTTGTTGATAGGATGTCAATTTTAGTTCGAGTTTAAAATAATGGACTGGTTAGTTTTGTTGGTGCATTTCAGTGATTGGTCACTGCAGATGGAAAAGGTATTTGCTGCTTTTACCCCACCCATATTCTCTTCTCTCAAGAGCTCTGTTTCAAAGCTGCATAAAATAAATTTATCTAGAGCTTTATGATTGGAAGTTGGAAAGGAATAAAATAAATAAAAAAATTTATTCAGTCTAATAATAAATATGATTTTCCCTGTCTTCAATCTGTGTGGTAGGTTTCACAAATTTCTGTATTTCTTTTAGTTTCTTTGACATTCCTTTCCTGTTGACTCCTTCAGAGGCAGAGAGGTCCTGCAGAGACACCTCAACAAATCAGAGGACTGGCCAAATCACCAACCATACGAAGTTCAACAGAGGAAAGTGCCAGATGCTGCGCTTGGGATGGGGCAACTGTGGATGCATGTACAGAACTTACAGGGGAATGAGGTGCTGGAAAGCAGTGCTGTGGAAAGGGACCTGGGGGTCAATGCAAGTGGAATATGAGTCAGCAGTGCCCTGGCAGCCAGGAGGGCCAACCGTGTCCTGGGGGGCATCAGGGAAAGCATCGCCAGCCAGTCAAGGGAGGGGATTGTCCTGCTCTGCTCTGCACTGGGGTGTCCTCATCTGGAATATTGTGTGCAGTTTTGGACACCACAACACAAGATAGATACTGAGCTCTTAGAGAGTGTCCGAAGGAGCACAACGAAGGTGGTGAGGGGCCTTGAGGGGAAGCCCTGTGAGGAGCGGCTGAGGTAGTTTGGTCTGTTCAGCCTTGAGGAGACTGAGGGGAGACCTCATTGCAGTTACAACTTCCTTGTAAGGGGAGTGAAGGGACAGGCACTGATCTCTTCTCTGTGGTGACCAGTCACAGAACTCAAGGGAATGGCCTGAAGGTGTGTCAGTGAAGGTTTAAGTTAGATATTAGGAAAATGTTTTTCACTCAGAGGGGGGTTTTTGGCACTGGAACAAGATTCCCAGGGAAGTGGGCACAGCACCAAGCCAAACAGAGTTCAAGAAGTGTTTGGATGATGCTCTCAGGCACATGGTGTGACTCTTGGGGATTATTCTGTGCAGGGTTAAGAACTGGACTCTGATCCTTTTGGGTCCCTTCCAACTCGGTGTATTCTCTGATTCTGTGAAAATTTGCTGAATAATTGTTTTTCATGGCTCTTTTGATCTCTTTTCATTCTTAATTTTTCTTTGAAGAAAGAAGGGATCTGAGGACTTACCTTCATTTCTATTTTTAAAGCCATTAGTGGTTTTTAAGCAGTCTTGAAATAAAGGTGCTTATTAAGATCACTAGCTCTCACTTCCAGTATGCCAAAAGGACCTTCCACTCATTTATTTATTTATTTATTTTTATAAGACATATTTCTGTTTCACCCTCTCCTGTTCTTCAGAATAAATTCCTAATAAGTTGACATTTAGGGACCTCAGCTACAGAAATCAAGGGTAGTTGCTGTCTGTGTTGGTTAGGGAAAAAGAAGAGATAGAGTCTACTCCCCAGATGCATAAATAAATAAATCCAAGAGAATTTACTATTTTTATATCAATGAAAATTCAGCACATTCACTTGTTACATGCAGCCCAGGGACCAATTTCAGTAACTAAATCTGGTAAAATGTGGAAGTAGAATAACAAAATCTGTATTTTCATGATCTTGGCATGGGTTTGTGTGATAAAGTGCCATGTCTTTTGGATTAGATACTATACATATGTGGTAGGATGGAAAAAGTGGTGGGTGACTTTTCTGTCTCTCTGTTCTTCAATCAACCTTAACAATTAAAAAGGCAGTCTTGGTAAGGAAGCAGTTATGACATATTCTGGGAAGAATTTTAATATGACTAAATAGACATTGTTTGCTTCTTGACTGGTAATTACTGAAGATGGCTGCTAGTGGGGGTAAAAAAGCTATTTTTTGTATAAAACTGACAATATCCTGCACTGTGAAACTTTGTAAATGAATAAACACTTGAGAAAGCCCAGAAAAAGCTACAGAACTGAGAAGTTGTTGAATATTAAGAAGTGATGAAGGAGAAAGAAAAGGAGAAAACCCTTGCTGTCTGTATTCCTGTCCTGTAGGCTACTGTGAAAAGGGGCAGGCAAAAACTGTTTAGTCTGTCTTGATTGTTACCACAGATCTACTGAAATCAGGCAGAGCAAGAAGTGAACACAATTTATCAATGGGCCGTGATCTTTCTGATTTTTCAGGGGCTGAAGTGAGAAGCACTGGGTACAAATCTAGTAAAAATATTAAAAAACGTAGTTGTCGTACTGTGGAGCTTTTTGGGTATTGCACTGAAATACTGGCTTGTTGTTGGGTATGCAGGGTCTTCCTAATACATTTGAGGTATTCTCTGTGAAACAAGAAGAAAGACAGGTATTCCAGGATGGTTGGCAGAGTAGGCAGGCAGGTTCATCAGCTCACCTTGTCAAGCCTGCTTAGATCTAACCAGCAGGGAAATGATGAAGACAGGTCAGTGCTCAGAAGCTTTTGGTGGGTCTTCTGGTGGATGCATCTTCCCAACAGTCTGTAACTTGCTCTTTAATGCAATTGTTTGCTCCCTCTCCCCCTTTTAAAATTAATTTTTTATTTTTTTAATATTTTTTAATTTCCTTTTTCTTTTCTGTTATAGTATAATAATTTAAAAATTTTTAATCCACAGGGTTAAGTTCTCTTTATTATGTCATCATTCTTCTGTCCCCTCACCTCTGGAGTGGTGAGTCTTGCATCATTTTCTGCACAGCAGGATGATTTTATGCTGGCCAGTAAACTTCCAGATCTAGTCTGTTGCTTTAAAAAAGGGAATGGGGCAACTCTCTTCTGTTGCTTTTTGAAAGGTATCTGCTGCTGCGTTGTGTGGCGTTCCTTCTCTAGGGTGTATGCTAGGCGTGGTCTGTGTTACAAATAGCATCTCAGGAGTCTGCAGTTAGAAGCTGTCTCACTTTTAGATCTCAGTAGGGGTGATAGCATTTGGCACACGTTAGACTTGTGGAGAAAGAGTGGCAGGGCTCAGCTCATACCTGATAATTCAGCTGAGCTTTCAAAAATAATCAGACTTATGCAAGGAGTCGATGCAGGTATTTCATGCAGCCTTTTTGGGCTCATCATAGCCTTAGCTCTAGGGAATGCAGAGTGAAGTTCTGTCTCTCACTGAGTTTAGGCAGTCCGGGATTATGGGACAACTAAGTAGCGACAACAAATAACAACTGATTTCATGTTACGGTTTCCTCCAAATTTTACTACAGGTAATTCAGGGGCTTTTTTAACATTTCATATTATCCACATTACTCTCATAACCTGCCTTTTTCTACATGCATAGCTTTTGTCATCCACGTAGGACCTAGTGTGACAAGAATGAATGATTTTAATTAATTGTTTCTCTGTGATGTCTGTGTATAGCAATTTCTTATCTTTTCTCTGTGAATATAACCTCTCCAAGGAACAAGAGCTTTTTTAACCAATCAAAACTGGAATTCTGAGGGAGGCCTATTCAAAAAAGAGTGCTTCTCTCTGCCCTGTGTCAGGTATGCCTTAAAGGGAGGGTACTGAGAAAGTTGCAAGAAACTGAAAATAGTGTTTTAGACTGAAATAGCGTTTTTCAACCTTAAGTATATAGCATCACTGAGGCTGTACTCTGTAATTACATTGTCAGTTGAGAATTGCTTAACAATTTTGATGCTTTAAACTATGACAGGCTAATTCTGAGAAATGTTATTTTAGTTCTGTGGCACTTCCAGTGGTGCACAGCTGCTTGAAATTTCTGAATGTACACTACTTTTTGCTTGAAACTGGAGACAAAAAGGAACCTCTGAAATGAACTGTCAAGCCTCCTTTAAGGAAGATGATTCAGGTCTAACCTTCCACAGTAGGTGGTATCACTGGGGATGAATGAAGAATTCTGCAAGATGTAATGCCATTTTGCCAGCAGGAAAACACTTCATATTTAAGATAAAAATCCTTTCTGAAAGCTCCTGGCAGACACAAAGTGACAAGGTAGTTCCTAGGCATTAGGTCTTTATCTGGATAGGAGATATAAGAACAACAACCCTGGGACAATATATTTAAGGAAAGCTAGGATGAAATGAAGGTAAATACAGATTGAATTTGTCCCTGAGGTTTTTTTGCTCAGAAATCTTGTAAATGTCACATTTTAGTTTTTGCAAACTTAAAATAAGATTCCTTTTGCTGCAGTGTGTGTAACTGTCAGGATGTGTTTGTGAAGCTGTATACCTGTCAGTCAGACCAGATCGCTGAGATTTGACAGAGCTACTGCCTCATGTCTGTACTTTCATAAACTTTTTATAAGTCTTTTCATCAAAAGATGGAGAAACTTGCTAGTGAAGTTAACAGTCTATTTTTTCTTTTTTTTTTTTTTCTGCTCCTTTTATACTTTGGAGTAACCGTTCTAAGTTGAGTCCCTCCATCTATTTTTGACAAAAACCTACTGTTTTTTAAGGTACCTTAGTCTCTTAGCATGAATCATATACATAATGCCGTCCTTCAGCTGTCTTAAATTATACCTCACCAACAGTTAAAGTAAATACCTGTAGTCTTTGAAATGTGTGGCACTTTGTCAAACCAAATCCTTTTTGTTTTCTTGGTTTTGTTTCCTTTTTCATAAGTCTTGAGGGACGCATTTAAAGCTTGACTAGATTCTCTTGCAGACTTGTCTTTCCTTGATGCATCTCCATAGACTTCTCAGACGTGCTCCTGGTGCACATCAGCACATCTGAAACAAGAAGTGGTTTCTGTTAATCTTCCAGTACATCTGTCAGACATTTTGAGTTGTGGTAGTTTGTGAATATATACAGTGCTATACATGGAGATATGCACTGTCCTCTTCTGAAGGGAATCCATATCAGTCATTTTCACTTTATAATTTTCTCTCAGTTGAGGAACTGAAGATGCTGTAAGTCTGTGATTTAAAGAAAGACCAGTCCAGTTGAAGGACTAATTCCAAATAAACATTCTCCTGAAGTGCCTCACTGGTTAAGCATGGATACTGGAGATGGCTAGAAGTCAGATGCAGTCACGTGCAACAATTATTGCAGGATGAAAACGCTTTGAAAAAGTAGATGGTATGGATTTTCTTTTTTGAAGCTTAGTGCTATGGGATTTTGTTAAAATGAAAAACTGTACATCCCAAGACTCTTCATGAGGGTGTTGTCAAAGACCAGGTAATTACTAAATGGCTGCTCAAGTGAAGTTATTCTTAGAAAACATTCTATTCTATTTAGCAATATATTTTTTACTTTTCTTTTTTGAAAGAATTGTTTTTACATAACTATCAGTGTGACTTCAATACCCTTGTTAGCTAATTGCTAGAGAAAAAAACAAAACAAGTCTGTGTCTTTTGGGGGTTGATGCATTATCGTCTTCCCTCTCCCAAATTTCTTATAAAGTGCTAATAAAAAGATTTTAACTAGATACAGGTTGAGTTACTTTGTTTTAAAAAGAGATAGTAGCAAGTGTTAGTAGCCTTAAATGCATACATTTATTGCTTCTCTTAATGCCAAGGGACTTATTCTGAAACATTTTTGTCCTTCAACTTCTTTATTGTAATTGTAGAACATTGCACAGTTCTGATGGAGGTGGATCTAGACTGTTTATTGACTGGACGTTTTTCATGAAACAGGTGTGGTGAACAGAAAGAATACATTGAAATTCAATAATGTGCATAATTCATCTATCATAATTTAACAAATGAAAAAGACTAAGACATGCTGCTATCCATCACAATTATTTTCCTGTACTCCGGGGTATGATAAATTGTAATTAAGCAACTTCTGGCTTAGCAGATTCAGAGAATAGTACTGAGCGAATTGCATCTTCTTTGTCAGCTTACTGCTACTGTTCAGTGACTTGCAGTTTTGACATGTGTTGCAAAACATTTAGTTTGAACTGGAGATTTTTTGAAGCTGTTTTAAAAACAAACTTGCATAGAGACATAAATGGCAGCAATCAAACGTAAATAGGAACCCATACTACAAGTGTCCTTTAGAAGTACCTGCTTGTTCATTGGATTAGATGGTGGGGGGTCAGGACCTCCAGGGAACTGATTTTCTCGTTTACTTTTGTGTCCAAAGTAAAGGGGAGGTGAATCCTGTTGCAGCACTGAGACTCTTTAACCCTTAGGTTTAGTAGGTGCCTCAGTTTATTTCTTACGTTGTTAAGATAAATAAACATTGTATGTTGCTTGTATGATAGTTTAGCCAAACTAAACTTTCTCCCCATTAATAAAAAATAAGCTAAATAAAGAGGAAAATCCAGTTAACCAAGTAGTTTCTTTGTAATTTTTTACATATGTGACAGTTAGCTGTTTAATCAGATCCACATGCTGTGTTAGGTGAGGAAAAGTTTATATCTCTCTTTTGGAGTTGTGATATTCCACAAGAAACTTTCATGGGAAAAAAATTAATGGCGTGCTAACTCTGAATTCCGGGTCTTGGCACATGATGATTCAGAGTAAGCATTTGCTTCTGGATCATGTCACTCACTGTCTGTAAAGGAGAGTAGCAAAGGTGGGTAGAAATGACTGAGAGGGTGCAGTAACAGCAGTGCCCGGTCATGATCCACAGGGCAGGATGCACCGGCTGTTGGACGCTGCCCAGGTGCGAAGGTTACGGATTGACGTGTTGTAACACTGTTGCCAACTGTGGAATTAAGTCTTCATCCTCTGCCTGAAGTACCGTGAATTTAAGGGCTGTCAGGGTTTCTTCTTTAAACTATCGGAATGTGTCTTCCATCGGACGCAGAGCATCAGCTTGGAGATTCTGGCTGTACTGTAAACCCACATCCTTGGCTGCTGGTTGGTATAACAGCACAGGTATGAGGTCTGTTCTTTGCAGAAAAGTCTCAAAATTATTCCATTCCTAATCCAGTCCTTTACTCTTTAATGCGTATAGTTACGCTGAGGTAGTTGCATCAGTGCTATCTGAGTTGGGGGGCAGTTAACTACTCTTAAGTGTTGTTCTCTACACTGTTCTTCTTTCTCCTCTTACCCATGCTCTTGGTTAATTCCTCATTACTTTTTTTTTGGGTACATGTCTGGTGCTTTCTTTTCTGACACATATGCATACCATCTCCAAATATTATCATATATCCCCTGAATTAGATGTATTCTTTCTTGCCTTTGCAGAAAACACTTCTGTATGCCTTCCTCTTGCTGTCCATCAGTTCCTGCAGCATTTGCTAGTGTTCCTTTATATAACCCATTGGTAATGCAAGGTCGCATTCCCCACTGTCATGCCAGAATGAGTGTTCAGACTGCAGTCTTTCCCTTGACTTGGCTTCTTCACTAAAAGCTTCCTGCTGTCGGCCTTTGTGGATTATCATGTTTGTGAATTTGGTGTTGGCTGTGATTGCGTCCTTCTTCCCCCTTTCCTTCCCTTAAGCAAGGCTCGATAGCTTTACCCACCTGCTACTCAGGGTCATCTTGAAGCTGCCTACAGGCTATCTTCCATGCCCTCTAGTTAAGGGACTTCTTCCACATGCTTATCTTCATTCAAAAAACATCTTTTAACTTGACTCTGAGATTATGTGCAGGTAATTAGTCAACTGATTAGGTTGAGGAGCAGTGAAAGGCAGCCTAAGATGATACTAATTAGGGGCTTTTGGCAATGGAGTGAAAGATGAACAAAGATGATTACAGAGAGATGGGCCTTAAAGGCGCGGATTTACAGTTTTTAGTAAAGGATTTACAGCACAGAAGCTGTTGTTGATTTACCATCTGTGAGAACTGCTGCAGCAGTGTTAATTTCAGATGTTATCTTGAAACTTTCTTCACACATAACTTGGCATGATAGTGGTGTGTCCTTTTTAAAATAGTGAAGCCATCTTTGTGGCTTCATTTTCTAGTTGTCTGTTGGGGGTGGACCTTCTCAGGGGCTTGTCTTTGCTTTAGCAGAAAAGACCTCAAGTTTTCGTTCTTGTCAGGTTTGGTGAATGTCAAATGGCTCCACATAATGCTGAGGATATTGTAACACAGGGATTAATTCCCTGCAAAGAAAGTGCCAGATTTTGGGCATTGCATATATGTAAGTTGTGAGATCAGCAGCCAACAAGCACAGAAAGAGGCTCTAGTGCTTGGGAAAAATGTGATCAGAGGGCAGCTAAATGAATGCGCAATATCCTTGTTACCCTCATATCCTGTATCTGCCTGTCTCTGAAGTATGGTTGGTTAAAAGCACAGACTGCAAGTAGGCCATTTCTTCTGTTTTAATATGCTTATTTTGCGGGAAAATAAAAAAAATCATAACAAAACACACGCACACCCCAGCACAAAAAACAGGTGCAAGGGGTGGAGTATGGGTCAATGCCACTAGTCCCTTGGGACCAAAGAACAGATCTACTGCTGCAAATCAGTGAAGGAGGAAGATTACAACAGGATTAGTATACCATTTACCTTAAATAAGTCTACAGTATGCATGAATTGAAGGTAGACTAAAATACTGTCCTAAAAAATTGGAAGGTAAATGTGCTAACCAACAGTAACAAAAATAAGAAATACAAATTTTGTCTCACTATGATTGCTGTAGGTTAATTCTTGGTTGCTCTCAGGCTTACCTGGGGTTATAGAGAGAAAAGGAAAAAAATGCTTAAGAATATAGGAAAGTATGTCTAATGTGTGCATAAAATGTGGGACACTTGTCTTGTAAATGAGACAATTTACTGCAGAAAGGAGATCCATTATTTTGTAGAACTTTAACAACTGTGGAAAAGCAGAGGTGCATTTTGTCAGTCGTGGTTTAAATTTTACATTAGTAAGATAACCCTCTAAGGAATAGAAACTATTACAGTAAACAGTAAAACTGGCCATTCATCTTGCAACTAGTAGCCTAATTGTAAAGAACAAAACCTTATAAATTTTTTTCCAGAAAGTTCTCATGCGCAGAATTTCCTGTCTCAGTGAATGTTTGTTCACTCCTTTATTTACTTTGGTTGAGCTCTATTTCTGTAGCCCTATTGTTTGCAAATCAATGCCTTTCTAAATAAAATACCATATTTCCCAGAACACTGCTAATCAATTCATGCTACAGGTGAGTTATATAATATTTTTTTTTTACCATTGTGAATAAAACAAATTGTGTGAAAAGGCACGTATGTGTTCCTAAAAGTTTCAGTCCATCTTAGTGGAACTGTTGGAAAGGGTAGTAACTTAACTGATGGTGAGGATATTTTGTGGTATAGCTGGTTGTTTTGCATCTCTGCTCTGAGTGTTTGGCTTTATATGCTATTTTCATGTAATATTTTGGACCTGTAAGTTATGCAGAAATATCTATGTTGCTGTTTTTATGTTTGAGTTTTGATTGGGGGTTTTTTAGGGTTTGGATTAGGTGTTTGTGTGGTTTTTTGTGGTGTTTTTTTTTTTTTTTTTTTAAAGGAAGGATAGACTTGCTAAAAAATTTCCCTGCTTCACAATTCAGAACTCCTTTTTAGATTAGGAGTTACCCAGTACTGTCTCTACCTCTGCTGTTGACAGTTTACTTACTAGCATCTTAAATTATCATGAGGATAAGACATTTCTTTCTAACAGTCCATAGGTGCTTATTCTGGAAGCAGAAGTAATGTGGATTTGGAAGTAGTAGAAGAAGAGATAGTCAAATTTATATGCAGAATATTACTAGTTGCAATAATAGAATTGCTTGGTTTATCATTCTTAAGAAGGGACAAAAAGTGAAATAAGTTACAAACGTAGAGAGGAAGTGGGGGAGAGAGGAGAAGGAGAATAAGATGTGTATTAAAAAAGATGCTAGAAATTGTTTAAAATTGGTAAGACAAAGCACTAAAAGGTTGAATAGTAAGTCAAACAGACATTAACCTGGCAAAAAAGCAGCATGTCCACTGTGTTACATATCTGTAATTTTTCATCAGGTAATTTTACTCAGCAGAAAGTTGTGGAAAGTACTTTTCTCAGGAAAATGTGATGTTTTGAGAGAACAAGTTTGACTTTGCAGAGATATGTGACATTTGATATTTGTAAAATGTTTGATTTGGTGCCATGGGATATGTTGATTTAGAAGTTAGAAGGATACAGAATCATCAGAGTACATCAAGTATGTTTTTTAAAAATGGTTAATAGGTAATCAGTGTGGAGTATGTGGAGATCCTCTGAGGATTAATTTTAAATCTGATGGTGTTTAACCTTTTTATTAGTGATGAGGGAGAAATACAGTCGTTACTGATGACAGCATGCAGATGACAGCAGGGCTAGTGCCATGGTAGGTAGTGATCAGAGGAGAGCTAAGTGATCTTGCAAGCTGGAGTGCAAGAAAGCGTTGTATGTTCTGACACAGAAATGGAGACGTGCCTCCAGCCTCAAGAAACACTATCAAGGAAACTGACTGAAAAAGACTTGGAAATCATGCTTTTTGATGTGTGATCAAATGTATCTGAAACAGGAGGAATACTTGGCATTATTGTTATTATTATGTCATTGGAATACTTGATCTAGCTCATCCAGCATCACAGCTCATGAAGGACCACAAACTCAGGAGAGCTCAGAAGAACTGTGTTGAACCACTAAGTGTTTGGAAGCACACATTATAAATTTCTTAAATCTGCCACCAGAATCTATTCAGTAATTCAAATTTACAGTGTTTGTTCTGGGTTTGCAAGCATGCTGTAGGGAACTGGTGTTAAATAATTGAGGCAGGCCACTAGTCAAACAAGCCTGAGTGACTAGACAAAATTAGACTGAGAATTAAGTGAATTAATTTTTGGAAAAACTGAAGAGTTGAAGTTATTCGTTTGGTAACTGTGATCTGAAAGGGTGCATGAGAGTGAGCTGGCTGATGACATTACGAGGCCATTCTTCATAACCTTTGAATGATCATGAAAACTGGGAGAGAGGAAATCTGGAGGAAAACAAATGTGACTCCTGGTTTTAAAAAGAGCAACTAAGAGGATCCAGGAAACGACAGGCAGGTCAGTGTCACCTCAGAAGGTTTTGGAACAACTAATTCTGGAAACTATTTCCAGGCATAGGAAGGACAAGAAGGTCATCAGGAGAACTAAGCATGAATTCACCAAGGGGAAGTGACCAACTTGGTAACCTTCTTGACCACCCTAATAACCTGCTACGATGAAATGACAGGCAGGATAGATGAGGGGAGAGCCCTGGATATTGTCCACCTTGACCACAGTAACTCACAGAGAAGTTGGCAGAGTATGGACTGGATGAGCAGACAGTGGGGCTGGCAGAAAACTGTCTGAACAGCCAGGTCCAAAGGGCAGTGCCCAGTGGCACAAAGTCTCAGTTGGAGGCTGGTGACTGGCAATGTACCTGAGGGGTCCAGTGCTATGAGCACCTTCATCCGGATGAATGAGGGGGCAGAGCACACCCTCAGCAAGTCTGAAGATGACACAAAACTGGGAGGGGTGGCTGGTACACTAAAGGGTTGTTCAACAAGGGGAAGTGCGAAGTCCTCCACCTGGGCAGGAACTAGCCCTTGTACCAGTGCAGGCTAGGGTCTGACCAGCTGGAGAGCACCTTTGGAGAACAGGCCCCAAGGATCATGGTGAACACCAGGTTGACCATGAGCCCACAGTGTGCCCTTGCAGTAAAGGCCAGTGGTATCCTGGGTTGCACTGGTAGGAATGTTACCAGAAGGTCAAGGGAGGTGGTTTCGCCTCTGCTTTGCAATGGTGAGGCCACAACTGGAGTGCTGGGCCCAGTTCTGGACTCGCCAGGACAACAGAGACATGAGTATACTGAAGAAAGTTAAGGGCAGCAAAGGTATCTCTCCTGTGATAAATCGCTGAGCGAGGTGGGACTGCTCAGCCTGGAGCAGAGAAGGTTCAGGGGGATCTTATCAACATCTATAAATACCTCAAGGTAGGCTGCAAAGAGGGCAGAGCTGGGCTCATTCCAGTGGTGCCCAGTGACAGGACCAGAGGCGACAGGTACAGCTTGAAACACAGGAGGTTCCCTCTGAACAGCCAAGAAGCTGTGAAAGATGTAACTGAACACTGTCATAGGTTGCCCATGGTGGTTGTGGAGTCTCCAGCCCTAAAGATACTCAGAAACTGTTTGGGTGTTGTCACTTGGCACACAATTCTTATCACACATTGAAATCTTTAGACCTGTTTGCTTCCTCAAATCCAGAGACCAAACATAACTTTTATAAAGACTTTTAAGCATTTAAGAGTGCATTTATGCAACAAGAAAATTGCCCCGAAAGCTCGAGTGTTCATTGTTTTCTAAGTAATTAAAGATAAACCAAGAAAGATACTTCAAAATACACTTAAAAATATATATGTATACGCCATATATAACAATTCTATAACAGTAGTGTGGCACTTTCAGATAATTGAGCCAAAAAGCCTCTGAGCTGGTCTGATCTGTCATAAATCAGTGATACTGTCTTAATCTATATTGTTTGGAGACATGAGTGTACACTTAGCTTTTATTAGACTGTCCTATCCTGAAGCAAACTTAGGCAACTGAGAGCGTAAGACATTCCCAGTGTAACATACTGGGGTCCCAGGAATATCAGACCCTTTTTACAAAGGACCAGAGATGCTTATCCCAGTCTTACGACCTGGACAAACCATCCTTGCATCAGGCATGGAGCAGGAATTAATGGATTTTCAAAATCACTTGAATCGACAGTGTTTGGATTTGCTTGTATCTAGATGACTACAGTCCCTCACACACAGACCTGAAATAGTTTCTACAAGGTTAGAAAGTGTGAAGCCCTGTGTGGCCTCCATTTCTCTTCTCTTTTACGGAACAGTATTTAAGCGAGTTTACTACTGACTTAATCCTCTTACAGGCAAGAATTGAGTAATTATTTTATCTGGGTAGTGTAGTGATACTGCCCTGTTATTCTGTGTGGGAGGTTCAAGAGTTCACTCCTTGGGTCGTATCTGCTTGGGCATGTCAGTGTTGCAGCGGTAGTGTTTTCAGTAGTGTCAAGCATGGATATCTCTCATAGTTGATGAGACCTTGTCAGAGGTTTCTAAAATTATTAAATTCTTTTCCTTCTGAAAGAAGGTTATAGATGTGTTGGATGAAATAAAGTATAATTTGCTGCAAGAGATAATGACTAAAACAGAGGGAAGAAAAGCAGTAGCCAACTACATTTAAAAATAGAAATTTATTTATACCTGTAGCACAGTTAAAGCCTGTTGTGCTGACTGAATTTAGCAAGCAGACCTGGGATTCAGCCTTAGTGCTGCTAATGACTGGAGGCATTATTGATGTAGTGAACTAATTACCTGTGTGATTGTGCTGGTTTAAAAGTTAACCAGCAGGGGAATTGAACTCAACTCAAAAGAGAGATTATAAGTCAGAATAACA
>JAWMRA010000078.1:100153029-100189043 GCA_035584735.1 Pseudotriccus pelzelni | reverse complement strand
AATGGCATGGAGGGCTATAGAATACATAGATTGGGTTACACCCATGAATTGGTCCCAGTTGTTCTAACTAGGACAGTGATGAAGTTGCCTGCTGGAGGTTTTTGACTGCTTCATCGCTGTGGCACCTCCTACAGGTTAATTTGTTGAGCAGCACAGGTAAAAGCTCCAGATGGAGGTCCTGCTCTCCTTTCATCTGCTCACAGAGTTGTACTGACAGCAGTAACTAAACCGAGATGAATATTTTCCTGAATTATTGATCGAGTAGGTAGAGCTGTATCATGGAACTAAATGGTTTGGGATGCATCTGTAGCAGTTCATACTCGTTGCATGGGAAAATGCATGTATAGTAACGTTAAAAAGCAAACCAAAAAGAGTAATGGTCTTTCTCACCTGGAGAAAAATCCTCAGGTTAAAAAATTAAAAAAAAAAAAAGGGTGGGAGAATTCTTCAATTAGCAGGCAGGAGGAAGGCTGCATGGGCTTCAATATCTGTTTGAATTCTTTCTATATGTAAAATTCTTTTATGGCATTTGTTCTCAGATGTCTCAGTAGACACATTAGAACTCAAAACATAAAGAGCTCATTTAATTAGATAAACTATTTCACTTAGTTTATAGGGAAAAATACCATTTATAACATAGTCTAATAAGGAGAGGAATGAATACCAGTATGTCCTGTTTCTTTCTTTTGCTCTACCCATTGAAGAACTAGAATGTAAACTTTTGATATATTACACAGAAGAATTATAAAATTCATCTTAATGTTATTTGTAATAAATATTTTGATGCTGTGAAATCCTTTATAAAGAAATTTCTAGGGGGTTTTGTGGGTTTTTTTTTCTGTTTTTAATTGTGGCATAGCTGAAAAGCCTCTTGAGACTAGCAAAGCTAATGCTGCCTTTGTTCTTTACTTAAAGCTAGAACTGTGTTGTAAATAGTCTGTATTTCTCATCCAAGCTTAATATATTGTTATCTAAGAGGATGCATTAAGTGTTCTCTAGCAACTGCAGAACTCATCAAGCAAATGGAAAGATTACCCCTGAAATCAAGCTTCAAACTTTTATTTTTTCTCACAATCAATAGACAAGTAATGCACATTGGATTTATAATGATATTGAGATTGACTGCTTAAATCCTTTTTAAAGTTCAAAGCTGGAAACAGATTGTGTGTACAAGCAATCCACAGTAGAGTTTCTAAGTAGGGGCTTGTGATAAATAAGTGAAATTGGGTTTGACTGAAATGGCCCATCAGTCCCTTATGGGTTTAGCAGGAAGATTTCAGGCTCAAAAAGACAGAGGTTTGGAGAAGCATCAAGCATTGGATTCACATCACCTGAGATTGCTTTGTGTATCCTGCTGGGAGAGGTAACGACAAGAGGCTCATTAAAAATGAGCAGTACTAGGGAGAATGATTGAGCTTGAAGTACACTTTTGTTTTTTAGCTTGAAGAGTTTAAGGGCGAAGATACATTTTAAAAGCTCAACTGGCAGATGAGAAGAATGCTGTCAGGTTTCTGGATGAAATCCCTTTATATAGAGATAAATGGCATGTTTTAGTAGTTTTTTGACAACATCAGGAAAAAAACAAAACAACCAATCCCTAAACACTTACTCAGCTCAGAATGTCCTGATAGTAGGATGAAATGATAGTTAATCTCTCAGCTATCAAAATTGGATTTTGATAAAACACATTTTCTTCAGTCCTGTTATGTGATAACTTCAGAGGCAGTATTAACCGCCTGTAAACGTTGTGGAAGCTGGGCAAGAAATGAGCCTTGGGGCTCCCTTTAAGGATATTCTTCCTGTGCTAGCAGTCAAGCTGTGGTATCCTATAGTTTGTGTTGGGCCTGTTGTCCTAGAGCTGGCTTTTGCCAAATCAAGACTTTGAACTGTTTTGCACTGTTGTACTTACTGACTTTAGTCAATATGATACTGAGCTTTAAAATCAGTATGTGGCTTCTTACTTGCTTTTTATTCAGATATAATCTGTGCCGTTAACAGATACAGTTATAGTTGTTACACAGGAGTTAAAGTAATTTCAAATATCACAGGTTATGATTATGAGTATGAGAGTGTAAGCATTACTTGTCAATGCCTGTCCATTTACCTAATGCTATAAGGAAAGCATTAGGTGAACAAAGCGACAGTGACCTAGGAAGTAACACTTTGGTTTAGTTTGTTCAGTCAGAACAAGTGTTCTTTAGCTCAATCTGAATTGTAAATTTATGTGATGAGTTGAAGCAGTGTAGTCTTCTTTTCATCGTATCATATCATGAAATGCAGCTTATGGCTGTTTGTTTTGTGAAAACTTGTATGACTTCTGTCACAACCATAGGCAAAAGAACAGTGACTGCTTACTATGTTGCTTATTTTCGCCTTCATTCACATCCGTTCATTGATGCATATACATTACATGGGGAATAGGGAAAAATTTTGCAGGGGGAGTAGTTGAATAGCACAATTTCTAAGAATGTGTTGGATTTTACTAATTTTAAGAAAAAAGTTCTATTTTTCAAAGTTATTAAAAAGTGGGATCAGGAACTTAATGGCTTTGTGAATTGAATGGCTGGCAGTGCTGGTTGTGGAAAAGGTACTTTGACTGTCTTTTATTAGGCTGTATTTCCCCAGAGCCCTAGGATGGATATAGCATGAAAAGGTTTGTCCTCATGACAAACTGAAAGTCTAATACAGTGTTTCCTGAACAGATGTTAGAGAAATGGTCCGGTGTGGTCTAATAATGGCAGTCTTGGTGATTGTATGTTTCTTAGGTTACACTGTGGTTTAAATAAAGTGTTGGGGTGAACAGACCCTTTATTATGATAAATATTGGCTGCAAGGCATGCGTTTCAATCTCTTCCTCCCAGCTATGCTGGGGGGGTGGGAAGAGTGGATCTCCTCACTCCATTTTCCTTCCTTCTGAATTGCATTTTATTTCACTTCAGATTTTCCATTATATAAGGTTCTTTCTTGAACATAATCTGTGCAGTTCTCTATTGTTTTCCACTTGTACAGCTTTGAGTGGCTTCCCAAATGTCTTCCCCTGCTCTTCCCTTCTCTGGACGAATCCTTCTGGGGCAGCTCTGCTGTGCTGTATTTTAGTGAGATACAAAGATGCTGGGGTACTCTGGTGAGTTGAAATGGACTAAGCTGTTTTTAGGATAATCAGTTAAAAAACTGGAATGAATATGAAAATACGGAAAGCAGACAGCTGTCTCGGATGTCTTCTTTTCTTGGAATTTGCTTATCTTTAACAGATCAGCGCAACTGCTTACATCCCTAGTAATATACCAGATTAACAGTGAGTGATTCTTGAGCTTAGCTTTTTCAGGGCAACACTTCACCTAAGGAAACAATTTAGGATTTTGCCTTTAGGCCTTGGTAGTTCTATAAGAGCAAACTAAACCAGGAAAAAAAGAAATCAAATTAGTTATTACTTAGTGTGTTTAGATATTTTCTTTTTCGTTGCAACTACACATGCTTGGGCATATTTTGGTGATAGATCTCCTCAGTGAACTGAAAGAGAAGTGAAGGTAAAATTGCAATAAAATCCAAGTGAGGAAAGGATAGAGGCATTCTATAGATGCTGAATGGAAAAGAGATACCTATGGTATGTGTTTTGTCCCTCGGCTGATAGAAGGGTGAAGTGCTGCAGGCTGCGGCTGCTTCAAAATTGAGGTAGGGGTGTGTGTGGTCCAGGAGCTGGGCTGAAAATTGCCCCTCTTTCTTTTCTTCCCTAGAAAAGAGTACAGAAAACATTGTCACATGTTTTACTGTAGTTTTTCAAAACAGAGGTGTTGTTTCAGGTCTTTTAAGAGGTGCTGCATGGTGTCAAAAGAAAGTAAAGTATGCCTGTTACCTTCTGTACGTATTAAGGCACTATGTACATCCCACCCTCCCTGTTATGTCCTTACTAGTCTCCACTTCAAGTAAATGGGAAAAAAATAATGTCTCCCATATCTCTGTTCCATAGCATCTGCTTTCTTTGCCAGCCAGGATGACTGAATACTTTTACATATTTAATAAAGGGGCTTTGTGAACTCCTGGGTGGTAGCTAGAAAAATAAATTAAGTGAATCCTGTGAAATAAACTATATGAAATAGGTGTGCAGTTGCGTTTTCGTTTTTCTCAGTAGGCTTGTTCCATTGCCAAAATATCGTTTGAATTTTTAATTCTAAATATGTGAAGAGAAGGTTCCTTTTGTTAGTTGTCTGTAGGTCAAAACGTTTCAGAAGGTTTATAAAAGAGGTTTTTGCATTTGGAAGAACATTTTTGTCATGTATTTGTGATAAACAAGATGCAAAACATATGGCAAATCTCCCTTTTATTTATTAATTTTTGTAGTGGTTTTGACCATGGTCCAGAATTTCATCAGCTTCACTCAGCTGCAATAAAAATGTAAATCACCTGTCTCCCTTTTGCAACTGGTATGTCCAGTGTGATCTTTTTAATAAGATATATACATCTATAGGTTAAATAGGTGTTACAAACTGGACTTCTGGTTTTTCTTGAAAAGTCATTCCAAAGTACTTCTCATATAAAAAAGCCTTTTTTATAAGGCTTTTTAAAGAAAGTTATTGTAACATACATTTCTAAAGTAAATTCCCTAATCGCGAACTCAGTGTAAGCATTAAATTAATAGTTGAGAAGGGCAACAGTATTTATGCCAAAAAAGAAATAAAAACCGAAAAAAAGAATCCCAACCACTAAAATTTATCTACAGCAGCTATTCATACAAGAAATGTCTCTTAGTATTCACTTCTGTTGAACTGGAAGACCAGCTAGTAGTTTTAGTACCTAGCGTGATATCCTGCCTTAAAGCATTAAATCTGATGGCTTCTGCAAGTATGCTTGTTTTAGTATTAGCTTTCAGAATAGGGTTTCCTAACTCAATTTTTGTGTAATCCTGTAGGTTCTTTATTGGTTTGAACACTCAGATATTTATCTTGGTCGATATCCGAAGTAATGATGATATCAGCTATTGTTAATACTGCAAAATCAAAAACCCCAGCATTAAAAAAATGCCAGGAGGAGGTTTGCTCATGGAATATTAATATGCACCCATTTTTCCATGGTCGTCGTAAGTACAAAAGTGACACAAATGTGTAGATATTATTTGCTTACATAGGATGAATTATATTTATTTTAAGAGCCCTTATTCGGTGTTTTGCCTTGGTGAGTGGTGTCTGTTCCATAGCTCTAAGGACTTTAAATGCACATTTTGAGAAGAAATGTTTTTCAGGGTTTTTCACTAAAGTCCAGGAACCCAAATTTTGAGTTCTTCTCAGTATTTATTTGGCAAATGTAATTGCTTAGAAAACATTTTATTTGCCTGAATGTGGGTAGGTTTCCAGGGAGAGTTAGAACTGGCATATATGTTTTCCATAAAATTCAACTTTGCTACAGTGTCCTGTGTCACGAAAACTGAAACATTTTTGGCAACATTTATGTTGATTCAGTTTCTGTCAAGTAAATGGAGGGGAGAACAGAGAGAACAACTGTAAATGTTTTATGAACATGTGGTGAGCTTTTGAAGTCTCATAAATAACAGCTTTAAATGTTTGTCTGAAATTATTTATTTTTTTCTGTATACTGTCTTCACCTGTGGTACTGCTGGAATTGTGTCCATGAATTCGTAACTCTCTACCATTCTCATACCACCTTTTTGGCACATCTTAGTATATTTTTGTATAATTTTTTTATCTGTTATTCTCCCTCATGGACAGAATTCATATCTGGCTTTTGCTTAGTTGCAAAGCATATTTTTACCTCATCATCTTTGCTCTGGCTCATGAGATTTTTCCAGACAATTCTTCCATCCTCTATTGTTTTCAAGCCCCTTTCTGAGCACAGCCACTGTCAGAGAAGTTATCTAATTGTAAAATCTGTTTCCTTTTGCTCTTCTTTCTTACCCCCATGCATATGTAGAGGTGACTAAATGTAGTTACTCTTTTAAATTTGATCAACTTTATGCAGCACATGGGTTTTCAGACTCCCTGACGGGTAATACAGATTACAAGATTAACTTAGAGCTCTGAACACTCGCCTTTAGTAGAAACAAAAAAAACCTGGTGTATTTTGAGAGAAAATAAATGCTCCATTTTAAAACAGAGTACCCACTGTTGAAAGCTCACTTGTAAAGCCTGGATAAGAATTTTTGGTGCCTGTTTGTCATTGCAGATATGTGGCAGATCTGTGTATACTTTGGAGGCACACACAGAAGAGTTTCTTTTACTAGCTATCTCTGAGCTAGCATGTCTGGAAAGCCCTTTAAACATGCAATGCTATAACAACTTTTGAAAGGGCAGATGGAGCCTTTTTTTGCTGAGAATCTACACAGAAAGCAGGTCCAGGCAGACTGCTGTGTCCAGTTTCTCATATGTTCCTTAAACTGTCCTTTTATGTGCCTCTGGTTTGTTTACTCAAGTAAAGCTTGAATTTTGTTTCAGCTTTATTGGCTCAACAATTCATTGATTTCAGGGAAGCAAAGTTTTGTATTAGGCAATTCCTGTCATCACCCAATCTGTAGTAAAAGTTATACAGCAGACCAGACCTCTGACATAAGTTTAAAAGCAGGATTTTAATTTTTTTTAATGTTAAAAATTGTCCATTAATTCTCACTGTTGCTTTCTCCGTTATTGAGTTCATAATTGGGATTGATTTTTTGTTTTCCACTTTATGACTGCTTATCTGCCCCCAAAGGAGTAGCTGTTTATTCTCTAATGGGATGGTTTGTCAACTTAGAGGCTCAGGATTCCATTTTCCTAATGCTGTGTTTCTAAGATCACTTTCTAATTGTCATGAGAGTGTTTAGATAGGATGATTGTTTGGAGCAGTAACCCTTGGGGATAAGCTGACTCATTCATGGTTTAAGCAAGCTTAGCAATTGTAGTTTGTCGCAGTTTTGCAGTTATTTTAGTTTTCCTTTACCTTGGTATGTTGTCCTGGTGATGTGCTTGCTCCATTGCTCTTGGATGCTGTGGTGTTCACCAGCACTGTAGGGAATGCAGTTAGCCGAGGAAGGATGTATTGTTGGTTTGGGCACGGGCTTTTTTTTGTTTTGTTTTTATTATAGTTAGAAAAAAAATAAAGATCCATTGCCTATGCACTGCATTATCCAAGCCCCCTGGTATGTCATGTGGTTTCGTGTCCAGCTTTCAGATCAGATATAAAAATCTTTATTTCTGTCTCTAAGAGTTGCTACATTGTATTTAGAGTTAATTGACATAAACATATTCCCAGTATGAAACTGAAAATATAGAGACAGCAGAATTCAGAATACTTTTAAAATAAGATAAAGGAGAATACAAGTAACATGGAGAATTCAGTAAACTCGTCTTCTGGGTTCACTTATTCTGCAATAGCATTCATGGTACTATGGCAGACCATAACATAGGGCTTTGCTGTAAAGAAAAAATTGATTTTGTCCTGAAGCAGGGCCATTGGACCAGTTCTGGTATGCACATACCTTCCTTGCTAATGCTAGCACTAACACAACAAGTTTTAGCACTTGTACACTTGGCAGCAAATTTTTTGATGGAAGGTACATATTGATCTTTGAAGTATATAAACCCCCCAAAAATAAAGCATTGTGCAGTGTAATTTTTTTCTATGTTATTTTCTATGTTATTTTTTGTCACTTAATGGATTTTTTCTTTTACTGTCCTAGTATTTGTTAAGATATTCTTTGAGAATGCTTCATAACAAATGCCATAGTCGTAAAACACAAAATAGTTTGACTAAAACTTCATTCACAACAGGAAAAATATAGTGTATTCTTTATCCCTTTAATTGGTTGCTTTCATCTTAAATTATATTCCTTGTTCGAACTCATAAATTTTTCAATATCTAAAGTAGTTTAACCAAATAAAAATAGAAGCATCCAAAAAGGACTGCATTTAGATAAGGGTATGGTTATATTGAACTGGATGGTTAAATGGATAATTGCAGTTGAAAGAACCATAGGCTGTAATAGACTGTGTTGCATCTTTTGCTTTTGTTAATTCATGTCCTCTTAGGAATCCAAAAATATCTATAAAATGTACCATAAGCCGAAGAATCTTACTGGGGTATGTATCTCCTGTTTTAGTTATAAATATCTCAGTCAGCACGGAATTCATCCTTTGAAATAGAGTTTGGCTGTCCAAACTGTGATGTCAGTATAACAGGCAGGGAAATTGCTTTGCTTGATTAAACTGTGTAACAGACAATATGTATTTTGATTGTTATTTTCAATTCTAATAGCCAAAATGGAGTAGAATCTCTGAAGTGTGCTAGTTGATTATAAACAACTGCCTGTCTTGGCAGTGGCTCGTGCAATGATGAGAGATGTTAAAGGATGCTGGTAATTGCTCAGATTTTAGCAGTGCTTGTTCATACCATGTGTCCATAACATTTTATGAACTGGAACCTTGCATAGTAAGGGCATCATGATTGGAAAATAGACAAAGTACTGCAGAAGAAGGCAGTAGGGCTTCAGCAGTGGCAAATATAGAGGTTTGTCAAATGTTACAACCCATTTCTAAAGAACTTCATCTTTTGTAGTAGAGTCAGATGTGAGGGTCAGAACTTCAGGGAGAAAGCATAAGCCATTAGGCCTGTCAATAATAACTCTTGATTTACAGTAATTATATCTTGGCTAATTTGGCTAAGCATTTTTTTGTGTTTTGTTTTCTTCATTAAGATGTTCAGTCTGTAAGCTTGCCTCCACTTCCAACACCTGTATATGCTGTTTTAATCTCCAAAAGACTTCACAAAAAGTCATGGCTGTGCAAAGCCTTCATTAGTATTCATCTTATCCTTCGTGGCTGGCTGTAAAAAGAAACATGGCTTGGCATCTGTGCCGTTAAAGATCTTCCGTATGCTGGTCGATCCTTTGGATAGGTGACTGTACAGCTTGATTACTCATAGTAACACTTGCTACGCTTTCCTTATTAGTTGTGGATGGAAAGGGCTTAGGAATAGAAGGAGCTCAGAAATTCCTTTAAAACTCTTCCTATAGCAGATGTGAAGGTTAGGTACTCACTTGGAGGAAATTATAGTAATAGTAAACTTGCAAGGTTTTTTAGGATGTAAATGGCAAAAGGACATAAAGGACAAAAAAAAAAAAAATCCTGACAGAGTTACAGACTTGCAAGAGAAATTAAAAAAACCAAGCAGTGAGACAGACAAGAGGTCTAGACAAGTGGAACAGTCTTTCTATTTATCCATGTTTTTGACATCTTCCTAATCTGTGAGAAGCAGAGGAGCCTTTACTAATAATCTGAAATCATAACTCGTGCCATTTTTCCAGTATTGGACGTTTTGCAGTGCTTGGCTTCTGGATTTGAGTGAGAAGACACCTTAAGCTCTTCTGTATTATCACTAGAGATATATATGATGTAATGAGGTGTGGGAACTACTCCATACATTCATTGGTCCTGGTTTGGGTTGTAAACCCTGATTTATGCCAGGTTTTACTTGGGGGTGTATTTTTTGCCAAGCTTGACTACACTGTACACTGCATAACTTGGTATTTAAATTTATGTTCTATTATCATTTGCAGTACTTCTGCAAGGAAACTACCTTTTGCTTCACCTGTGGGTTTTTTATTGTTATTCCTTATAAAAAAGCACAGTCTGTGACAGTTGATGTTTAGCGTTTATGTCTGAAACTTAGCTTGTGATGTATTTTACAAAGGTTGAAGTAATATTTATGCAAGTAATGCAAGTACTAGAACAAATGCTTAAATGACTGCCTAAATTTCTAAGCCTTCCCTTTGGAAATATTGCAGATGGTATTTAATATACTTTATAAAAATCACTTGTATTTCTTAATTTGTTTAACTTCAGGAGAGAGAGAGAGAGAGAGAGAGTTTATATATGTTGTTATCATTGAGGTGAAATGTTAGAGTTTGGAGTTGTCAGTTTTTTAATGGATTTTCTGTTCCCACTGGATTATCTAATTGAATCTTTTGCACTTTAATTGGTACAGAAAGAAACAGTGGCCAGAGGTGCCAATTTCCCTCGTACTCTTAGATCTTCACAGAGACCTCCTATAGAAAGATATTTTAGAACAGAGACTAGTGCAGGATGACCTGTATCTGAGGACAGGCCAAATATGGTATGTCTGGAAAGCCCAGTGTAATGTTCTCACTGTTAAGAGAACAAAAAATTAAATTATTCAGCGATTGCATATAAAAATAATTTGTATTGAAGATTATATGGTTGCAAAGTTCTTCTCTTGAATCTCAAGTATACAGCTGGACTAGTTAGGAAGGCTGACTTCAGTTAGGTGAAGTTTGTCAGGTATAATGGAATTTTGCCTTCTATTCCGCATTTTGTTAAGGTATTCTGTAATGCCATTTTCTATAAAAATTTAGATTATTAAAGTAATTTTTAAAGCTAGATATTGTCTATTTCCTGTTTTAATACAGCTTGGCAAGGCTCCTTATGGAGCAGATAGGAAAGATGATGAATAGCCTTAAAGTTCAGTTTTGTTTGAACAGCTGCAGAATTTCCTTTAATATGGACAGAAATATCTGTGACTAGGATTACATTTATTTTCCCAAATAGGAAAGATGTCATTCTTCACTGGAGTGAAACATCAAATAAAACAGAATTTTGTAACCCTGTGTTAGTCTCCTGTTGGCTGATAACGGTGTAAAAAAGCTGGAGAAGTTTCCTGCTTTTTTCCACGGAATAAAAAGCAACCCTTTTACATTTTCTTATGGATAATGTTAGAATCTATTCTTCTACATTCAGGATGTTATTTTTTTCCCTACCTCAGCTTGGCATAGCATGAGCATTTATAACACGTTATTCTTTTGTAATTTACAAAAGAGGGGGGAAAAAGAGGAAATAATACTGTTTTCTTTCTAAGAGCTTGAGACTAAGCATAGATTGACATTTTGAGGCAGATGTGCTGTATTGTATCAGAGACATTGATCCCACTCATGCTAGTACTTGTTTGCAGCGCAGCACACCTGGGAGCACCCAGGCCTTCCCTTCCGTGGAAACCAAGGTACAGCAATGGGAGCTGATGTTCCTTCCCACCCTTATGGTTTTCTTCTAAAATATAGGTCCTCAGGCATGAAATAGTTCGTTTTCCCTGAGGAATGCTAATCTTGCAATCTTTTAATATTCTGAGCTTTGCTGTTCTTTATTTTGCTGTTTTGTTTTTGATATCTGATGTTTACATCATAAGAGAAAATTTGTCTGCAGTCCTAAATCTTGCTCTTTTACCTTTGGGATTTTGTTTTCATGACAAGAAGGTTTTATGCCCTCCCAGAAAATGATGATTAATAAATAGATAAATGTTTGTATTAAATGATGCAGGACATAGCCTGCATTGAATGATTGTTAGGATTAGCTGTTCATAATCTGTTATCTGCATGCCTTGTTTAATTTCTATCTTTGTGTTTCTTTAACAGGGTGCTGTACTTTCGATGAGCCTCTCAGTTCCTGTGGCTATAGTCAGTCAGATGATGATGATCTTAACTGGGATCAGGTGAACGCACCAATAAAGCCATCCTCGGGTCAAGGGATGCCATCGGGTTGGTCTTTATTTTGCTTTGTTTCTCTTTGACGTTAGCTCGTGTGTTTATTCAGCATTTCTCGACAGTACTGTTGTTAAAGTGCTGCTTCATCTAAATCTGTTTAATTGCAATCCTCAGATCTTTCAAGTGATTTTGATTTTGCAAATCAAAGGTTTTCTTTTGTTATGTGGGGATATAAAGGTTAGAAAATAGAAACTTGGTGTCATCAGGGAAGGTAGAAAGAAAATAGAATGGTGTCGTGAAAATGAATCTGAAGTAGTACTAGAAACAGGCAGACAGGACTACTGAGGTTCAAAGGAAGAAAGAATAATAAGAGAGAGAAAACAAAGATGGCCTTAGGCATTTTCATTGAAAGAGATATTAATCAAAATCTACTATGAAAAGAAAAAGAGGTGAGAGAAAAAGCAGAGATATCCCAAAACAGAGGGTTTCAATGATAATATGCTTGTTGCATTTAAAAGACAGTTGTGATACTATTAGTTAATGTATTTTGTGCACTGAATGCGGTTGGACCTTGTTCCATAGCAACAGCCCTTCCATTCTGCTGAACTATAAACTTACTCTGTTAATGCAGTCATTCCTTTAGGGCTTCACCCACACAGATTTGTAGAATCTATCTGTTGGTTTTAAACTATTCACTAGCCTAAAATTTACTAGTTGTTCTTTTTTTCTAGTTTTTATTAGACATGTTAAGAGTTCCCCCCATGTACTGGTCTCCATCTCCTGGAAGATGATTGCCTTAAGTCCAGTTCAGCATCTGCTTTGGCTTTATAGATTGAGCCTCCTGTGACTACTGTCACCTAAAAGCAGGCAAAACAAAAAACCCACTATATAAAATCACTGATTCTAGCAGCGTGGGACTTCTTCTGCATTAGCCTCATAATAGTATAAATATACCCATGACACTTAAAAGCATTGCAGATAAATGTCCTGGTGTTTCACATCCATTTCAATTAGGTCTTTAAAGGACCTGTAATGTACTTTGACATTTGTGTAAAATGTCTTTAACAGTTGTCCTTCTTGAGAAAATGTTCCTGCCTAGTTTTTGAATAAGGCAATTAGGAGATAAACAATGTGAATGTTCAGAAGTGACTGTATAAACAAAACCTGAACATATGCACTCATCAGTAGTGTACTAATAAATGTATATGTATATGATGTATATGATGTGTGCCAGTCGGCCTTAGAGATCCTTCACTTACAAAAATGTCTCCAGTGGTCTTCACTGCAGATATATCAGTGCTGCCCTGTGTTGTGGACATCGTATCTGAGGTTCATGGCTGAACTTCAGTACCTTTTCCTTCAGCATCTTGTTTTCTCTGGCAAAGGCAGGACTCCCAACTTCAAGATGAATGTTCAGTTTATCTGGCACTTGGATCATCCTTCTAGGATAAGTTCATTGTCCCAGATAAAGGAGGTTCTTTCAAACTCCATTTTAAATTGGCTTTTGTCCAGTGGTCTTGGCATGTACATTTTCTGAACCATTTCATTAGCGTTTAGTACTGTTTCTCAAGTTGGAGCTAACACACGTAGCTTATCAGTCATCTTGGCTTTCAGTACAAGGTATACATTCTTTTTCTCAATCACTGGAAATTCTCTTTCTATTCCAACATTCATTAATTACTCACCACACTTTGCTTTTGTGAAGGCAGTTATTGGTATGTGATGTTCAGTCTTCTTGGCAGATAGAAGAGGTCCAAATCAGTGTTCTCTTCTGTGATGACCACAGGCTTGAAGATGTTCTGGTTTATTTTCCCAGTGGCAAGAGTCCAGACTAGGGACTGGTGTTTCTATAGAGGGAATATGATACATGTAATTTTATTAATCAAATATCATACAGCTTGTTTCTTTTTTGTGTTCCTGCCTTTTTATCAGAACTATGAAATAATGTTCTGATGATCAAGTAAAAAGGTATTAAATTTGGTAGCAAGTTATATTTACAGTTTGGGGAGTTTTATTTCTGCCCATAAAGGAAGTGAAATATGCTTTGGGAGCCTTGGGTCAGAAGATGAACGAGGAGGCTTGAGGATACTGGTGCCTTAAAAGGTCAAAAACCCCTTTGAGAAGGAAAGAAATGCTCATTTTTTGCAAATGAGAAGCAATGTGTCTGAGGGCACGATTCAGTCAAGTGATATCTAATTTTTCCTCATAATTTCATCTAGGCAGTTTTTTCCTGTTCTTGTTCAAATCATCATCTTAATGATTTTAATTAGTTTTCAGTTAGCCTTAGCCAGAGGGTTATGTGATACACTTAAAAAATGATTTCAAGTAGTTTGTCAGCAGTTTCTGAGCTACATATTTTAGAAGAAATAACTTCAGATGATAATGAATAGAACATCTTAGATTAATGGTTTGTGGGGAATTCTTGGCTTGAAAGCAAAATGCTTTATGCAACAATGTTGTAATACTAGACTGAAACAAGAACTCTCAGTTCGCTACTCCCTTGTCAGTAGAAAAAAATTAATGCACATAACATTCCTAATTTCAGGCAACATGCTCCAGTAAGTGAGTTGATGTCGATATATTTTGTATAATTTGGTGGCAATCAGGGGGAAGCACACTAGTTATGGCATTTGGTTTATTTTAATCCACATGAGACTGTTGAGAGAATAGCTTCAGATAGATAAATATTTTGGCTTAGTATGTTATTTCAGCGGGACAAAAGAAATGTCATATAAGATTCATGCATATGTGTGCATGCTCTGATGTACACATTAACTATTTACATGTTTGTGAATATTAATAGTTCTTTGAGAGATCTTGTTTTAGATAAAAATTGGAGAGATATACCAAAGATAATAATAAAAAGTTTCTAAAAGTGTTTCTTTCACTGCAAGTTAGTCCCTGTTGGATTGTTACTGTGGCAGAGAAATATGAAGTTATCAGTACTGAAGTAAGTAGGGTGCCAGTGCTCCAATTTTCTTGATAAATAAAAGCATGGCCTTTAGTGAGTTAGTACTAATCTGAAATTGTGTTAAATAGACCCAGAAAGTAATGACATATATGTATTTCTGTATATATTTGTATGAATTAAATGAGAGTGGTTAATCCATTGCTCTTCTGTTTCAAGTGTCCTGTGAGTCAGATGGAGTAAATGCTGTAGGAAGAGCGGCTCTTCCCTCCTCTCAGCCTTTCTCCTTGTCTTTCTGTTCCAAGAATGTGTGTTTATAACAGTGTTCACAACTATAATTATAGAAACACTTAGTCATTATTAATGCCATCTTGCATTATCCAACAGAACAGTTACAGCGGTTTGATATTAATTTGTTTATATAATACACGTTCACAATTACAGCTGACTGTAGGCCCTCTAGTTGGAGTCCAATAAAGATGTCTTCAGAAAAATATGCCCAAACAGTAGATTACGCTATTGGCAAGGTGTGGGCTGCAGGAGTGGCCTCTGCAAGAAGAGTCCCGCGGCTGCCCTGTGTTGGACACATCTGATTCCAGCTGTCTCCAGTGGACCCACCGCTGGGCACAGCTGAGATCCTGGTGGCACCTCTGGGATAGCATGTTTAAGAAAGGGTGAAAAAACACTGGGCAGCAGCTGTCAGAGGGGCAAGAATATGTGAGAGCACCAGCCCTGCAGGCACCAAGACAGTGGAAAAGGAGGGGGAGGAGGTGTTCCAGGTACTAGAACAGTAATTCCCCAGCAGCCTGTGGTGAAGACGACGGTGAGGCAGGATGTCCCTCTGCAGTCCCTGTAGGTCCGTGGTGGAGTAGAGATCCACCTGCAGCCTGTGAAGGACTCCAGGCCAGAACAGGTGGGGAAGCCTGAAGGAAGCTGCAGCCCATGGAGGGGAGCCCACACAGGGGCAGGATTTCTTTTTTTTTAGAAATTTAGTGCATTGTATTAGTTCAGCTACAGGAAGTCATCACTGGCAGTGATGCAATTAGAATGTTACGGATTACTGTTAGGAAATAAAATATTGTCAAGAGTCTGCTCTGTTTATCATTTGCTAGATATAATTTTGTTCACGTCCTTGTGTTTTTTTATGAAACACTGTGTTCAGTTGTGTAAAATCTTTCCAGAGTGTTTCACAGCTGATTTCTAAAGGACAGTAGCATCATTTTTATTCGAGCCAGTGGTTGGTTTGATATTTCTAAGGGGATGTCACTGCATTTGCAGTGAGTCACTGGCGTCGGCCTTTCATTCATTTTGAAACAGTTCAAATCAAAATAAAAATCAAATCTTCACAGGCTGCCTTTCCGTGCATTGAAAGGATGTTTCCTGCAATGAAACCTTCTGTGTTTAATACACTGCTGGCTGTAGCCAGGATGAGGATTCTGTTTGTGCTATTTGAGGTGATAATAGATGATTTTTATGGCTATGTGTGATTTTTTGAATGGCCTACTATGCTTATTTGTATTCTGAATATCTAATGTTGCATACTGTTTAGCAATGCCTATGCAATGTCTGCAGAAACTGCTTATATTAATTATTGTTTTAAATGACCTAGTAACCAGACTTGCATAGCTAGCAGATATCCTACAAACGAGACAGTGATTCAAAGCAGTATTTTATATTATAGAATGTGAAGTTGTGTGAAAAATGTACTTTGTTGTTTAATTGTGCATAGAAGAGTTGTGATCCATTTTAAAAAGAGAGATAAAGTGATCAGTTGGCAAGTGTATAGTTCAAGCCAACTGCAGTGTCTTGCCAGGTAAAGTTGTAGTTCTTTTGATTTTCCATTGTGGTGGATACTTTATCATTAAATATTTTTTAGCGCTTCATTGTGTTTATGCTTTATGTTAGCGGGGCTGCTTTTCTTCTGTTTTCATTCACACTGAAGAGATACACTTCTTACTCAATCCTGTTTCCCCCAGATTACTTTAAATAGCTGCATTTTTAATTCATTTGAATGCTGTGAAGAAATAACTTAAAGTACTGTCAAGGTGTGGGAGGTGCAGCTTGCTCCCTTGTGTTAAAGTTAAATTTTTTCATAGAATTTTCTAGACCTGGAACATTAGCGTGCTTAGCATTTTATTGCACATCCAGGTAATAGCTACAGCCATTAAGGACATGCCTTTTGGCATAGCAGCTCTAGCCCATGTTAACACATTCAAGCCAGTTTCCAATTAACTGTGTAAGTTAATACCAGTTGCTGCTAATATGGAGCAACATGGAGATGAGACTGAGCAAACTGCCAGAGTAAGGACCCAGCTACCTCTGTGCTTCCATGCAAGCACTGGAGGGGTTAGCTACTTTAAAAACACACCTAAAGACTTAGTGAGCAGGGTGCTTGACATGTTTGTTCAAAAACCAGAATAATGCCACCAGCTATGTCTGGGGTGTTGCTTATTGTTACAATTTACAGGAGTCTTACAGTAATTTTTGTAACTTCTGACCTGACTTATAGATTTCAAAACCTGGCACAAATTCTGGGTTTATTACAAACATTGAGCATCTAGTATTCTTGCAAAGGGAAGTAAAGGATTAATCAGCATCAGAAACCCATTTTCTGATTCACTTACAGACAGTGTTCCTGGCTTGCTTAATAGGCCAACTAGATGAGTTATTTTAATGTATTTTGCCTACAAATAAAGGCTAATGCAAAAAGCCCAATAGCTTTCAGAGAAATTAGTGCTAATTATTTCCTTACTCTTTTGTTGTAGATGTTCTTTACCTACGACTTTTTAGTTTACACTTTTTTCTTGTTTTATAGAACAAAGTATTTTGAATATGAATAGTGTGGCTCATGAAGTAATACTTAACATAGATTACTGACTTTCGAATTTTCATTTGAAGCAATAGGGTTTCTGTAGTGTTCATCACTGTAACTTTGGGATATCAGTTTTCTTGTTTTCTTACAAGTTGCATCGGCCCTCTCATATTTGAGTACAAAATTGCAGAACATGCTGCAACTCACAGAGTTAAGTGGGAGCCACTATATTAGAAACACCAACAGATGATACAGATTTTTTAAAGATGTTTTGCTGGAGAATGATGATATAATAAATTATGGGAGGTTTTCAGTATTTGAGGAACTCTCCTCTTCTGTTGAAGCGAGACAGAGGCTGTATGAAAGATCTGGGAAGTCACTTCTCATTAAAACAGAGTGCTCTCAAAGTAACATGAAAGATCAAGTTGACTGCTGAGGGTAATTCTGTGTAACACCATGTAGTGCCACAGAGTGCTAAGCAAGTCCTCTAGCCTAATTCATTTACTTTGCTGTGATTACATGTCTCCTGCTGAGGTTATATCTAACACCTGCCATCATATATGCTGAGAAGCAGCTAACATAATAAGCTAGGCACTGGAGCTGAGTTTGGAATGGATTTCTTGACAACAAAAATGTTTAGGATTAGAAAGTTTCACGCTTACATATTGGAAACCCAGTCTCCCTCACCATCTTCCACCCATAGTGCCAGACACTATCCTGCTGGTTAAGTGCATCAGAATATAGTCTCATATTTCCCTGCTAAATTAAAAGTAGAGCTACTCTGAATAAGTGGGCTTTTGTTTGTGTGTTTGTTTTCCCTTCGTGGAGTATTCATGAGGAGTTCTTCAGATCAGGTAGGAATACCCCAATAGGAGAGAGGAAGTTGAGGTAAAAGAACCCCAACAGGAGAGAGACAAAGTTGTAAAGCCAGTAAAAAAAAAAAAAAAATTTTTTTTGCATTACCTTCTGGTGAATTGCCATTTTTCAAGTGGAATATTGGTCTGGAAAAGAAAAATGAATTTACTTCTGGTGGGGGCTCTTGATTCAGAAAAGACCATGATAAGAATGCAAACTTTTTGTCCTGGGGATATGCCCAAGACATGTAAATGTACCTCAGGAAGCTTTAATCTAGGTAGTTTGAGACTCTATAAAATTATAAAGAAAGTAGCACATACTTTAGTGTAGGGTTCCCTAAGTACTCAGTGCTTAAGGCACGTTACTGCACCTTGCCATGGCTGTCTCTACTGAAACCATTACAATTTCTGTTCTAGCTTTAGCAGACTTGTATTAAGTAGCAATACCATCTTTGTGCTTTTTGTTTGGCTTTTCTGTTGAAAAATGAAAATACTTTGCCTGTTCCTGCAAAGCCGTGGCCAGTAAAAAGTCTGTGAGGAATGCGAATAAACAGTGAGTCTGAAGATCCTCCTCTAGGAGCTGCACTCACTACACTGCAGGATCAGGAGAAAGAAGAATAATCAGAGTATTCCTAAATAAGCTTTTTCTTGTTTAGTAATTAATCTACTGGAAAAAAAAGCCTCTTAATTTCTTGCAGTCTTCAGGGCTTTTCTTTCAGTCTCATACTTATCCCATTAGATTTCTTTTCATCCCTCCTGCCCTTTAGAAACTAATAAAGTGTGGATCAAAACCTTTCCTTGCATCCACAGGCTTTAAAGTGGGGAATGTGACTGCCTCAATTTCAGAGGCCAAGTCAGTTGTTTCCCGAGTTGGAAGTCAGTGACAGTGAGCTGGAGATGGACTCCATCACTCCTCTTTAGGAGCACAAACGTTAAATTTTCTGCTGAAATTTGAGAGGGATTTCTTGTCTCAGTTAGATTCATGGGAGATTTTTTCACCCCTTCTTACAACACTTGATTTCTTGGCAGGCATTTATGACTGATAGTATGTTCTTAGCAGGTCTAGCTGTGACTGTAGTAAGAGTGGCCAAAAAATCATTGATTTGAGGCAGAGGTCATTAAATGCTGTATCAGAAAGCTATTTGGCAAGCCGGTTCTTCATAGAATACTGGTTCTTTGGTCTGAATTTGAAATTACTGTGAAGTACAAAGTAGTGGTAAAGAAAGCTTGTCCCTCATCAGTGTCAAAACCCAGGCCTATATGCTGATATTTTCATCACAGTTAAAAACCAAAGTGTTTTTAGTATCTCCTGTTGTCTTTCTTCTTTTACCAGAGAATTATGTGGTTTAAGTTGCTTCATTAACCTTAATCAAGCCTCATAGGAAGTGCTCTGTGTAGTATTTTAAAATCTGATACACAGTAGAAGTGCACTGGAAAATGGCTAAAATTTTGCAGACACTTAGTGTCTGGGATAAACAACATTTTTCCAATGAAAGGAATTGGTTCAGCCAAAAGCAGGACACTTAGGAGACTACGTATCGGCACCTAGAAGTTCTGCTTCCAACGCGTCTTCAAAGGCTCACAGATTTCTACACTTTTTGGACTTTGCTCCCAAGTTGGGGAAACTCAGTTTGTCATGTGGCAAACTGGGCATCAAGAGCTCGGTTATTGCACAAGTGAAATGGTTGGGGTGTATTTTAAGTCCTCTGGTATTTCCCAACATATCAGACACAGTCTTAACCCTTTATGTATACTTACAGAACTCAGAGTCAGAGAAGAAGCAATTAAAGTGTTTTCATGAACCTCATGAGGTGAATTAAAGAGCTCAGTACTTTTGTTCTCAGTGTTAGAGCAATATAGTTATTTCCCTCACCAGCAGGCATAATGCCTTCTGCATCTAGAAGTCATATTTCCAATCAGCTGTACTACAGTAGCACGAAGGAAAAAAAGTCCTCTCTGGATCTCATTGAAAATGTAATGATGTACACAGCCATTAATGAGAAAACAGGTGCAGGTAATTATCCAAGTGATGATGTTGCAGCAGCTAATAACATCAAATATTTGTGATAATTGCATGCAAGCAATTGATCACAGTTCTGTGCTTCTCATGTTACAGATTTGAAAAAAACTTTTCAGTACACATGTATTCGTATTAGAACATGGAAGCCACAGATGGCCTTTTCTCTCCTGTAACTTCATATACTGTGATTTTGTGTTAAGTTGAAACATGATTGTGTTGTTACTTAAATTTTTACTAGTTTATTTTTCCCTGTGCCTTAGAGGGGAGGAATGTTGTTCTTCTGCCAGATTTGAGTTCCTGATTTCCCCATACTCTTACAGTCTTTAACTCTTCCAGACGTGACAGAAGCACCTAAGCATCCATGTAAGTCACACTGTATGAAGGGGAGTTCTCCAAGTGCCTGGTGCGTGTGGGGCTGAGCATGGTGGCACCATCCTGAACCTGGGAGTCAGAGGTTGTTCTTCCCAGCATGTTTGTCTCCTGCAGTTACACAAGAAATAGATCAGAGATATAGTGACAATGGGATGACACTGATGTTTTCTCTTACTTACATGAGAGCTACAAAAGAAGGGAAGGGAATGAAAATTTGCTAAAGAGGCAAATTTCTTTCATGCAGGGCCTGTGCAATAAGACCACTGTTCAAAGGAACTGGGGATGCTTCCTTCTGAAGCTGTTTTACGTTCATATCTTACAGCTGCAAGGAAATGGCTCTTCCCAAAATGAAAACCTAAGTTGGTCATTTACCCTCTTTCTGCACACAGACATGTTGTACGGAAGAATTCAACATGAGAAATCAATCTGTAGAAGAGAAATTAAGATTTTTCAGGTATTTGAGAAGGCTCTGGAAAGGAAAACAGAAGGTGAAGAGAGCCAAGTCCCCGGTCCAGTCTTTTGCCCCTACAGTGTTTCCGCAGTTTTCAGTTAATAGGAATCAAAGCCAGTTGCTGTTTGAGTGGCATTCAGCACTTACCCTGGGGTTCTCACATCTTAGGAGAGGGATCCTACCATTATACTGCTACTTGAAAGGGCAGTGTCGTGATGTCTTAAAAGTGATATCCCAAGAAAAAAACTGAAAAAGAGGACAGGCTTTTGGAGTAGGATTCTGGACTCTTCTCTGTCCCAAATAAGGAAGGGTGCTTTTGTAGAAGCTAGCAGGGTACCTGAAGAATGGGATGTAAAACTTCCTGCTTTTCTTGGCGTTTCCTTATGAGGTTTCCTTATTAAGCAGCCACACCTTTGAAAATTCCAGAATGATAGTTGATGAGGGTCCTGTTCCAAGGAGATGGGTTGGATATTGTGCACTGGCTCTTGAGCTAGTGCTTCTGGGAACTGATTAATCTAAAAAGCATCAGGCATGACAAGGTGAAGATGTTACCTGAGTTCTGGAAGCTCACCGCTGTGTAGCAGCAATAGTAATGATTAGGTGTCAGAAACAAAAAAGTCATCATGTTCTACGGTAGACTTGATTAGCAACAGCATTAAGTTTCCTTCATGAGTGTACTATGTGCTATGTGAAATTTTTAAGGCGGCCTGTGGCCTTGAAATTTTAGTGGAATAAATTGATGTACCATTTATAAAAATATGTGGTATTTTTCAGCAATCACATTTAGGTGTTACGTTGGCTATGGCGTTCTTGCCGTGTTTAATTTTAGTGTGAGGCACATTTGTGAAGGCAGAAAGTTGTTCAGAGAAATGTCAATTCAGGCACTTTACTTACATTACATGGCTTGCAAAATGCAAGCAGCTTTACTGGCAGATTTTTTTTCCCTGCTTTTAAGTGTAGAAGTACTATCAATTATATAATTAGTAAGAATTTAATTATTATTTTAGTTACAGCAAGGAAAAGCTATATTTTGCAAGGATATATTATAGTGCCTGTTGAATTTAAATTATCCATGTTGTAGATTATATACATCAAGTTTTAAGGTAACAGAAAGTATTAAAACAGATCATTTTAGCTCCTGTGCAAGTCTATAAGGTAGCAAGTTTCAATTTAAAAAAAAGAAAAAAGAAAAAGCCCTTGGAATACATACGTTGGATATGTTCTGTATGTACCAATGAAGTTCAATCATCAGGATTTTTACACGTAAAAAGTGAATTTATATTAGGTGTAGTCTTCACAGCTGCATAGCACCAGCAGTATGACAGTATTTCTCTGGTGGTACATATCTGTGTTAATTAACCTTGTCCAGCCTTCCCTATAGTTTCAACTTTCTTGTCTCCACCTTTTCTTGAAGTCTAAATGTATAGGAAATGCCTCCAACTCTTGATTTGACATTCTCTGTAGTATTAAGGTTAAGTATAAATGCATCAATTTCTATCAAGTTATTCCCCTTTATAGATGGTAGATGTCATTTTCACTAAACTGCAGTGATATTCTGACTCAACAGCAAATGGGTCGTAAAGAAATCTTCACCAAAGTGTTTTATTTCTGAAATAATCTGCAATTGTTATGATATACTGAAAGATATTTAGCAATGCACATGTGAAACGACCCAGACAGAAATAAAAAGTTTTGTGGGTTTGCTTCCAATTAATGAATTTGCCTTTAAAGTTCCAGAAAAGGGCTCCTCTGAGACCTTTTATTAACCCATATTACTGTCATTCGAATAAAAATACTCCTTTGGAAAAGCTACTAAAGCTACTTTGCCACCTGTAATATGGAAATAAAAATGGATACTGCAGTGATGCTGCTATATATCTTTTGTGTTTGGCAAATAAAACCTATGCTGTGTAATATAGGATAAAGAATACAGAAAATCCTCTGGTATAATCTCAAGTTGTCTAGTTTCTTTCACTGGTGAATTTTATTCATATTGAGAAGAAAAGCATTTGAAATTATGTAACCCGAGGCCACTATTTTGTGTGTAAATAGGTAGGCTGCTTTTATGTTGAAGGTGTGAATTTCCTTTATTTTGCCATTTAAGAGCCCTTCAATACCATTGTAAGGCTGAAGCCTAAAAGAAGTTCTAATTTATGTACTACCTTTGTTAAATGACAGGTCTTTGCAATGAAAGCAAACTTTAATTACCAAAACATTTATTCATTTTTGCTACTTTGAGATTCTGGGGTTTTGTTACTTCAAGATTCTTTTCTTTTTCCTATTCTGTACAGTCTATGTGCCATTCTCCCTTCCTGGGGGAATATATTTATGTACAAAAATTTAATTCTCTCATCCTTCTGCTTTAAGCTCAGTAGGTTCATGAGATTTCTGTGTACAGAAAGTCTTCTTAGCGCCTCTCTAAATTCTGCTGAATCCTCTGGCCACACACAGACTTTATATTTTACATCAGCTGTCATGTTTGTTTATCGTGTGCCAAATTTCTCACTTTGCCATCTCTAAACTCGAGGTGCTTTTTCTAAGCATTGTTATTTTTCAACGGATTCATTTCCTAGAGAAAGCTTTGTTGGTGTACCGCATTTAAACATGTCAGAGATGCAGAGCCTGGGGAAGCAGAGACTGTTAAATTCTCTAAAGGATTCTGGGATATCCTTTTTTACCTAATAGTTGCCTGAGCTTTGCTTTGCTTTGCCTATTAAAATGTGTTCCTTTATGTTATTCCTCATTTAAAGAAAATTTGATGGAACATTTGAAGATAGGTCTAGAAAAGCACACACATTAATATTTATGGCTGCGTGTATTTCGACTCCGGAAGGCCTGACTAGCAATTGGATGTAACCACGTTGATGATTTTCAATACATCTGCTGAGCCACGGGATATTCTGAGCAAGGTAGTTGCCTTTACTTTGAAATGAACACAAGAAGAGATTCGGTTTCACTTGGCTTCTGCACGCACAGATGCATTACTTATATTCAAGATAAATAATAACTAGTCTGCTTTTTACCAAGGCATTCTTCAATACTTCAATACTTAATACAAAGCTTTATAACACCTGCTCCTTTCCATGTCTAGATTAAATTGTGAAAAAGCATGTTTTTATAAACTGATAAAATCTTTCTGCAATTTTTTTGGTTGCTAATTAAGTGCAAATAGCAGATGACACTGAGTGTTGCCCTCATCTGATATTCTTTGTCTACAATTCTGAAGTTTGCTATACATGACATGTTAATTATAGCATTGTAATGAAAATTTTAATTACTGTTTTTCATTGTTCAGTACGTTCTTTCTTACAGTGTCAAAAAGTATTTTGCATCAGATATTCACCTGGTCTTTTACAAGGCCCATATCTCATTGTTAGAAATTTCTAAGTTTTTTTTTTTTTTTAATACAAATGTTTTATTATAATAGGATAAAACTTCCTTGTGGAAGTTATGAGAACAGTATACTTGAAATTTGAACAAGATGTTTATTTTTAGCAATGTAATGACTAGAAAAAGGGACAGTGTGTCTCGCTGGGGGCTGAAGCTGAATTACAGTTACGATGTCCATCACTGCCATTGACTTCATCTGAATCTTATTTTCTTTTGTTAGGCTAGATATATCCAAATGCTCACAACTCAATTGTAGTACACTGTATTTTGGGAGTATAAATTGCTTGTAATTCAAAATAATAAACTTTCATGCAGAGGACATGATCGAATAATTTTTCTGTTTCATTCTTTCCTTTCCTGCTCTCTTACTGCTCATCCCTCTGCCTTCACATCCTTTTGCAGGAACAACAAAGACTAGCTTGTTCTGTATAATTGTATTACCTTAATTTACATTGAGGAAATATAACTGTAGTTTTACTTTGCAGTTCCAAATGGTTTGTAAGAATCCCTTAAATATTTTTGAGACACAAATGGGAATGTACTTCTAATTTTATTGAAGTTACTTTGGGAGAAGGATTTATATTTGTTTTTTGTTCTTTACTATATGTCTTAGTATTCTGTATATTCAAACAGCAGCACTTTTCAAATATATGTATTACTTCTGGTCAGTGAGAGTGGAATATTAGGTTTCTTTAAAAAACCCAAAAAACTCATAAAAAAACCCCAAGCTCCAGTTAAACCAAAACCACTGCAGTTTTTGAAACAATAAATCAACTACTTTCATACAAGCAGTTGTATAATAAAGTAGCATAATATTTAAATATTGATGTGCTAAATATAGAGCAGATATTAAATGCTACCACACGAACAGCTACAGGAAAAAATTCAAGGCAATAAAGCTGTGTGGACCATATGGCCGCATCATGTTGTAGTATGCTTTTTCCCTAAGCTGGAAGCATTAGCTTCTCTGCCTCTATAAAACTTTTTTTTTTTTTTTCTTTTTTTTTGACTACTAGAGGTCAGGAAAAGACTGACATGGCATCCGGATTGCCTCAGGCCACCCTGCTTTATGGTTTGTAGCCCCTATCTCCAAAGGTCTGCTTTTATTTTTGGGCCCAGTCAAGATGCCAACTGCTGAAACAGATTGGCATCAGATCCAGCCTAGTATTGCCACATTGAGAATCTTGCAGTTCCCCTCAGTATTTTGCAGTACTTCTCAACATAGACAAGAGAGGAGATGAAATGTTGCTGAGACTTAGAGCTCAAAAGTAGGTTCCTCTTGGAGTTTTAGACTTGTTTTCATCAGTTACATCATATTGTAAAACAACGCTTGGCTGTTTAAGAATGCAGGAAACCTTTAAATGACCAAATAAGCATTTTCTGAAAACTGTTTTTAAGTGTAAGAAATTAAATCAGAAGCAAGACAAAGGAGGACACATGCAGAGTTAGATTGGCTGGGGGAAAAGAGCAAATACAATAAACAACTGGAAAAGGGTGCTTAGGAAATAAGAGAATGGGAAAAGTACATACTTATTTTATGGTCGTATGGTAGATACTGTCTGTCAACAATCATCCTTGAAGTCTAGTTCAAGACACCATCCAATTAATAAATGTTGTCGCTTTTTATCTTGTGGTGGGAGTCAGAAGAATCTGTGCTAGATAAGCAGACAAAGATCATGTTGTAGTTGGAGTGGGGCATGTTGATAAATCATGATCTGTGGTCAGTAAAATTGGTGGCTTGTGCAATAGAATTTGGAAGGCAGGAGGCATTTAAAAAAGAAAACATCCAGGAAGATGTTGGAAAATTGCATGTTAACATTCATTCAAGTTTAATGCATACTAAAACTCCCAAAGCAGTTGTTTTGGGTATTTTTGGTAGTTTCTTTTTATACTAAATCAATATAAAGTTGAAATGAGGCCTTTCTGGGCTCTGTCAAATGAATCTGCCTTTCTAATCCTGAAACCCCTTTCTTCAGCATTTTGAAATGGAGTGGAATAGCTCCTGCTTTTAGAAGCCTTTCACGATCAAGCTATGCATTCAGCTCCTATTTTCCTGCGGTACAAAATCATCCTTTGAAAGAAATGTGATAGGTCACACTACTGTTACTTTCTGTGTTAGAGGTAGATCCTGTCAGCTCATCCCTGACAGTTTTCCTGGTCTGTCATTACCATGAAAACTGGGAGGGCCATAATGTCTTTTCTTAAGATAGATTAAGGATCAAACAGTTATTAGGGTAGGGATAGATTTCTTCCATAAGTTTTCTCACTGAAATTAATGAAGTGACTCTCAAGCTGTTAGACTGCAAACATTTAAAATGTGATGGAACTGTTTAACTTTGCTGTAACTGCTTTTGCAGAAGACCTGAAGCAGTAGCTCTTTGTTTTGGTAAGTGCTGTCTCACATGCCAAACAGGATTGTTTAAATATCAGAGTTGCTTAGGATTTCATTTTTACTGAGGTTTGTACAATGGAGAGGTAATACAGACATTATTTTTATTTCCTATGGATTAACTCTGCAAGTCAAAAAAAAAAAAAAAAAAAAGGCAGTAGTTTCACACATGGCTATATCAACTCGAGCAACACCTTCCTTTCTCTGTTAGGAAGCAGCAAGGGCTGGCACTGGCTGTGTCCTCACAGATGGGGTGCAGTTCCACAGCATCTAAGTACAGAGACAGTAACAGGAATAACGTCATGCTCCTGGGATCCAAGGGAAGTCCCAGGTCCGGGGTCCAGCTGAAAGCCTGGGGCAGGAGCTGAAGGAGAAGGGGGCAGAGTCAGCAGGTTGATACAGGAACCGATGGCCCAGGACAGAGCTGAAATGAGGGCCCATGGGCGAGGTACAGGGTGGGACAGTATAACCTGATAGTGCCCCTTGGGGATCTGAAACCACCATCTCACACATTCCCAGCACTGTAAAAAACCCAACAACACAAAAAATAGAAAATCAGTTGAGTCCCTAGTTTGGTTTACTGTGCAGCCTGATAGGACAGAAACATAGGAAGGCACAGTAGAAATGTGTGAATCACTTTTAGTAGCAATATGACGCTGGAGGGCTTAAAAAGCAGTTTTGGCTACATAGGTAGGCTTTGAAGCGCTTCCTAAACTAACTTCTGTGTGTCTAGCTGATACGTAAGAGGATGGTGTATCAATAATAGTTCAAACAGTTCTTTGCCCATTGAAAAAAACAATTGCATTTGACTTCAACAAAATTTCATGTTGTACCTAGAGAAGTTAAAGGTTATTGAAGGTTATGCATTTAAGAAATGTCTCCTGAGAAAAGACCTTTTCTTCTTCTGTCAGCTTGGTCTGTTTTTTGTTTGTTTAGCAAAACTGAAAAATAGTTTAGTCCTGTTTTAATTAAAGTAAGGGGGGAAAGAGCCTAGAAGAAGGTGTTAGTAACAAGATGTTTCCTGTGGGTTAACCAATCAAAGTGTATTCCCTTACTCAAAGTTGACGACCTTGGTATCTCTTATGCCTGCTAATGCCAAATATTGCTTATTACTGGGTAGTAAACAGTCTTTCTGTTTCCACCTTCTGCTAGTAATAATAAAACAGTAAACCCCATATAAACAGCTTCAGTGGGCTTGACTCTAACATACCTCAAAAATAAATAATAGTACATTGTAAACTAAGTATTTGGACTCAGTACTACTTACACAGTTTGGTTCTACTTTTCGGGAAACAAGAAAATTAATCAAGGACATAATAATCACGACTAAAAAGTTACTGTTTGTTTTAATTTCCAGAACAAAATGAACGCTGTATCTCATTTTTGTGGATGCTATGTGCCCATTTCTGTTTCAGTTCTATGTGAACTGACAGTTACTGTCCTTGTTTCATGCCTGTTTTCTTGCACGGTAATGTAAAAGCTTGCAAATATGAAAAACAGGGCAGGGATCGAGAAAAGTGACATTGATCACTGATGACTATTTGGGAGAATCATTTATCATGCAAAAATAACTGCAAACAGCACATAGCATGGCCCTTATAAGCTAATTTCCCATTAGCTGGCAGTAATAAATTTACGCTCTTATTTATCCAAGAATGTCAAATGTTTTTTTCCAGAAATGAGTAACACCTGGTATCAACCATGAGGCTGTGGGGTGTCCTGCATAATTTACAGACAATCTAATTGACCTATGCAGGTTAAGTGACTCACTTGAGATAATGAATCAGTGTCAGAGTGTGAAATAAAGATGAGAAATACTTAAGCTTGTTTACGATTCCTAACAGGACGCCTATATTGCTTTCCACTCCAGAACACCAATGCTGACTTAAAATCTGCAATCACCTTTATCCCAAGCTTTCACTGACATATAAAAAGTCTTTGATAAAAGAGGCATTGGTAAAATACCAGGTTTTTATAATGGATATTTGCACTCAGCAGTGGGTGATTACAAAGAAAAGCGGTAGAAGCAGCGCAGGTATCCCCGCATAAGGTGACAGATGTTGATGTTGCTTAGAATGTTGCGTATCCTTCTCACTGCAGTGAGCTTCAGCTCACAGCTGACTCAGGTGAAGCATCTCTTTATGCTAGTGAAAGGCTGGTAAAAGTCCTTATTCTTTAGGGAATTTTGTTTCAGAAAGCCTGAGCTAAACCTCTTCAGCCTCTACTCAGTGACAGAATGTTGTATAAGTGCTGCAAATGTGAAATTTTCTCTCCAGATTAATTTTACTTTGCAGTCATTTATAAACAATTATACTCCGTTATTACTTGCCAGCAGTACTAAATATCTTCTTTAAATTTCTAAGTGTTATCAGTTGACACAGATTTGTGATGCAGATTGCTTTTAAAGAGCTAGAGATATTCTTTGGCAATTGAAATTTCTAAGCCTCCCATTTCCAAGGCTTTCATTTTATAGACCAAGTCACCATGCAGGTCTAGGTGGTCACTAGCCATGTTTTTCAGCTTCTTTGGCGATGATTTGAAAGTCTTGGGAATCCCTTCTTACCCAGGATCAATTTGACCATTTGGAGACTAAAACTTGTAACATATTAGTGTGAAAATCTATGCAGAAACAAAGCAGAAGGATAAGGAAGAGTATTTAAATACAGAGCTTGTAGTACACTGTTTAAAATTTATTTCCACTGGATTTTTTTATTAAAACGCCAACTATATTTTTAAAATAGTGGATGTTTATATTACTCTATTATTATATTAGCTGAGCTTTCATGACACATCCAACCCTAAAATACTACTTATCTGTGCTACTGAGGTACTGGAGTCATTGTTAAGTAATTACAGTACTAAGTATCCATTTTTTCTTATCAGACAACGAAAAAAATAAAGGAAAAAGGAAAGATCAAAAGGATCTTTTTACGTCTTAGTAACCTAACTACTGAAGTTGCGTAGTTAGTGTAAAAAGAAAAACAGCTAGTTTTGCTGTCCTAGCTGAAACAGATGAAAAATCACAAATATGATTTTGTGCTAGAAATTTTGTGATGGAAGCAAAGGTAAACTACAGGGAAATACGAGTTTAAATCTCCCTGTGGATATAAGCTAAATATTAGAGAATTTTAGTTATTTCTGGGGATGTGGTCTCTCTTGAAGTATAAATAATGCTTCTAACTATTTAAGCATGCGTTATGTTGTTATAGGGAATAAAATACTTTCTGCTTTCCTCCTCATGCTTGATTAAAAAGTAATTTCCTGGTAATGATTTTCTTGGGCATTTGAGAACCTTTACACAACATTTTTAGTAGTGTCTCAGAAAATCTTTTTCAGATTTTTTTTTTTTTATGGACTGAGCTAGATTTTCACTCTTTAAAAAGAAAAGGAAAAAAAAAGATATCTTTTTAGCTGCCATGAAATAAAAAGAATGCTGCAGAGAATAACCGAAGCGCTTGTATTTTGGCTCAATCTCTGTTTTTCCATCTGTTAGAAAATCATTTGAGATTTCAAAAGTATGAAATACTATTTTTGTTGTTTAATGCAGAATTAAAATCAGTTCATCTAAAGAATGGTTTTCACACATAGTTTAGAACACATAATGAGTAGATAGATAACTGGGGGATGTAAAGATGTGAATACTTTCTATAGCTTTAAGACCCTCTTTGTGTGTTTATGTCACATTATGTTGCTATTTGTGTAATATTAAGTATTTCTGATGAAGTTCAAAGTCTTCGTCTGCTATGTAGCAATTTTCCTGGTACCCATTAAGTTGGGACAAGCCAGATGGTAAAAATACTTACATACACAATCCAGCTACAGTTTTAGAAATTATGGTGTCTGTATCCCTCATTAATAGAAATTAAGGAACCATGATTCAAGGAATCCTCCTTTCAAGAGGAAACTACAAAGTTCAAAAATCATCTTATTTAGTCTGTTAACGTATTGAGTGCACTTTCAAACTGATTTAGTTGAAGGACGAAAGGGGGTTGGGCTGTTGAATACTCAGTCATAAGGAAGGTATGCAGGGAGATGGTCAGGAGGAAGCCAAAGAGATTGATGAGCTTGGCATCCCTCATGGAGCAAAGAAGCTAAGCAGAGTGTGGCAGGACAAGAAACTTCAGAAAATTAAAGGAAGAATTAGACATATAAACTGTGAGAATCTTAGGCTAGTTTTTGTAAGTGTGAAATAAATGCCAGCATTTTTAAAAAATAACACAGGGAGCCTGGCTACAATCGGAAAAAAAAAACAACCTCTCCTTTTAGGAATCCTACCTTTACATAAAAATAATTTTTTTTAAAAGCAACTCTATTTTTAAAAGTAATTAGATTTTGTAGGATTTTATTTTTTTCCTAGACCTTCGTTTCGTTGTTTGCTATTTATTCTGAAGGATTGGATAGCAGCAGTTGCAGACTGCTGTTGATGAAAAGTTTACCCGAAGTGTATCAAGACAGCAATTGTTTAATCAAGGGCAAAGACTTTTAAATAACTGAAACAGTCTATAAATTGTAAACATTTGAGTTTAGTGCTAATCTTGTTTTAAAATATTTGTCTGGGGAAAAATGAACTTTCTAGAGAAAACAGAAGTTGAAGACTGTTGCAGTCTACTTGCATGAGGAGAAGTTTTGCCCCTGACTTCTGACAAAAACAAGAGATTCATAACATATTCTTCTCATCTGCCAAACCAGGCTGAATGTTAAATTATTTCATGTTAGCAATATTGCCAGCCCGTACACGTCAAGGAAGTTATGAATGAAGTTTTTATTTTAAAAAGGCGGTAAGAGCTTGTCTATCATTGACCCTTTCCAGTCACTACTTTTTTACTTTCCTGGTATGACCTCTCTGAATTTTATTACTGAAATACATGAAAAGGTGGCACACTGTTACAAAAAGATGAGAGGAAGCCGTATATTTGTAAGGCTGGACTGATTAATTCTCACTGACCTCCATTACAATAATGATATCAACCAATCCACCTACTGAAGTGATAATGAAGTAGAAGTAATTAGGCTTTAATAAAAATCTCTCTTACATTATTCTTTCAGGAAATTAACTTACATTCTGTTAAAGCTTGGCGAGTCTTGCCTCCTATCTCATGACAGGCCTTATCAAAATGATGAGCAAAGAGTAGAAATAGCCTAGATGCATTTATCTAGTAATTGTTCATCATATTGCAAAGTCTGTCGAGTTACAATCTGCACAAAAAATCAGGTTTGAGTGTTATGAAATGGGTGATGTCGCTGCGTAACTGAAAAGTTTTTTTTTTCTTTTAAAAATAAGTACATTTCAAATGATGAAAAAACTCCACTGTATCTCTAGAGACTTATGTAAGAGGGTAAAAAGAGGATGTATTTTCAACAGACTTCTTTAGATAAAAAAGTTAGTGCAAACTTTAAGCAAAATGCAAACAGTGGTGCACAGCTTCTTGGGAATGACAGATAATTCATTCTGTGCATAAATACCATTCAGTACATATCTGTTTGTTGTGCTGCACATAGCAACTTCTGTGCCTGATCAGGCATTTCAGAATATTTGTTTAATATATCCTCACACTTCAAGAAACATGTTTTCAAGAATTTTTATTCAGATGTTTTCAATGTGTTCTTTAATCTTAATCTCTCAATTTGTAGATCCGTAATTGTGCAACACGTGAAATAGATTGTGACATCTGTTAACTAAGTGTGCATTCGCTTTTCCTGTAGACTGTTCTCAACTTATCTTCCCGTCTTCAGCAGATGATAAGAAGGAATGGAAGAATATGACAACTGTAATAAACAGAGAGTGAGTGAGGGAGTGAATAGTGCTCAGTGTTCAGATTAACACAGCAGATTTAGCAAACCATCCATTTTGCCTGAGGATCTGGGCTTTTCAGAGAGTGTTTTCTAAGGTGTGGTTTTGTTTATAGTTTATTTTCTACCTTTTTTGAAGAAGGGACTTAAGAAGCTGGAAAAGTGGACTTTTGTTTCAAAATAAGTCAACTTCCATTTAAATGCGTTTACAGAACCATATCTACCACCAGTTTTTTTTCTTTTCTTTTTTCCATTCCATCTCCAGCTTGGAATCTCCATGCTTCTATATAGAAAGGATTGTCTAACACACACACCAAGTACACTGAAAAATGGGGAGTATATTTTTTTTAATCTTGACTAAGTACTAGAGTTGTAGGTGTTTCTGATTAAAAAAATACCTGTGCTGGAAGTGGAGTTTTTAGTTTGAATATGTTCTGCCACTAATATGATTTCCTTGGCAAATTATTCCTGGTCTGATCGCAGATAAGTCTTTAGCATTTGGTACATGTTTCGTTTAGTTCAAACTTCATCACTAGAACACCTGAAAATATTCACAAAATTAAGTTATCTGGGCTTCAAAGGATCACAGCAAAAATTCCAGGGGAAACAACTGTGGTTGTTGCAAGTTTAGTTTTGGTAAATAAAATCAAAATAACATCAGGTTAAATAACTGTGTTAAGCAGAATAAGAATGCAACAAGTGAAGTGACAGAAGAAAAGATAAATGCTGCAGTTTCTCAAGTAAAGCCAAGTTGCTTGCCTATAAATGAATTTATGTCACTATGTTTTGCATTTCTCCTTTTGCCACCAAGTTGTAGTCTTAATGAAACACAAAGTATTTATTATACTCTGAAGTATAATTGAGTCTACTGGTTATTTGCTATAAAATTTTCATTTTCCCTTAATATTTGAATGTAATCTGTTTCATTACGATAACATTTTATAATAGAAGATTTTTGTCCCGTAAGATGCTGTTGAGCTATAGCTTACTTGGTTATATGAAACAGGGTTTGAATGTAACAACAACAAAAGGTCTGTAGTACTTGAGCACTCCGGGCATCTCACATTTTTCTGTTGGGCAGTATGGCTCTGTCTGGAGGCTCCACTGTCCTCCCAACAGCCAGGCACAGCTTGACAGGGGCAGGCACATCACGGCCAGGATGGAGCAGTGGCTCAAATGGCAGCCTAAGTCTCACTGTGGAGATGCCCCTGAAAGCTTCAGTGGGGAGTGACGCATCCCTGGGGGGAGCACGGAGAAGCATAATGCATCATGAGGGTGCCAGGCTAAAATTATTGCAAAAAAGGGTGAGGTGATGAAAAAAAAAAAAAGTTGTTTCAGTTCCCTACTTTTTGTTTGACTGATACACAGTAGTTATATCCGGGGGATTCTGCTACTCTCTCGAAGTTTCGGCCTAGAAGCTTTTAAAAGTAAGACAAAGTCAATGAAGAAGAAAAGTGCAGAGCATTTGTTGTCTTTTAGTTCGGTTTCTGTTTGATTTTGCTTTATCCCTCAGCGTATTTTAAATGTATGTAAATATACATTCCCCTTTCACGGCAGTGAAAACAATTATTTATCCCTCTTTCCCATTCAGAATCACTCACGTGCCCAAATATTTAACTTCTGGATTAAATTCAGGGCTAAAAAAAAAACAAACGGCCAACCAAATTTCAAGAGTTTATGTCAGTGTTGTCCAAACTTTTTTGTCTTAAAGCTGTAACTTACAGACCACCAGCCACCCATAATATAAGATCTATCTGAAAGCACAGTACTGAATGGTGCTGAATATGGTTCTTCATGGTTTGTGTTCTCTATGAAACTTGGGAATTGCAAGGCTATTGAAAAATGCCTGAATATCATTCAAAAATAAATAGTTTCAGGGCTTAAGAGTTGCTGAATTGATTAGCACTTCCTTCTCTGGGCAGGGTTTGGTTCAGATGCACTACTAATATGCATAGTAAATATATCTGCCAATAAAATTTTACAGCTTGCAGCTCCTAAGTAGCTGGTTTTAGCTGCTGTTCTTTGTTGACAAATTAGCTCTCATAAAATCAACTCCAGGATTTCTGTATTACTTGGGTTTTTTTTGAAAACTGTGTGTGTCAATACAATGTCATCAAAATTAATAATTTTTAAAATAAGCTGTGAAATGTCAAGTTCCTGCAATAGCAGGATCTCAGATCTCCAGAAGGCATCATGTAGAAACATTATGTGTGTACCTTCTCAATTTTTAATCCTATTGAAGCCAAATTAAGTAAGTGTCTAAGTGCTTTCCTGAATGGTACTTAAGCACATCATTAAGCCCTTGTGTTAATTAGAGTCTTAAGCTTTCCTTTTTGGAAAAAAAACCTTGATCCTGTTGTTCTCTTTAATGACAATCTTAGTTCCTGGGATTGTGAGTCATGGAAACTGGAAGGCTTGTTTCAGGGATGAATCAGGTCCAAATTAATATTTTTAATGCACCTCTAGCAGACTAGAACTTGAAAATAAGTACATCAAATAGTATCCTCCATGGGACTGCACAGGAAAAAGGCAATATATAATTCCATGTGGTAAATATGTTAACTTTATTATGTATACGAGTTAAGTGCTTTAGGAATGTTTTCTGCTGTATTTAAGGACAATACAAGTGGAGACTAACTAGGATGTTGCAAATAGCCATAGTAATACAAGACTTAAAACCAATTCCATCTGTGGCTTGGAAAAAGTCTCTTTAAAAGAATGAAAAGCGAAATTCCCATTTTATCAGTGTGCAGATGTCTTTGGGAAGTCTGCCGGTTGCCACAGTGAAGGAAATTATTGTGTGAATAAACACAGATAAATTGGCAACCTGCACAGTATTCATTCTTTGTGATGTAGTTTGTGATGTAATCCCTTCTAGATAACAGCCTTTAAGATAGATTGTACTGTACTGGTTCATGTGTCAAAAATAAAATAACCAAGAGTAAGTATTTTTTCTTCCTGCCAGGAAGGCAGTTTTTTGCAAAACGAGTTTTATTTTAGAGATGATATTTCAAATATGTTGAATTAATAGTTTAATGTGTTCTTTAGAGAAAGACAGTCTTTATGCCTTAAATATTTTTTTTTATTTGTCATGTACTGAAACCCTTCATATAACTTGGACTTCAGATAACAAATACCTCTGTACTTTTTACTTGCTTTAGAATTTGGAAATCAGGTAAAAAAACCCAAATCTGATCTCAAGATACGTCATTCTTCTCTTTGTCATTGCTAAGTGTAACAGGATCCCTAGGAGGAGAAAACCAATGTGGAATACAGCTTTATATACCAATTTGCAGAAAATCATGTCAGCTGCTTCTGTGGCAAAGGCATAAATGCATTACAAAAGAAAAAAACAAAAAAGAGAATGAAAAAGAAATCCAGAAATGGAGGTGTAATGGGTCTCTAATTCCTGTACAAAGTCTAATTAAGGCAATATTCCAAGCCGATCAATGCACACACGTGCATATATAAATCCTGGTGTAATGTAATGGCCAGTCTTCGCGAACGAAGATCCGGGGAAGGTCTTTACACCTTCCAGCCTGCGCATTGGATTTT
>JAWMRA010000078.1:100097774-100152929 GCA_035584735.1 Pseudotriccus pelzelni | reverse complement strand
GTTGGATAAGCAGGACTTTGCTCTCATGAAGTTGTGCTGGCTGTGACCAATGACTGTGTTGTCTTTCAGATGTTTTTTCAATACCTCTCACAATAATCTTCTCCGTAACTTTATCAGGCATTGAAGTGAGACTGATGAGTCTGTAGTTTCTGCAGTCCTCCATCCTGCCCTTCTTGAAAACTGGGACAATGTTCACCAGCTTCCAGTCAGCAGGAACCTCTCTGGATTCCCAAGACCACTGTAAAACCATCAAGAGAGGTTGTGTGATGACATCAGTCAGCTCTTTGAGGGTTCTGGGATGAATCCCATTAGGCCAGACAGATTTGTAGTGATCCAGCTGGAGCAGCAGACCCTGCACAATTTCAAGGTCAGCTGGGAGTAGATTATTCCCACAGTCAGGGTCCTCCAGCTGAGAGCACTGAGATCTCTTTGGTCCATCATCTGAGTTGAAGACAGAGGCAAACGCCCCTGCCTTGTCCCTGTTTGTGAGGTGACCATTGCCATCCTGTAACAGGCCAATGATATTTCTGTACAGCCTATTGCCATTAATGTACTTGAAAAACCTCTTTTTATTGTCCCCCACATTTCTGGCAGCTTCGACTCCAGCTGAGCTTTGGCCACATGAATTTTCTCCCTGCAGCAGCAAACAGCATCTCTGAATTCTTCCCATGTCACTTGACCTTGTTTCCACTGGGCATGCACTTTCCTTTTTGCCTTTTTTCCAAAAGGAGATTCCTGCTCAGCCAAGCTGGCCTTCTCCCTCGCCTGCTTGACTTCCAACATTTGGGAATTGCCAGTTCCTGTGCCCTTAGGAGGTGATGTTTGAAAAGTGATCATCAGTGATGGACCCCAGCATCTGCAAAAACACTTTCCCAGGAGAGCTTACTAATTTCCTAAGCAGCCTGAAGTCTGTGCTCTTCATGTCCAGAGTTGAGGTTTTGCTTGAAAGAACTCCAGCACCTCAATATCCTTCCTGAACTGAGGGGCCCAGAACTGAACACAAAACTCAAGGTGTGGCCTCACTAGCGCTGAGTACAGAGAAAGGATCACTTCCCTGGTCCTGCTGGCCACACTGTTCTTGATGCAGGCCAGGATGCCATTGGCCTTCTTGGCCACCTGGGCACACTGCTGGCTCATGTTCAGCCTCCTGTCGATCAGCACCCCCAGGTCCCTTTCTGCCTGGCTTCCTCCGTTTTCATGCTTTTTCTTCTTCACAGAGTCTGTTGCGGGGGGAGGCAGGACAGTAGCTGCAAGCAGCTGGGAGAAGGGAGGGAAGAGGAGAGAGGGTATACATGCGTCTTGTGAGAGTGTGCCTCCAAGTTAGGTGACAGCTCAGATGACTGCATGAATGGTGGGAGAAGGCAGAGGACCCATCTGTACAGTACCCAGTGTGTTTCCTAAGCTGCTATTCATTTGATTCCTCAGCTTCCAACCCCTTTTGGCACAAATCCATGTATTCCACACGAAACCTTCAAAATGTAGGAGACTTCCTTCCAGTGATTTTTGGAGGTTGTCTGACCTTATTGAACAAAATTAAGAGAAATCCACTAAGAAGATTTTTAAGGAATGATGAGGGCCTTTTAGCTTCTTGTTTATGAAGGGTGGTAAGTCTGTGATGAGTAATCTTCAAGAGAAGATGTGGCATTAGTAGATGAAGGGACAGAGCAGTGTAATCATTCTTTGTTGTGTTTGAAATCGCATAATCCATGTATCCAGCTGCATGTCTGTGACTACCTTATAATTCCATTCCATTAATGGAACACATGCAAGATGTCTAGCTGCAAATGAAATCAAAATGTACTACGGAACTCTGAGGACAAGTTATATATGATAACATTTCAGAGTTATTTATACAATTCAGGATTTTTAAAAACACAGTGTGATGTGTCTGTTTTGCTGTTGATTGATGAAAAACATAGGCAAAGTAACTCCCACTAAAGGTAGCTGACTACAAATCAGATTATGTAGTATGGAGTGAGTTTTAATCCAACTTCTAAAGATTTATTTCTTTAAACCATGTATTATGAACGTGTACATGCAAAGCATTCAAAAGATTTAATAATTAACAGTACTTTATTATTGTATCACCAGTTGTCCAAGCTTGCTAATACCTTTCAGGTTGGGTTTACATTTAGAATCGACTTTTCAGAAGTACAATCTCTGAACAAAGTAATTAATTTCATTTAATGTACCCTTTTCTTTTTACTAGGTAGTTATTTGTGTATGTTTGACCTCATGTGAAAGCTGTATTACATATATAAATCACAATTATAACCTGCATGTAACAACATTAATTGTTGTTTATTTACTGATTATTTAAACTTAAGTTGTCAAGTATTCTGATGATTAGGGATATATTTAATTCCATAATTAATGGTCTTTTAAATACCACTGCTTAACATCTGCCACTGACTTTAGGGTACGTCTGCATTGCAGTCCAGTTAGTGATTACAGTATAGTTGCAGTAACAGGGATTCAAGCTTCCAAACACCTTCTGAGGGTCAAAGATAATCAGCACAGCTTGTGCTTTTCTGCTGTGCCTCCTGGTCTCTGAGCTTATTGTTTCGGAGCTGGTATATTTCTACAGGAACTAGTCTTACTTTTGTATTATAAAATCGCTTTAGGAGTGCTCCCCTGAGGGAGCATTGCCTTCCTCTTTTTATCATTGGTCATGGGAGAAATTGTTTGCTTTACCAAGCTATTGTCTGCTTGGTGCATCTTAAGCGAGAGCATCAAGGAGGGTATCATGCCTTTAGAGACAGCCTGCAAACAAAACAAGGTTTCACATAATTGCTAAGACCTTCACCCTCCTCCTTACTTGAACAGAATTAGAATGTATACAGAAAAAGAGAACGAAACGTTGCATAGATTTCTGTGGTTAGTGGTGAGATAGCTTTTAGATTTTTGGAGAGCAGCCTCAGCAGGCCGAGAGGCTCTAAAATTATGCTTTGACAAGTAAGTCCTGAAAAGGCAGCTCCTACAGTCAGGAGAGGGTGGGAGGGTTTGAGGTTTTTTTGGTGCATGTTTTTATTTTCTTCTAGGTTTTGATTTCTTTTTCTCATTTGGATATTTTAGCAGGAGTAAAATCTGTTGATTTCAGGGTTGTTTTCTTGTTTTGTGTGTTCAGGGTGAAGGAATAATTTTTTTAAATTTTTTAATTTTTCCCTGGGTTAATGATTCTCAGACCAATTAATAATATTTAAAGTATATTCTATGTTTTTGAAGTATTGCCATTTTGGAACATTACAATATGCAAAACACAACTATTGGGTTGAGTCTGATGAGTGGCTTTGTGTTCCCTGCTTCTAACCCTGCAAGCAAGCAATTTAGCACAGCACCATTGCAAGCTACACATTGTCCCCCGTCAGTTTTTATATTTTTGAATTATTTGCTTTATACTTTGCTGGGAGTCAGTCACGGCAGCAGTGAACTGAAACAAATCTTGATTAAATAAAACAACAAACTCTGCAGACTTAAAATCCAGAGATGGAATTGAAAGGATTAAAAATAACTTTCAATGGAGTAATGCAACTGTCTATGCCACTGCACCATCTTTAAACATAAATTCCTATGAAGCTGGAATGAAAAAATGGGATAAGAGCCTGGCAGTAATTCCTGATCTTTTTTAGTAAGGACACAAAGGAGTTACATGGTTTCACTTCACACAGAGATGAGATTTACCCTTTACCATTCTGACACTTTACACTGTAAATTAGGAGTTTAGGGAATAAGAAGCAGCAGATTCAACCTGCCTTTTCAAATCTGGACTTAAACTTTCATTTCTTTCATAACCTGCTTTGTACATGCTTTGCTTGGAGTTTCGCTCATGCAATGTACTTAAGTCATCAGCCAGGACAGCGAATTAAGCTGCTTGTGCTGTAAAGGTCAGGCTCACGCTCTCATGTGTTTTGTATGTTGCGTTCAACTGCACGCATATGGTTCCTGAACTGCACTTTGAACTCCAGAGAAACTTTGAAATGCGTATTGCATTTTGAATCAAAAACCTTCGTGAAGCATCTTAAATAGCTCTTCTTCATTGACTTGGGTGCTTTGGGAATAGTTATTTTGAGAAAGATGCACCAGGGCAAACCACATATCTAAATTTAAAACCCCCAGCAGTCTCAAAATGGCCAAGTGTCAGCAGGCGTGTGCTTTTCGTCATATACACAAGGCTCTATTATTTTCTCCTTTCCGTTATTCCTAAACCAGGAAAACTTCTTGGCCTTCAGAAGGGAAATGTTACGACAACAATTGGTTTAAAAACAAAAAGAGAAGAATAAAATTTAAGAAGCCTTAATGTCAGGAGGTCGATTTTCGATCCTTCTTGCTTATAAGAGATTACTTTGTAGACTCAGATTGGCAGCCACCACCAAAATGTTGTTTAGCGTGCTTGAGTGCACATGTGAGTGCCAGGTGCCAGTTGTGTTGGAGTGAGAGGTGGGGAGGGAAACGGCATGAAGAGAATTCCCAGCCAGGGAGGCCTGAACACATTTTAGGCAGCCTGAGTCAATAATGGACTTTTCGTGGGACCTGAGAAGGACCAGGTCAGGAGCCTCCCTTCACGTGGCTTTGATGAGGAAACAGCCGCTGTGATTGTGGCCTGGTGATAAAGCAGGTATGAGTCAGAAAGGGGAGAACTCACCCCACAGGGTGCGAGTCGGTGCCAATTTTCTGGAGAGAAACTGTTCCCAACACTTTGTAAAATACAGTGGAAGAAAGGCACTCTGTGCAGTCAGGCAGAGCAGGCAGAGAGGAAGCGTGGTGATACAGGCAGCGTGTGGTACAGCAGTGCCTGCTTGCTGGGGATGCAGCGGGGCAGGATTGCAGCCTGACGTTAAGCAGCTTTCTTAATACTCCTTTCTCTTTCTTGTTTCTGCAAAGTGCTATTTTTAAGTCGTGTGAAGTAGGGAGTGTTTATATTAGGTACAATCCACCTTTTGACTAAAAGCGTTGTAATTTTGCAACAACAAAGGCAGGAATTTACTGAGTGAGGTTGTGTGGCAACAAAACCTGTTTATTTCTATTGTTCTTCGGCGCAGCCGGGTTATCTTGAGTCGCACATTTTCAGCAGTAAGCATTTATGTTGGTGAGCAGACCTCCTTTCTTTGTTCATATGTAGCAAGGGGAAATGGCAGGAATGAAAAGCTAATTTTGCTCTTCAGTGAAGCAGGGAGGATCAGGGACAGTGCAGTGCTAAGCTGCTTCCCTGGTTCCTGTTTGGCAGGCCTGCCACAGGGAGAACCGTGTTACACAGCTCTGCGGGCAGCGTTCAGCAGAGTTTTTCCTGAGCAAATGAATTCAGTGTTTTAACCAGTTGTTTCCGGACTGATAAGGTGGTGGAATAATAGGCAAAAAAATCCAAGGGCCGCCCAGTCTGACGTTGCTGGAGTGTTGTCTCTGTTTTGACTGGAGCCTTTCACATGGCCTGCGGGAGTTGTGTCAGCCATGAGAAAAGGCAGAGTTTGGAGGCACGAGTAAACATGTTAACGTTTACCAGGAAAGCTACTTTTCAAATGTGAAATGATGGAGAGAACTGGGTGTGAAATAAGTTTCATTTCTGGTGGAATTACTAGCAAAACTGATCCAGATTTGTGAAAAATCTTGATATCCCTAATAAATGAGCTGTTGGAAGTGTTTTGTCCCTTCCTGAGCACACTCTCACAGTGTGCGGCCCACTTGCTAGGACTTTCAGAAACACGTCATGCATACAGTGAAATTCCTTTTTTTTAGTCTAAAAAGAGAAAATGCATAGTTAAGGAGATATTTGAGTCCATAATCTTTGTTTATCAATTTAAATAATAATAAATTTTAATAAAATACTGGGTTTGTATACAGCAGCTGATAGTATTTCACAGCCTGTGAACAGATCAGGTATTATATTAATAAACTTCAAATAGTTGTCATGTTCACAGAACCACAGACTGGTTTAAGTTGGAAGGGACCTTAAGGATCATCCAACCCCCCTGCCACGGGCAGGGGCACCTTTCACTAAACCAGGTTGTTTGAAGCCCCATCCAGCCTGGCCTTGAACATTTCCAGGGATGGGGCACAACTTTGTGCAAAGTGCTCCAGTGCCTCACCACTCTTAAAGTAAAGAGTTTCTTCCTTACATATGATCTAAACCTATCCTCTTTCAGTTGAAAGCCAGCACATCTTGTCCTATCACAACATGCCCTTGTCAAAAGTCCCTTTCCAGCTCTCTTTTAGGTCCCTTTCAGGTACTGGAACTGAAGAAACTATTTTGAGATCTACTCAGGTATTGTGTGTGTTTTCTTTCCTAAAGCTCAGGTTATTGGTCTTGCTGGAAATCAGTTCTTTAGAAAATACACTGTTACACGGCATTTTAAAATAATAGTAAAGTCCCTGTTGTCTGGCAGTAATATTTTCTGCAGAAAACTAAAGACTGGTTTGGCTGGCTGCTCCACAGGCGTGCATGTGCCAGTTCCTCATGGGGTTTTTTAGAAATTAGCTTGTCTAAAAGCTGAGAACCTGAAAAGACCCACTTGGCTCTGCAGTGAGTGCTCCGAGTGCCATGATCTAGTAATCACAGTGGGGCTGGATCCAGGGTTTGATTTGATGATCTCAGAGGTCTCTTCCAACCCAGTTAATTCTGTGATTCCGTGATTCTCTGACAGGATCGTGGATCTGGTGGGCCTTTCAGATGGCTTTGCGCAGGTCTTCCTATACTGAGTGCTGCATAAGAAAGAGAGGTCTTATTTTGTTACAAAAAGTTATATTTCAATAAAAACCAGAAATTTAATTGTTGGGGTATTTTTCTTCTTAACAGAGAAAACTCAAAGCCGTTAGAGAATACAGCAAATAAATCAGTAACTGTCCACAGCCCTCTGTTTTTACAGGCAGGTCTTTGCTTTCATAGCTGGATTCAGTTATCTCAGGGACTTTCTTTATGGCACCGTATTTCCCTGGGAAACTTTTCCATCGTTTCTGAGACCTGTCTGTCTGCTCCCTGTTCTTCACTACCCTTGTGTAATATCTCTGCACTAAGTGCAGGTTCCCAGAGCTATGCAATGGTTCTCATACCCTATGGTCTTTCATTCTCTGTTTTGAATAGACTTGGTAGCTCTTCCAGAAATAGAGCAATCTCCGCCTTCTTCCAGGGGCACCAGCATAATTTTTTTTTCCAGATACCATAGTACAATTGGAGAATGTGCAACTCTATCACATTTTTTAATAGAAATGCTTGTTCTTTGTTTGTAGTTCAGTGAATGAAAACAGGAGCTGCATTCTGGGTCTCTCACTGCCATCAGAACTTAGGGTTACTTTGTGTACATCACCTCTCTCTATATTTTCATTTCAAAGCAGTTAAGATGAGGGTAAGAATAATCATGGTTGGAAAGGTTATTTGGGGTCTCTGAATTCAAGTTATTCTTTATGAGTCTCTGCTTTTTTTTCTTCGTAGGAACTTCTGTTTTCCAAGATGGTTCTTAAGACCAATTCCACCAGAAGATTCTTTCACTTTGCAGGAAAGAGATCTTTGGAAATTTTGAATAGTCTTGTTCTCAATGCTTTACTGAATGCTGGAAGCCAAATCTATACTCCGTTCAACCTGTTGCTGTGGATCAGTAATATCAACTTTAAACACCAGTAGAGTGTCATCCGCCATTCAGAGGGTCACAGGCTGAGACTTGTGACTGAGCAATCTTTTTCTGGCAGAACTTGCTCCTGAAAAATTTGTTTGGTGGCATTTGGACTTTGCTCATTGCCGTCTTGTGTTTTCTTTGTTGGCGCGTGATTCATCTATGGGTAACATTGGCGCTGTTCGTGTGGACAGGAGGCAGAACTAAAATGAAAAGTGTGTTTGGCATGTGGAGTTAAAGCCATATTTACAGCAGTTTCACTCCAGGGAGACTGGGAGAGAGAAATGTACATAATTTAGGGAGTTGATACGTGGGAGAGAACAACAGGATCAGTGTCCACAGGTGAAACAGTGAGAAAGAAGAGAGAAGGCAGAGGCAAGAGGGTGTGAAGTTTTTTCTCACCTCACGTTTTTTTTAAAATCAGAATCAGTTCTCTGTTTATTCAACATCAGAAAATTGTGATATATTATGGAGCTGTATATTATCCTTGTAATATGTTTGCATTCTGTATCATTCTTTTTCTGCTGAAAGAACATAGTATCTGCATCTGCTCCAAGGTCAAGTACAGCATATGTGTGAAAAATAGTTTCTAAACTTTGTCCTCCTCGGTGTGCTTCCTGAGATTAGTTACAAGAGGCAGTTAGAGTTAACTTCCCAAGCAAAAGGGGAGTATTAAAAAAAAAAGAAAAGAAAAAAAGAAATCACAATCTGAATTTTAGCATGAACTTCTTGAGCAGTGGTTTGGAAATGTACCTGCTAACATTACTGGCATATTTTCTTCTATTCCATATAAACATTCTTGATATGTTCAAAACTAAGGCTGCCAAAGTTTGGAGAGGTTTACTTTAGAGTGTACTTAATTCAAATGACAAGAACGGTCCATTTATTTTGTGACCTATTTATAGCCATTAAACAAACCGTGGCAAATGGATCTGCTTTACTTAATTCTCTACATTTGGTGGAAGATTAACAGCATGGAAAATAGATTCCTGAAAATAGGTATTGTGTCTGATACTCTGGAAGTCTCTGTATACTACAGAACTGTAATTTTTAAAATGAAAGCAGTTTGTTCTGCAAGACAGAGAACTGAAAATGAAACACCAATCTTAATACTTAAGGTGATTATTAGGTAACTACTTTGACAGACCAGATATTGGGGAGATTTGGTTATTTCTACTGTGAGCTATATATGATCGCATTTGTAAATCTCCGGAAGTGATGTAAACATGAAAAAAATGTTCTGGTTAATTTTAACTACATGAACAACACATTTTGAGGGGTTTATGATTGTATTTTGTTTTCAGGGTGTTTTCAACATGTTGCAAGTGTTGATGTATTTTTATATAACAGAATTTTTTTATATTCCTTGTGTTATAAAGCTAACTGACGTTCTCTTTTTGTTTCTCAGGTTGTTTTTGAAGTCGTTACTTCAGGTCACCCAGGATATGTGGCTATTGATGAAGTGAAAGTTTTAGGACATCCGTGTAGTAAGTACCTATCTTCTGTTGTAAAGCCAGACCCCTAAAACGAATGTGCCACTATGTTTGCACGAATGTGGAGTAAAGATAAGGAAAATGTGAGAAGACAATGTCTCAGCTGTAAATATAGGCTGAATATGTACAGAGTGTTCCTACCATAGCATCACTGCACCTTATTGCCCTTAAAGGCATCTGTCTTATATGCGCCTTGTGCGTATATGCAGTTGGTTGAGGGCTGAGGCTTTGCTCAGCGAGGCTACTTAGGGTACTTCCCAAGGTGCACGGCTCAGTTTCTGCGCTGTTCTACTTCCTTATGTTTCAGATACGTTTTCTTATTCCATTATTAAGGATATTTAATACTTAACTATCCTAAATTCTCTTAAAACTGATGTCAAAACCAAACCTTGTGAATCAAGCTTTAATACAGTAATCCAGATGTAATTGAACAGACTACTTAAATAACTTATTAATTCATATATATACTATTAGTTAAACAAGGTGTATTAAGATCATACATGGAATAGTAGTTTGTAGTCTTATTGACCAAATAACTGAGTGGAAGAAGACACCAACTTCTGTGTAATTGTTCTTCTTATACCACTTTGATCTTGTTATGCATTTATTGTGGCTAAAGGTAAGAGCTGTGATTCCAAATAGAAAGTACTGTGTCTGTTAGTACCAGAGCACCTCATAAAATTGGTTTTACTGTTAGTGGCAAGAAGACACACACATTTTTTCAAATACAGGGACGGTTATGCAGAATCAGCAGCTGTTATTTCTGAATCACTTAATTCTAATAAAAACAGCAGGCTCTCAGGTTGTTAAACAATACATGTGCTTCTGCATTTTGAATTTATATCTTTGGTTCAGGTAAGGTATGTCTGAAGCAGCATTTTAGCAGCTTTCTATTTTTTGTATACAGATTTTGAGAGGTTTGATCTGTGCATTTGTACCAATCCATTCTCTAAACCTGCTCTTGTTATTGTAGAGACTGAGTTATAGCCCATAGCATGTAGAGTTCTAACATGACAGTGTTGAAAAGCAAAAGCTTTAATGAGAAATTCTTTGATGAAGTAATTAAAATGTTAGAAAGTAAGACATCAAACCAGTTAAATTGTCTACAAGAAAATTGAAAAAGTGTGAAAATTGAAATAGAACTACTCTGTGTCTAAAACTTGGCAAAGTTCATAATACTATTCTTTCTGTATATTGCCAGAAAAAATACTTTTGGAATGATTAAGTCTTTAAACAAAAAATTTAAATGAGAAAAATGTTTGATAGGTAATTCCTTCTGTAGTAGAAAAACTAGGCAAATGTAAAGTTGTGAACACGTAGAAATGAAAGGGATGGGTTGTGATGGGTGGGTTTTTTCGTTTGTGTGTCTTTGCTTGTTTGTTTGTTTATTTTTAAAACCTAATGCCCTTCTCCACTTAGGCTGTACCTGGTAATTAAGTAAAGCTAGTTTTCCAAAGTTTAAGACCCAGGAAACAGTAAAATAGAGTGGGGTAAAAGCAGAAATTTAAAAAAAAAAAAAAAAAGTGACTAAGAAAGGGGGAATATTTTACTGCAGAGTCTGACATTAATAGTTTGATAAGCAAAGAAGAGGATGACTGGTCTAAACTCTGTCTATCCTAACTGGGAAGTGTTTAAGAAAAAAAAAAAGCAGTATGTGTAATAAATTTGCCATAAGGATAGTTATCATGAAAATATTTAATTTCATACTTAGATAATAATTAGGGTATTTTATTCCATTTCCTCCTTCTTATGCTGCCTTGCACTGGATATTTAGCAATTTTTTCTTGGATTATGGTAGCTGGTTATTTATAAATTCCTTAAAAATGAGCTTTGTCCCAGTAATAAGATCTTTTAAAAAATATCGACACTTTAAATGTTGTAATGCTCAACAGATGTTTAATTTGGTAGTCTAATGCTAGTACTAAGATTTTCATGTCAAAAAGCAATCTTCAGAGCCTGGCTTATCTGTTAGTATAGACAGTGCAAGAGGTCTGCCTGGCTGCAGACTGCGTTGGGGGAATACTGTGTTTTAAAGGATAAGTTTCTGTATCAAATATCTGTATTTTTCTATGTCATGTGATTGACTCCTTCTAGTAAAACAAAAATACACACACTCTCTTTCCTCTTTTAGTGGACATAATTGTTGTTTGAAGATCAATTTCATTTGTTAGATTATTTATAGGTATATTTCCCTAACTTCTACTGGGATTGTTTTCTCTTTCTAAATGAAAAATAAACATTTGTATGGAGAATGTGTTGTGCTTTGTTTTTTTTCTGCAGTGTTGTTGAAAGGAATTGCGTTTAAGGAATACAGCTGCAGTTGGTGTCCTGTTAATATTTTAGCTGTTTGTCGTGCTACCTTTCTGCATTTTCTAATCTCTTCTGTGGACATTGTACTTGGCTGAAAAGAAAAACCTGTTCTGTTGATAACATCACTTAACTTCTTACATTTTTTTTCTAGTTGGTAGTGTAAGCATCAAACAGGTTTTCCTTCAAAACATTATTAGTTTCCAATATGATCTTTATTAATAGAATGTTATTACAAAAGGGATGCTGAGCTTAGATAATTTACACAGCAGGAACAATTAAACAGCACCCTTCTATTCTGCTTTTTCCCAGGTACTGAAATAAACCAACTTAGAATGTAATGTGTAGTCAGTGAGATGACTGTTTTAAAGCAGAACTGTTTCATTTGCTTGGTGTATTTTTCATAGCCAGTACTTTTGTCTTGCATAACTTCAATACTTTTATCTTTTCCAACAGCAAAAACTCCCCATTTCTTGCGTCTTCAGAGCGTGGAAGTCAATGCAGGACAGTTTGCTACTTTTCAATGCACTGCCAATGGTGGAACAGACTCAGGTGACAGACTCTGGTTACAGGTAATTTCTTTTTTTTCCTGATGCACTGAGATCTGAAGAGAGGAGAGACTCTTGAGATGAATGTAAAACATGAAAAATTATAGGGCTATATTTTTCATCAATATTAGATTTTATAGTGCCTTTGAACTGCTGCGTAGTAGGTATTCTCTTGTAGAAAATGATGCTGGAAGATTTTCCTCTTGTTTCAGTGGAATGCCTTATTAAAAATAAAGGTACTGTTTTTCTTACATGTGGCTATCATGAGTAAAGGCTAAATCCCCAAGGAAGAGCACATGATTTTCTTACAATGTCTGTGCTGGCTAACTGCAGTATTACACTTTTTTTTTACCTCTATCTCTGCTTAGTATTTTTAGCTAAAATTGCATTGTTACTCTGTAAGTCTAGAGAAGACCAGTATGGCTGTCAAATCTGACCTTCTGTATTATAGAGCCCAAGAATCTTACTTATATTCATTGAGTCTGTTATTTATTACTTAATCAGTAATGTAGCTTCTAGATAGGTGTCAGATCTTGGTTCAAAGTATTTCTCCAACTCATTTTCTTTCAGTGAAGAAAGTCTCCCTTATCCGTATGTGTAATCCTGTATCAAAAATATGCCTTTTTTGCTTGATCTCTTTTAGTAATGGGCATGCAGGTTTAACTGCTGTCTTGCTGCCATCATTAGAGAGTTGTTCCCTACAGCAAACAATAGTCAGTATTTGAACTTAGCATTAGGTGTATACCGACCTCCACATCCCAGTGATTTCCATACATGGAAAACAACATGTTAGAACTGAGACATTGTCTGTGAGAAGGAAGTGAGGGCAATTAAAATAAATGAAACAGCGCCTAAGGAGATCAGTTGAAGGAGTCAGATGAAGCTGCAGTTAGGGGATAAGGAGGAAAAAAGAGAATTTGAAGCAATGGTAGCAGGTGGGACTTAGAGATGAAATTTTGTATTTTTGCTGTTTAAACAATTTCAGGCTTTTACTATAGTTTTCCTTTAACACTGCATTTGTATTTCATAAATTATTCATGTAAGTGTGATGGGTTAAACAGCTGAGTACTTATGTGAAATCTAGCACTCACAAAAAAATAAGTAAAACCACTTGAAAAGCAAAGACTCATATTTATCTGTATACGAATGATGAACTGTTATGTCTATTCAAAAAGAGCCTGATCAAATACAGTAGAAGGTAATGAAAATCTGCTTTGGTTTTATTTGGGTTTTATTTTCAACCTCTGTACTGATATAAGGCCGCTATTTCTGCAGTACCTTTAAAGACAGTATTACACATTTGAATTGGTAGAATTAGACTCCTGTGTTTCCTAAACCACCAAGATTTTTTTAAAGAATGATCTTTCCACTCATGAAAAGGGTTTAGCATGTATGGGAAAATAATGGATTTCGATTTCATCAATTATATCCTTTGTAGAACCTTTGAACTTTTGCAGAATTCTCTATTGTGAAATGGAAGGTGGAATTCAATATAGGGAAATATTTGTTCCATTCAGTTTTTCCATGTGTTTCAGGACAGTATAATTTCAGCTTTAATTTTTTTTTATGGAGTTTAGGACACACATAAATTCTTTACAAGGCTGGAATGTCATTTCTTTATTGTAGAAATTAAATATCCTTCTAGGATTTATGTAATACAAAACAATTTTCGTAACAGCAGTAGCGATTCCTGAATATCTTTGCTGAGCTTAGTTAAGTCAATTCCTTGTTTATGCATGATTATGAGATTTATTTTTCTATATGGAGGATAAGAAAGTAGTGACAGATTGGCTTTTTGAGGAATTTTTTCTTCCTGCAGGGCCACTGTGTATTTATTCTGCCTATACAGCTAGAGGTCCCTCTGGTAATCAGTCCAAGGTTGTGCATATTCCAGGTGTGCCTTTGCATAAGAACATTTTAGAAGTTGACAGGATCTCCTGGATTTATTTTTGTACTTTTGTAGCTTGGATTTATTTTTGTCCTTGTTTGCCAGTTTCCACAGATGTCTGCTGCAACTTACAGTAAGACTGAACAAATAGCTCTGTGTGTGGGATGCTGCAAATCAAGGCTATGAGATAGAGTGCCCTAAAGGATTAGCTTTGTTTTAGCGTACTAGGTCATTATGACCTATATTTTACATAGATGGGTCCTTTCCAATTCAGTATATTCAGTGATACTGTGGTTATCAGGTAACAGATCCCCAGACCTTGCAGTTCTCCATCAATCGGCTGACTGTCTGGTTTCATGGTGTGAGATTGAGGAATTTGTTATATGCCTGCGTATGACATCTCAGGATACTGCCAGAGGACCATGAGTACAATGCAGCTGTCTGTAATAGCTGTCAAAGAACATGGCATCTTCTACCTCATATGACTGCTCAAACGGACATTAAAGATACTTTAGTTCCGGGTAGCAATAGAACCAATATGAAACTACAAAACATCTGGGTGAAAGACGTTCTTATATGCACTAGAGCCAGAATAAAATGAACACCATTCTCTGGAAACATTTTCAGTAGCACTCAGGTCATAGGGATTCAGGTCTTAGTGGTACTGTGATCAAATCATGCAGTCTTTCTGGTATGTCTAGTTTGTGCACCAGCAATACTAAGCCTTTTCTACTACACTTTTGGTGGTTTCTTTAATAACATTTATAAAACCTTAGGAGGAAATAATAGTAAATAAATAAATACAGTTGAGTGATTTTATCAGGGACTTCTCAGCATTTCTTCCATGTAAGTCATATCAGGATGTTTAATTTGTCTGGATGTGGCAATTCCAGAATACTGTGATATAATTTGCTCCCAAATGATTTCCAGTACCTGTCTTTTTTTTTTTTTTTTTAGATTGACGTTGTTAGTCTGAAGTACAGGTAAATTGACTGGGTGAAATCACAAACTCACTGAATTCAGTGAACTTTCTTCTCTTTCCACTGGTGACAGGATTTTGCTCCTGTACTTCTGTCTCTTTAATGTAGTACCTTTCCACTTCTATGCACCAGACTTCAAGTTTAGTAGCACACATTTTTCTGGTGAACAAATATTTTACTTTTTACAGTCTGTTAAGACTGTGAGTGATGTACGTCCCTTAAAACAAATGAATAGTTTTAAATTGGTTGGTTATTTTAGTATCTTTGTCTTTGCTGAGTAGTTTTGGAAACAGCATAGATGCTCTTGGTTTAATAATGCCAAGGGGTCGAAGCAGTCCTAAGTGAAATCCATAGATAATATTTTTCACGCTCCCCCCCCCCCCCTTTTCAAGTCTATCTCACTCCTATTCCCTAGGGAATAGGAAGTCTGTTAATTTATGGAGTATTATGAAAGCTTTTAAAATTGAAAGGGCGATGAGGAATCACAATTCGTACAATAGCTGCTCAAATTAGACCACTGAGGCATGAAATTTATTTCATGATGCTGTGATCAGTATTTACTCTTTCGGGAAGGGGAAGAAAGAAAGCTGTTTAACCATGGTGTAGTGCAGTGCTTTGTAAGAAAAACAGTTTTCCTTCAGCCCGCTAGACAGACATGCACCCTAGTGCATGAGCTATAATTGCAAGCTTGTCAGACACTTTGAAAACAAATTGTGGGTATTTTCAGTGATACCATTTAAGGTTAAAGTCAAATGAAAAACACAGCATAGTATCATACAAGTTTGGTTTTGTTATCCTAGTGAGGGTCCAGTTAATAAGATCATTGGTTAGTTTGTATGTTTAGGAAGTCATGTCCCCATTAGCTAATGTTCTAAACATAAAAATACCTTAAAAATAAATATGAATGTCTATAATTAATAGCTGTGTCCAGTCTGCTTTCATTTTTTCACACCTGTGGACAGTAATGGTTATTGCCAGTATGGGAAGACTCTTTCTCTTCTCTTGAATGATTGAGCAAAAATATCATTCCTATGCTCTTTCCTTTTCTCCCACTGTTGGGAAGAAAGGAACGGGTGGAACATGAAACAGTTAATAGTCAAAGGAAAGCAGCTGAGACAATGTCTTCTGAAAAATGTGTTAGTATTTAGTAAATTGTGGAAACACAAATCTGTATTATAGGAGAGAGAGGGTAGAATTCTTTTTTGGAAGTAACACGCTTTTGGTGCAGCCTATGGGCTGCAAACAGTGGTCTTGTTTTTCCTTAGCTTCTCAGGCCTGGCTCCTTCTCTTCATTTTCCCATCTTCATCTGCTGCTTCTCCTGATTTGCAGTGGGTTCGTTCAGTTCCCTCTGTATGCTATTTGTTCTTAGAATGATCTAGAGTGTGACTTCAGGGAAATTGCTGTCACCTGATACTCAGGTATTATTAAAATTCCATTTTAATATCTTTCCCAACACAATCTTTTTACAATAATTTCTAAAGATTTGTTGTAGTGTCAGTAAACGTGGCATTTTTCAGACATGTGCCTTGACTTAGGGTGGGTAGCCTTTCTTGGGAGAGGTTCCCCAAACAATGGAAAGCTGCAGTTGATGAGAAAGAGGGGTCATCATTTCACTGAAGTTATTTTCTTTTTCTAGCTTCATTCTAAAACATGGTTGAAATGTAAGTGAAATTTTAAAGTATAATTCTCAAACACATAACTTTTATTGCAAAAATAGAGAACTAAGAGTAAAAATTTGTTGAAGGGAAGCAAATAGCAACAGAATCTCAGCTGTAGTAAGCGGCATCATCAAATTTACCAATAGCAAGAGATTAATGGTTGTTTTCTCATAGAAGGGGAGAGTGTGAAATCTCTGATACCTATGGTTTATGCATGCAGAACACGTACTACATTGTTTGCAGCCAAGAAACTAAGAGCAGTATCACTCCCATGGCCAATCTCTCCTCTACCCCATGTAAAGAGTTTATTACCTGTTAATCCAGGATTTGGCTTTTCTTCTTGTCTTTCCTGAAAGCTGCCTTTCACCTTATTCAGTGTATCTTTTTTTGTATCTTCAGTAATCTTTTGCTGAAGGTATGAAGGGTATCAAAGATTTTATTCATCTGTATACAAAACTACCTGTATGCATTATTTATTATTTTTTCAAAGGAAGAGATATAGTCCTGTGTCAGAGGGAGTTCTGGAAAGCAAATTGTTTTCCTCGGGAATACACGCATACACAAATGAGAGGTATCAAACACATCCTTGTAAGAATGTAGAACCAGTGAAATGACTCTTGACAGATGATGAAAATAAAATATATTGATAAGATATACAAAGTAGTTTGTGTGTGTCTGTGCGCATGTGCTTGTTTACATAAATTTGATCAAATATCCCAGAACGTGAACCAGAGTCCTGGAGTTTCATAAGAATTTTTTTGTTGTGCTGTAAACTCTCCGAGACTGTCACATAATTACCGTTTTCACTGCCAAGTTTTAAAGTACTTGAGGAAAAAAATGTTTCAGCCATTTTTGAGTACTAAGATAATGAAACACTACCTATTAGATTAAATCATATACATATGTAACAATTTGGTATCGCCAACAGGTGGAACTATTAAAGTGAACTGTACAATGGGATGGGATAGAAGACATTCTTTTGCATATCAGAACATTTGGGATTTGATCAGTAGGTGTATTTGTGTGCACAGGAGTGCACATTCTTCCTCCTGCTCTTAACTAGCACAGTCTTCCAAGACTGGCCAAACCGTGCTCAGCAAATTGCCTTGAATCCACTGCCTTGAGAATGCAATCCATTGCCTTCAATGACATTAGTCGGCTAAAGATTTTGCCAAGATTACATGTATCTTGGATGTGCATTGTGATGTGTTTTTTGTAGATAAGCTGAGATGATATTACTTTGGAAGGATGATTAATGCCCTGTAGGAAAGGACCCTATCCATTACTGCATAGATGAAAGAGAAATTTTTTTTTAAATTCTGGTGACCATTTAATATTATTTCCAGGTTTTGGTATGTTAATTTCTTTGTGTTCCCTTCTCCACTCTAGTATATATTTAGTGGCTTTATTGCAGGATATATTCTGCATTTTCTGTTAATTGATGTTAATCGGTTTTAGTTGTTTTTCAGTAATTGCATACTAATCTTACTATATGGCATAAAAACTTCTATGAAGAACAGAATATAGGAGGCTTGTGATGTGTATCATATTCATTTTAGCCAGTGTCTAAGGTGCTGTGATATTTGATGAAAATTTCTGCTTCATTATCTGTCTTAAATATGAATAATCTGATGCCTACTAGGAGAAATTAATTCATTGTGGACTGTTAAGGATAAATCTTGGTGAACATAGGCAAGAAACAAAAGGTCATCTTGAAATTAGAGTATCTGTCTGTGAAGTGTTTTGACTTCAGTTGTGTTTTAGAGCTGACCAGGAGAAACATTTGAGGCTGGTGTTTTTATTAGTAAGCCATGTGCAGCGGTGTTTACAGAATGTTTTTGAAGTGCAGTGGGAATGTACATTAAGGGTGACTTTCCTTCTTGGACACTGTCTTTTCCGTTATAGGTTAGCTTCAGTGACACTAAGTGGTAAATCAGATGCTGTGTACTCTTATCTCACTTACACTGTGACCAGTGAAATGCACAGCTGAGAAAACTCAAATGCCTGGTGGTGCCATAGGTACTCTGGGTCTGTATTCTAGCCTTATATGACTTGTATGAGATGGTGCCACTGTAATAGTGGAAGCAAAAATAAGCCTTATATTCTCCTGCTCAGAAACACTCCAAAAGCCTGGCCAGCAGAGCTGCTCTATGGGGTAAACCTCCCAATCCACCCAGACTGCAATGCCTGGCACAAGTCAAATGTGGGTAACCACAAAGAATTTTCAGTGAGTTTTGTTATTAATACTAAAATAATACAGATAAGGGTAAATGGAAAAATAAATGTCACTCCTATCCTCATGTACCAGCTCCACCATTCATAAATAGTGAGAAAGCAAGTGTTATCCAAAATAGTTGAGTTCTAGTGAAAATACCTGACAGAAGCATCTGTGGAATTTTATGACGTTACTCAAAACTTCTAAATCAGAAACTCTTCCATGAACACAACAGACTGCATTGGTAGCGATGCCAAAAAAGAAACTAAGAACTTTAGTGGTTGTGAGCAAATTCGATTATTTCATTTCTAAGATTATTTTTTTTCAAGAAAAGTGAGCAACACTTGATGCAGTAGGAAAAAAGTACTGTAGATGGAGAGGTGTTTATTTCTGTAGTGGTGCCAGTCATCCATCAGGTTGCAAGGAGTGATAATGGGTGGTGTTCTCCAAGGGCCTTCTTTCAGCACCTGTCTAGCAGAGGTGGAGTCTGCTCTGCCAGGAGTGTGCTTTGGACACTGAAATTTGCATTTGGTTTTCAGCTAGTATGCCAACTGATCCTGCTTTTGAATCCTATTTAGAGTCTGAAAACTTTTAATAGAGGCATTAACACTTTTGTCTTGAAAAAAGCCTTTTTTTTCACAAAAATATTACTCTTAATTTTCTGTTTCTTTGGTAATCTCCTGTGACCAAGAGAGATTTTGGGGAAAAAAAATAAATCCGAAAAAGTAATGAACTTCAGAAGTTTTGCTTTTAGAAGTAAACTGGAAACTCTATTAAATCCACTAAGACGTTGGTTAGGGAGAACAGTGAAAAACCTTAAGAGACCTGGAGACAACTTGGCAAAGTTTGTTTGCGGGTAACCTAAAAAATTAGTAGATTTTGATCCTCCGCATTTGCTGAAATGCCTTGTTGCACGTTATATTTATAAAGACTGTCAGAAGTACCACGTAAGACAGCCATTATTATTTTTATATAACAAGGATGATATAAAACTTGGATTCTGAACAAAAAGCTTCTGGTAACAGGTAGTTGTTCTTGCCTCTTTTTCTTCTTTTCCCCCTGTTTTGGATCTGTGTCTCAGGTGTTCAGAAACTGCCAAATATTAATGAATTGGCTGCATGCAATGATTTGGAGAAAATTTGCTTGCCTACAGACATATATGGACATATGCAAGTCAGAGGGGATTTACGTAAACCTGTCCCTTTCCTCCATCCTCATCCAACCCCCATATATATTCTAATTTGATAAAGTGACCTATAATGAAAGTTATTCTGAGATTACCTTTATCAGTCAAACCTTTCGAAATTCCTGTCTGATTTTAAAATCAGTGGGATGTTTTATAGGTTGGACTCAATGATCTCAGAGGTCTTTTCCAATGTAGTTCATTCGGTGATTCTGTGTTATTCTATGTTAGTCTTCCAGTTAGTCTGGATTGTTAAATAATATAGTATATGGTGACTAGCCAGACCCAAGATAATGGAACTACTGACCTCTCTCACAGAGGGCTGGTTAAATTCAACTTGCTTTTCAAGACCATGGTAGGCATCCTGTTTCTGGACCTCAGAGACCTCCTTGATATGAAGCACTGTTCAGCAGCAGTAGAATGAATCACTTAAAGACTCATATGAATCAGCCAGCTGATGAAATAAATTCAGCGAGCTTGCTACACTATATCTTGGACCTTTGGGTGAAAGAAATGATGACCATGAATACTGTAGGCAAAATATACAAAGTTACTGCTGGGAGGTACTGTGTTCAAATGAGTTCAGCAGAGGCTTATCTTTTAAAGAATGTTTTGAGGCAAGGAGAACCAAAGTAAAGTTTAAATTAAATCCAAAGGGAAGATGATGGGATGAAAACAGAGCATTGGGAATGGTGAGTTTTGGGGGTGGGAGTTGTTAAACTGTGACTTAATTACTCTGACTGGCTCAGTAATTAAGACCAAAACACCTCTAGTCAAACCGCTCTATTAGCTTCCCTGTTACATGAACCAACATGTGGTTAGTACTGCTATGGTTGTCTTTATTCACAAATTGCAGTGTCACTGTTGGAAGGTTTACTACAGCTGGCTTTAACCATAGATCTGACTGTCTTCTTGCCATTCATTCCTCCTATTTGGAAACATCTTTTCAGGAGGCCAGAGCTGAGCCCTTAAGAGGGAATGGATTCTCATAATCAAATATATGTGTTCTTTCTTGGCCGCTTCTTCCTTACCTGTTTTGTAGGACTCAGTATCACTTCGGTTTTGACTGCTATTCTGGTTGTTTTAAACTTTGGAATAGACTTCAGCTTGTCCCCAGAACTTGCATGTTGTAGTTTCTTCATCCCAGTGCTGCTTTTCTTTCCAAGACGATACTTTCCCAATGATGGCAATATGGGACATGAGTGTACTGGTTTTTAACTCGTCATGCAGTTGCATAGAAAAGGCAAATACCTGAATCATTATGCTTTGTGTTGTGTGTAGGGATGAGATTTATGCTAATGACCTCTACTTTTTCATTTTCTCCTCCTCACTCTGATCCTTCCCAACCCCCTGTAAGCCTGGCATCTGCAGAACGCCAAGCCAGAGTATTTAAAAACCCTGTGTATGCTCTCTTCAGTTTTTAGCAAGGTGTTCATCCTAGTTCTTGGAATTTTAAATATAAACAAAGGGATGATGAGAAGTACTAAGTGTTGCATACTTTAAAGAATTAAAATACAGTATTACATTAAGGGACTTTATAAGTAGGGCTAGAAGTTCAAGAAAATGCTTAGCAGATGCATGGATCATTGCCAGAATTTCTATCCAAAGTATTAAACTCCCCGTTAGGGAGAGATTTTCTGTTGCTCTGCTTTCTCCGGATGTTTCTGAGCATGTAGTTTCCTACAAGTCATTTTGTATTCTACTGTGTGCTATTAAAGATGAATCCAAAAAATATTTGGAGTTTTGTATATTTTGTGAGCACTGACAAATTGTTAGAGAATATTAACTCTTCTCAGCTTCTCTGAATTTAATGTAAAAATAAAAAATAGATTGAATAGATTGAAGTTTGGTTTTTGGGATTGTTTTGGTTTTTTTTTCCTTTTATAAGTACAGCGTAACTGTTTTTAATAAATTACACTGAGTTTAATAACTCAAGAAAATTCCTTTTCTGTTTACTATCTGTGTGTTCAAATGTACCTTCAAGTAGGTATCAGTGCTTAATATTTGATAACGTGACTACTCAGTTGCATAACTTCAGTAGTATTTTACAGTATTACCTGGCATCTCCGGCCGGTATTTAGGTTTAGTCATAATAAACAGGGATTTCCAGAGAGCTGTGTGATTTGAAGAAAAGATTCAGTTATCAAACATTAAAATACTGAAAGCTGAAATCTTTCTTGAAAGGTAAAATAATAACAGTTTGCTTGCGTGCCCATTAGTTTCACATGCAGAGTGCAGTTCTGGCTTATAGCAGAATAATTCCAAATAGAACAATAATAATCTTTTTCCAGCATGGCCTCATTACTTGAATGAAATATACTTGTTAACTTACACAGATGGAATAAATACAAGATAATCACAGGATCTGTGATGGCTCTAATCTAGACTGACAAATGGTTGTCTTGGTTATGAAAGCAGTTCTAGAAATTCAGAGGTAGAGCCAACTGTCTTGGTTACTGGAATTATATGAACTCTGCAAAGCAATTTTCTTGAGGTATTAATAACTATTTGATTTAGATTTTATGCATATTTTAAACAAAATTACTTCTGGCCTTGTGGATGTTATTTGAGATCCCACTGGTACAACTCTAATCACAATTTTATAAATGTGCCTATTTGAAAGTGGGCTAATGCAAACCCTTTCTTTTATTAAATGTATGAAAAGTTGCTTAATCTACCTGTATGGACAGAGGGTGACTGATGTTTCCTTTTAACTCTTTTCTGGCAAAATTGTTGATACATGCTTTGAGGGTAATTAATGCAGTGGTAGTGCTGGATATAACATCCCAGAAGTTCAATCCCTTTGAATTAGTGCTGCATTTTTGTTAAAAGCATTTCTGAAAGGTTTAATATATAGATTGTTGTGACGAAAGTGCTGTTCGTGCTAAAGACTTAGAGTTAGTTTATTGCCTAAAAGAGCCTGTAAGTCTAATTTAAATAGCCATCAACCTATTTCTTTTCATTCTAACTTGCCCAAGATGGAAAAATAATGTGCGTTTTAAAGTACTTCAAGCTGTCTCTGTATGTGTTTAATATGCTGGTACTAGGAATATGGATTTTCAAGCTGTGTATATCCTGAGGTTTAATTAAGATTATTTTTTATATCCCTATATATTAAATAACTTGTTGTTTAGTAAAAAAATTATTCTTACAACTGATTTACCAGTTAAATATTTTCATTAGTTGGCTCAAGTAGCATTTTCAAATATGTGTATTTGGTATTTTTTTAAAAGGTTTCTCTGAGCATTTCAAAAATCACAGGTTGCTCAGCAGTCAGTGGAATCTGTTATTTTCATTTTTGGATCTCAGCATTAGTAATATTTATTTTGTGGTCATAATTCTGCTCTAAGAAGGTTAGATAGCTCTCCCCTGGGGACGTGGCCTTTGCAGTCCAAGCAGGTCTAGCATTAAATGATTTCAGCAGTTTCCTCTTTCCAAAGCATGAAATGTCCTGTTCGCACAGTTCTCCCAGTCCCAGAGGCAGGAAAAGCTTAATCAGTAGTAAAGTCCCAGCCTTTCATGTGGCAGATCAGGACTAAAGTAAAGAAAGTAAAAGAACCATATTTATTTTTGAATTGTATTTAAAACCAAGAAATACGCCCCACCCAGAAAACAGGATCCTACAAATTTGCTCCAACAAGCTGTTCTAATGGATGTTAATATGAGCACCATAGTGTTGCATTGTAAATCATGAATATTTTACTGTTTTCTGGAATGGGATTAGTAAATTACAGACTTGTCATTTTTTTGTTTAATTTCCAATAAAATGTGATGTGTTTGTGAAGACTCAGGCTTTCACATAAAAAGTAGGAGTTTGCAAGACCTACTGGTAAATTTTAGAATCTCTTAAATTAATTTAATCTCTGAGATTAAAGCTTTAATGACCATGATCAGTAAAACAGTATATCATAAGCAAACTCTTATTTGTGGGATTTCAGGTTGTTGCATTAGTGAGTGCTAAAAGCTTTTTTTTTTGGAATGCTACTAAAAATAATTCTTCATATAAACATTTGTAGCGGGATGTGCTAATATGCTTAATAAACAAATGTTCATTTGATATGTTATTTTTGGCAATTCTAAATGAAATAGCTGTTGATAGTCAGCACTGAGAGCTTGTAATTTATCATACAATGAGCTTAAATGGGCCTGTTAAATACTGGAAAAGAAAATATTACTGCATTCTCCTCCAAATTTCAGATAGTTAACTAACCTATAAAAGTAACCACTGATATACCTGAGTAGCTTACTGAAGTCACTGCAGTGTCAGAGAGAACAAAACATGAATCACAAATAACGGGAGCAAAGCTTGCCATGTGGCTATATTTACAACAGAAACAATTCTGTATTCATGTTATCAAACTATAAATAGCTTTTTTTTCAGATGAAAATAGTCTTTTGCCATTTTTCCATTGCTGAAATAAGAGTTTGGGAGAGGTTGTAGCTATGGGATTTTTTTTTTAATTGTACTGTGCAGACTTTTTAACTCTCTTCTTCCATGCCCATGGATTGAAATTTTCTCATACTTGAATTCATTACCTTCGTTACTGTTCCTTTATGCTTAGGCTTAAATCAGTTAGGCAGCTCTCTTACTCATTTACTGTTGTCCCAAAAGAAAGGGAAGACTTGCTCTCTTGGGCTGTATTTTTTCTGGTGGAATGTGAAGCAATTATGTTTCTTAGTCTTTGTCTGTTCCAGACACTATGTTTTCTTTAAAAATATTTTTCCCAAAGAGACTAAAAAAAAAAATTGGGGCTTTTTCTCCTTTGAGTTCTAGTAGAAAATGTCATGCTAGTGATTTCTGTGGGACTATTTGAGTTCTAAGATGTAACTAGCCACCCTAAACTTTGCTGCCGTGAGTTTGTAACGTTCAAGAGAAGTCAGTCAAGGTAATCTTTATTGATAATAATCTCACATATATTTTACAGGTGTGTTATAGTAATAATAATAAAGGCTTTTTATTCCAGAGCTTCTTCATGAATTTTGAAGCCATTATTAGTAATTTTTTCTCATTTGAATTTTGATAGAGGATAAAAATGCTCAAATGAGCCAAGCTGAGTTACATTTAAGGCTCCTGTACCTTCTTTATTTGAGCAAATTGTGTGCTTCTGAAATGTGCTTTGGCCTCTCTTTTTTTTCAGTTAAAGTTGTTGGTGTGTGAATGGACAGCATGTGTCGCAAAGCCAATTATTTGATCAAACTGAGACTTCCTGTTGTAGAACAGCAGTTAAAACATTTGAAATCAGGCGATCAGTGTGTTTGAGAATCAGCAGAAGATGAAAAAGGTTATGGGACCCAAGTGAGACAGTAATTTATTTTAAATGCTGCAATGCATTGATTAGCTACAATTTTTGTTCTACATAGGCACCAAAAAGATGGGAAATAATTCCCTGTGAGGCTGGCTATTGAGTGGTTCCCTTTGAGCATTGCTGGCACTTTGTATGAAGACCAAGACTGTGTATTTCAGGATTTCTACCAGCTGCTGGGAGGTCTGAGGGGTACGGTGTGGTAGTAGAAATTGTTGTTAAAGTATTTACATGGTTCTTCAATTGTGTTGTAATTCATGGGAGTCTTGGTAAATTCTGGATGCAGGTGCCCCGTGTGGAAGGGTAAATGTGCTGTGCATGCTGGAGTGCAGAGGAGTTTGTTCACACTCTAAATGAGCTGAGCTAGTTTAGGTACTAGAATTAATCAGTATGTGTCAGTATGTTGTTCCCTAGAGAATAAGTTACCCTATTTCTTGGCAGGATGAAATAGCCTGTGTAAAGCTTCCTGATGTTGTGACTAGAAAAGAGGAAAAACTAGTGTCGGTGGATGTAATGTAAGCACATGATTTGGCTATGCACGAGATCTCTAAAGAGTCTAGAAGCTGTAGTAACATACCTTAAAATTGGTTTGTTGTTTTTGACTGATTAGCAGCTCTGATAATTAGGATTAATAAGTTGTTGTCTTGGGTAAAAAATAATGTTGCTTTTAAGAAATATTCATTCTCCAAAATCCTAATTAACCCACTCTGCTTGCTTCCTGCTATCTGCAGCCATCCTCGCTGCAGAATATTACAGTGGCAAACCCAGTAAAAATAGTAGCTTCATAACAGTAGTTGGAATGTTTTTTTCCAAGTTTAGTTTTTGGTGACTGCCATGCCACATCACACAAGCTGGTTTATTGGCAGCTCAGGGTTGGAGGAATTTTAAGGAGCTGTCAATTATCGGACGTAATTCTGAAGTAATAATTTACTACTGAGTAATTTTTAAGGCATGATAGTACATTCTTCTTTGGGCATCTTACAAGCATTTTTTTTCTTTTCAGTAAGCTGTGCATTACTAACATTTGCTTTTGAAGAGGAAATTACTGTACCTTACTGTGCGTGAGAATCAGTATTGTTAGTTGTGTTGCTTCTTTGATGTTAAGAACATGGTTAACTTTGACTTGGTTTTGTGATTTATGGATGAGTGTAATTTTGTGTGACTGGTGTTTGAATCTCTTTAACTAGTTATAACTGGCATTGCAAGGGCGCTTCCAATATAGTGTGAAATAAAGGTCATAACAAAATGAGATCCGTATTTCCTACATGTCTTAAATTCTGCTGGCCAAAATACAAACTCTAGGGCAGAAAAGAAGATATCACCAGGTGTGTTGATGGTTTATAGAAGGTCAATAGTGCAGGACTCTTGACCTGCTTGAAGCTCGTTAAGTCAGAAAAACCTACTAAGAATAACTGGTATCATTACATAGCATGAGACTGAGCATGTTCCTTTGTAGAGGGAGTGAGTTTTGTGAGGTGATTGTTGGGGTTTTCCAGTTTCCCGTTATGTTTGATAATGGCTGCAGTCTTCAGTTTGTTGAAGTATATATATTTGGATAAAAAGTGCATCTTTCTTGTTTGCTTGTTTGAGTAAACGTTATTAGATTTTGGTGGTGGTTGTTTGTTTGTTTTCTCATCCAGCTCTCATAATTTGATGATTACACATTTTCTGAGGGTTTTTGAGTGTTCATAGTGCACATATCCTATTTCATGGCCAGGCGGAGCATGAGTTCTGATGAGGATCTGAGAGCCAAGTCTCTCTGCCCTCACAGAACATGCCAAGTTGTCATCACTGCACTCTTCTGTCTTCTGCCCTCTCTTTTTCACTCTTTGTTCTCCTCGGCTGTTACATGACTTGTTTTCTTGTGCCATAAATGTAACATGTTGGACTGAGAGCAAGACACTGCCCTGGAATAGAAACTGCCTAGGTCCCAGTACCATCCTGAGAAAGTGAGAGATAGACTTCAGCCTTGCTGGTTATTTGCTGGGTAAATCTTTACCTAGTCTCTTCTACCTGAGTTGCTGATAACCTCTCATGTGTGTGCTGCCATGAGAACTATCCACTGATCTATCTGTGCAACTGCATATGTGCAAAATGCATATGGCAAGTAGCAGATGCAGGGAAGGAAGAGAAAGCAGAGAGTAACTATGCTGGGTTTCATATTTCTTTAAAAGAAATTAATTTCAATATTTGCATAAGACAAGCTAAGCAAGTAAATATTACATCGCTCTTAAATCTTTCTATTAGTTAACCTATGAAGAGTTGAAAGCAGCTGTTCCAGATGAATAGTTGCCCACTCATGATGAATGGTTTAACTCACATGGGAAGGCAGTAAAGTCTCACACAGCATAAATATCTGTAAAAGCAACGTACAGACTTGTGCTTTTACCTCGCCGCCCCTCTTGGGGAACTTGGGAGAAATAATACTAGTTGTCAGTATTTTTTTTTAAACACGACTAACAATATTCTTTATTTTTGTTTCACTGCCTAGGGAATTTATGTAAGGGATGCACCTTTGAAGGACATAAAAGTGTTCAATGCTCGACGATTTGTAGCTCTTTTTAGTGTGGTAAATGCCACGAAGAGGGACGCCGGCAACTATCGCTGCATGATCCGGACGGAAGGAGGAGTTGGTGTATCAAACTATGCAGAACTGATAGTCAAAGGTATTTAATGATACAAATCAGTATTTGCATGCTCAGTGTATGGGATAAGCATCTGCAATGGCTAATGCAGTAAGAATCTCACCCATAGCCTGATAAACTCAGTAAGAAGTTCAACAAATAGATTTTGTTTATGTAAATGTTAAGAGTTTAGCCAACTGCAACAGGGGAATGACAGAAGCATCCAGGGTTAATTAACTAGTTACTTGTTGACTGTTGTTTTAAATATTTCCCTTAAATGCACTGTTTAGAACTATACATCTTTCCAAGCTTTTATTTAAAGTATGAACATAATAATGGCTCTTTGCCTCCTTTGTGGAGATTGTATTCTGAAAATATACTTACTACAAAATATGAAAGATTCACATTAAAATGAACACATAAAAATCACACATTCCGGTATGTGGAGGGGTGTTTTTAAAAACTTTGGGAAACACTTAAATGTAAATAGAATACATATGGAACTCCACATCCTTATTATGGAAAACTGCAGTAGAGCAATTTTTTAACATTCATTATATTTAAATTGCATTTTGATTGCTTCCTAGTTTTATATTAGCATTTTGGAGGAACAGGATTTTATTTTTGTTCTGTCAGGGGCAAAACCAGATTCTTTAGCACCTAAGCTATGGAGCCATGTTGTTGTGTTATGGACTCATAGAATATACTGAGTTGAAAGGGACCAAGCAGGATCATTGCATCCAACTCCTGGCCCTGTGCAGGACACCCCGACAATCACACCATGTGCCTGAGAGTGTTGTCCAAATTCTTCTGGAACTCAGACAGGCTTGGTGCTGTGACTATTGCCCTGGGGAACCCATTCCAGTGCTCAACCATCCTCTGGGTGAAAAACCTTTTCCTGATATCCAGCCACCCCTGACTCAGCTTCATGCCATTTGCCTAAGTCCTCCCACTGGTCACAAGAGGGAGGAGATCATTGCTGGCCCTCCACTTCCCTGCAGTGATATGTCCCCTCAGTCTCCTCTTCTCCAGGCTGAACAGACCAACTGACCTACCTCAGCCACTCCTCATATGGCTTCCCCTCAAAGCCCTTCACTGTCTTCTCTGCCCTCCTTTGAACACTCTCCAAATGCTTTATGTTTATTCTTATATTGTGGTGCCCAAAACTGCACACACTATTCAGGGTGAGGCTGCACCAGTGCAGAGCAGAGCAGGACAATCCCCTCCCTCGACCGGCTGGCGATGCTTTGCCTGATGCCCCCCTGGACACAGCTGGCCCTCCTGGCTGCCAGGGCACTGCTGACTCATATTAACTTGCCATCAACCAGAACCCCCAGGTCTCTTTCTGCAGTGCTGCTCTCCAGCCTCTAGTTCCCTAGTCTGTACACACAACCAGGGTTTCCCCGTCCCAGGTACAGAATCTACCACTTTGCTGTGTTAAATTTCATATGGTGGGTGATTGTCCATCTCTCTAATTTGTCGAGGTCACTCTGCAGAGCCTCTCTGCCCTTGAGGAAGTTGAGAGCTCCTCCCAGTTTAGTGTTGTTGGCAAACTTACTTAGTATCCTTGGGCGTTCATTAATGGCGTCCAAGTCGTTAATGAAGAACTGGGCCAAGGATGGAGCCCTGCAGAACCCCACTAGTGACTGGACACCAGCCTGATGTCACCCCATTCATTATAACCCTTTGTGCCCAACCTGTGAGTCAGTTGTTCACCTGTGGTGTAACATGGTTATCCAGCTGTGTGCTGGATATTTTGTCCAGAGGGATCCTGTGAGAGACAGGATTGAAAGCTTTGCTGATGCCCAAAAGTATTACACCTGCTGGCTTTCTTAGATCGGCTAGGTGGGTTATCCTGTTGTAGAGGGAAATCAGGTTTGACAAGCAGGACTTTTGCCTCATGAAGCCATGCTGGCTGTAATTGATAACTGTGTTGTCCTCCAGGAGTTTTTCAATGCGTCCCAGAATAATCTTTTCCATTCCTGACTTTAGCAGGCACTGAGGTGAAACTGACGGGCCTGTAGTTGCTGGGGTCCTCCTTTTTGCCCTACTTGAAAACCAGGACAATATTAGCCAGCTTCCAGTTAGCTGGAACCTCTCTGGTTGCACTGGGAAATAATCCATCACCAATAGAAGAAGATGCAAGAGAGCCATAATGAAGGATAGATCGTTTTCAAAAAGCAAGAATATGGTTTCAGTGAATGTGTTACAGAGAAATTAAAGAGAAACAAGACAGGACAAGGATGTTACAAGATGTTATGATCTTCATACCAAGGTATGAAGATAAAAGGAGAAAACAAATTATAGTATGAAAAGTTAGATGAGTTATTTGAATGGACAGATGAAGAAAGAAACAAATAGAATGGATGGCATAAGAATATAATTATAAGGCATGGTGGAAGAAATGAGGTCATTTCAGTCCAAGAATGAAAAGGAAATAAAGGGGTAGGCCAAAAATAGGTATGTCTGAAAGTCAGCAAAGAAAGGAAGCATGGACTATAACCCCAGTAAGAATGATGAAGCATCTTTCAGACCTGACATGAGTGAAAACAAGGAAGAAAGGAGACTGCCTGAAGGAGGCAGATGGAAGAGTTACTGCATCAGTGACAGGAGGTACAGGAAGCCAAAGGAGTTAGCCTTTTTTTTCAGTTTCTTTGATTCAGGGTGTTTTATTTTATTAGTGCTCTTTTTGAGGTACAGTAGATGAAATTATGAAACATATCATTAAAGCATTTGTGCTTACCCAGATTCTTTCAGAAAATTTGCATTGGGCACTGTGAGCAAATCGATAGCCTTAGGGTGTAATCCCATTAACTACTTGTAGAGTGGCAAAGTAATTATGGTAATCCCTATTGCCTGTGTTGGAGCTTTTATGAGACCACCTGCAGGTCATTCCTTCTGACCTAAAAAGACCCATTTTGAACATTGTGCTCTAAAACCTTAGATGACTATACTGAAATAATAGCATTAGAGACTAATTAGTGAATATGCTTTCTTACTGATGGCATATAATTCAGAAATTGTACTTCTTAATTTTTAGCAGCTTTTTCAGTGCAGCTATATATTTTTTTTAAACCATTACCATCAATAAATCATGGAAAATATACATCTACCCACTGCATGTAATGCTTAGTATACTTGGGAATTACTGATGGCTTAATAATAGTATGTATAGAAACAGTGGTGTAATTACTCCCTGCTCTTTGTTACAAACAATGAATTTAATTCTCATTTGCTGGTGTAACTAAACTGACTTAAGAGAAATTTCTCTGTATTTACATTGCAAGGATGACAGGAGAGTCAAACTGAGCATTTGTGAGTTAATCAGTTCTTCACATTTATCATGCTCTTTTTTACTCTGGTTACTGAACTTCTAACTCAAGTTTCAAAAAGTAAGTCCTGCACTGCAATAGGGCCTATTTTCAAAATATATTTGTTTTTAAGTAGAGACGTTTGCACAGTAGAATGGGTTATATCTCCATAGAACACTTACTCTGCTTCATTGTAGACACAGTTTCATGAAAGAAGAACTAATATTTTAAGTAGATTCCAATTATGGATGTAAACTTCTTTAAGGTTTGTAGTTCTGCTGTGGCATGGTGTTGTGTGGCACTGGAGACCAGGTGCCAGAACTTTTGAAATGACCAAAAGGTCTTCTAGTGTCAGGTGCTGCAAACCAAACCTGAAATCACAAAGGAATAGGAATGAAACCTTGGAGATGAAAGATATGTCAGAAACTATCAGATGTGACTTTTTTTCTTCTTTTTTTGTCTTCTTTTTTTTTTACCTGAGCAGCCACATTATAGCAAGATTTCATCAGTATGGAGGGGGAAAAAAGCGCAATTACAGAGCTGTCAGTTAATCCCATGTTCTCTTATTAAAGAATTGTAAACATGAATATTGTCTAGTTAATGAGAAAAAGGCTGTCAGTGAACAATTAGTCTGGCCTTAAACAAGGGGAAAAAAAGAGGATTTTTTTTGAAAACTTTTTTGTGTTATCTTATATGCCTTTTAGAGGATGGTGAAATAACGTATTGATTGCTCTATTTAAATAAATCCTTAAGGGAAGGTTTTCAATTTACCCAAGTGTTTGTTCTGTTAGGAAAGGCTGAAAAGACAAGTGCCTTGTCATTGTGTGTGCTCAAACTGCACAGTGTCCTCATCTAAGTTTGTCAGAGAATTGGATTGAAATGTCACTTTATCTAATGGGAGACATGAAATTGGCCTTGTCAGATCACCCACTTATTTTAAAAAATGGCAGTTCGTATCTAATAGATGACAGAAAAGTAATCAAACATTGAGCAAAAGGAAAATAGTAGGGTGGAATTGATTAAATGTATTTGGTGAAGTAAATTAGAGTTCTACATATGGTCCCTGGGTTGAATTTTTATAATAGTGGGCAGATCCAACGCAGATTAGATTTAGGAGAACAGAATGAGCCTGTCTGAGCAGACATCAGATTATTACAGAGTTCAGACTGCTTATTGAGTTCAAACAAGGTAAACCTAGGTGTCAAATTGGTTAAAAGGAGTTTGGTTAGGTTTTTAAGCAAGGGCATGGAAAGGTAGCCATCTGTAATGCTGGCAGCTTAAATGTCTGCATTTTCCAAATGAAAAATTTAACACTGGGAACAGAACCAAACCCCTTCAGGACCTCTAGAGCAAAGAATTTATTCTAGGGGGCAAAGTCATTTTGATACCGAGACGCAGTAGGAAAATATTAACAATTGCCTATCTGTGGTATCAGTTGTTCTCATACATTAAATATACGCAGATCCTTGACATTTGGTTTTGCCCTCTGCCAACTAACCTTTCATGCTAGATTCATCAGTCTGTACCCCTTTTTTACGGACAGTGCTGGTGTTAGGACTTATTTTTATGGTTGCCTAACAATTCCTATCATGTTCTACTTTCAGATGCTCATATTTTGGCCAATTGACTTGAGAGTTGTATTTTTCAGTGTAGGTATGTGCCTCAGCCTTAAGATTTTGAAAAAACTACAGCCAAAGCAGCTGATACAGTTCATCCATCTTAGCAAACTTGCCACAGGAAAGCGCTGAAGACTCTGAAGCAGTGACATTTTTTCAGAAGGGTACTAGTTACGTCAAGAATGCTGTTTTCTGTTCTTGTGAGACTCTGTTCTCAAGTATAGTCGGTTTACACGCAACTAAATAGAACCCACCAAGACCCTGAGACTTCTTGGAGTTAATATCTCAGATTCCCCCAAATTCTAGATACAGAGAATGGAATTTTGAGCTCCTCTGGAACGGGCTGGATTCAGGCACAGGAATCAAAACCTGTGAGCTTACCATTTCTTTGCTGTTAGTATACCGTCCTTCATTTCTCTGAACCTTGAACTGTGAGGGTAAAATGGTGATTCGCATGATGTGGATGGCGAGGAGTGCAAGAGCAAGAAGCTGAAGCATACCCAGATGAAGTTACTAGTGTTGGGACTGAAAGGTGTGGTGTGCAAGGAGGTATTTTGAAATAAGAGGGAAAGTAGGCGAAAATTGGGACTACATAAGCACTAAAAGCTGGGAAGAAACACATGGGGGTGCTGGTTGACAGCCAGCTGAACGTGAGCCAGCAGTGTTCCCAGGTGGCCAAGAAGACCGATATCATCCTGGCCTGTATCAAAAAATAGAGTGGCCAGCAGGAGCAGGGCAGTGATTCTTCCCCTGTACTCAGCACTGGTGAGGCTGCACCTCAAGTACCATGTCCAGTTCTGGGCTCCTCACTACAAGAAAGACATTAAGGGGCTGAAGCATGTCCAGAGAAGGACAACAAAGCTGGTAAAGGATCTGGAGAGTAAGTCATATGAGGGGCAGCTGAGGGAGCTGGGGTTGTTTAGCCTGAAGAAGAGGAGGCTCAGGGGTGACCTTATTGCTTTCTACAACTACCTTGAAAGGAGATTATATCAGGGTGGGGCTCAGTCTCTTCTCCTAGGCAGGACGAGGAAATGGCCTCGAGCTATTCCATGGAGGTTCGAGTTGGACATCAGGAAACATTTTTTCACTGAAAAAGCATTGAAGCAAGCTGCCCAAGGAGGTAGTGTAGTCACCCTTCCTGATTCTATGATTCTGTGACAATGAGTGGAAGATAAACATATATACAAACATGCATATGCAAAAATGGGGCCAGGAAAAAATTTTAAATTATGTATAAAATAGAACAATGACATCTTCTTAAATGATGAATTTACAAGTAATTTCAGGAACACTAGGATACTGATGAGTCACATCAAGTTTTCATCCTGAGCAGTGTCAGTAAAGGAATAGTGTACAGTTAGCTCATGTATTATCCATGATACGGTTTAGAGGTATTGTTTAAATAAATAATTAAAGAGTTGGACAGGAATTATTACAAGACTTTTAAAAAAAAGCTGCATCAAGAACTGTAGTGTTTCAAAATCATAGTCAAGTCTTTTGTTATCAGTGGGGTTATTTATTGCCCTTCATCCAAAGTTAAATGCTGCAAAATGGCAGTGTTCTCCATAGTTTCCAAAGGGATGGAATAATTTGCATGCGCAAAAAAGGAGCACAATAATACACATGCATAAAAACGATTGTTGATTTCAACAGTATAAATTTGTAATTATTTGTTTAGTTTTATAATAATTAGGATATTATTGATGTGGGCATAGCATCAGAGATGATTGATACCTCATTTTTTCACTTCAGCTGCTCATGATGTGCTGAACACAATTAAGTGAGAATATCATGGCATTGTCTTCCTAACAGTTACTATTTAGTAAGATGAAGCAGCTTGCAGGATAAATATTTCTCCCCTGTTCCTCCGCAAATGTAGCACAGCTCCATCTCCCACTCTGTAACTCAAAAGAAAAATCGAAAACTGCTATCTTTACTACTGAAGTAGGTTTTTGTCATTTTTCAAGTTAGTGGTTCTGAGCCACAGAGAAATAATATCTGTTATTTTGGTCTTCTTTAACTCAAATCTTAGCGATTTACATCATCTTTGCTGGCATCTTTGTGTGATGCCCTTCCCCTCCCAATTAAAATTTCAAAAGAACTGCAAAGCATAAAGATGTTAAGATACTGTAGAAAATGTTCAGAAATCCTGTATAATTTAAGTACAAAGCATTTAAATGAAGGAGTTGTAGTTTCAAGTATGTTTTCAATTAATATAGAAGTGCCTAAGTAGTTTACATGCATGTATGGCTACATTTGTTTTTATCTTCTGTGTAAGAGAAGGGTTACTTCTTATCATAAAGGTAGTCTTTTTGTCTTATTTAATATAAATGATCCATTTGTGTGGGGTGACAGAATGTCTGCCTAAAGCTTTCTGTCATCTTCAGACCTCTAGCTTTGTAAGGCAGACATTATTTTCTTTCCATAAAGGGTTGTGTCCATCATAATTTGTCATAGAATTCAAGAAGAGGTCACGTGTCTGCCCAAAGTCTAAAAAGTGTAAAATTTGAATACATGGATAAACTTACCTTCTTTGAGTTAATATTCTGTTTTAAAAACTGTTATTTGAAGGGTTTTACAGTACTGAATAGCTGTTTACTTGCTTCAGAAGAGTTCTGCAAGGAAGAACTCCTATTTAAGCTAGGTCATTGTACTAAATAGCCACTGCTACAAACTTGTTTCTGCTGTCAGTTCAGATTCCTTCCCTGACCATGCACAACTGTAAGATCTCAGGTCTATTGTACCATTTTATAAAGGCATTAATTTGCGTGGTAGTTAATTGAGATTGCCCCACTGGCAATCATAAAACTGCTTTTGGTGAAAGACAGTAGTGCTGCACTGTGGTACTTACCTGACTTAAGTGATTCAAACTCCTCAGTATCCTAAAAAAATTGATTCTGTCTAAAGAAAGCAGAAATGAAAAAGAGAAATAACTTTCATACTTCAGTCCTGAAATTGGCTCATCGTATTTGGATACGTAGTGCTTGTATTAAAGAATCTGCTTACCGGAGTCTCATGTTTTTAACAATCTCTCAATATAGGCATCATGTTTGTAATGAAAGGTTGATTTTATGTAGTCTTGATCTCTGGTAAGAAGACAACTTTTATTATTAAAGTATGCTAATAGTATTAAACTGCACTATATACAGGTTTTGCTGAAATAGTGCAGCTTGCATTACCCTTTGGCATTGTGGCCATAGAGGAATGAATAATATTCCCTGAGGTATAAAAAGACAATAAAACACTGTCTATTCCAAGTACTTGTAATACTTGGAATGAATTGGTGTAACCACTAACCTTAGTGACCTAACTCCTGAGTTTGCATTTCGAATGGCAGTTCAACAGCCTTTAGTAGCATTTGAAACTTGAAAGTAGTTAACTGTTCTTTCAGCATGGCTAAGTAAATGCCTTAGGATGCTCTATAAAAGTTCCATTTCATGTCTTGGTTCACAAAACAGCCTAATGATTTAAATTGATTCTAAATCATTTTGAGTCAAGTCAGAACTGTTTCCAGACATGCTGTATCACTGTATGAAACCATAGTTTATATACTCCAGGAAGAATAGTTTCAATAAAACTGCAGTATGTTTCTAATCCAGGGATGACATCAATTTGCCATATATTGCTAATGCAGCGTTTTCCTTACTGATTTGAAAATGTAAACAACAGTCCTTATATGCTGGAATCTACCACAGTATATTAAGCTATTTTTATTTCTGTTAGTAAGTATTAGTAGACATCTTTGGACACATGCTGTTTTATTGCCCTTGTATCATGTTCTTCATTATAATAATCAATTAGTTTTGTTAAGATGAGAATATATGGTGATGATTCCTATGTTTGCTGTTTTGAAATGTCATATTCAGCAATTGCTAGCAGATTGCACAGATCGAAGTTTGCATACAAGTGTATGGTGCTAATTAGAAACACCATCTATCTGAGACATAGCTAATCTTCAATGTACTTAGTGCTCTGAGTTACTCTTTCTGTAAATTAAAAAAAGCATACTGTAGGATAATTACATGTTTGTTAAAATAACAATTCTGTTATTTCTCAGGAAATACTGACTTATCTCCAGAGTTCTTTTTTCCATTTTGTTTCATTCTTTTATGTTCTTTGCTTTGACTGTGACTTTGAAGTCCTTGAGAAAATGATGAAATATATAAATTCAGCTTCTTGTCTGTTTGACTACATATATCTCAACACATAGAGAAATGGTTAGCAGAAGAGGATAAATCTGAATCTAAAGCTTAGGGAAGACATGTCCCACATTCATTATGTATTCTGTATACCCTTAAGAAGGTGGCAGTGTTTGCTGATAGATATGTTGAGAATATTGGATCAAACAGTGCCTTATTACAGTGGCCTGCTTTCATTCTGCTTGAATATATTTAACCAGTAGGAAGGTGAATTTTTTGCAGCTGTGATGCATGAAATAGCAGAGTAATTTAACCAATAGGGAAAACCCCAATTTGTTATTTACCTTTAAAAATAGATGGTATTAGTAAATATTTTTTGCAGTCTAATTTAAAATGAGATGCCTATCACATAATAAATAAAAATGGTTTTAAAACTTTGCTCACTTTTAAAATCTTTGGAGTCCAAACTATCAGGACATCACATGCATGCTTGCCCTGTAATAAAATATTGCTTCTGTGTGGTAGTTAGTGAAAATAAGTTATTACATGAAGTAGAATCAGACTTGTAGTAAAGACTCCGGAAATCCCCTAGCTTTCTTTTAGGAACTCTTTCATTTTAACCAGAGTATAGGACTTGAAAAACGACTGTACTTATTCTGCTTACAGAGAAGTCTGAAAATATGAATTCTGAGTAGTTAAGTACATGAAAAGTGATGAATAAAAACTTCATTTTGTTTTCATGCAGAAATTACTGCTCTGATTATGTCTAAGTATAGACTACAACATCAATTTTACCTTAAAAGTGTTAGTTTTGAGTAGGAATAATATTAACACCCAGGAAGAACTGTATTTGAACAGGAAAACCTGAGCTTATGTTTCTTTTTAAATTGGAAGTTACGTTGCCATGTAATGTCTAATGAATAAAATTCCACTTGCACCTTCTTCGAAGCTAAGTGGTATAAACCAAAAGCTTCATCTTAGAATCTCCAGTTGGATAAGCAAAAGACTGTACATATTACAGTTTAATGAAAATAAGTCAATCTGACGTGGTGATTTCTTTATACCCATATTTTTATGCAGTCTTCAGCTCTAATATGGTACAAAACACATCTCTTATTTGAATGTTTTAGAAGCAGGAAAATTGCAAGTATGATCACTTCTTGTTTTTGTAACTGTCCTTCAGAGCCACCAGTTCCCATTGCTCCACCACAGCTGTCCTCAGTCGGTGCAACTTACCTGTGGATACAGTTGAATGCCAATTCCATCAATGGGGATGGACCCATTATTCAAAGAGAAGTGGAGTATCGCACTTCAAGTGGAAGCTGGTATGACATACAACCTGTGGACTCCACAAGCTATAAGATTGGGCACCTGGATCCTGATACAGAATATGAAATCAGTGTATTACTTACAAGACCAGGTGAAGGCGGAACAGGATCTCCTGGCCCAGCTCTCAAAACAAGAACAAAATGTGCTGGTGAGTACTCAGAAGTGATAGGACAGTTGTAAGCATCTTTCTAGGGCTGAAAACAAGTTATTTCGTTAGCAGTTTTTTCTGTGTGTCTTAAAACCTGCAGGAATTAAAACTGAATGTTTTTAAGTATAAGCTATTAACGTTTTCCAGCTGTGATGACTTTGAAACCAACCTTCAGTGCCACTGTAGTTTGTAGATGAAATCATGCTTTACTCTCTGGTATGCACTGAACTTTCTCCATTTCATTACACCTGTCTCTTGCTAGTGTGTGTTTGAGTTTCATGTTAGTTCATTCTTTTTATTTTTTTCCCCTGGCTAGTTTCCCAAGCTTGATTAAAATTTTGTTTGTTTTGGCTAAAGTTACTTTTTTCCTTCCTTCAACGTCAGTTATATCAAACTTGTAGATAAAGTGGAAGAAGATCCTTTGTAATAGCAAAAGCATTCACTGTTAAGTCTCAATTAGCAGATGAGGTTTAGCAAAGGATTTCTTTCTTTAGTGACTGACAGCATGTCTTTTTATTAAATAAGAAAGTGTAATTGCTGGTGCGTTGTAGCAATCTTGGCTTCTGTTTTGGATGCTATAATTAATAGAGCTGACCTCCGATTGTAAAAACATACAGAGCAGAATAATTTTCAGTAAGAGCGGCAGTGATATTACGTTGGGATTCAGCTGATAAAAAAAAGTAATATTACTTGGGGATTCAGGTGCTCAAAATAATAGAGGATACTGTGACCTGGATTTTTTTTTGGTCATTAGTATTTTCCCCCAATCTTCTTTCTCTTTCTGTAAAATTGGTGGAAGATAGGCAGGAGTGTACCTAGAGGAAATGGACATAAGCAAGTAATATTAGATTATTGTTCTTAGTCTTTTAAAGAATGGCCTGGTGTTATTTGTCCCTTGAACAGAAAAAATTACATACTTCAACAGAAATAATTGTTTATTTCCAGTGCATATGAAAGTACAGTTACTTGTTGTGAAGTCACTTGGCCACCTGTCAGTAATTAAATGGCATTTTTGTTAAATTGAATTGGTGTGATGTCAAACCCAAAATGAAATATAGCAGCTTTCAAAATCCCAGTTTTATGTTTTGAAGATGCAAGCTTATACAGGTACTCACTCATTGATTTTTTTTTTTTCTTTCCTCTTATTACTGGAAAGAAGTATTTAATGAAAAATACCGAAAGCACTACATCTAAGTTATAATAATGGTTAAGTATTTAGTATTTGTAGAATTTTCTGCATTAGACTAAGGTTACTTCAACTTCATCAATAGTGAAACATAAAAATTAATTATAGTTCCCTTCAGTAGGGTTTTGGGGTTGCTATGCCCTTTATAGTAATGTAAAATACCTGTCTAGACAAGGTAAGTATGTCTTTAATACATAAGTACTTCAGATATTTTAAAATTAAAACAGTTTTTCTCATAGTTTCATCATCTGCTTAATATGACCAGTTAATGCAATACTGGGTGCTGAGTGAGCCTGTCTGTACTAAAGGGTTAGAAAGCGTAATGAGGTAACACGAGCCAGCAGCCAAGTACCCATAGGGCTACTCACCTGGTCACTTCTGCCACGGGACAGGGAGAAAATGAAAGGCAAGAAGACTCATGGACTGAGATGAAGGCAGCATAATAGGTGAAGCAAAAGCTGCACTTGCAAGGAAAACAGAATAGGAAACTTATTCACTGTTTCTAATTGGCAGGCAGATCCTTAGCCACTTCCTGGGAAATGGGGCCTTGGCACACATACTGGTTACTTGACAAGTGCCATAACAACTGACATCCCCCTTTCCTCCTCCTTTCCCTGAACTTTGATTTCTAACTGTGACATCGTATGATTTGGAGCATCCATTTGGCCAGGTGAAGTCAGCAGTTCCTTCTGTGTCCCTACCAGCTTCATGTCCACTTCCAGTATATTTGCTGGAGGAGTGGAGTGGGAAAAAGAAAGCCTTGAGGCTGTGAAAGCACATTTATAACATGGTATGTTATCAAGCTTGGTTTAGTTACAAATCCAAAGCACAGCATCATAGAGGCTGTATAAAGGAAATTAACTCCATCTCAGCCAGACCTAGTAGAGAGTGACATCCAGAATTTTTCTGATATTTAAGAACATCATATGCTTTCTGGTCTTTTCAGTGGTACATACTGTTGAGTAATAAAACATGCATTCAGCTTCATAAACCACTGTGTACTGGAAGTATTTTACTACCTGGTAACATCTTGTAATATATCAGAATTATTTGTGTTTTCATTAAGCTAAGCAGTAACCTTCTTAAATTAAAAGCAGAAAATGAAGTGACTGAAAAATGTAAATTGAATGATGATATTAAATCTATCTCCGCAAACTGGCTTTTTTGTAGCAGAATATCCTGCTTTGAAGGTGTAGTGGTTATTGGTTAACTCTTAGCAAGTGACATGCTAATAACTGGCCCAAGGATGTGAAAAGAGATGCTGATAAACTAATGACAGTATAATTAAGCTGGGTAGGAGTAAAATAATGCCAGTCTCCAAAGCATACCATAGAATTAATAAAACAGGAGTCTTTAAGAGAAGAATCATTGCACCTTTTTAATTACTGTGATAATTGTATGCTGCTTGCCTGTTCCCTAGGGGAAGATAGTGAACCACTTGAAGACTTGAAGCAGTATGCTAGGCATTCAATAATCTTAATAGCTCTCCAAAGCATTTGAAATATGTTTTCATTTTAGCAAAATGAGATTTCAGAGGCTTGTAATAGACAAGTCTTATCTGTAACTTTACTAAATAAAAGCATCTATAATTAGAACGCAAAATAAAAAATATCTCTCCAGACTTGGTTGCATCACGCTCAGTGGAGCAGTTACTACTCTTGGAAGTGCTGTGCTTCCTTTTCGTGAAATATATCGTAAATGTAAGTGTTATTTCAGCATAATGTTCAGAAAGGCCTGGGAATTACATTCAAGTCTGGATTAGATTTAACCAAAAATGTGGAGTTCAGGTTTGAAAAAGAGGAATTTAATGGATTTTGGCCATTGTGAACCACACTTGAGTCAGACTTAGAAAAAAGGGGTTTCCCCATTTCAGGGTATGAAATGGAGGCCTTCCCAGCTTGTTTGGAATTTGAATCACCAGTTACTGTGCTCAGAGCTCCCTCTTCCCACATCCATCTCATATGGTTGAACCTCGAAGACTGCTCCCAATTAAAATAAAAGAGGGGCGGGGGCAGATGGGAAGAAAATTCATTAATACATAGGTACATGGCGGGACATTTCCATTATACAGTATATCTCAAATTACTTGGAGATACATTTTTAGGCTGGTATAAACTATTCCAGAATAGTCACCAACAATTAGAGCTATTTAGAGGCAGAGTATCAGAATGCTTCACGCTTCAGGCACCGTTAATCTGAGGAACAAGACCCTTAGCCAGGTGTGAGGCTCGTAATGTCAATCACTGGCACAGAGAGCTTGGGTGAGCTGTTGCTAGCAGAGAAATAGCTACACAAGTATTTGAACCAAAGAAATCACCTCGTATGTAGGCATATAACAGTACTTAGAGCAGCTCTGCCACATGGGATATAAGAAGTTTGAGGGTCTGAAAATCAGTACTTATTAAAAAAAAAAACCACCCTCTTATCTCTTAGTGAAATAGATTGGGAATCCTCTCATGCCTGAAAAAGTCCAGAATCAAATCTTCTCTAAATCATAGAATCATAGAATGGTTTGAGTTGGAAGGGACCTTAAAGTTTGTTTAGTTCCACCCACCCTACCATGGGTAGGGACACCTTCCGCTGAACAAGGTTGCTGAAATCCCCATCCAGCTTGGCCTTGAACACTGCCACAGCTTCTCTGGGCAGCCTGTTCCAGTGTCTCACCACCCTCCCAGTAAAGAATTTCTTCCTAACATCTAAAGTAAACCTCCTTTTAGTTCAAAGCCATTCCCCTTTGTCCCGTCACTACAGTTGTTGATGAGACCCGCTCTGACCCAAAACCAGTAGAACTGGGCATAGTAAAACTTAGGTAGGTGTGTTGAAGGATTCATGTTAGACTATTTTGCAGTGGGTAGAATATTTTTGTGGGTAGAATAATTTATTTCAGTTTTGTCTTTGACATGTGCTGCATGATAAAAATCTTGATCTAGTATGTGTCCCTCCACTCTGATGGTGAGACAGTGTCCCAGTTAAAACACTCCTGAAAAATCCAGAACTGCTAAATGAGCTCCTGCAATTATTTTTTTTTCCTATGGCCTCTCTAGTAGGAGACTATTTTTAAGCAATGTTGTTCCTTGAATCTGCTGGTGAACAGATACATCTTAAAGACGGCTACCTTAGGAAGAAAAAGTAAAATAAAATTCTCTCTGCTGCTAAGGGAGGGAATTTTTAAGGCCCCCTGGGGAAAATCGTTGCTTTTTTCTCATAATTTTTCTTTTTTCACTGTGACATTTGGAATAATTCCTGAAAATTAGCATTTTTATTATTTGCTGAACCAGAAAATCTATTGGAAATTAAGAAAGTAAAAAACAAAAGATTGCAATGTAAGTAACTTCTGATGAATTATCCCCAAACTGTGGGGTTTTTTTAACAGTCAGAACTCTGTTTCTCTGTGCTGAGAAACAATTACTGCCCTGGAGTATTTGCAAAAGCAATCACTGTCAATTTAACCAACAATTTTCATACAATGAAGTAACAGGAATGTTTTAATTAACCTAGTTGAATTTACTGTCTCTTCTACCCCATCTCCCCGATCTTGTCAGGAGGAAAACGGTTACTCCCAGTACAACTGAGCTCTTGAAACTCTGCTGCAGGTTTGTTGTAAAATGTCTGGTATTCCTAGAAGGCCTGTTACAATCTGTAAGAGCAGAGCACTCTTGAAAAAGAAAAATCTTTATGTTACTCGTTTTGCTTACTGCCCTGGCTTCATCTGGATAACCTTCCAAAGGTGTACAAATCACTAGTTCTGTGCTGCGCACTGGCAACCACAGGTATTATGAAAAAAAAACCTACATGTGCCAGAATTCACTGATGGAATGAGCATCCTCCTCCCTCTGACCACTTAAGACCTGCATCAGGTTACCACAGACAGAAGTATCTTTAGGCAAGTGGTACAGACCAGCAACTCTTTTGAACCCAGCATGTAAATTCAGTGTGCTCAGGTATGTTAGACAGCACTCCATGGCACCACTTTCCTCCTGCCCCATGGAACACTTGCCAGGTCCTACAAGACAGACTGTCTGCAGCCCCTAGTGTACAACATTCTGAATACAAAGTCACTTTTGCAGTTGGTCTTCCCTGTTTTTTACCCTCCCATCTTCTTTAGGTATTAATTTTGTAGTTTGTCTCCTCGTTTTGTCAGTGTCCATGCCCTAGCCTCTCTTGAATCTCAATGGTACTTACTGCTTATTTCCATGCCCTTCCCCATTCTATATCACTATTAGGAAAGATGAGTTCCTTCCTAAAAACTTCTCTAGCTTAAATGGCAGCTGCCTTTCTTGTCCATGAAGGCTTCTTTGGATCTTTCAGCTTTTTTGTCTCAAGAAAAGAAGAAGGATCTTATTGTTACTGGGAATTAAGTTATTCCTTCTCGTTGCTTTACCTTGGAGGACTGGCTGTGAAGAGGTTCAAATTTTTTTCAGGCATTTAACAAAGTCTTAACATGGCTTCATTTTGTGATCATAAGAAAATGTCAACTTGAAGCTGTACTGCAGATTCTTTTCCACAGCTCTTTCTCAGAACTTAGCAATTTTCTCAGAAGTTTGAACCAAGGTTTTGCAGCTGTGTCGTATTAGAGCTAGACCTCAGGTCACAGACACCTGAACCCTGAGGAGGAGAGTTGCAGATATTGCACCATTTTATTTTCCATGGATAAGTTCCATGATATTTTTTAAGTCCCCATTACTAACCTGAAACTGTAATGAACTTTAGTAGGAAGTTACATTGATTTATCAGTGCTAGAAGTCCACAGTGAACTTACATTCATTTATGGTTTTATTGTGAAAGTAATTGCCTACTGTGTTGTCCTTTCTCCTAATGCCTTTCTGATACACAAACCATTCTCATATAAGGTCTGTTTTCTCATAAGAGTAAAAGCTAGTGGCAGGCGAATTTCAGCTTTTGGATGTGCAGAAAGTAAACTGATAGACTTCCATAGAATTCCAAGAAAATATTACAATTTGCATGTCCCTGTCTCTCTGTCATTTGCCACTTACTTCTGATGAGGAAACAAAAAATCCCATCTTCTTGTAAAGGGCCCTACAGAAAACACAAAAGATGGTCAGCTGTGACTACTATATGAAAATTCCTCTTTGGCAGCCACTTCTCTGGAAACAAGTCCCCATGTTTTTCCTTACTAAGATGATTTCTCTGATGATGTCTTACAAAACAGCCTTCCCTTGTGTTACTGGAAATCTTTGGTCAAGAAAAAACCCAAATAATCCAAATTCCTCACATAAAAGATCTCTTTAAATTCAGTTTCCCTCCTCTTTGTCTCACAGGCTAAAATTCCTCTCTGGGAGTCCTTTAAGTCCCTAAAAGGAAAAAAAATTAAAATGCAGTAAGTGACAGTGACTACAACTGCAACAACTGCCACTTCTGTCTTCAAGAAGGGCAAAAGGGAAGACCCAGGGAACTACAGGCTGAACAGCCTCACCATAATCCCTGGGCAGGTGATGGAACAATAAGTCTTGGAAACCATAAAGGCACATAAAGGACAAAAACATGATCAGGAGAAGTCAGCATGGATTCACAGAAAGGAAGTCATGCCTGATGAATACGGTAACCTTATGTGATAAAACGGTTTGGTAGGTGAGGAGAGAGAAGAAGAGATACTCGAAAGTTATCTGGGCAGCATACCAGATGTTCCAATTGGCCCTGGTTGAGCAAGGATGGTGGAGAGGGTTGTTGGACCAGATGAACCAGACCCTTCCTGTCTCAGTCTTTCTGTGTTTCTGAGTTTCTGTCAAACTCTAGGAAGAGGAGCTGTGACCATGGTGTCTGTTAAATTGTCCTGGACTCTGCTTTCACGAGCAGGGACGTATCATGATCTCTCCACTGTATTCCTGTCATTCCCTGAAGCTGTATAAACAGTGAGATAAAGTGGGATGGAAAGACTTTGTCACAGGCAAAAGTTTGAGTTCCACTGCATTATTCTGGATGCTTCTTCAGATTTGTGGTTGCCAATGATAGGGAAAAATAAACATTTTCTTTTAGGAAGTAAAACATTGGGGTATTTGCCCTTTCATTCAAATTGTGTCTTTCTTTTGCAGGGACAATCACACAAAAATACTTTCCTAATATCAGCAACCAAGCGAGCTGGTGCTACGTAGAAATTACTAATACCTGTACTTTTGTGTCTCCATCAGTCCCTAAATACATATTTTTGGGTTAGTTAGCATCCAGAGATCTCACTTGAGTAACAGAATATTTTCCCTTCCCACCAGCTGACAGGGAGGGCAAGAAGAGGACAGGAGAACTGCAAATAGCTAGGTCTGTTGGCCCGTTCTCTGACACGTGTGCTGAAGTATGTAAGGAACATATACACATTCTAGTGGTGGTAAAGACACAGAATATGAAACCTGACTGTAAGATTGGTTTGTTTTGAGGAACTCCACATGAAAATAAGGAGAAGTATTTGGGATTCTTCCCTGACAGTTACATCTGCCTTAATACAGGAGTGGAAACTGAGTGTATGTAGAAAGAACTGCCAGAAGGACTGTCTTTGGTCATGTGAAAAGCAATCATATAAATGGAGACTTAGTTCTTCACTTCATTAGATTCCCATTTCAAAACATTTGCAGAGGAGGAAATTAACCTGCTCTTTGAGACAAATGAACCTTCACCAACTTAGAGCAAACCTGAGGGGCAAAATTATTAATTTCACATCTGTCAGGTAGAGGGAATGTGAGGAAAACATAATGACCCTTGAGAAAAAGGAGATAATATGATTTCTCCTATGACATGTTTCAATCTCCAGAGTTGTTGCCGGTTTTTATTAATTATAAAGATAAGCTCCAAAAAATATACACTCAAACAGTTATTTTACCCAGCTTAAATTCAGGAGTTTCTTGTTATGGAGGGAGAAAAACCCAGGAGGTTGGGAGTATACTTGTTATAAACAAAAGACTGGTGTGTGGGCACTTTTAATAGAAATGATAAATTAGATATACTGGTGAAAAATACTGATAGGGCATTCCTTAGTACTACTGTGTTGAGAACAAACTGAATGTAAACTGTTTCATAGTTGCTTTGGATCTCTCTTTTCAAAAGTATTATTACTGCAGATTTAAATAAATGTATTGGTACTCTATTATTAAAAGCAATTAGAAGTAATGGGAAAGGGCATGCTTTGGGTGTGGGTGCCTTCCCTGTGAAGTTCCGTGAGTCCCTTGAATTTTTCTGTAACAACTTTCTGCTGAGCACTTTCTCCCCTCTCCTGAGGCCAATGTTTACATCAGCCGTTCCAGTTTCTGCATACAGTTATGCCCTACTGCCTTTCAGTTATAGGCAAACTTCACTATTAATAATGCTGATCCTTTTTTTAAAAACCATTAGGAAATAAGACAGGAAAGTATGGCTTTTCCTGTGACTTAGTCAATAGAGAAGGTCTTATTCAAAACAACAGCAAAATCTTTTATATGTTTGAAGTATCCAAAGTATATTTATTTAAATTTGTGTCTAAAAGAGTAACTAATTGTGTGTGCCCAAGTATGTATGTGTGTATACAGACACACACATATGTATCTCCATCTCTTTTCCTTCATATATATGTATGAGTGTATCACCTCTATGACCAAAGGGAATTTAGGCTCTAAAGGATAGGGTTTGTAATTAAAAAAAAGAAAGAAAAAAAAAAAGTTTTGTGAACTTTTGAGCCTTCTGTCTGAGGAATCAGGAAAATAATGTCCTATAGACAACAGAAGCCTAATTTCTGAAAGATTTGTCTCCCTAATATCACCACATTATGAGGGTAATCCCATTTTCCCTTATAGCCTGCAAGGCAAGAAGCAGCACCCAACTAACCACAAATCTGCTGTTGAATGGAGTATTTGACTTCCACTTCTCAGCCCTGAGCATCCTGAATGAGGGTAGTACTTTATCATAGAATCAGCCAGGTTGGAAAAGACCTCTGAGATCTCATGAAGTCCAACCCGTGATCTACTACCACTGTGGTTACTAGGACATGACACTTTGGCTCCCTCTCATCTTGTGGAATTAAATTCTGACACCACCGCGTCAAATAAGTTTAAATTTTAAACAAGTTATTTGGATGAAATTTGCCAATGGTTATAATGGGTGTTGAAAGATGGAAATGGATGAACAGAGAGGCATGCTCCTTGGTTTTGATATTTTAAGGCTTACTCTAGGTTTGAGACTGTTAGACCATGTGCTGCTGTCTTGCCCAGCGGCTTTGGCCAGCTGTAAAAACACATAACTACGCAGTTCTGTTGGAGTATCTCTGAAGCATGAAACATCCAGGAACTATATGGAGAGATACTTGTTTTTTAAACCTTTTAGTAGTTTGGGGTTTTTTAAAATTGCTTACAAAAAAGTAGTATCAAAGGTTTGTAGAATGAATGGTATATTAATTTTACCTCACTTCAAAGGAAAATGAACAATGACACCAGTCAGGTTTTTTCACTGCCTGGGAGGCGTATTGGCTTTGCAGACCTGTTTGTTTTACAAATGTAGAGCTGTACGCAGAATTCAGTCCAACTTCCTGAAACTTCTTCGAGGAAGAAGAGCTGGTGGTGGGATTTCTGGCTTTTCTGGTACTGCTTTTTGCTATGAGATGCAATTACGACTTGATAGCCTAGACTGTAGACTATGTGCCTAGTTTGAGACCTGAAATCAGGGCAGATCCTGAAGAAGTATCCTGATTTGGGAGAAAAAAAAATTCTCTCTTTTTCTTCAGGGTGCTAGGTCACTGCAGTGCTGTAAAACACGTAATGCTGTCCTACAGTCCAGGCATCACTTCTGGTGAGCAAGTGTGCATCACATTTCTGTTTACAGCTCCAGAAAAACAAAGTTGAGACAGTTCACAGAGCGCTAGACCTCAGCTTCTATAGATGTAAAAAAAGTGGTTTTGTTTGGCAATCCATCTGATTGCTGCTGAACGTGTTGGTTAGGCAGGGAGGGGCATCCCTGTGGAACTGAGATTCTTCCAGATTGTTGTAGACCACAAACATCTGAGGGAGGAAAGTTTCTTTGTTTTCTTTTTTTTTTTCTTGCTACTCTGTTCTTACATGACTAGATGAATTCTGGCCCAAAGTAAATAAAACATTTGACCATGAAAGCACTGACTAAGCAAATACTTGCTTAAATCTCTAAAAAGAAATAAGAAATACAATTAGGAAATGCATTGCATAGCATTATCATGAGGTACTTATTAAAAGAAAAATAGTGGAGATTAAAACAAAACTGCCCGTGAAGTTAATGTTTTAGGGGTCTTGCATTTCAGTATACCCAACCATCTAAAATACTTATAACAATTTTGTTTTCATATTTATGCAGCTGAGGTCTGCATTTAGCTGTCTTTCAATGTATACCATCGTTTAAGCGCCCTTGTTATTATTTTAAATATATTAACTATCTGTGCATTTAGTTCATGCCTACTCATTCTGTGAAACCTCATCTGTTTCCTGGAAGGAAAGAAAAAGGTTTTCTTTTGGGAAAGAGAGAGTTTAGTTTTATTCATTATTCAGTACTTTTAGAAAGCTCTCTGAAGGTATTTTGGTGCAGAAATTTTGCAGTAGAAAATTATGTTTATAGTGGACTGTTATCTTTTAGAATTATACATATGGGAAAATGCATGTAAAGCAGAAAGGTAATAATAAGTGTTTACTCTTGACATGCAGAAGTGCTTTTCCATTTCTAAAAAATTATGTTCTTTGGAAACAAAAATCAAATTGTCAGTTACTCTTTGTTTTGACTGTTTTTGCAGATACTTTATTTGCAATTAGCGTAAAAAATAAAAAAATATTCAATAATTTACTTAATTACTGTTGTATAGTGTTGAATTTGAGAGGATGAACCAATGTGTAACTGGCATGTTTGGCCAAGTAAATGGAAAAAATAAATTTAATGACCTGAGCATAATTATAGATGACTTTGGAATGACAACTGGCAAAAATTGTACTATAATTAAATTTCCATTATAAAAGTTTCATCTTTTTTGTCTGACGTGTGAAGCTAGATTGTGAAGAGTATTCATTTATGAGAGGAAGAATTAGAAAGCTATAATTTATAATTCAGGGTAATCAATGAAAGCATTTCTTTTGTCAAAAAACCTTTCACTGACAAACAGCATTGCATTGTTAGTTGTTCTAAAAGGAAACTAAAAATTCTTTTGTTGTTTTTTCACTTACTGTAAAAGGAGCTGAAAAATTCTGGTGGTTGAATCAAGTCTTGCAGTAATTCAGAGTAATATTATGCAGATAGGGCTTCTCAGACTGTTTCTCTTCATTAATATTGACTCTGTCTCGGTCTATAACACTGTTCATGGAGAAGTAGGATCTGTCTAAGGCCATTTTGTCAAGATTCTGTTTAATCTTGAACAGAATTGTTTCTGATAGAAGAAGTGACAACATATCCTGATTTCCAAATTTTCCAATTACTGATTGAGATGGATCCTTTGCTTTCTGGTAGTGGAGTCTCAAAAGTGAATAAAAGCATTATGAGGGTACCCTGTTAATTTCTACAAAATCTTTCAAAGGGAGCACCAGTAAAGGTTAGTATTTTAAAGAGTTTCAGCACCAAATTTTCACAGGCAACAGCAAAGCTCAGAATCACTCTGATTTAATGATTAGATAAATAATTCTTCTTCCATACACTCATTTGAGCTCCGTATTTACAGAAGTGTTTTATGTGCTTTTATTATCACTGTTAATTAGACACAAGTCTAATTGCACACTGATTGCTCTTACTATACTATTTGTTCATTATTTAAACAAAGTGTATGTGCCATTCATCTCAAAATATGATTCTTACATTTACAGAAAAGTTGGACTCTTGACTGATTAAAAATGCCTTTCATCTTACCTATGAGTCTGTTAAAACAAAGAACTGTTTTTGATGTGATAACATCACAGAATAGTTTGGCATGAATCTTCCGAAACTAATTTAGTTTATTATGTGTTACAGTAGCACAATCTCTGCTGAGCAGTTAGTGTACAATATTGTACTGGCTTCCGAAAACAAGTGACTTGAAAATAGGTTATTTCCATAATGAGAATTTTCAGAGTCTACTAAAATTCAAAGTGATTACTTACTTTTATATGTACTATTACTTTACTGTTAATTTTTCCACTTACAGACCATTACTTATGAATGCAGTCAGTGTTAATATCTTAGAATCTGTCAGAAAAGTACTCTTCTCTATTCATTTTCTTGCACTGCAGTAGAGGCTTCCTGGATGTTACTGCAAGCTGCTGAGACCAGTTTGTATGTCTCTTTCTTTTCATCGAGACAGTAGCTTTAATCCCACAAAGTGATTCATGCATTAATTGTTAGAACTATGTAATTTGCAATTAGTTAACATCTTAAGGTTTTATTCTGCATTTGGAGCTTCGTAGATGCACAGTTCTGCAGTGGATCAGACAAGAGGCTTCTTCCTTAAGATTTTTGAGCTGTCTTCTGTTATTGAGAAGTTTTAAGTGGCACAGTCCTAGATATCTTCTCTAACAATTATAGTCTAATATCAGTTGATTTGACATGTTGAAATGTTGAAATGGCAGGACAACTGTATGTTCTGCCTTTGCAGTGTCCTAAAGGTACATGAAGAAGAAAAAGAAGAAAACCCTTTGAGAATTCTGTAAACGTGACTAAATCACAGATCCACATAAACATTTAATTATTCCTTCATAAGAAATAATTTCTTACCATTTTCATAAAAAATGGGTGCATCTAGCAAAGCTGAGCAACTGATTGGAGAAAATCTTTATGAAGTTCTTAGGCTGTATATGAATGATGACTTATTTATTTTTCAGATTTTCAACTCAAGCATCTAGGTTTATTTTTTGTGTGGGCGCAGGTAACAAATTTCTTTTTTCTTCGTGATTTTTTTTTTGCACAAGATTATTTCTTGCCCGAAAGCAATGGTGGAGGTATAAAATGATGGTAGAAAGACATGTAGCAATGGATAAACTAATTTTAAACTCATTCTCAGCAAAAGCTGAACTATGTTTGCTAAAAATCTTCATCATGGTAGAAGAGGAAAAGTAGTAATTTCACACCAAGTTTGCTAATATTTGGCAAAGTTACACAACCAGTTGGTAAGGGGCTGATGATAAAATGTGCCTATGTGCACTGGTATCTATAGGCATATACTTGCTTGTGCTATTTCTCATGCAAAACATCAAATTTCAGGTTAGCAAATTAATTCAGAAGATGTTTAGTTGCTTTAACATGCAGTGGATGATATATGGCTAAAATAAAATACATTGAATGTAGTTTAAATTAGGACTAGTGAGTATCTTTGATTTTATTCAGTGTGAAATATTAAAGAATATATGCTACTCAAATACTCTTTTTAAAGAAACTTAAAATTGTGTCATAGTACAAAATTTTTTATTAATTCAAATAAAAATCTTGTGGTGTTCTAATAAAGGCACAGGGCACATGGTGTAGAAGAAAAAAAATTACCTTTTTTCAGTTTTACATTTCCATGGATTACAAAAATCTCTCGGTTTGCTGTTTGGGAGAGGGAAAAAAGGCTTCAGCACTGTTGGAGTGGTATTAGATGTTGAGGTTATAAATGGAATAACTTTTTCCAGTGAAAAACAGAAGCTGAAATGTGCAGCAACTCAAGATTGCTCTAGAATGAGATACCTTGCAGGAAGATACAGAAAGTGTCATAGGTCAATAAGCATTTAGCTGCTCATAGCTTAAGACTTGTAAAAACTGATACTCTTCACAGACTTATCCTAACTCTTCATTCAGAGAAACAAAAAGGGCAAAAGGCAGAGCAGCTTTTTGGGGTGAGTGACCAGAAGTAAATGTGGAATCTGTCTCCTTTTGATGAGAGAAGAGGGAAAGGAGTAAGCTTATTTCATATAGAAGCGTTCTAGATGATGTTCAGGAGACCTTGAGTCCTTTCCTTTGGTAAAAGTTAAGGTTTTGCTTTGACTGAAGCTCATTAATCCAGTGCCAGCTGGGCCTACAGTTTTTGCTCGTTTTCAGCATTATCTTTTGCTTATACCCATGAACAAAACCTCTTTCCTCATTCTCATGGACTTTTCCATTTTATTCATCATGTTAGTCACCAGTTTTGAGTAGCATTTCATGTGCCAGCCATAGGTTATGTAAGCATTATTCTGAAAAGCACAGTTAATAAAGCAATAATTGAAATATCGCCAGATTCTGGTTTTGACTAATAATGATCTTTTGCTGAAAAAAAAAAATTTCTGAGGCAAGTCTATGATATTTATCAGAGTAATCACAGAAGCAAAGAAATGTTTGGTTTTAATATACTAATAAGAATCTGATTCTGCTCTATAATTGTATTGCCAGTATGCTGTTACATCAGGTCACCTTATTTTGGCAAAAGTAAATATCAGCCAGTAAGACTAGACTAATTTTGCCTCCTGTGATCAGACTTGGAAAGATTTTGTCAATATTTTCATAATAAACTTTCTGTTGATTTTGCCCCAGAATTGCTATGAGTAATTTAAGGAAATGCTGTGGTTCCTTAGACAGCTTAGTGCCTATGGAAACAGTAAATATTACTCCCATTAACTTATTTTTTAAGATTCAGCAGAAGTATGGGTTTCTGATTAAGAATTGCCTCCAGCTTTTACTTATGCTATCAGTGTATCTTTCCTAAGTTCTGTAGTCAGCATGGAAGGACAGGCTTTGTAAAAGGTTGATTCAAAGCAGGATCTAAACGAGATGTTCTTACTCATCTTTTAAATGAAGCCTTTTTATGTTTTACATTAATCTTTTAAATTTTCTTATGTTTCCACTAATGATAAAATGCTTCTAGTCGGACTAACATCTTTGCAAGTACCCACGAGTCTCTTTGAGGATGAAGATAAAGCATTCTAGAATGAAGGCAAGATTAGTTGCTCCTATAAAATATGCAAAGACCTGCCTGGGTTGTTGAAACAGTGATAGTGTCAGTCCTAATATCCATTGATGAAGGGCTGAAAACAGTTATTTTCCTAAAATAAAGATCTTTTTTAAAGCCTCACTTCTAGGACATTGTTGATTAAGTTCTGTGATAGAATGTGAAATGGTGCTTTGACTTTCTGAATCTGAGCAGAATGTGTTCTTATTCTGAATAGAGAAGACAAATGTCTCCTTAATCTTCCAGACGGTATCCATTAATTTTCAGATGGGCCATTGCCAAGGTTAAAGTATAACACACTGACTCTGCTCGCTTTCAATAACTGTTTCAAGGATGATACTATTTGTTATGTCGGTGGAGTTAGAAGTTGTCCAAAGATCTGATATAAACAAGGAAATTTCCATACCAGATACAAAGACCAAATTCTGAAGTCACTTGCTCTGGATTTTATTCAGCTGATTTGAAATACTGTGAGAGATGTAGGGAGTTGTACTGCTTCAGAATAACCTGACAACAGTATAGTGTTACCAGCAGAGTTTCATGTTCTAGAAGAAAGGAAAAATAATTCTGTGATTTTGTCAGAAGGACTGGGTATTTTTAACAGTTCTTAATGGAAGAGGAGAGGCTGTCTGGAGAGTCTTTTTTTGGTCAAATTTCCCGTAATAACAGAATCATCAAGGTTCAAAGAGACCTGCAAGATCATCTCCAATTGTCAGACTAGCACAACCATAATCACCCCTAAACCATATCCCCAAGTGCCACATTCAGACACCTCTTAAACACTTCCAGAGACAGTGATTCCACCATCTCTCTGGGCAATATATTCCAATGCTTAACGACACTTTCAGTGGAAATTTTTTTTTTGTAATATCTAATCTGAACCTCCACTGGCACAACCTACGGCCATTTTTTCTCGTATTGTCATTTGAGACTTGGCAGAGAGCTTTCTCCACCTCCCTACATCCTACTCTCTATTCAAGTTGTAGAGTGATGAGGTCCCCCCTGAGCCGCCTTCTTCTCCACACTAAACACCCTCAATTGCTCCTCATAAGATTTATGCTCCAGACCCTTTACCAGCTTCGTTGCCCTGCTCTGGTCATGTTCCAGCACTTCATTGTCCTTTTGAAGTGAGGGGCCCAGAACTGGACACAGCACTTGAGGTGTGGCCTCACTAGTGCTCAGTACAGGGAGGCAATCGCTGCCATACTCCTGCTGGCCACGCTATTCCTGATACGGACCAGGATGCTGTAAGACTCCAGCCCTGGAGCTGCAGGCTCAGGGGCTCAGCTAGGAGTTTTACTTTAAAGTATAGGTATAGGGTTTTTTAATACCTCGAGATAGCGTCAAGAGAATAATCCATGAACTTGTTCCAAAGAGGTTTCTTTACTAATTTAGGTGAGAAGATAAGGGAACTTAGCAAAGGTTCAAAAAGGGCACTACACGAGCTAGGCAAAATGTTCTGCCACAATACCAACATAGGACATATTAATCCACAGCACTTAAGTCAAGATCCAATCCCTCCAGCTCCAAGCTATCCCAAAACGTCAAGAAAGGAGCAGAGAAGCAGAGGGAGCAAGAAGATAGAAGGAGAAAGAAGAAGAGATAGCTACCATTGAAACTTTGTAGAGACCAGCTCTCACCCATCCAGATGGCAGGGCCGTGACACAAGGCAAGGCTTTGGGTTTATGTGCTCTGGTCCCTGTGTCAAACCCCTCCACAGGGAGTCTGACCCACCAGCCACTCTGGGGTTCCAGGCCAGAGTGAGAGGCAGTGTCCTCACTG
>JAWMRA010000078.1:100067929-100097674 GCA_035584735.1 Pseudotriccus pelzelni | reverse complement strand
TTTAATTGGTTTATAACAGGTATCTAGTCAGAATGAGATAATTATTTACTTTATCAAATCCCACCTTCTTCTTGGCACTTATTTCCTTTTGTTCTAGCTAGGCGACTCACAGCCATCTTGGCACTTACAGTTTAAAATGTCTATAAAGCTATATTAAAGCAAAGTTTATAAAAACTGTAGACCGCAATATAAATTGCTCATATTTTCATCATGTTCCTTCCACATACATGTTGTATATGTAATGAATACTATCTGATTTTTCATTTATTCTCTGCTGTTCCTGTATGTGAATCAGTTCTGTGGTCTCTGATTTTGCTAAGATAGCAAACAGGAAAGGTGTTCTTATTTAATTTTGTATGTATTTAGCTACTAGGTCAATGAAATATTGTATAATTATATAATCTAGGCCCACTGGTAATATGTGATAATTAGTATTATTTGTGTTAGATTAGGCGCTACTGGTAGAGTATTGTCTGCTTTGTTGATAATTTAATGTTACAACATTATTATTTTTAATATATTTAAATTGTCACGGGGTTTTTTTAGTAGACTGATGTTGAAAACTGTATCCATGTAGTATCTAAAGTATCTGTTCCCTTTCAAAAGATGATTTTTTTTTCCCCTCTGAGAGGCTTCTATCACTTGGGCTGCCTTGTTGCTTTTTTTTTTTTTTTTTTACATTTGTGTTTACACACTAGTCCATTATCCTCTTTGGGAAACCAGTGTTGCATTTTAAACCAGTCAAGTGAGCTGAGTGGATTTTGCAGTGTACATGTGTGAAGGGCTTGAAAGGAATGATACAATTGATTCCTTGTATTCAGCTCTATCATGCTTCAGTTTTCGTAGATGGCCATTCAAGAGATAAGCAGTGGGTCAAGACTTTAATAAAATCAAGAGCTAGCTATTAAGTGTGTTAAAGGTCACTGTTGTGGTTTTTAATACCCAGTCTTGAATGAAAAATTATTACTGTCATTGTAATGCAATATAAGCAGGGATGTACAACTTAAATAATACAGTGAAACCACATTTTTAAAGTAGGCAGTATTGAAAAAATGTTGCCTTTTTTTTTTATTTCTTCTTATTTGTAACACACCATTAAACATCCTTTCCTCCAGGCTAAACGAGACATCTGCTACTTTGGCCTACTTATCAAAAGAAATGAAACTTTTATTGCCATGACATCATTACATTTAAGCTTCTTGAGGAGATGAAGAAAATACCAACCCAATGAATCTAGGATGCTATTTAATATCTAGATGGACTACCTTCTTTTAGCAGATTTGTACTTTGTAAATGATCACTCAAGTTCATGCAACTCTGTGTTCATTCTCCTGCACACACAGACAAGCCCCCCGAAAGAATATATCCTGAATTTTAACATCAGGGCGGCCACTGCCTCTGCCTTGGGAGCAAGAGAGAATAGCCAGCCAGCAAAAGCAAACAGTTAATGATGCTGATGTGTGCACAGGTTTTAGAACTAAAAATTTCTTGACATCAGAGTTGGATGTTAAATCCTCTGAAGCTGTTGTTTTAAATTAATGGCAGATTAAAGAATAATGTGTAGTATACAGGCTGTTGTCATCATTGTGATTGCCATCAAATGCAAGATGGCTTGGGGTTTTTTGTAGAATTTTTTTGGTGCTATTTTTTGGTTTGGTTTGGTTTTTAAATTAAAACAGAGTTTGATTTCTGGAGCACAGTACTACAGATACCCTGAGATTATCTCACTTGGTTAGAGATGAGTGCTAATAACTCGAAAGTCGTGGGTTTGATCCGCATATGGGCCATTCACTTAAGAGCTGGACCTGACGATGCTTGTGGGTCCCGTCTTACTCAGAATATTCTGTGATTCTGTGAGGTACAATTCTGAAGCTACAGTCACAAAATAATAGAAGAGACTGCTGCGTTCCACCTGTCAGCTTGGAGCTCTCAGTTTTCTCTGTTCATCACATGCTGCTGTCTCTAAGGAGTCCGTAACATTTTATTTCTAATGCTGATGTATTGCAGTGGGGAAGCTACATTTTCCTTTGTCTAGATTTTTGGAAGCTTTAGATATTTGGTCCATTCATAGCACTGCATTTCAAAAGGTAAGCATGGGAGGGAACAATTAATGGGAAACTTCTGCTTGGAAAGAAAGTAGCTATCTCTGTTCTCTTTTTTTTTAAATTTTTCTTGTTTTTTATTAAGAAACTTTATTCAAGGAAACAATGTCAAATTGAGTTTCCTAGGGGCTTGCCCAAAGCAAACCACATTAGTAACTGAGAGCTACATTTCAAAATAATGGTGCAATAATAATATTTGAATATTTCCTAGTAAAAGCTATGAGCAAAAAAAAAAAGCCAAGCCAAACCCTAAATAAATTGTTTAGTATTTTCCTCCATTTCTGTGTGTCACCATGGTTTGCTTTTCATAATATCCTGGAATGGAGAAACTCTCTTGAGGCCTTGTGTGTTCCTTCCCTACCCCGAAATATTCTATATAACATATCAGCTATATTTCTGTTGTTTGTGACATCTTTTTGACTAGCTTTCTGAAAGTTCTCAAAGAAATTGTTTCGTCATTTCTTCATCCCACCTATTCCAGAACTTCATGCTATCAGAAATTTTTCTAATCTCTAAGCTCAGTCTTCTTTGCTGCAGTGCAAATCTGTTACTCTTCAGCTATAGACATGGAGAAAAGGTCATTCTCTTCCTGATGATGTCATTCTGATTGAGTCCCAAGTAGTTCCAACAGCGTCACCTTTTTCACATGTGAAGAGGCTAAATTAAAATAACAAAAAGGTTTGTGTAATTCGTTGTTCATGCTTCACTGTAGCAGTTCGCAACTTTAACTTAATGATAGTGTCCTCGTGGTTGGTGGTAGGATGGGATTATTCCTCTTTTTTTTTTTTTGATTTGGTGGTCAAGATCTTCTCAACTTGGCCGTTGCACATACCATTAGTGAAAATTTTGAAAAGCTACAGATCCCTTTTAGCTACATTTCACTTTGGCAGGGTACTAGATCACTACATTTTCAGTGTGGTTTTCCAGTGGGGTTTTTCTTTGAGTCCACAGTGTAGTATCTTCATTTAGACTAATCCTCCTTAGCTTCTTTGAGTTATGGAAAACTTATTTAAAGGAGTGCCAGAAGCCTTAGTAAAGTCAAAACAAATCTGTCTACTACTTTGTTCCCAAACTTGGGGCCTGTTGCTTTGTCATAGAAATAAAATGGTTTTTATTTTCCATGTGATGTGTTCTTAGCAACACTTTTTTCTCTTCTACTAATTTGGTGGGGAGGAGTTCTGTTTCTTGCAAATGGTCTAGTTAGTTGTCCTATGGGCCTTTGAATTCTTCTAAAACTCCTTTAAAGTTTTCAAAATAGCCTTGAAAAGAAAGCATACAGCTTTATTTTTGCCTTTTTGTGATCTTGCACAAAAGTTTCCTGGATAGTCAACTTTTAAGTAAGCAGGCTGACCGACAAGCCTAGAGATGTGAAAATATCCAACTTAGATCTGAGTGCCCTTCATCATACTTGTCTAGTGTAGGCTTTCGTAGACTTTACTGTAGGGCATTACATACTTCAGTTGTCTTAATGTCCATACTGTATGCTTTTCCTTTTTGTTCAATAGCAAACCTTTTCTCTCTTTGGTTTTCTTTTCACCAGAGTTGGTTTTACAGTTACACAGTTTTGCTGCGCCCTACTGATTCTGTCTTTGTGGCCAGGCATCTGTACTTAGTGATTTCACCTCTTTTGTAATATGTTTCCTTCTCATCTGCAAGGCTTGAAAGTACAGAGGGTGGTTCTGTAAACTTGAATAATTCCTTAACTGTCATCATCTTTGCTTCAAAGAAGATAACACCTACTTTTCATGGTGTAGCAGCCAATGAAAATGGTTATAAATGCTAGAGATGCATAAAGCCCTCCTATCTCTGTATAGAGAAATTGATAGTGGATTAGACCTGGTTGCATAGGTATCTGTATTACTCTGTGGTCTCTCAGGACTTGTGCAATATGCACAGTCCAAGTAAACTTTTTCTGCAAGTCCCCCAAACCATCCTTTCCCCTTCTCCCCCTTCTGTGTTGGACTATTGATTCTCTGCATTATTCAGAAGTAAAATGTCACTCTGACCAACTATAAACTATGTTAACACAGCAGCAGAGTAAACAAGAGCATATCGTTTGTACAGTTTGCAAAATTTGTATTATGCACTGTAAATTGAAGGACTAATGACCTGCCTTTCTGGTTTTAGGCACAGCTCTGTCAGTCACAAAGAACACTGTGCATTTTTCTCTCCCTGAAATGCATACCAACATTAGCAGTGTAAATGCCTTGCATATAATTTGAAAAACGTATATGTATTTGTTTCCCTAGAAACCTCTGTAGTTCCTGACTTTTATGCTGTTTGCTGTTTGAGCGCGTAAGTCTCATCTATTATCTCTTGATTTCCAGGGAAATTTTGAGTATGTCCATATAAAGGTGCTCCAGGATATTGTAGAGCTCGATATAAATGAATAGCAAAGATGTAGCATTTTTTCTTACAGTCATTTTGTCTCTCTCACATTTGTCAGTCATAATATGTGGTTAATTAATGAAGGGTGAGTTACTCTATTTACACTATCAACGGTGTAGTGTCACTATGTAGGGTTGTCATTCATAGCTGTATCATTGTCAGTACAACTGAAGACAGCACAAGTTTGTTGCATAAATCACATACATTTACTTTAGATTGATATTTTCAGTGTAAAAATACTTCTTTTGAGAAAGTAAAATAACTACTTAAGGAATAATGAAGAAGAAATATGGGAATTATGTTATAGGGAGAAGACAGAGAAAGAAGCTTCTGGGACTAAATAGAACCATGAGTGTCACATTTACATGTCTTTTAAATACCTCCAGGGATGGTAACTCCATCAGTTTCCTGGATAGCCTTTTTCAGTGTTAGAAAACCCTTTCCATGAAGAATTTTTTCCTAATACCTGCTCTAAACCTCCGTTGGAGCAACTTGAGGCCATTTCCTCCCTTCCAGTTACTTGGGAGAAGTGACTGACCTCCACCATGCTACAACCTTCTTTTCTTCAGGCTAAACAGCCCCTGTTTCCTCTGCTGTTCCTCTTGAAGCTTGACCCTTCACCAGCTCTGTTGACCTTCTCTGGATGTGTTCCAGCACTGCAGTGTCTTTCTTGTAGTGAGGGGCCCAAAACTGAACACAGGATTTGAGTTGCAGCCTCACCAGTGCCAAATACAGGGTTATGATCCTGTTGTCCTGGTGGCCACACTATTTCCTATACAAGCCAGGGTGCCATCTTGGCTATCTGAGTACACACTGGTTTGTGTTCAGCCACTGCTGACCAGCACCCTCAGGTCCTTTTCTGCTGGCACACTTTCCCACCACTCTTCCCCCAGCCTGTGGTATTGCATGGGATTGTTGTGACTCAAGTACAGGGCCTGGCACTTTGGCTTGTTGAACCTCGTACAATTGGCCTCGGCCCGTCTATCCATCCTGTTAAGATCCCTCTGTAGAGCCTTCCTGCGCTCCAGCTGGATGTAACTCCGTCCACCACCACTCTCTGGGCCTGGCTATCTAGCCAGTGTTTTATCCAGCAGTGTACCTGTCCAAGCCATGAGCAGCCAGTTTCTCCAGGAAAATGCTTTGGAAAACAGTGTCAGAGACTTTAGAAAAGCCTAGGCAGATGACATCCACGGTCCTTCCCTCATCCACTAAGCAGGTCACACATCATGCATTTTCAGAAATGTATTCCTGTATTGTTGGCATATTGAGACTTCATAATCTTCTGGAATATGTTTCATGAAATAACTTCACAAGGTTCACACAACTAATGTGTACGTTCACATGAATTTCTTTGTTCATCTATAATTTGCAAAACCACAGGTTTGTCTGAAAAATAAGTCAAACTTCTGATCCTTAAATTAATCCCTTAAATGCATTTTCAATCAATTAAATCAGAACAGTGTAATTTTTAGAAATACACTGTTTAAATAAAAAAAATTACTTTTTGTTCCCTATGAAAATGCCTCATTTGTTCTTCCAGTGTGCAGATGTTGATGATTTGGTAACTGAAGGAGCAAAAAAGAATTTTTTTTAAGGGTAGTAAGAAAAAAGAATACCCTTGATCTCCCAGAGGTCTTGTTTGTTTCAGAGGTATGATGTATGTTGAAAAGTGTCCTCATGTGTTTTTAAGGCTCAGAAGAGCTACATTCATAGACTGCTTTGACAAATCACTCTGCATTTTAAAAAAGCTACTTCTGACCCTCTTCTTCAATGACCATAATGTTATAGATCCAAGATTTCAACTTGAACATACAAAATAAGGCAACTGGCAAAATGATGGAGCACAATGCTTGTTGCAGAACCTTTTACATGAGAGCATTGTGAAGTGTTTCTACAGTAGCTAACTAGTATCATCATGGCCCTGAAGAATAACAAGAAAAGAGAGTTAAGGGGCAGAACATGAAAAAGTTGCAAAAAAGACTCAGAGGAGAGAACACAGATTCACACAAAGAAGAGTCAAGGGCCAAGGGCGAGGAACTGATACAACAGAAATAATTAGTGCAAGCTAAACACAGTAATTAGTGACTGAGAGGGGAACCAGGAGGATCTCAGCTGTGGAAATATGTAGGGAAAATTAGTATCTCCCCATGATGAGGAAGGTAAATATAATGAAACAGTGCATGACAAACTGAAGATAGCATTCATCAAGGTATAGGAACGAATGGCAGAAGGTGGTTCTGCTATTTCATGTGGAATATGAGAACTATGGAGGCCAGAGAGGGCTTCATTTATGCGGGATAACTCAGCCAAGGAGGCTTTCAGGAACCAGGGACCGCAGACAAGTTGTGCTTTGGTAGTACCACAGGGACAGAGGGAACTGGCCTTGGTAATAGGCTGAATGTAGAGAGATTTATATGGAGTTGATATTGGGGAGCTTTAACCTCTTTCTTGCTCTGCAGCTACAAGAATTAATGCTCTTTCCATGTAGACTTTTACCTATGTTATTACCTAGCTATAGGGTCTACGACTTATAATTCTGAGTTTCGGTTGTCTGTCCTTAAACAGGTGCTTGTGCTTTTTTTTTTCTTTTTCTCCAATTAAGTAATTATTTATTCATTGTTTTCATTAAACTTTAATAAATACATGGGAGACTAGCTCACATTTTGCTTCACATATGTTAATGACTGCATTACATCTTCATCTGCTTGAAGATAACTGATTAAACCTGCTGAAAATTAAGGCTATAAATTCACAGGTAGGAATTTTAGCCTAATCAATATTTTGGTGATAATGATAATTTAATCTTGTGAAATACAATGGCTGTAAGATGGAGAATCAATGTTTGGACATGAAAAACGGGTGTCAAGTTTGACAGGGACATTACTATCACAATATCTGGAGGGCAGTGGATTATGTCAGCAAACAGAGCAATAATTCTATCAAATACAGTATGTGAGAAACTAATGAAAAACTTAGAAACAGTGGTTCTCACTTGTGAGCTCGAGTGCTTCAATAACATATTCATCTCTTTTTCGTTTTATCTCACATCCCTTCTCCCTCCCTTTTCATTCAAGCTGCAATTAAAAATACAAAAAACATGATCTCTACTTCAGTCAGTCTCTTCTTTATTATGTTCTGAGATCTGATGTTGTTTAATTATGGCGTAAGGAAAGCAGTGCATTGTGTTTCAATGTTCCTAACAGCTACTGCTTGAAAGAGAACCAGAGCTATGTGGTCACACAAGCAAATACCGTAAGATTTAAAAAAACGGTCACAGAGGAAAATCTGAACACATTTGTTCATCAGATCCACAAGCACTAACAGGAAAAAAGAGTTCTAAACATGTAATTTGCAATCAAAGATAAAAACAGAAGCTGTATTAAAATAAGAAGTAGGAAGCTTTCCTCCAATGTATGATAAAGCTCTGATTCTGCAGTCTGTTTTCCTACACTGCTTCAATTTTACTTGTGTACCAGGAGGCATTTTAACAGAAAGAAAGAGCTCGAATAAAACATCTTTGCTATTAGTTATACTTCTAAGCTTTGGAAGCAGTTCAGATAACGTGCTGAAAGCACACTGGCTGAGCAAAAATGTCATTTATACTTTTGCTAATATAGAAATAATGGCATCATTTTGGAAAGGGGTCTCTCCAGACTCTCTCTAAGTATTTGCAGCTCTAGTAATGTGGAGAGTTTAGGTCTGGCACCTAATAGAAGTGGTCATTCTAGGTCAGCTGCTCATGTTACACTGGGATTTGCTCATCTTTGGAGCTATCTTTCCATCAGTTGAGAAGTCTCACTTTCTCTCTCCTTTTGTGACAACAGGAGCCACTCCATCACTACCAGTTCCCAGTATTGCCAGATGCGTCAGCAGCTGCTACAACTCTCAGCTACAAATTGCGGGAAATACCAACGCTGTGCTGTTTCTCTGTGAATAGTTAGATGTCAGTCACATGCTCACAGCTTACAACCAACATGTCTGTACACTTGCAGTGCTTTGCAGCAGACACACTTGACCTTTAATTATACTCTTACAGTGACAAAGCCACAAAGTCGGGATGTTTTAGCACAATTCTTGCAAAAGCAAAGCAAGATGTGAAACACGTTCAGAGCTGCTCTCTCCCTTGGACTCCACATGTCACCTGAGAAAAAGAACTGGCACGGGACCATGAGTTATAGTATTCTTGTCTTTTAAATGAATCTGAAACTATTGGCCACTTCCCTTATCAAAACTGCAAATAAATGAGAAGCTTTTGCTAAAGATGCTGTGTCTTTCTGCAGACCTCCCATTAGGCCTCCGATTCACCTTACTTTGTAATAGTACCTTAGGCAGCTGAAAACAAAGCTGTGAGGCTTTTAGGCAATTCTCACCTTGTATTTCTAGATATCATTAGCTAGTCATCCAACTGCTGGGGGACGCTCTTCAATGAACTGAGAAGAGGGATTATGCTCTTATTTCCGTGCCTTCTAGAAAGAGAAATCATTGTATTCCAGAAATTGTGTTTTCCTGATATGTTCCTGCAAAGCAAAGATAGCACATAGGGAATGAATACTGCATTCAGTTATTGTGACTTTATGGCATTAGCTTTAAGTGGTGATAATGTCCTTTCAGTATTCCATTTAGGATCTTAGACCCCATGGAAACCTTGACATCCATCATGAAATCTCAGGCTTCAACATTCTTTGTTCATTGCTGTTTCATTTTCCAGTAGGGTGATCCGTAAAGTTAACATCTTGTGTTTCATCGCATGCGGAAGCTATATGGTTCACATAGATTGAATCTTTTGCCCGGTGGATAAACGTGGATCTGATAATTCATCTCAGAGTGGATATTAACAGCTGACCAAATGTGCTTCTCTTTGCCAGCCTTCTATCTTGAAGGAAAATAACCAAGGAAAACTGACTTGTTCACGAAAATTGAAGTGCTCTGTGAAAATGTCATGACAGATTGCAAGACTAAATTTGTCCTTTGTCTGGTAGAGCAGCCTCCTTGCTTGACAATCACAACAGTCTAGTCGTCATGGATTTTTGAGGCATGTGCTGCACTCATTCCAAACCCCTGAGTTATGGTTGGTTTCCTGACAAACTTACGAAAACATGACATTGGAGCGTATACAAGCCGGGAATATCATTAGCACCAAATCCACTATGTATCCATTTGCTAGGAGACACAAACTTGCAGGGCTATGTTGCCACGCTTGCTTGGCCCCGGCAGATGAACCTTAGGATTAAAGGGTGGGCTCAGTTCCGCGCACACTGTGTCTCACCTAAAAAATCCAATGCGCAGGCTGGAAGGTGTAAAGACCTTCCCCGGATCTTCGTTCGCGAGGACTGGCCATTACATTACATTACATTACATTACATTACATGTTGCCAAAGAGGCAAAGTCAGCAAGGCTTGTGAGCACTGGAGAGAATGTTTTCCCAGGCAGAGATGTTTCCAGATTGAATTTACAGACTGAATCAACTGCCGACATTATTTCTTCACAGAGGCTTCTCTCTATTCCTAGAGATAAGCACTGTAGTAAATGCTTTGATTTGACAGGCAATGTCTTCATGACTTTTGTTAATAAAATAAACCAATGATGCATAATAGCACAGACAAGTTGTATTATTCCTGAAAACATTGAAATTAGTGGATAAAAACAAAACTGTGCACTCAAGCCTTTGGTTGCCACATATTAAATGCTTGTGCATTTTTTTGACTTAAAGCATTTTTCAGATATAATGCAGACTAGCTGTTCTGTATCACAGTGAATGCCTAGCTAAGTTTTTAGGCATAAACATTTCCTTGTGTACTTTTAGGACTTTACAAAACATCCAAAACCTGCATAGGAACTTTTCACCTTGTGAGGGCTAAGTAATCATCAAATATTTAATGAAAGTGGATGCTGACTGTTTAATCACGTTAGAAATTGGTATGAAAGATTAAAGAACCATCATGTGGAATTAAGAAGAACCATTAAGTGAAAATATGCACTTAAGAATAAAAAGAGTAATGATTTAAAAACTGTTTCAAATGTGCTGTTTGGGGGTTTTTTAAGATTCAGAGGCCTCAGGTCTGATGTACCACTGTAACACAAGGACCTCTAGTCCTCTGTCTTCCTACTTTACAACTAGTAGGTGAACAGTCTGCAAGCATTTTGCAGATACCCTAGGCAATGTGCTTGGCTTAGCTCTGTAACATTGTAATTTGTCTTTTGTCAAAAGGATGGATTTATTTCCTTTGCACTCACATGGCCAATTCTGCCCCCGGATGTGTACATTAGGTATCAGGCTGCCTGACCCGAAATGACAGAGTGTGTTTTACTATAGGCAATGTTTTACTATAATACAAGATTGAGATGTTAGCCTGTGGTCACAAGGTGAGCCATTTGCCATCTGATGAAGTTGTTTTTATTTTGGATGCAAGGGAAACAGATGCATTTTAGAAAGTAGAGTCAGTTGCAAAAGGAAAGAAAACCATAAAAATTACCAATTTCACTTTGCCATATGCCTTAAGCCATGAGTGTTTGGTTTATACAAATGATTTCTGGTCTTCTTCAGCCTCAGATATTGCATTATAAAAGTTAAGTTTTCTATTTCCCCAACATTACTGAAAAGATACTTTATTTAGAGTAACAATCTCAAAGTGAAATGCAATGACTATTCACAGCATAACAAGTGTATGGATTGGACTATCCATATACTTCTCTGATCGGAATAATTGCTAAGTAAAGGTCGTAATTAAAGTTCTTTTTTCTTTCTTTTTTTCTTCTCATTTTTTCATGGTCCTTCTGTATAGAAAACTTCTTTCTCCTCTGGAATCTTGCCAACATCTTCCATTCCTTAAACTTCAGCTTTGTTGTTGCTGCCATTTAAAATTCTGCTCACCAGTAAGGATGCTCTTCTGTGACAGCATACTAGCTGTCATATGAAGAGCTCAGCTTTTTTTTCTGTACACATGCGTATCAATAAACATCTCATTTGAGATCACAACCATAAACTTGATGGCAGTCAGCACAAATCCTATATTTTGTGAAATTGTGCTTTGAATAAAAAGTGTTTTGCTATGCTAACACAGGTTCTGGTAGTACTCTTATTTGCTCTTCTCCAGTTTGCATCTTCATGCAGTTTATGATTTTTCTTTAGTTTCTTTTCATAACCTCTATAATTATCAATTTCAACTAAAAAGCCAGCTATTTTGTCTATTTTCAGGAAAGCAAATGATACTAAATTTTTTAATATGGCTTTTTTTAATATTACTTAATAATACAGTCCAAGATAAAAATTCATATACTGACATTGCCTTAGTTAAATTTTGAATATGTAGATGTATTTTAATTGAAACAGTTAGTGTTACCATATGGGCTGCCAGACTTAAATGCACATAAAAATATATTTACAGAGGAGTGAGATATCTGCAGGTAACAGCTAAATTTCTCCCCTGGTAAGGCAAACAGCTATACCTGCCTCTAAATGTAATACTAAAGCCATACATAAGATAACTACAAGAGAGCTGGAATGGATACCAGTATTGTTTGTGCTCTTCTGCAGCTTTTTTGAGAAACAATAAAATTCTTTCATTCTTTTAATTACTAAAGCAACTTGGGACTTTCAGTGATGTCTGTGATACTGTCTGGCAGTTTTGTGGCTGTTGATTATGTTTTCATAATGACATTTGTATGTAAAGCGATCTTTATAATTATTACTGGGTGTTATATGGGGAACTCTGTATTAGGGATTTTGGTAAATTGCCCTCAGAATGTTTCAGATGCTCTTCTTCAATCTTTGTTAAAAGAACTGGAGAAACTTCAAACCAGCTATTAGGAATTTTCTTTCAGGACATTCCAGACAGTGTCTTAGGCAAGAGTAAAGTATTTTTGTGTACATATAGGACAGCCTTCATGCACGTATTTCTTTTGTCTCCACAGTATTGCTATATTTGTTTTGTTGTCCCTATGTTTCCCTCTTGACTTAAGAGATAGTTCTAAGTTATGACCAGGAAAAGTATTTCTATTTTTAAAATTTGAAATGGGTTGCAAATTCTGTTTAAGCAAATGGGTTTATCTGCTGTAATTTTAAATAGCTTTTCAGTTGTACTGAAAGCAAAATTGCTTCAACAAGATACAATTGTGTAGGTAATCCTATGGTCTGCTGAACATTCCGTAAAAAATAATGTGTCTTGTAGTTGTAAACTTTAGGCTTTACCTTTATCAAGAGGTTCTAGCAACATCATAAACAATAGGATCGAATCTTGAGTCATTTGTTCATGTCATTGGAACTGTAGATGGAATTATTGCCTTATTTAATGTGAATTCCTGGGGAATACTTTTGTATGGACCATGATTAATGCCTATGAAGCTGCCAGAAGCCTCCTAGGGTTTGTTCTGCCATTTGTAACTGACTTCTTCTATGTGTTTTTAATCTTGTTACTGCAAATTTATCTAAAGAAATTTTGAATAGGTGATTTGGCATGAACTTGTAAAAATAGATGATTTAGATTTCCCTCTGCAAGAAAGCAAAATCACCATAATAATGGGTTCAGCTTTTTAAGCTTTTTATTTGTGCTTTTAAAGCCCTCTTACAAATATATAAGGTGGCATTGCACAGCATGCCTAAACACTACATGGTTTGTTCTTTCACCTATGGCATTGACATGTAGTGCCTCCCTCTAGTGACAGATGACATTCTGAGCCAAAGCATAATTTAAATAATTGGCCTTTGTCTTTATTCAGCTGGTTTTTTGTATGCCCTGAATCTGCTAAGCTGAACGATCAACTAGTACCAAGGAAAAGCTTTCTGATGAGACTTTTGGGACTCCTGCTTCCTATCAGGCAGTCTGGTTAACTTGAAGCTTTCACTAAACATGGCCATAGAAATAACCAAAAGTTTCCAGCATCCTTGAGCTTCCTCATTATCCAATTACATGTGTGTAGAAAGCTGAAAATAGCTGAAGCCTTTGTTCCCCTCTTCACTTCTTTCCGCATTTTGCCAAGGGCAGTGGAGAGAAATGAAGAAAACCAAAAGTGTCTCTTTCCCGTTTATGTGAGCCAGCAGCTTTTACTACACCTGTCACTCAGGAAAGGCAGCAAGTTCTTGGGATACATCCGGAGCGTAGGACATGTCATAGTATTGGGCGCATGTACAGGAATACATGACAGTGCTGTGGTGTACATCTCTCCCAGGGCATTTGCATGTTTAAATACAACCCGATGTGGGAAGGATGAGAAGTTCCCTGAATATAATAGGAGGTTAACCTTATATGCCACAGTCTCTTAGTGTTAGTAACTGTGTTGTATTTTGACTTCTGGTGACAATTTGGTGTTTGATGGGAAACTTGTGAACGTGTAAGACTTGTTTGTCTTACATCTTTCACCTATCAGTAGTTTGTCATCCACATTCCTGTTTAGTTAAGGCAAAACTTGCCTCTGCTAACTTGCTTACACTAGTGGGCTTAAGATAATGTCTGGCAACTTTTAAGGTCCCATTGCTGTAGGTAGAAAGCCACTACAGGGATCCTGTGCACCATATGACCCTTTGGGGAATTGCTGTTCTGCAGCATATTGGAAAGGGAAAAGGATACGTGCCTTCTGAACTTGCAAAGTGTAATGGGCTACAGAACATTTTCTATGACAACCACATGTATGGCTATGCAGTGGCTGAATTCGCTCATGAATTGGTCTCGCAGAAGCATTTTTCTTATTTTAGTTTGTAATCAAAACCAGATTTTCTCCAGGGATAGTTGTTTTGCCATATTGAACAACTGTAATGCTTCCAAGAATGTATGTTTTTTTTGTAATTGGCAGAAGCCAGTGTTAGAAGTTGTTTCAAATCAGTGAGTTAAATCAAAAATGCTTTTGTGTCATGCTAAACATCATTATATCAATCAGTACTTAAGTGGTTCCTTGCTGTTTCCTACTGAGTTTTTTCATCTGTCGTAAGCAAGGACTACATTATGAGGGACCAGTCCCTCGACCCCTATTCATTTATATTCTTAATGGTAGTATTAGACGTTTAGTTCAGTTCAGAGAAAGGACTGAAGTGGACTTATATGCTTCTGAGCTGTCATGTGAGTACTTTCTGTTTTAACTCTTAAAAGGACAGATTTTTTTTTATGGCTTTGGTAATGGGTTTCTTTTCCAGTTGGGAACCACTCTTGTATTGGAATAGTTGTAAATATACATTGAGGTAGTGAAATCTTCATATAAATAGAGAGAAAGAAAATTCTAATCAAAATATTCTCTCAGACATCTAACAGTAATGTGCTTTAAGGCTTCTTGAAAGTTCTGTCCATGCAAACTCCTTGTTTAATTTAATTCTTAATTAAAATCATTATTCTGTGGCACATCTAACTAATTGTTTAGCAGGAGTGAAAAATTTCTGTGTCTTTAATAATTTTCCAGACTTAACGAACTGTAGTTATCAGAAGAAAGATATTCTTTCTTAGATACTTCTTTTTTATATGTCTTGAGTAGTCTTTTGTAATGTTAAAGAATAATATTGTTTTAATTACCATGGTTACATGCTGCTAGTGCTGATAGAATTTAAAAGGATTGCTTTCTCCTCCAATACTTAATACAGTGTGAATTCATCAGAAATTAAACAAAAAATCAGTATAGAGCAAAATTTCTTGTCTATTTTAGGCTGCAATATATGGAGGCTTTGATACCATGTTCTTCATTCAGGGAACACTCACTGGTACCTGAATGCAACTAAAAAGGTTCAAAATACCCAACCAGTCTGTGGTGAGCTGCCCTTGGCTGGCTCTGGCTGTCAGTTGCTTGCTCTCTCCCCCTTGTCGACAGGATGGGGGACAAATAAGATGGAAAAGGTCATGGGTCAAGCTGAAGAGAGGGAGATCACTTACCAATTATCATCAGAGGCAGAGCAAACTCAACTTGGGGAAAATTAATATGAATTTATGTGAGTTGAAATAGACTTGGGTAGCAAGAAACAAAGACAAATTGAAAATACAAGATTGCCCATCCTCGCAGCCACGTCCTGCAGCGTGTTGGTTGGAGCCAGCTGGAGCTGTCTGTGTGTGGCACAGCCTCAGCCTCTCCTCACAGAGGCTGCCCTGCAGCCCCTCTGCCAGTGCCTGAGCAGCTGCACCCAGGACACCATCCTAGCTCACCTCTTTGGCTTGAATTAAGCACTTGCCTTCACTGGCACCAGTTTGTTGTCTTTTCTGATGTCATATATCAGTACAGCAGAGTGCCACATATGCAGTTGTATGACTTGCCGAGGGCTCTCAGCGGTGGAATAGCTAGAGACACCCTGACTCTCATGTTGCTTTTCTTAGCTTTCAGAGAGTACTGAAAAAGTGATAAGATCTCCATCCAGTTCAACACCAATGAAGGTGGTAAAGGGTCTAGACCACGAGTGTTATGGGGAGCAGCTGAGGGAACTGGGGTTGTTTCACCTGCAGAAAAGGAGGCTCAGTGAGGACATTATATCTCTCTACACCTACCTGAAAGGATCTTGTAGGGGGGCACGTGCCAGTCTCTTCTCCCAAGTAACTAGTGATTGGAAGAGAGAAAATGGCCTCAAGTTGCTCCAGGAGAGGTTTAGATTGCTTTCCTAATTTACATTAGGAAAAAATTCTTCATGGCAAGGGTTGTCAAGCACTGGAAAATGCTGCCTGGGGAAGTGATGGAGTTACCATCCCTGGAGGTATCTAGAAGACGTAGACGTGACACTTAGGGACATTGTTTAGAGGGGGGGCCTGGCGGTGCTGGGTTAATTGTTTGACTACATGATCTTAAAGGTCTTTTCCAACCTTAACGATTCTCTGATTCTGTTCTGTGATTCTATAAGTATCAAAGTGCTGTACAAACTGAGGATTTAGTTATGCAAATTGGAGGTAGTGAGCAGGATTTTAATGATCTTATAGTGACAAGTACCTAAGCCAGAAATTGAGCTGAGGTTTCAAATTCTCCAGTACAGGGATCTTTCCACTAAGCCCTAACACCTGTGTGAGTAATACTGATCCACACAGGCTTTAGCTGGTGGGTTGTGGGTCCCTTCCGACTCAGAACATTCTGTGATTCTGTGATCTAGTACAACAATATCAATTAATGTTTATAATACCTTATTAGTGGCTATGTTCTGTTTTTGCAGATTAACTGTTGGAAATGGAGTTCTTAATATCACAGTCCTATTTACAAGTCAATGAATTTACTTGTTCCAACAAATATAGTTTAAAATGCAATTGTGCTGCTGACAGGCTTGCATAAACACAAAGTGAATGTTCAGTTGTCAAGAAACTTCTAGTTGAAGTTGGTTATACATTATATGAATATTTCTAGATCCTGTGTGCATCTATATACTAAATCCAGACACTACTCACAACAAATATAAGCATCGTCATAATTCGAGATTAAAATAGACAACCTCTACACCATTCTGCAAATGAAAAAGCATCAGCTCTTCTATTGTAACCTTCTCATTTGGTTCAATTGTGAGTTGCAATAATAGCTTACATTTTCCCTCATGTAAATGCAAATTTTGGTACTTAAAATGTATGGTTTATGTCTTCCTCAATATGTCCTGTTTTCTAAAATTCAACGTCTTTATAACATTGTTTTCATTTTTAAATAAGGACATTTCTTTGGCTATTCATTGTCTTAAAACTCTGGGAACTGCTCATTTTGAGCTGTTGTAGGCTCTTGTTGCTTTTTATGAATTTGGGTTTTGGGGATTTTTTTTCTTCCTTTTTACTATCTTCCCAGTTTTGTTAGGAAAAGCATCCTTAAAGATCAAAGTACTCCACTTGAGCACTCCACAAACTCTTCTCAACTTATTATACTGAATTTTTCAGTTTCTTGATTGTGATAAAGACAGGGGAAAGCCTGCAATGAAAAATGCCTGTGGAAGAAAACTGCGTGATTTGAAACGTATGTCTGCAGTTTATTAATTCAAATTAGAGGAACATATAAACAGAGATGGTATAATGCTTGCTTTTTTTTATTGCTTTGTGTACGACCTTTTTCAGCATAGAAATTATTTCCCATTACTTCAGTTCAACTGGAAAAAACAGTGCCTAAATGGACTTTGAATCCCAAGTCATTGGTGATAGAATTAGAGAGTTTTCAGATGTACGTATTTGCTGTCATAGGCAGTTCTGTAATTGGTTATACCAGCTTATATCTGGTGGACGTCTACCAGTCACCTCCTCTGTGTTTTCCTTGAGTTGTGTGGTAAAACTGGGATCTGGGGCTCGTGAGTGATCTGCGGAGCTGGTTTATGTCTCAACAGTAAAGCAACTGCTTGTCTCTGACCAGCAAAACTATAATCTAGTCCTGGCCCCTCTCCTTTGCTCATGAGCACAGGTACTTTAGCAACCTCCCATAACCCCTGCTTTCCTGAATATTTAATGGCTGCTTTGTGTTCTTCCATGTCACTTATGGTTCTGGCATAAATGCACACATTCTTTAATCCATTTGACAGGACCAAGTTTAGAAGAGACGAAGGAAGCAAAAGGACATAACCAAATGCAAAGTGACCTGTAGTGATTAAAGCAGGGGATGCTGGAGGCAACAGAGGGAAATGTAGTCCTGATAAATGATTAATCTTTATGACTAGAGAAAGGAAATAAACAACACAAGCTCAAGATCATGTGTGGAAATAAAGCATGGCTTAAAGGAAATAAGCAACACAGGCTTAACTAATCTGTTACCCCAAAGCTTGTTTATTTTCTTATTTTCTTTCTTGTTCCGTGCTTGTATTCATTTGTCCCTACTCTTCCTGTCAGTAGATCATATATATCTGTATTGAGGCAGATACCAAATTCCCAGGTATATATATTTTTTTTGTGTGAGAATCTTATGACTCTTAAATCTTACAAGAAAAAAAAAACCAACTTTGAAACAGTTTACCATCCAGTACACCCATTTTTTCCAGCCCTTCTCCTATCTTCCTGGCTAGCAGTTTGTTTCCTTGTTAAAATGTGTCAGAAACAAGGACGGGCTTGTTTCCTCTGTGTTTGGTGGTAAAGTGTTAACAGTATAAATTCCCTTCTTCAGCAATCACAGTTTCTTATGTTTGCATTTTGCAGGGAATGGCATAGCAGAGAAGAGTGGTGGCAAAAAATTTCTTGATCTGCCACAGGAAAATTCAAAAAAATCTGCCAAAGAGGGAGAAATCTGAGAGAGTTCTTGAAGAATTTTTCTAGATACTATGATATAACAGGAAAAAAAAAAGGCTGAATATATTCAGTCAGTAAGTCCACAGTGTATACTTTTAATATAGGTGCTTTTCAAGTACTTTAATATATAAAGATTCCATGCATAATTGAATGTTGCCACTGATATTGAAGCCAAATCTATTAGTTACTGACAGTATCAAAGGCAAAGATGTGGCCAAAACAGCATCTTAATTTACTCAGTAGCTGGTAACTCCTCAGGTTTGTGTGGAGCTCCTGGGAAAGTCCTGTCGATGGACCTAACATGAAGAAAGTTAAAGACCCTGTTGAGACTGAGTGGCAATTACATAGCAGATTCTTCCGGGAAATGTGTCTTGTCACAAATTAAACAGGTGACTGTCTGAATTTTATAGTACTTACCTCTCGTTTAGTATTGTGCTTAACAATGGTTAGCACATAATAAATAATGAGTAGGAAGACAGAATATTCTGTTCCCCTTCAACATGTATGTAAGTTCAAAGTTTCTTTTACCAGTTGCTACAGAGAATCTGATTTATTTATCAGGTTTATACATTTGAGAGTTATTTGTCAAAACTGATCTCACTCTACATCATTTGATTGAGGTTGACTGCACATGTCAGATTAGAAAGAATGGTAAATATTCCTTTTCGATGAATAACATTGATTGGTGGCATTTTCTCTTTTACATAGATTTATATGACCATGTTGTCCTGTCATTTTGGTTCAGTAAAGGCCTGTTTTCAATCCCCAATTTAGCTACCGCTGCTGTACGTAACAGCTCTGAATTAATGTGATTTGTCAGTGGCAATAGCCCACAGTGATAACCAGAACACACTGCTTCATCTTATTCTGACTGATCTATGAAACAGCATTGCCCATTTATTCTTTCGTGCGACGTAATAAACAGTCTCTGAGCTTGTACTTTCAGGGCAGGTATTGAACTGCTGAAACCTTAACTAATTTACACAATGGTTTATCTTTTCTCCAGTTGATTTCAGGGGTAGCTCAAGCAGCTGTACCATAAAATTTAGTGAGTTTGAGCATGCTGATGTGTCACACAACAGAGCAACAGTTTGGCCGTTAATATTAGTCACAATCAGGAGGTGATTGAGACACTTACTGTAAAAAGTACATGTACTGTATTAGTGTATAAAGAGAATGGTTTGCCATACTACAGTGCCGTAGATGTATTCCATCCATGTCCAGAAAAATGGGCTAGAATGGATTTTTCCTTCACGCTAGAACTTTTAAATGTTTATACTATTCTCCTGGGTTCCCATTTTTTGACCAGTGAGTAGAAAAGTGTATGTTACATTAATGCCATTTCCCCTGTTCATCGTATATGGTCAAATTATGTCTGTTGTTCTCGTGAACATGCTTAATTATGAGTCAGGAACCTGCACCATTCCTTAGTACCTCTGAAAGCTTATGTATTGACCCTGTATTACCAGATGGTTTCGTGTTCAGTCACCACAAGTCTGTGGCGTGATAATTGTGTGGAGGAGGTGTGTCGTGTGACCGCAGAAGCAACTCCTCAGGCCTTCCTTTGTGTTCCCTCAGTCTTCTCAAATATGAGCAGTGTCTGATCTGTGTGCTGTATAAATTGTCTGAAAGTCTGTGCCAGCTTCTGAAGGGTACCACAAGTGTGGAGGTACCCGTCTGCCTAAATGTGTCTCTGTGTCAGATCAGGAGATAATGACATGTGCTTTGTTAACACAGGATGGTGAAGTGATCGACAAGGACCATAATGACACTGTAAGCAGTCATGTGGTAACTCAGTAAAAGGGTTAAATGCCTGTGATAGATTCAGTTGAGAGGGACAGTATATGAGACATAGGTCATTTGATCTTAATTATCCGCAAAGATTGTTCTGGTCCAAATACCTACCAAAGGTAGATCTACCAAAGGTAACATCTACCGCAAATAGGCACTGTATCTGCTGTCTTACCATAGTAATTCTTCTGAGAGTTATTTGTCACCACCTTGTAATTCTTGTTGGTTTACATATTCATGGAAGTTTCTGGGGTGAAGTTGGGATAAGTTGTCACTGCCATATATGTGAAGTGAAAAGTGTATGTCTGCACTCTTTATTTTTCATTTCTCAGTTAGATATGTGCTTCCTTCGTGCAAAAGAAAGAAATGCTTAAGAACACATGCTTGTCTGTCTTCCAAACTCTGTAGAATTAGCTTGTCATGAAATGTAAAACTAATGTGTAGTTGTAAAACCCACTGCCAGCATTTTCTTCACTGGTGGCTGATGGCTAAGAAGATTTAGAAATGAAAGGGGTTATTATAAAGTGATTACTGAATAGCTAGGTATGTCATTTTAAACAAGCAACTGAAATCTCTGTTGCAGATTTGGAATGTAATCTTGTTTGGATCATTCATACTTAAAATCTGATTTTGATTGTGAAGGAGTAATCATGTAATGTAGGTAATTTGACAAAAATATATCAAATGATGTTTTTCTTTCATTCCTTATTTAAATGTATTAGAATTTAAATGACACACCATTCCTATAAAATGACAACATACAGAAATATTAGATTCAATTTGCATTGGTTCAGATTTAAATTTTACTATAAAATGAAAAGCTCTTATCAGTCCTCTCATGAAAGAAAATAGGGTATAGAAACCAACACTTAAAAATGGTACTAACTTTAAAAAGATATAATTGATAATTAAAAGGCTGTTATTGATGATTAGACCTATAGATTTTGCAGCTGTGAATGTCATCCTGAAGACATGGACTATATGAAACCATGAATTGGAGAAGAGGGGATAAAAAGTTAAGGAAACTATCTTGTGCAGGATTATAGCACTCATTCATGTTTCTGTATCCAGTGCTTGTAATAATGCAAATAAATTCTTAAATCCAATGCCTGATCTGCTTTCAAGCAACAGCTACTCATATTTTTTTCAAGAAGTGAGCTCATGCCTTGGGTACTTATTAGAATTTGCTTTTAATCAGTCTTCCGTAATTAGCTAAATATTATGGTTCTCTCCCAAGAATTCCTGTATTTTAGCTTGTGTTTCATCCCAAAATATCACAGAAAAAAAATCTCCTGATGATAAGCTGATGTTAGTACTTACGAACCTTCCTGGAAAAAGACCTCTACTATGTCTCACATTTGAATTTGTGAAGTGAATGAGAATTCAAGGTGGCTTGTTTTAAGAACTTGTCCTGTTCATTTTGCTGCTTTGAACTGTGAGTGTCTATTTTACTGTTTTCTGAGATCCTACATTTTGGAACTAGCCACTACTTCTGGCTACAAAGTACAGAAAAGAGTCTGTTACTGCTGTGTTCTGGTGGTTTAGAAATCAGACTGAGAATTAGGATTCCGCAGCTTTTGCTGAAGGTTACATAACCTTCAGCAGATGATTAGTTTCTTTTGAGCTTCAGTTTCTTTGGCTATAAACTAGGAGATATGCTATTTTCATACCTGATATAGATTCATAGGGTTTAACGACACAGCATTTCCAAAGTATATGATAAAACAAGCACAGCCTTGCATCTGGCTCCACAGTGAAGAAGAATAATGTTAGCTATAATCTTAACAGCAGAGTAGTTTGGGAGATGATAGCTTTTCTCTTTTGCCCATCGACTACTGGCATCTTGGCCAGGAAACAGAACCTGAGTATAAGCACATGTTCTAAGTGTGAATCTTCCAGTTCTCAGATGCTGGGGAGTAGCTTAGTTGAGAGACAGAAAATTTCTGTGAGAGGGTTGCCCTGAGATATGGGGTTTTTTTTACTTCAGTCTTCTTGTCCTGTTAACACCTTCTCTCCATTGTGACACTGTGGATGCTGAACAGGGTACTAAAGGTGCTGGGGAAAATGTGTGTAGGAGGCTAATTCCTGCTTCTCAATGCTCTTAAGTCTGCAATAACTTGCAAGAGTGCAGAAGGGCTCCCCACTGACTACTGCTTAAAGCTAGCATGCCAGCTTCAGGGCATATACACTCTTCAGTTCATCTTCTTTCACTGGCATTTTGACTGTGGAAAAAAATTATTTTAATTAAAAGAATATAATTGAAAAGAATAACTAAACAAAAAACCCCAAACAATTAAAAGGAAGCCATTTTTCCCCAGATTTTGCTTAAAGACAAACGAGCATAATCTAGCTTTCAGCACATCATATATAGATATAGTTAGTTAGTTAGTCAGATAGATAGATAGATAGATAGATAGAGATAGATAGAGATAGATAGAGATAGATAGATAGAGAGAGAGAGAGAGAGAGAGAGAGAGAGAGAGAGAGAGAGAGAGAGTATTTTTTCAAGTGTCAAGAAGTAAATTTAGAAGACTGATAAAGTGCTGATTTTATTGTGGGAGGCATCTAGTTTTGCGGAGTTAGGGACATATTCTTTTAGAAATGCTATTAGTTAGTAATATGAAAGATTGCTAAGAATTTTGACTACTGTAATTTGGAATCTTTTCCAGGAGATGCTGTGTATCTTTTGTGGTCTTTTACTGGAATATTCTTAGTAACTACTGCTATCAATTTCCATGTCCACTCCGTGACAGGAACTAGAGATATTTCACATGAAACTAGGGTTCCATGAATTTACATCTGTTCTTTGCTGGTTTTTAACATTTTTGCTTGCTGCCTCAATGTGCTGTGTTCTTAAGATGGCCAACCTTTAATGTGTCTCTCTTGGAACTCCTAGGGTTGTTTCTGGATCTTTAACAGTTTTGTGCACACTGGCAGCTTAGTCTTTGTTTTCACTTTAAAATAATTGGACTCAGCAGTACAATCACGCCACCAACCTCATATTAGGATTTTGATTTTGCTTATGAGCCATTTGTCCCTTTGTTTCTTTGTTTGCCTTCTCTTTGTTGGATTCCTTTCTTTTATAACCCAAATAATGGACAGTATGAAAAATCATGTGGGTAAAGTGTTTCTTTTCTTCCTCTAATCCTAACTACAAAGTAGTTCTTTATATTAACAAATCTGACTGAAATAAAAATGTGTGAAATTGCACCACCCAAAGTCTTGCCCATTGTTTCTTTCCTCTCTGCATTCTGCAGCTTCTGGTAAACTGAAATTCGAAAAACCCTGATCTGTTATCAGGTCTGGTAGATCATGTGGTATTTTGAGGAAAGAGCTCTTTTGAAATTCAATCTGTTGTTGAAGAACTCAGATGAAGAATAATTACAATATAAAAATCACAGTTGAATGTGGTCTTTTACAAAAAGTGTCTGAGCAAGTTTGCAAACAATCTCAAATTGTTAGCAGTCATGTAGATTTGGTATCAAATCAAATAGAAACAAGACAAACAAGTAAATTATTTTCCCTGCTTCCCTGTTTGGTGTTGACTATAGACATATGCAAATCTGTAGATTTGTTTTCTAGAAACAAACCATATATTCTTACTTTGATAGCAGCTGACTCACAAGACCTGTGTTCTGTTCCTCTGTAGATGGCCTCCATCACTGTAGTATACAAGTTCCTTGAAGGTGTTCATGAAATTATATGAGCCAGTCGGATACTGGTGCTAGAGTGCTGTGGCTCACACTTTACTCGAAGTGAATTGATGTGAAAAGACATTAAGTGGTTTGAAAAAGACTGCTTAGGCAATCTGCGAAAAAGTCTTACATTTAATTAAGTATTGTGTTTAAAAAAGCTATAGTGGGTAATAATGTAATTCTCAAATGATTCAGTTTCATCTTAAATTTGTGTATTTTCTTGTTCTGTTTATACTTCCTGTGGAAGGACAGTAGAGTTCAATCTGGAATTTGAGTCCCAAGCTATTTACATAGCTAAACCACACTAATAGTTTGCCTAGACAAGAAGTAGATTCTTAATTCCTATTATTTGGATGTTTTTCAAATAGTATCTAACACATACCAGGTGTCTGCATCTCCTGAAGTATCATGGAGTGGCAGAAAATCACCATGCCATTACTTTCTTTATCTCTTATTTCAATAGGTCTGTGCAGTCTTTGACAAAAAGACAAAACTTCAGTTTGAGTGTTAATTCTACACCCAAGTTTTGGTGATCAGTGGCAGGATGCTAAAAATACACCTAAATGTCTCTCTGATTCTGAAATTGAGTTTCTGAAAAAGTGTTGCACTTGTGGTAAGACGTAAAGTGTGAAGTTCCAGAGAAATGAGCTGTGAATTGGAGCTGCAATGGAAATTGATCCTGTCTGTCAGTCTCTGCTCCATATTCTCAGGAAAACAGAGTGGAGCAGAGAAGGAGCCAAGATCACTGATTAAATGGGATGCTGAAGTGCCAGGGGCTAGAACCAGTCTTGCTGGTCCCTCAGGTCAGAGCTGCAACTGTCAGAATTCACTGCTTGATACCCTGCTGAAGCTGGCAGAAGGAGAGCAGTATGAGAAATGCTGCAGGCACCAGCAGGGGAATTGGTAAGAACTACCTGGCTAAGCTTCAGGCATGACAGGCAGTGTCCTCCTTTGGGAGGAAAACCTCTTCTCTTACGAATTGGTAGGCCTTATTTTCCCCATTCGCCTCACCAGTGAGGCATAAGAAAACAGCTAGAATAGTGAGGAGCAGCAGAGGCTTGGTTCATTTAGAAAACTGCAGTGGGTGGAGAGATCTGGCTCTATGACCTCTGCAGGTAGAGTTCACTGAGTAAGGAGGAAGCAAAGGTTCAGCAAATAGCTTTTGTGGTTTGGAGCGCGTATGTTGTGTGTGGTACGTTAATCTCCTTATTCATCACCTTCTCTGAAAAGTGTGATTTCAGTTGTGATTAGCACTGTAAAATGTCACTTTTTCATGTAGCTATCACTTGCTTTACCTGATTCAAGTTACCAAGAGCAGACCAGTGTTAGGATGACAACTCTCCACTAATGCATGAATAGGTAGTGCAAGTCTCACAAGCACAATAGCAGCATCTCTACAGAATGCCCACTATTTCACCAAAAGTTGGGAACTCGCTGTAGAAAATAAAAATCAGCTAAATGGAGTCATCATGCTGTAGTAATTAATTCAGCTTTCACTTTTAAATCATAGTTATTAGCTGTCATTCTTTTTATGCAGTTTTCTTTCCCCAAGTATCCTGTGTCCTTCCTGATGAAAAGCATATACCACCTTCCAGTGGTATGCACTGTGCTCTCGGAACCATGTTACATTAAAGATAGATAGATAGATAGATAGATATTAGAAAATTTTTTTCACTGTTAGGGTGTTCAGGCATTGGAATAGGTTGCCCAGGGAAGTGGTGGAGTCACCATCCCTGGAAGTGCTAAAGAGGACTCTGGACCTGGCTTTGGGTGATACAGTTTAGTGGTTTAAGAGATTACAGTGGCAGTGCTGGGTGGACAGTTGGATTTGGTGATCTTAAAGGTCTCTTTCAACCTTGATGGTTCTATGATTCTATTCTATGAAATATTTCCTCTGGGGTATACACTAATACCTTCAGCGAAGTTCAGTGCTAACTTAATCAAATGGAAACTTCTTTTTCTGTCTTTTGTTGCAATAATTGCTATTTTTTCATGGCTGTTTTGAGCCACATGTTTTTTAAATCCCTGAATTCTTTTGTTACCTTAGCCTTTTTTTTATGGTTAAATGTAGTGACCTTAAAACATTCATTTGCAACAGAGGTCATCAGCGCCCTATTAGTTGCATTATCTCTGAATGAATGGTAAGAAAAATAGATATGAGCCATGTACCTATCTGATGCTATAGATTACAGAATCAAGTCAGGAACAAAAGCAACCAGGGTATCTGCCTTGTCTGATGAGCTTTATCCTATGAATATCAACAGAAGCTGTATTGTCTCCATCTTTTACAATCTAATCTCTTTTTTCCTTTGTCTGTTTTGTTGGAAGTGAAAATGTATCTGTCATTCTCAGAGCAATGACTTCAAGATTTAGCTAGAGAGGCTACTTGTACTTCTTATTAAGGTAATATGGCATAAGAATATCTTCCTCCTGGGCAGAAATCTTGGATAGGTTTTGATCCAGATATTTTGTACAGCCACTCAATTTCAGTCTTAAAATGCTATGAATTAGTTTTATGTCTCTAATAAAATGATTTCTTAGGTCCCTTGTGAATTTTCTGATGTGCCTACTATGAAACTAAGCAGCCTGTTCCATATTGTTGCAGCTAGGAGCTTTGTTCAATTGCTTAATGTTCTATGTCAGGGTCACCTCAATTTTGATGGTTTTCTAGTCCTGCTTAGCCCATTCAGATAGTACTGCAGTTACACGATACCTATCAAATGTCCTTTGCTATTCATCATTTCACCTAAATGAAGAAATTCTTGGAAGCTGAAATAAATAATAAAAAAAGGAAGTTAATTTTCCATGAAATTTACGTCTGAACTACACAGAAGTAAATGTTTAGGGATCTGTGAAAGTCTTAAGACTTTCCAGTCCTTGAGATTTGCTTCTTATTAATTTTATTTGCTGTAGCAGTAGAAAATATTGCAAAACCCCAAACATTGTGATTCATACCTGGGATACCAAGTAAGAATCACATGAGTGTGGAAGCAGGTAAATGGCTCTACAGTGTTTTATGGTTATTGGAGACATTTTTACCTCTCAGTCGAGTCACTAGAAAGGAGGCTAGGATTAGAATTTGTTTTGTTTTGCCATTTTTTCACCAATTGCCAAATATTCTGTACTGGTGATCAGCATTGTTTGATAGTGAAAATTAATTTAAAAAAAAAAAAGCTGGGTGATTGAAAAGCGGGGGAAAAATACTCTGCTTTGTAGATGTTAGAACAAGCAATTTCTTAACACCTTTTCTTCAAGGAGTTAAGATGAATAACATCTTTGAACAAATATTTCAAGCATGCAGGGATTATATTAAAAAATAAAAAGATGAAATCCTGTGTAAATTGTTTAGAACATTCCTAGTGAAGGCGTGTTGATTAATAAACATAAAAGAGGGAATATGCATATTAATTTGTTTATGTATAAGAGGCTTCTAACTCATTAAAAGTCTTCTAAGTGTTTAACTAGTGAAGCAGTGGATAAAACCTGACATTGTCTTTAATCTTGTGGAGGACTCAAATATGAAAAAAACCCAGATTATTGCTAAATATGTATAATAGCTCTATTAATGGCAGTGTTTTGAAAATGTGGGGTGTGTGTCAGCTCAGTGGTTCTGCTTGTAATACGGTGGAAATGTTAATTCAATTTTCTGTCTCAGTTGCTGGGATCAGTAGGATTGAAGAGAACTTAACTTCATCAACCGCAATCCTTGTTGCTTGTATGTAGATTTTGGTAGATGTGATCGATGGCTTGTTATCAACTGGGAGATGGCTAGGAAAGCCCAGGTGCAGTAGAATAGGAGCTGATGACTCTCCTGTCTTGTTTCTTTAGATTCTGTGCTAAACCACTATGACAAGCTGAAGTATTTGCACTATTAACAGCTAATGTTTTTGTAGGAAAAAACCCTATGGACTCTTGTAAAGGAATTGTATTATTAGCTTAATGTCCTTGGCAAATAGAGATCAAGTAATTTCATTCAGTCTAACTTAAAAACACATGAATATGAAATAGCTGAAGAACCATCTAGCCTTTGCATAAACAGTCCTTCAAGAAAATCACCATGTATTTGCTAGTTTTCTCTGAAATTGCATTTTCTTTTTAGATACTTGTTTTTGCAAGTTTTTGCTCTAAAAATGTTAACACAAATTAATTTGTAAAAAAAAAAAATTGAACTTAATTTTTGCAAGCAACAGATAGGTTAAAAAGTAAGTGTCATTTCAATTTGTATCATGCAAGTTGGTGTTTTTCAGAAGTCTATACCTCTATTACACTGTGATTCTATAAAGCAATGGATTACTATTTCTGCTTATGTGTCATATTTATTGAACTGTACAACTCCTAATTTCTCATGTTACTTACTATTATAATATGTATAAATAATCATACTAGAATTATGTTGGTAATTTTGCAGATCCAATGCGTGGACCACGAAAACTAGAAGTTGTGGAGATCAAATCTAGACAAATCACTATTTGCTGGGAACCATTTGGATATAATGTCACACGTTGCCATCGGTACAACCTCACAGTCCATTACCGTTACCAGGCAGGAGGACAAGAGCAAGTGAGAGAAGAAGTAAGCTGGGATACAGAAAGTTCACATCCCCAGCACACAATTACTAATCTGTCACCGTACACAAATGTCAGCATCAAGTTAGTATTAATGAATCCCGAAGGACGAAAAGAAAGCCAAGAACTTGTAGTGCAAACTGATGAAGATGGTGAGTTTTTGTATTTGCATATACATTGTACGTGACCTGGTACTCAATACAATTTTCTATATAAGTGTTCTACTTTCACTAAAATCTGTAGATTTTCCACAAACTTCACCAGTTTTGAGAGAGTAAAGCTCCATTATTACAGTGATCTTTTACGTAACCTGTAACATCACACACAGTTTAATAATTTCTTCATTAAACTCGTAACTTGTGCTTGAACTGTATTCTGCGACTTTAAACTTCCATCATCAGTTTGAAGAAAATTCAGGTGATTGTCCAGAGTATCCTCATGTAAGCTTTTCTACTGAGTGATGTGTTCAGCATTAAATATTTGTTCTTGATTTGCAGTTTCAGTTTTCTCTGGCTTTGACTTTCTAACCAATGGACAATGTTAGTTGCTTATTTAGACAATTCCATATACAGACATGGAAATACGCAGATATTCCCTTCCTTTTAAAAGTTTTCAACTCATATGGGGTTTTCAGATCCCTTTTTTTTTTTTAATTTTATTTTATATTGAGCGTAATGTAATTTGCAAATGTCTTTTTTGAAGCGGGGACAGCAGAATTGGCTACTGTGTCTTTGCAACGCTCTTAAAAATATTGCATGAAAAGGTTATACCAAACTTATGGAGCAGATCATCCTGAGTGCAATCACACAGCACCTACAGGATGGACAAGGGATCAAACCCAGCCAGCACAGGTTTAGGAGGGGCAGGTCCTGTCTGACCAACCTGATCTCCTTTTATGATCAGGTGACCCCCCTACTGCATGAGGTGAAGGCTGTGGATGTGTCTATCTATTCAGCAAAGCCTTTGACACTGTCTCCCATAATATACCCCTGCAAAAGCTGGCAGCCCATGGCTTGGACAGGGGCACTCTGTGCTGGGTCAGGAACTGGCTGGATGGCCGGGCCCAGAGAGTGCTGGT
>JAWMRA010000078.1:100016424-100067829 GCA_035584735.1 Pseudotriccus pelzelni | reverse complement strand
AAAACCCTAACCCTTCCCCCCCACGCTCACAAAGGCGAGGGGAAAGGTAAAATTCCAAGAACCAAAACCATGACACATATCTTTCTAGAAGTTTCTTTTTTTCTTAAATTACAAGCTGCTTCTGCCCACTTCTGACTTCATTCATACCATCTGTGCACCCACACGTGGTATTTTGATATCAACAAATGTCAAACACATTGTTGTAACACATGTATCTTAATATTCCATCATTCTTCTTGCTTATATTTTCACAGATGAGGTAATAATTTTACAACCTTAGAGAATTAAGCAAAGGTACACTAACAACCTGCATACTTATCAAAAGCACTTTTAAAACCAGCATCCTGGGATTATATCCAGTTAAATATACACTCATGTATTCAAGTTAATAATTTACAGGGTTGCAGCAAAGAAAACTGATAATGTAATAGCAGGACAGTAGGAAAAGAAGGAGAATGCTTGGCTGGATATTTATTATCAGTTTCTTTTTTAGGAAACTGAAATTTTAGGGCAGAGAAAACCAGCATGTTTTCAAGGCACCAGAGCTTAGCTGAATGAATACTCTGAAGAGCAAGTAAGTCCATGTGAATTGAATTGTGTGAATAAACACTACTTAAAAAAAATCTACAAAACCTCAAACCCCTTGAGTGGTAGTCAGAGGTGCAGAATGGCAGTAGGGGGATCAACTGAGTAATCATGAAACAACTACTACAGGTTGGGATAATAGAGGAGACAATGTAAGAGAGACAGGAGACAAGCTAGAGAATTAAGCTTGAAATAATTGAAGTGGAAGCTAGTGTAAGAGTACAAGCATAAAGGAAGTAAGACAGCATACAGCTGAAATAAATTACAACAGAAAAAGAGAACAGGTGAGAAAGTTGAGGAACAGGGGAGAATGGATCCTCATACAGCTCTTTACAGTCAATAAAAGTCAACAAAAGATAGTAGCAGCAGCAAAGCCTAGGGACAAAAATAAGGTTTCTGTAAGGTCAGGAAACAGGGAAGTTGTTAATGTACATTTTAGTGTAATATGATGGAAGCTGCAAGAGAAAAAATATTTTCATGAATAGCAAGAGGAGTTCTGAAATATATCTTACGATGCTGAGAAAATGCTAACCGTGATATGCAAGAGTGTGCCATGCAAGTGTACACCTGATGTGACTCTTTGCTACTTGACAAAAGTCAGACCTATACTTTTCTTGAAAGTTGCTATTCTGTTGCCATTAAATTCTCTCTATGATAAGTTAAATGATTTATCTGAAGATCATTGAATATCTTGGGTTGGAAGGGATCCACAAGGATCACTGAAGTCCAGCTCCTGGCCCTGTGCAGGACCATCCCCAAAAGTCACACCATTTGCCTGAGAGTATTGTACAAACATGCCTTGAATCTGTCAGGTTTGGTGCTGTGACCACTTCCCTGAGGAGCCTGTTCCAGTGCCCAACCACCCTCTGGGAGTTGGTGTCGTGTTGGTATATGTTCCCTTGTTGGTTGTTAATCACACCTTAATATTCCAGCTTTCTTCATAAGACAATATATTTTTTTTATTAGCTGTGATTTTTTCCCAGTAATTTTATAACACCTATTCCGGGCATTTTTATCTTAATACTGCTACTTGCTCTTTCAGTGGGAAAGGACAATTCAGGGAAGGTTTACAGAGGACCCAGGTGGGAATCTTTTAGCACCAGATGGCCTTGTGCATTTCTTTGTCATTGATATGATATGGCTGCTACACAGCTTCATTTGAAGGAAGGCTTTGTCTGTCCCTGGAAATTTTTTGCTTTAACATTAGTTAATATATTTTTATTTTCCCAGACTCTGAAAACATGGTATTCTCTAACAGTTGAGTGTTGTTTACTAGAATGCTTGTTGTTGATGCTCAAGCAAGGAGCATAATCATGGCCACGTTATTCTGTCTTTAAACAAATGGTGCAGAGCATATGCAGAAGAGTTGAAGCTGAGTGTATATTCATGTAAAGACTTTTTTCACTTCCTTCTGTTATGTACCTGAAGAAGCCTTACAGTTTTTTACATCTCTGGCCAATTTCAGTTTGGGCTGAGCTTTTGCTTTTTGAACTGCATCTCTGGCAATGCTCTTGTAGTTCTTAACGGGTATTCAGCTTTTCCGCCTCCGGAATGCTTCTCTTGGTTTTGAGCAGACTCAGAAGCTCACAGCTGAGCCAAGGGGATCTCTTGTTCTGTCTACTTTCCTTACCTTTAAAGGGGATGAAATGTTTTTGTGCTTCCAGGACAGCATTCTGGAAAAGCTCCTAGCTAGCTTCTTTATCTTTCATGGAAGCTTACCATGAAGTCCATGCCTCAATGGATACCACTGAAAAGGGTCTGGGTTACACCCTGCCTTCAGCTCCTTACATACATTTCTGAGATTTCCTTCTGAGCTTTGTCTTCTCTAGGCTAAACAGTCTGTTTTCTCAGCCTGTCCATATCTGTGAGATCCCCCACTCCCTTTGTGCCCTTGTGACCCTTTGTAGAACTCCCCAGTATGTCTGTGCTTCTCCTTGGACTGGGTAGCCAAGAAGAAGGTACAACACTCCAGTTGTGGCCACACTAGTGGTGAGCGGAAGGGAAAGGTCCCCTCAACCTGCTGGCAGTCCTCATCCTCATGCAGCCCAGGAAGCTGCTGGCCTTCTTTGCAGCTGGCTGATGGTCAACCTGGTATCTCCTAGAACTAATAAATCTTGTTTTGCAAAGATGCTTTCCAGGTGTTTGACCTCCAGCTTGTACCGCTGCATGCAGTTATTCCAGGTGCAGGACTGGGCTCTTCCCTGTGTTGAACTGGGAGGCTCATGTTGGTGCATTTCTCTGGGATGTTGAAGTCCCTCTGAAAGGCCACAACCCCCTGGTCTATCAGTTGCTCCTCCCACTTATGTATAATTTACAGACTTGCTGAGGGAGCACTCTTCCTCATCATGCAGATGATGTTAAGTGGCATTGGACCCAATATTTGAGTCTTCATTAAAGTGCCTTAATCTTGAATATTACCCCTATATGGATTCCAAATGTGAGTATATCAAATAAAAAGAATATGGAGAACACATGCTAATAACATTAAGATAAGTGAGCCGACTCTTTTTCCTTGTTTATGATCTCTGTGTGGTTAATGGAATTAGGTTAGTCTTACAAGTAAAACAGTAGGAGTCTGTGTGTGCCTAATTTGACACAATCGGTTCCTCACATGTTGTTAATAATACATCTTTGTCTAATAGTTAAAATCCTGCTTTCACAGTAAACATTTAACTTCCTGTAGATTTTTTTCCTCTGTATATTCTTTTGATACAAGTATTTTCTGGATTTTTTTAAAGTACTAGTGCATTGGGTTTCTGTGGCAGGGTTTTGGTAGCAGGGAGCTGCTGCAGGGGTGACACTGAGAAACTGCCAGAAGCTTCCCCCATGATGGGCAGAGCCAGTGCCTGCTGGCTCCAGGGTGGACCTGCTGCTGGGCAAGGCCAAGCCTATCAGCAGTGGTGGAAGTGCCTCTGGGATAATGTATTTAAGAAGGAGAAGGGGGGAAACTGTGCCAGTGCAGCAGGAGAGAAGAGTGAGAATGTGAGAGGAACAACTCTGCAGACCCCAAAGTCAGTAGAAGGGGAGAGGGAGGGAAGTACTCCAGACACTGGAACAGAGACTCCCCTGCAGCCCATAGTAAAGCTTATGGTGAGACAGGATGTGCCCCTGTAGCCCATGGAGGTCCACAGAGAAGGACAGATCCACCTGCAGCCTGTGGGACCCCATGCTGGAGCAGGTGGATGCCCGAAGGAGTCTATGATCCCTTGGGAAGCCCATACTAGACCAGGCTACTGTCAGGACCTGTGGCCCCGTGGAAGGAGGAGCACATTTTGTCTCAGGACTTGTGACTCCATGGGGGACCCACACTGGAGCAGTCTGTTCCTGCAGGACTGCACCTTGTGGAAGGGACCCAAGATGGAGCACTTTGTAAGAACTGCAGAACCCATGTTAGAGAAGTTCAGGGAGGACAGTCTCCCATGGGAGGTACCACATGCTGGAACAGGGGCAGAGCGTGAGGAGTTCTTCCCCTGAGGAAGAAGGAGCATCAGAGACAACCTGTGACGAACTGACCCCAGCCCCTGGCCTCTCTGGTGAGGGGAGGATGGAGAGAATCAGGAATAAAGTGGTAAGAAAACTTCTCTGTCCGACCCTTCAGGACCCACTCTGGCAGTCACACATGCACCACCTGAGCTGGGACCAAGGTCCCTTTGCAGCTACACCCTCACACTCACAGAGTCAGACTAGATTTCCTTACTGTCTTAACCCCAGGTTTGCCATCACACAGTCTCAGATATCTTGGTCCTTAAAATAATTTAATCATAATGTGATGACAAAGTAACAACTCGAGCTGGTGCCTCTGAGGAAGGACCCCAGAAAAGGAAACTGTGGACTTTTATACTCTCACAGTCTAAGCACGGAAGAGTCTGGAATCCTTGTCTCCTGCTGTGTGTGTCTCGGACTGTCAGCTCCCCTGGCTGGGCCACAGGTGCCCTTTGTTGTGCAAAGGGTCAGCAGGTCACAGGCTCTTGCCTAGAGCTCCACCACGCAGAGCTCACCCTGCAGCTCAAACTGCAGCTCCTCACTGAGCCACTTCCACTGAATGTATTCCTCCACAAAAATTAACACTGGGTGGAAGGGAGGGGTAGGGGAAAGGTGTTTTTAAGATTTGGTTTTATTCTTGTTATCCTGCTCTGATTTCATTGGTAATAAATTTAGTTTATTTCCCCATAACTGGTGAATGATCCCTCCCTTCCCTTATCCCAACCCATGAGCCTTTTGTTATGTTTCCTCTCCCCTGTCCAGCTGAAGAGGGGAGTGATAGAGCAACTTTAGTGGGCACTTGGTGCCCAGCCAGGGTCATCCCACCACAGCTCATTCATTTCAGTCCAGTAGGCTGGACTCAGGTAGCAGCCACCTTTGGGATGTATTATTTTGTTAGCACTTGATTTCCTGCATTGTAATTGTAATTTATTTTAATCTTCTTAGGATCACTTTGTCTGTTGTATTACCATATTTTTTGTGGTTCTGTTTTTTATACAGGATCTGTTCTTACCTTGAAATGTAACTGCAAGTGACTTGCTTTTTGTTTAAGTAGAAAATAGTTTTCATAAGTATGCTTCTATCAGCTAAAGGCAGTCAGGTTAGCATGGGTGGTGTAGGGTATGCTGCTTTCTCTTCACTTGGGAGCAAGGCTACGATATTACACATATGCTAGTGGTAAATAAGCAGTAAGTAGAACAGTAACCCTTTGGAATAATAGGGTATAGAAGATTTACAGACAAAATACTTGCTCAAAGAATAGGCAGATTAAAATGGAATAGTTTCTAATAAAAGTCTTATTGCAGTACTGTGAAGTTGTTTTTTGTCTGTCTTTCATAAGTGTGCAGGAATGTTGGGCAGCTGAGTTTGGGACTTTGTAAGCAGAACAAAGGTGGAGTGAAATGAAATTACAATTGTAATGCCATTCTGGACCAACATCTTAGGGATTAAATTCCAAGAGACCTGTGCACCATTGTGTGCACTGTAAGAAGGGTGTTCATGACTTGTGTGGTGAATGTGGCCTACTGCAAGTCTACAGAGCGAACAAAGCATTACTGGCTCTAACACATGCCGTTTAGAGACTTGTACTAATATATGTGGATGGATGCAGAAAGGGAATGGTGTAAGCTTTACTAAGAACCAAAACACCGAGTGACTGCTGTTGTTTTTTCCTGCTTAGGTAATGACCCACCATGTTGCAGAAGTAAGGAGTGCCCCAGTTTGTTGACTACACATGGATGGATGCCTGCTTGGTGGGAGTTTTGTGGGATCTCTGTTTTCCTCCACCATATAATCTTCTGCTTAGAATGAGATCAGTGTTGTTGAATTCTATTCATTTGGCACCGGAACTCTGTCTCTGGGTTTGGCAATGCTAAATGTTATCCTAGTGCAGCAGCTTGAAAAATAGTTTCGTATTAAAACTACTGCAGGTTGGAGTTGCATTAATCTTTAGCGGTGATCATATTTGGCAGCTGAGTGCCTGTTCCCGTTTGGCATAAGACTCTTCATATTTAGTATCTTTTTTTTTTCCCCTGACAATATCTTGACTTTTTTATGCTGGAGTTCTTCCTTGCAGGAAGGAGGCCAGCATTTCATCTCTAGGAGTTTTATGCTGAAAAGGTATTATGTCTTTTAAGGCATGATGGGCTGCAGGAAATGTTTAAACTGCCACTTGCCTAGTCACGTTTTGCTAATCATTGATGCATTTAGGTCAGATAATAAAATTGCTACTGGAAGTTCTTACAGCCAGCAAAGAAAATCAAATGCAATTATCTCAATGACACCAATAAATATGGGCTCCTTAACCTGAGCTTTTAAAGGGTACCGGCTATAAGCCCATATTCATAGTAGTCTAAAAGATAATTGCATTTTGAATAAGTCAAATGTCAGTTTTATATTTTACAAACTGAAGCTCTGTTTGATCTTCAGCCTGAAAAACCCCCACCAATCATCTCTTAAGTCCACCAAAATGGTGGAAAATTATAATTCTTAGATTAAATGATAAGGAATTCAGAGGAAAAAGTAGAATTTGAAAGTATCACTCTTTAAACTTTTTTTTCATACTGTACAGCTTTCTTTCAAATTTAAGTGGGGTACTGGAAGCTTGATAGGCTTCCCAAAAGGTCTGGGTATCTTCTGTGCATGCAATTCATTCTTAGATCTGTGTATATTAGCGACAGAACTCTTATTCAATTAAACAAAATTAATTCCTAGTTCTTAAGTGTTTTGTCTCATTTTTAGTGCATTGTCTTAAGTTCTGCTTCTTGGGTTACTGCTCCTTGGGTTTAACCGATTGAAAAAATCATCTGTACAGGTTTAATAGAAGGAACACATTTTGCTAATATCTTCCCAGATATCCCACTGAAGCATGACACACCATAACCCTTCTAGAATAGTGGTGCGGGGGGGGGGGGGGAATTTTTATATTCAGTAGAAGTGAACATTATTCATCTAAAAGATACTTGGTTTTAAAAGCTGAACAATTGTCAGAGATCTTTAGGATTTTGAAACTTACAAAAGCAGACAAGCTGTGATTGGTAGTAAGTCTGAGTTAAAAATTTTTTAGTATCTTCTTAACGTTTACAGATATTTTCTTAATTTCTACTACTATTTTTCTTTTAATTTGTTATTATTTCCTTTTCTTCTGTGTAATATTTTAACCTTTTCAGTCGTTTGGTATCTCATCTTGAGTTTTCAAAAATACTTACTGGCAGTATTAGCATTTTCTCTGCAAGCTTTCCAAGTCCCTTACAGTGATGTCTCCTGACCCTGTTTCTTCCCCAAAGACTTCTGCCACTGTTTCCTTGCCTTCCTCTTGTCATCTTTTTCTTGCTTTGTTGCCAGCTGCCACAGAGCAGTTGCAGTCTTTTTGGCTACACTTGCAGAGACCTTCCTGGCAGCAGAAGCAGCAATACAGAGATGCTCATCCTAACTAGAATCCCAGGTGATACACAGTTCCTGGATCGTGCTGCAGCCAGAGGTCTGCCTTCTGTGGAGCAAGTACAATTTTAGTCAGGGTTGTTTGCTTGAGCTTTGTGCCACATCTAACCTATATGAACTTAGTATAAATTCTGTGATATTCAATCAATCTGAAAGCATCTGATTGTTCTTCAGCTCAGAACTATTCCAAGATCGTTCACTTTTTTAGTTAATCTTACTGTGTGTTAATCATATTTTTTTTATTTTTAACAAAGGCTGCAATGAAAAAGGAACTCATTACCTCTGGATTGCTGATGTTATCTGTTATTAGCTTTAATGTCCCTTTGTGCTAGTCAGAAATGTGCTTAGTAGTGCTTTCTGAAATTTCAGCTTAGTATAAAAGTGTGACTTGGTTTATGGTGCCAAGAATTTTAAAAGAAGTGAGTAGCAAGATTTTGAAAACACATTGCTAGTAAATCTAAATTTCTTCCATAAAGACAAAAATATACCTGTGAATTACTGGGTTTTGATAGTTATATTCTTCTAAGTTATCATCTTTCATGTATCTTAAACCACCAAATTACAGCATAAAGGAGAAGAAAAACTATGATATTGGACTAACACAGACGAAGTATTCATTTTAGAAGATTTTGCTGCCCAAATACAACTACTGTATTCTACAAGCACATTTGTTTTGAAATTTTGAGAGCAGTGATGAGTCATGAGAATTAGTATTATGAAAATAATCCAAATAGATAAAACAGGTAATATAGTGAGTTACATCTTCTGTACCTGCTTTTCTATGCCAGGTTTCTCTTTCTTATTGGTAAAGCACCAAAGCTTTACCAACTCTTACATTCAGTTCTACCCTGCTTGAACACAGGAGGGATCTGTCAGTGTGTGTTCTTCACATGGTCAACTATTGCTGGTTTTCCTACACTTAATGTTTCTTTTCTAAATCACGCCAATTATTTGGTTTTCACTTTAATTTCCCCCTCATTTGTTTTGGAAATAGTGTCAGAAGACAAAAAAAACCCAAAAAAACAAACAAAAAGGCCCACAACCAACCATGGAGAAACAGTAGTTAGCCAAACAGCTCCTAAAAACCCCACAGTAAATCAGTTCTGTATAAAGATAGCACAGCAGATGGTCTAAACTGGGATAGTATAGTTCAGTGGTCAGTCACCAGCAAAAAATCTGGTCTGAGCATGAGCTTCATGTTTTCTAACAAGAACTCAATCCCAGTTTTAAGCCTGATACTTGAATTACATGTTTGAAAACTATCACGATCCTCCACTGAACAAACACCTTTGAGAGTATATTTTGACATGGATGATCTCATTTGTGACACAATAATTCAAGATCAGCTATTGGTATGTATGCTTTCCTTTTTGTTTTAATTTCCTAATATTTCTGAAATTAATAATCAGTCTTTCATGGTATGGGAGATTGTATTCGTGGTATAAGTGTGTTTATTTATATGTATGTATATATATATATATATATATATATACACACTTATCACATATACTCTATCTGGTTATACACACATGTTATACAGCTTTCTTGTTTTATACGTAGTTTCACTTCCACTTTCTGTGATTCCCTACAGTGAGAATCAAAATTATTATTCATAAAACATCTGACTGAATAACATACTATTTCTCTCTGTAGAAATACCCATATGAAATAAAGCAGAAATTAATTAGATCTAGATAATGTTCCTCTAAATAGCTTTATTAACTAGGTTATAAATTTTACAGGATAGACTTGACCTGTTGTTATGTATCTATGAAGTGTCATACGCACTTAAAGCATTATGCACATTTTAAATACTCTGAACCAAACCACTTATGAAAATGAAAAACTGGTAGAGCACGCTGTAGTTCTTAACCATAATTGTTGCAGAAGGCTGCAGTGTTGCTACTGTCATACTGTCCTTTTGGGAACAGGCAGGAGATAGTGAGTTACAGTCCAGAGTTTTCTTAAGAATTTCAGGTGAGCTGAAGATTGTAATTAGAGACTGAACAGCACATTTGGGAAGTAGGATGGGAAGAAGGTATCAGAATTCCTCCAAGGAAGAGTGTGCTTTTTCAGTCTGTCGGAGTTCTTTGAAAAAAAGTTGGTAAAGTACATAAAGGTTACCTGTCAGACATAATGTTCCAGGATATTCACAAAGCCTTTGATAAGATTCTTTGTAGTAGGCTGCAAAGAAAATGAATGGTGACAGAGGAAGGAACATAACTTAGGTATGGTTTAAAAACTGATTATACTGAAAACAATTGTAGATTTAGTCTGATTCTGAAGTAGCAGTAGGACCAGAGTTAATGAACACTGTTGATTGTGATGAAGAAGGAAGTTGCACAAGGGAAAAATTTCCTTCTGTGTGTGATTTCTGATTAGGAACAGCTGTCCAGATCTGTATGAAACTCCAGATTATAAATGTGACACAGCCAGATGCACCTAGGTCTAGGTAACGATCTTAATGGGTAAGGCTTTTTGGACAGGCACCTATCTTTTGATGTGGCTGTTTAGTGGAGGATGAAGTACTCAGGTACCAACTGTTTTTATGTGACTAATTGATAACAGAAAATAACTGTAATGTGTTGTCAGAATATCTTACTTGATAGGGACGAGAAATGAAAATATATTAATTATATCAGAAGCAATTGGTGCATATAGTCCTTTAGAGAACCGGTGAAGTACAAGATGCATGTTATGACTGACTTGCAATGATTTATGAAAAAATAACTTTAGTTTATTTTTTAGGAGGGTTAGAGAGTTGGAAAACATCCCAGGTTGGAAGAGGCCTCTAAAGATTATCTGTTTTAACTTTTTGTGGGAAAGGGAGGCTGTATGAGGTTACCTAGCACCCTGTCCAGTCGCGTATTGAAACATCCAGTGATGGGGATTCTACTATGACCCTGAGAGGTTATTCCAGTGCTTGAAGACAGGTTTTAGTGAGGTATTCTGGAAAATTAATTGATTGTATCTTTTTCCTCTCTCCAAAAAATAATAGAAGAAGCAGACAGTTGTAAAATTAAGGAGTGCATTAAAAACTATAAAATGAAATAATTATGCACTAGAGTCATCCTGTGAAAGTAATTAACTCTACAGGGCATTGAATAAAAAGTTGAGGCTTGACTTTCATTTTCTGCAAGTATTGCATACCTAGCAACAAATAAATCAAGATGACTCTGCATTGCAGAGTGTTTTATATATGCTTTTAAATCTGTCTAAGACTGGTGGAAAAAATACTATCAGATTGAAAAAATGATATTTTACTGTTCCTCCTCTCAGGTGGAAATGACTAAGCAAGTTGATGATCAATGGAAGTTCAGACTGCACGTCTTTACAAGTTTGAGTAGGAACTTCTGAAGTGCTATTCTTTCAGTGTGTTGTAACTTCTGAGAAGCATGGGGCTCAGTCGGTCGTTTCATTGGGAACAGTCAGATGCTGGAACACACCTGAAGGTTGACTCTCTGTGTCCATTATCTTTGTAGGTCATGAAATGTTCCTGGTCATTCTGTGATTCAGAAATCCCACATTGTTACTGCAGAGGAACATACAGAGGGGGATATTTCCCTGTACCTGTACATACATATTAACACAAGGACTAATGCCTGACTGAATTCACGTGGTTTGGTTGCATTGTTGCAGATTTTGTGGAACAGACTGCAGACACAACACTTAACGACCACCATCATGCACTGGATCACGTTTGCCTGTTGTACTGGGAGAGGCATGAGGCTTGGATAGAAGGATCTGAAACCTCGTCACTTGAAAGTGAACTGGAATACTCCTCTGCTAGGGAGCCTGTGTAGGACGTGGAAATGTGGCGAGGGAATCAAAGAGTGTGTGTTCTTCTGTAATCCTCTGCCCTTTCTTCTGTAAGACTGTATCTGTAGTGTTAAATGAAATGGGATAGCACTCAGGCACAAGGACTGGCACTTTTGCCCACACTGTTAATTTGTGGGATATTTCCTGATACAGTTTTGGGGCAGTCCAACTGGAATTCTCCCAGACATGGCCTGGGCATGTTTCAGAGTTTACCACAAGCTTGACATTTGCCTTGGTTACAGGAGTTAAGGCAAACATGTGAGCTGTGTATGATAGCTGGTCTTGGGGCTGGAGGAAGTTTGTTAACCTTATTATATTTACTTAGTTGGTGTAAATGAAGATGTTGATAATGTCAAATCTCTTTCCTCCTGCTGTCAGGTTTGTGCAGTTGCACATCACAATACTATTTTCCTCGTCTTCTTCTTATGGCTTCTGTCTCCATTCTCAACAAAACATTCAAACTTTTGTACTACAGTCATGACTTTTTTCAGACTTTGCTCTGGAGTGCATTTCAGGTGATTTTTCCAGCCTATTTCCCTAAGCTGCCATGTTTGCTGCTCCCTCCTTAAAACCTCAGTTATTCTGTGTTATTTAATAAATAATTCAGAACTGCTGCAATTTGAAAGAGTGGATTAAAGAGCAAAGCATGTACGATCTCTCTCCCAGTTTCCTAATTTTTTCCCTACTTCATTTGCATGCACACACTCCAACATGGTTTTACCTTTTCTGTATTTTAGATTATAATTTCCTTAGGATGCATTTATCCCTTGTTCTGGACTTTTTTAATGAGTAATGGAAAATGATGATAGGAATGTTTTGCTTTTCAGAAGCTTCTGCTAATCTTTCTAAAGGCATAATGCTGCTGATGGCCACATATTATTTATAGTTATGATAAGCTAAGATCAGTTATGTGTTGAAAGTAAATAACTGTTCAGTGTGAACATAACTTCTGTATCCATTTTTGGTTTGATCAGGTGATTCTTAAGGAGTCAAATGGAATGCCCAGTGTTTGGTGTCTTACAGCACTTTTAGAAAGTCGTCACTAAAGCATGAAATTTCTGAAAAAAATATCCATATTTGTTTACATGATAAAGTTTGGTACATATGGTTTTAAAATAGTCTTAAATAACAAAATTGGAAAAATGCAGCCTAACTTTCCACAGCTGTGTTTCTACAGCTGCAACTGTATAATGCTGTACCATGTCTACTGCCTGGTATTACTACTGTTTTCAGATAGCATCTGGAAGATTGGGCATTACATGGCATGAGTACTTGACTAATATCTGTCTGAACTGACTAGAATACTGACAACTGGGTATCGAAACCACTTCCAGGATGTTCATGGCGAGGGATGCACTTTTCAATTACCTGTGCTACATGTGGTAAAGGATCCAGGTAAGTGCTGTGTGACCTCAACAGCTGCTCAGGTAGTTTTGTCCTGACTATGAATGTATCTGTTTTTGTCTGAGAAGACAGAAATGAGTTAAATCAAAATAGATTTTGCCAAGGACTGTTAATTCTTTAGTTAACAAATGTCTTTTTTTAAAATGATGAGGAAAAAAAATTTTAAAAAGTTTAAATTTGAATGGTAAATATATTTGATTTTGTTTTGTGTAATCACTATGAACTTGCCAGTTTCTTGGCATAGGGCTGGGAAAAAAATATATTTCATTTGCAGTGTGTTGCTAAAATTAAGAACAAGTATTACTTAAAATTAAGGACAAGCATATTTTATAAGTCTTGCATAGATTAGCCAATCTGTCCTTCAGTACATTAAAACATGCTAATAATTTTTGTTTAAGTCAAAGTAATGGACTAGGAAAAAGTACAGTACATTGCATCATGATTGATGATTGAAAAATACATGAAGAGGTGTTTTCCACCTGGCAAAATGTTCTGTCTGACATTAGGCTGGCTTGGATATTTCCCAACCCGTTTAAAGTCTGACTGTGCCCTGTATCTTGTCGCTTGTGTCTGCAGTGGTTGGCTTCTCTCTTTCAAGAAAAGTGGTGCAGGCAGATAACTCAGGTTCTGTGCTACTGCAGTCTTATTAATATTTTATGAATTTTAAATATCTAGGAGACCAAGGAATGGCAATACAGTTATTCCGAGGCATTAAGTTAGCCTGGAGAACACCCTGCTGCTAGAAGCACGCTTTTCTTTACAAGAAAATGGTGTGGTGTCCCTTTGTAGTGCAAAGGTAGAGTAAGGTTCCATTCTCTCTAAGTTGAACAGGGAAGTGTATGTTTTTGACTCTTCTGTTACAAAGACTGCAAAGACTTTATTAAAACTTTTTTCTTTTGGCATATGAAACATCATTCAGAGCACTGGAAGGAAATAGTCTTAACAGGGAAGAGTTCATTTTATGCTGAATGTACCTACAGTTTCTAGTCCCAGAAAGCATCAAGGAATTTCTGAATCTCATGGTTCTCATCTAAAGACTGGAGCTACATGGTGTCCAAAGTTACCTCATATACTAAAAGGATGTAGTTCTCTAATGTAATTCGAGAATGAAAAATGAATTGAAATCATCATGTTCTCAGGGACGTACTGTTGCTTTACAGAAGAGTACTTAGAAAAACTGCCCTGCAATATGTCCTAAGATAAATGAAACGTTAGAAAGCTGAGTGGGAATTTGTCTATTGATATTAATATCCTTAAGTAAATGTTACTAATCAAAAGCTCCGGCTTGATTATGAGGACTGTCTAGATGAGATAATTTTGAAACCCTATGTAGAAATCAGCTAAAATAGTAACATCAATAAGACATCTTCCTTTTGAAATAAATACATACCACAAAAAATGATAATTTTTGAATCAGTAAAGTAATAAAATGTATTGGGGAAAAAACCCAAATTGTTTAAACTTTTTGAATAACTGACAACTCAGAGGTAACTAACAGACCATTGTTTTCATAAAATTCTGAACCATGCCACTAGACCTCCATGTGCTATAAACCCCTCCCTTATAATACATTTAAAATGTCCATTTCCTACTGAATTAGGTACCCATATCTGTCAATACAGCATTGCCTGTCCAGACTCTGCCTGCCTCTAATTGAGGTACCTCTAATTCTCTGTCATCTCATCCTCACTTTGCAGACTGTCCCAGCATCTGAAAGTACTATACTACAGTATAGTTCAAACCAGTATTTCATTACATTTTATATGTCACAAGGTGTGTTTATACCCAGCCAGTGTAGTATTTTCAGACACTGGGACAGTCTGCAAAGTAAGGATGACACATTCCCACATTCACATTCTGTCTTGCAGAATGAGTTGTTTGGGATGACACTCTTCTTGGTCTGCGTAACATTTGGGTGCAGTTAGATCTTTACTAAGGCACCTATGTTTATAAGATAAGCTCTATGCTCTCATTACAGTTCATGGCCATCCAGTTAAATGCAGTCTGTGGAATGGGGAGAACGTCCACTTCAGTGAACAGAGCTTTTTTGCTGGTTTCGTTAACTCTGTTGGTTAGGATACCTAAGGTGGGACTGGTTCATATATCTGAATATGATCCAGTGCCATTTCAGATGTCTCATGGTATCAAAGACATCATCAGACCTGAGAGGTACAGGTATGACATAGGGCCTGAGGGAGACTGGTACCCTTACAGAGAGGTGGCTGGAGGCTAGACAGGAGTCTGACATCTTGGCTAGTAGTAAATCACTGTATTTAGGTAACTGAATCAAATCCTGGACTTTCAGTAGAATTTAGGTATCTTAGTAGGAAGCTGAATTCCACTGAAGTCTAAGAAGGATTGCAATTAAGACATGGAAAGCATTAGATTTGCATGCTGCTGCACTGTCAGCTTCAGGATAGGTGAAGTGTCCTTTGGTATCTCAGATTGTGCTGGAGGCTTAAGATTAAGCAGTTAAGTTAAGTGACCTGGGGCTGTCAGGTTACCAGGTGGGATAAACCCATCTAGAGTTTATGTGATGCACTGACCCTGAGGAATCTAGGGCCTCCCAGGCTGATGTGCATCAAAGTCAATGGCAGACGTCTTGACTCTCCTCTCTTTGGAAAGTATTAATTACGTGAGCATCCAGGCAGTCCTTCCTGCAATACCCAGCTGGTGTTCCTTAGGACAAATCCTGTTGCCCGTCAGAGATGGTGGAATATGTTATCTGTCTTTACCATCACAAGACTAGAATACCTTAGGGCAGGCTTTTATATCAAAATACAGGGAATGCTTCTTAAGCCTTTGCTTAACCATTCCTTGCTGCTTATTTAGGTGAAGTTTCCTAATGGCATCAAAAGGCCATAATAATGAACTCAGGTCAGTCTTTACAGAAGAATGTGCCATTACTAAAATTTGCTAGAAAATGAAAGACAAGATAAATGGCATATATTCCAGTATATAAAATGCAGTTGTAATGGGAAAATGTTTAATACGGGTCATGATAGAAGTGAAAGTTGCTTTATAATTGTACGTTAACTTTTTGGGGTTGAAGAAGTTTATTCAAATTTAATCCTTAAGGAAAAGCATTTATGAGTTTTTCTAAAATATTGAGCCAGTCACTGACTCTTCGGGTAAAGATTCTCAGTGACAGCTTCTACTAACTCAGATTTTCTAAAAGGTAGACTGTGCATACTGCTGAGACCTATTGCTTGGTGTTGACACATTTAACAAGTGTATGAATATATGTAACTCAGTCTTTCCAAATTGCTCTAAATATGCCATATTTTGCTTTAGACTTTTTAGTATCACTGATACTTTGAAATAGTGCTCACATTTGACTTCAGTATGTTGTACAAGGCTGCTTTATATTATTTAAATTTCTTAAATTCTGTTAGTGCCAAGAGGAAATGCCTCAGAGCTAATTTGGGTTTTAATGCAAAAATGCAGGCATCCTACTTACAACAAATTACCCCGTGAATGTTTATCATTGTAAAGATTTATTACAAGAAAGATGTTTGTCAAGGACTTGAACTAGCCATAAGATGAGAGAAATTGGATATCTGTCTTCTTTGTAAGAGTTACAGCTTTCCAAGAAATATTAGTGGCTTGCTGGTGGACCCTTAAGGAATTAATAGTTGGATTACAGAAACTATAGTAACTGTAGATTTTTGTGGGAAAAAAGATCGCTGTCTGAATAGTAAACTGGAAACATCTTGATATTACTCACATTGCTGCTCTCTTGTGACCTACATAAAGAAACAGTACTAGTATTTCCAGCACATTTTTTTTTATACTAAAAATGTCGGACCTGAATCTAGAAGTAGTATAACATGAATGGCACCACATAACATACAGAAACACTGAGTCTGTCCCTCTGACACATCATCATCCCAATTCACCTGAACTAAAACATGGAAGTAAGCTGCATTCTCAGACCAGTAGTGCTATTAACCTGTTGTGAGGCTTGCTTAACTTCCTCAACTGTTTAACAGATATTTCTTCATTATACAATGCATTTGGAAAAACTACATCAGTGTTCTTAAATATTTCTATTAGTCTGATTAGTTGAAGAGGTTGATACATAGGTGTTATTCTGCTAAGACTGTGTGTGTGCTTGAGTTCGTGAATTGGAATATTTGCAGTCAGTTATGGAAAATAAAGGTGCTGTTTGTCCCGAAGTTGTGACAACTCTGTTGTGAAACAGTCTGGTCAGAAAAGTCCCTGAAAGGCTGAAGGTGATCAGCGATCACAGGAAATCTTAGACAATTAGCAATTTCTGTGGTTGAGGAATACAAAATGTGCCCTTCAGATTAGGCAGTCTGTTCATTCCTTTCTTGATTACCTAATGTAGAAGCTAGTTGTCCCATTTAATCAGTGTGAAGAGATGAGCTCTCCATTTTATCTTCCCCAAGAGATTTAATACAGAAAAAAGATTTTGTTGATGTAGTAATCTTGTTTCTTTCAATCAACCCATTGTTCAGCCAGCTGCAGTTTAGGATAATTATTTTGTGCCAAAAGAGCCATAATATTTGCTTTCCTTCTGACTAAGAGGATATGAATCCCTCAAGGAGGGGCCACACCTTGACTACTGCATCCAGTTCTGGGCCCCTCAGTTCAGGAAGGATATTGAGGTACTGGAGCAGGTCCAGAGAAGAGCAACGAGGCTGGTGAAGGGCCTTGAGCACAAGTCCTATGAGGAGAGGCTGAGGGAGCTGGGGTTGTTTAGCCTGGAGAAGAGAAGGCTCAGGGGTGACCTCATCACTCTCTACAACTACCTGAGAGGAGGTTGTAGGCAGGTGGGGGTCGATCTCTTCTCCCAGGCAATCAGCAGCAGGACAAGAGGGCACGGGGCTTAAGCTCTGCCAGGGGAGGTTTAGGTTGGATATTAGGAAGAAATTCTTTAAAGAGAGGGTACTCAGGCATTGGAATGGCCTGCCCAGAGAGGTGGTGGATTCACCGTCCCTGGAGGTTTTTAAGACAAGACTGGATGTGGCACTGAGTGCCATGGTTTAGTAACCATGGTGGTAGTGGATCAAGGATTGGACTTGATGATCCCAGAGGTCCTTTTCAACCCATCTGATTCTATGATTCTATGATCTTCCTAAGTCCCCTGTGATATTACTTTGATTACACATGCAGAGAGTTTACTGGAGCTTTTTTAGCTACTATACCAAAATGGGACTTCTCTGTTGAATTGGCCATGCAGCAGGAATCAGTTTCACCTTTCCAGAACATTCTGTGGTGATATATAGTCCCTTAGTGTCCTCTACAAGTGTACCTTAGTTTTTTTGACCTCGCTTTTAGCTATTTTAAATGCATATATTTCAAAGAAACCTTACCAAATGATTGGCATTGCTTTGTATAACAGAACTGTCCTCCTTCCATTTTTATCGTCTGCAGTCTGAACAGGAATGGTTTTGTATTTTCTTCCAGATCAATGATAGGTTTACTGCAAACATGTTGGAAATATTTCTAGCAAAAACTTCAGCAGTGATGAGTTCCTTTTGTATTAAATACTTGAAGTCTGTCATTAAACTCATTAGATTATTTAATGTATGCTGCATTGGTTTTATGCAGTACTAATTTCTAATCAAAATATATGAGGGAATAAATTAAACAATTTAGCAATATACAGTTACTAATGCAATGGATTCAACAAAGCGTAGCTAACAAAAAAAGTGTTTAATTAGAATTAATTTTGATGTCATCCTCTAACTTTGATTCAGTTCAATTGTAGGATGACAAAGCTAAAGAGCTTATTGTTATCAGGGATGTTTATGTATTTTATCTAAACTGCCTTATTCATGGCCCTCTGGAACTCTATATTAGTCTAAGACCTATTAAAAACCAGCATCAGTGGCTGAAAGAGTTTCTCGGACAAAAATTACAAAATTTTAGTATACCATACACATTCAGTAAGGTGTATGATTTGAATTTAACACAATAGACTATATGGATCCAAATAATCATCTTAATTTTTCAAATCATACAGCCATGTTTGTTGCAAGGGACTTCCAGAGCTCACTTAGTCCAGCCTTTTGCTCAGAGAAGGTTAAGTGAGAGCAGATTCCTCAAGGTCTTACACACTTGAGTTTGAGTATGTGTCTAGGTGACCACTGCCAGTGTTTGTCCCCCCCTTATGGCGCAACTGCCCAGAGTTTATGACTTTCAGATAATTTTAGAGGGTTACAGCAGAGTTTAGCTATACTTCCAGTTTACTTATGCTATATTTAATTTCTCGTCCTCTACACATAAATCATTAACCCCAGTGATTCCGAATGAGTTTTGCCAGTTCTCTCCTACTTGGAAGCAAGGTTTAGTGCCCAGAATTAAAGCTGCTCTATAGGTGTTGTTTTACTGGTCCATAGAGAACTGGTAGGCCAGTTCAGAAGCCACCACTTGTAGCCTTGAATATTCCCCTTGATAGAAATGGGAGCTCTGTGGAGAGCTATGGACCTTGTAAACTCCCGTACCAACATCATGGAGCGGTAGGAGGAGGATAGGGCTCTACCAAAACTGTCAGTAGGAAGGAGTCACCAAATGTCTTGCTTGCAGATCTTTCTCTTCCTCAACCATTCAGGTAAATCTCAGTAAGGGGTATGAGAAGTTATTTCAACCAATGCAGAAAGCAGTTTCCACGTTTTTTCCGTAGCAAGTGGAAAATGTTAAGTGTATTTTCTTTGTGGATTTTCATGTGCAGTTTGTGGAAAGGTGCTAACGCCTCAATGCCTTTTGCCTCACAACAGTCCGGTTTGCATTTTTTGGGATTTTCTTTCCACATTCCTTTGACAGTTTTGTTACAAAATAAAATCACAAGTGCGTGTCCATGTGCTGTTTACTCGTGTCCTTCTCTGAAAACTGCATGGAGATTGTCTCGGGGTAAGGTAATAGTTGCAAAAGAAAAGGGAAGCAGAATTTGATACCCGAGGGTGGTTCACATACCTTTTATCAGAACGTTATGACTTCCCTGATTCTTCAGAAGTCTTTCTCATACATTAAGAGACTTTGTGAATAATTAATGATGTCAGATTTTTAGTTTCATAATTTTCTTATGTTCATCCTGTTGTAGGTCTTCAGGCCTAATGTCAGTGAACATTGCTGTTCTATTCAACATGTGGCTCGTCTTTCCAAGTTAACCTTTCTAGTTGTCTCCTGAAACTATACCTTGTTACTTCACTGCTTGCCCGTTTTCATATGTGAATGTTTAATGTGTTTGCCATTTTAGGACAGTAACACTGTTGATAAGTAGGTATCACAAGTAGATTTTATTTGCAAAAATTTATATTTGAGATATTGCCTAATTCCTAATAAAAAGCTGATTTGTCCTTTTTTTCGTCCATAAAGTTTTACAGGAAATGTGTGATGCTCACAAATTCTTTCTTAGACTGAAGGTGACACATAATGGGACTGTCTTGTTAAATAAATCATTCTCCTCCTGAGCTACCCTGGCCTTTGCTTCAGTCTTGGGGAAATAACAGTGGGATGGTTTTTATGCCTCAGCAGTGCAAATATTAAACAGAGTGTGTTCTTCTGAATTTTTTCTTCAAATAAATTCTTTCTTTTCTTCTTTTATCTGTTAGTCCCGAGTGCTGTGCCACTTGAATCCATTCAAGGGAGTACCTTTGAAGAGAAGATTTTTCTTCAGTGGAGAGAACCAGTGCAAACATATGGTGTTATTACTTTGTATGAGGTATCTAGAAATTTGCCATGTTTTAATTTTTATGTATAGTTCTGATTTTCAGAAGTGCATAATTAGTATGAAAATTAATGTTTTTTACAGTTTATGTAAAATTAACTTCAGTTTGAAAATAGTAGCACTTGGAAAATAAATAAAATGTAGGAGTGAATTATGTAGGATCCAGAATGTCCTTGAGTTACCAGCTTTAAGAGAACTGCTGTTTTTACAACCATGTGATATAGCATTCTATCTAGTAATCTGGATCAAATATTTAGAAGATTGAAAGACAGATCTTAGTGAATTTCTTGCAAAAATAGGAGACATAACACAGCAGCAACAGGCAACTTCACATTTAGATAGGACTCATTACAGGAAGCCTATTGTAATAGAAACAAGCAGGCATAATTCAGAAAAAATCTAGCATTTTTTAAATGCAAATTCAACAAAATTGTATGTTGTTAGATGTCTAAAAATCACTGCTTTTTCTCATCTGGAACCTCTGCCTGAATACCTCTTAGAAAAATTGACAAAAGACTGCACAGATTAAGCTGTCAGACAGTAATCACTGTTAAGCTTCTTACCTGACCTTACTGCAAAATTGGTATTGAAATGCTTTGTTTAAAAAACCCCACCTAAATGAGATACGGTGTAAAAGAAAAGTTACATTGAATGGTAACCTATTGCTACTGTTTTGAAAACTACTTTATTGTAGGAGGATAAAATGTTATGAAAAAGTATGAATTGATTTTTTTATAAAGTTAAAACTTCGTCGCTAGTTCAATGGTTGCCTGTCTTCAGGGATCAGAATGTTTTAGTTAAGTGTTAATGTTATTATTAGACCTTATGTACATAGAAACACACAGTGGTGAATCCTCCTTGTGCTTAAGAACATGCATGAATGTCTAATTACTCTGCTGAGGAGTATACACACATATATGGGCAGTTCGTTCCTAAATGTGTACACGAATCTAAGTCCGTCAGCTATACTAGGACTTGCGCAGGTGTATTCAGAGATGGGAAGGGATCAGACTTCCTAAGGTGGTCCAAAGAGTGCACATTTCTGAACATCAGAAGAACCTAGCATTCCAACAGTGAAGAGGATTTTGGAAAGAAAATCTTGATATCACTTGTTTATACTGTTTATTTAATACATCTGTTATTATGTTTATCTTATTCTGTTTATCCAGTACATCTTAAAACAGAGATGAGAGGAGCAGGGCCATCAATTAATGAGAAAAGGAATTTAATTAATTTTTAAGATACCAACAGACTGATGCAATCATATTGTCCCTTGTTTTAAACATGTCAGCTCAGTCCAGTCAGGTGGCTGAATATGAACAGGCACCTAGTTGCTGGAAGCTGGTTTGTCAATACTTTCTCTGCCCTGATGATTGCTTATAAGCCTAAAATTTATCATGAAGGACTGGTAAACTACTTGGAGGCCAATAAATATACATCTTTGAATCAGTGGGGCGTATTGCCTATTTTAAATGTATACTTCTGGTGAAGTATAAATGTATACCTCAGTTATATCTTAGCTAACTGAACAGGATCAGATCCAGACAAGACTGATGAAATTTTGGTACTGATGTTTTATAGGTTGATTTAGACCATCCATGATGTCTCAGTAGGCATCTCAGGCTGATAGTTGTGATTTCAAGTTTGTGCATCCAGCGCAACTCCAAATCGTCCAGGCTTGAGAAATGAGGAGTCAAGCTCCTGCCTGCATCCTGTTGCAAGGCAAAGTTTGTTAGAGGTATCTAAGCCTTGGTTGTGTATGCATCGACAATTCAGATCTAAAAAGCATAGCCACTAAAGCTGCTTTTATACAAACATATGCCATGTTCGGTATATTCATGAAAACTCTGCTCATGACATTCAACTTTCAGTGATAGATCTAGCAGACAAGCACTAACCTAGTAAGGGGGAAGGCCTGGGTAGGAGACATTTCAGCTTCAGGGATTCCCCAATTCATGCTGATCTGCCTGCAGGGGAGCGATTCAGGCACAGAGCCACAGCACAGGTTGAATGCTCCTTCCCTTGGCCTGTCACCTGCCACTGGGCTCTACACAACCAGGGGGGAAAGAACTGAAGTGCCAGGAGGAAAGCAAGTATGAGAGTGCCGGGTTCTTTAGAGTAGAAGACCCACAGCTTGGGTAATGCAAAACTGCATGTAGGCCTGAGTTAGACCTAGAAGCATGGTTGCTCTTTCCAGGGAAAGCTCTTTAGCTGGTAGCTGTTTTTTGTAAGGGCAGCCTTAAGATTACAGCAGCAGACATCTTTCAGCAGGAGGTCCCAGGGTCTCGATCCCAGCAGACAGATGAATTTAATGTGCAGTCCTGAGTCTCCATCCCTGCTCCCAGAGAGAAAGCTCAGTCTCAACTCTGTGTTTAGCATTTTTTACTCAGAGGACCTAACTTTCTGTGTTGTTGAAAATCTCATAACTCAGTCTGTTTTTTTGGGCCAGCTGTCTGTTTTTAGTATCTGACAGAGACAGTCTTTTCATATGTGTGGTGAGAAAAACTCTTGAGTTGAAGAATCAAGCATTAACGTAGTCATTGCTATTGTGAAATTAGGTACAAATCCAGTTATTTTACCAATATTTAAAGAAAAACAGCCTTAAAAAGAAGAAATGACATAATGACAAATTATTCTGTTTTGCTTCACTATCACCAGTACAGGTTCACAGCTGTTGGAATAAAGGTATTAGTCCTTTGGGCAAGGTTTCATCTAAATTTGATAAAAATAGTCAACATCCAGTGAGAAAATGACCTTCATGCCCCTTTTTTTCTTCACTTTAAAGCTGAACTGACATTAGCAATAATTTAAAAAACAACGCCAAACATAGAAACCGTCTTACAAGTAGGAGTGAAATACAGAAACAGTTCAAGTTTATTTTAACCAGGAAAAACACTTATTTTTTTATGTGTTCTGTATGAACCGTGGAAGAACATGTTCCATTGTGGAACATCAGCCACTTATCTATCTAATAACTAAACACTGCAACAATTTTGTAAGAATCTAACATATACTGCTGAGTCTCTGATAGCCTGGTATCATTTTGAATAAAACTTAAGTGAGATTTTGGAAAATCAAGTTAAGAATCATAGAAATATAGAAAACAGAAATAAAGGGAGCTGCAGGAGGTCATTTAGTTCACAAATCTGTGGCAAACAGGATCACCTGTATTTAAAGCTTAGCTCTGATGTAGTTGTTTAACCTGTATTTTAAAATCTCAAAAAAAGTTATGACCCACCCACTCTCCCAAAAGCAAACATAAGAACAATTAGCATGAGATAGGAAGATTCAGTTAAGCAATGTGTAACCTCATTTTCTTAATTGATAAAAGTTCAGATAGTTAGTAGTGTAATAATCTTCTGTTGTCTGTAAAAATTAGAAGGGTTAGTTGGATCATTTTTAAGGCACTTTTAGTTCAGTTTATGGATTAGGAGTTACAGAGTATCTACCTAAATCTACTGAAACAACGTCGGGTTTATTTAAATGGTATCAAAGTTTTATTAGTAATTACCAGCACTTTATTGATGTTATACTATATAGGTCATATAAAAATCAATTTTCATGAAGTCGGAGGTTTTAGGAAATTGCAAGTTTTTGAGGTGTGTAATGCCAACACTTGGATGTTTCTATGTGTTGTATTATGTGTCTTCTTAATTATAATGATGTGGAGTAAATATAGAAAAAAAGAATGTCAATTATCACTTTATATAATAAGTGTGTTGGAATTCGCATAAAAATGAAACTTTGAAAGTAAGAAGGAGGGATGAATAATTTTTACTTTTTAATTTTTTTATGGTTTTCTTATTTTTACATTCTCATTACAGTGCAAAGAAATCAGTAATTAATAGAAGAAATCTGGATCAGGTTTTACTCTGAACTTATATTAACATTTCTAATGAAAACTAAAAATACCATTTGAATCAAACTGAGGATACAGTATACACTCTGCATATATTACTTAACATTTTATCTCTCCTTTCCTCCAAATGAGAATCTGACCTAGGTACAATATAATAACCTGAAAAATTCCAAATTAGCAAATGTAATAGCTAAGCTTCAAACTAACCTAGAAGCTTTACCCAGTTTCTGAAAAAATTGCCTTAAGCTGCACTTATTATCTTTTATGGACTTCCTTATTCAGGGTAAAGTGTAATTACAGTTAAGTCAGCTGGAACTGGGGGGCTACACCCCATGTTTTTCAATTCTCGATTTTTTCCCTGCTTGTTTTGGTGTTGTTACTGTTGCTGATCAAAACCAACAGTAAGATGAATTCAAAATATGACACAGTTAAAGCCAGCATCTTGAAGGAATTAATGTAAGCCTGAACCCATCATTTAGAGTTGTAATCTAGCTGCCTCTAAGTCTCTGTATCTATAGACGTAATAACTCATACCAGTTACGACTGAGTTTCTGTGTCCCTTCGTGGGATTTGGGATTTGAAGAGTATAAGAGAGTAAGATAGCTTATCACAAAATGTCTGACAGCGCATACATCAGAAGGGTTTACTGGATAAAGATGCAATCTCTGTCCATCTGCTCAAGGCAGTTTATAACTTTCTTATTCTTTTGCAGATCACCTACAAAGCAGTGAGTTCCTTTGACCCAGAAATAGATTTATCCAATCAAAGTGGACGAGTCTCAAAGCTAGGAAATGAAACGCACTATCTCTTTTTTGGACTGTATCCTGGCACTACCTACTCTTTTACCATCAGAGCCAGCACAGCTAAAGGATTTGGACCTCCAATAACAAATCAGTTCACCACTAAAATATCAGGTACTTGATCAAAGATTATTATTATTATTTCCATATGATAATGAGTTGGGTAATTCTTTTGTTGTTTACCTCCTCTTTATAATTTAACAAGAAGCAAATTGAAAAAGTAAAAAACGTGTTCATCCCTGAAGATGTCGAAGTGACATATATTACCATATTTGAAGAACTTCCAAGTGTTTCACTGTTAGCTAATACTTTGAAATTCGTGTTCACAGCTGTAACATATCACTCCAGAAACCGTATGAATTATGTGTTGCAGCCAGTGCCAGCTGCGGTTGCAACATTTGGCATAGGGTTTTTTGGACCTGAAGATGAGGGTTTCATTCAGAGCTTAGTCAGCCTTGACATGATTCTAAATTAGTACAGTAACAGTGCTGGAAAATCTCTTTAATGAGCCATGAACAATTGAGAGTAGAGCAGAAATACTATATGTCTAATGCTCGCTTAGAAAGTGTAGTTAACTGCCAGTCTGCATATGTTCCTAGCAGGCGTGTGGACTGAAGTGGATATGAAACTATATTAGACAAGAACATCAGGACTAGTGGTTTTCAAATAACAGCAGTGTGACTCTGTCACTTCTGCAGATCCTTGTGCAATATTTTAAAGCCCTCCCAGAGGCAGAGGAACACTTCATTTCTCTGGTTGTCGGGATGCAATACTATTACATCCTCTAAAATGCTTATGTAATTGAGGACAAAATGTTTTCCAAAGTTACAGTTGAAATCCCTTTCTTCTTCACTTCACTACAGTTCTGCTTTGGAATTAAACTGGCAGTTGAACTATGGCCCCTTGATAATATTTATAGAAAATTGCCTTATCTATTTGTGGTCAACTATGCTTTTCAGAAAGGATAAAGGAAAGCTTTTGGGTCCAAAGTCTTCTTTCTCTTTTACTCTCATTCATGTGTACTCTCTCCCATCCGTCATTTTCTGCTCTCACTGGAATGAAAAAAACTAACAAGTGTTAATCAGAAATAGTGATTTCTTTTTTCTTATTCTAGGAAAGGGCAGTTAATGCAAAGTGGAAGTTGCTGCCAGTACTGGTGTTTGTGGAGAGAAAAAAAAAGTTGTTAATTTTCAAGTGAGACAATTATTCTTTATGGAACATCTAAACATAATTAACACTGATTAGTAAAAATGGAGTTCATTTTCCATCCCCTTTCCTATATTGAGAAGAAAGTTTCTCTGTGAGAAATCAATTTCGGACACAGCAAAACTTTGTATGAGTTGGGATGGCACTAAGACTCATCACTCTTATTAGAATGAGCAATGAAGGAGATATTGAGCATGGATGAGAATCTGGACATTTGGGAATAGTACTGGATCTTAAATTGTATTTATCTAAAATTACATGTCACCAGAGAAAAATTCATTAGTGGGAACAGACACTGCAGGCATGCAGGGAGTGAGGCTAACCTGCAAGTCGCGATGTGGTGAGGTTCTGCAGACTGTCTTGTCTGCACCCCGCTCTCTCATTGCGTCCTGTTAGTTACTGTACTAACAAGGAATGTTTGTGACTTTTCCATGGGTAGCTAAAACCAATCTCTTGATGAATTTGGAATAGAAACAAAATGCAGATATATGTTTTAATATAATTGAAAAATTAACAACTGACATTTCTACATTTTAGCTGTTGAATCTGGTACTCTCTTTGCAGTGCTGTTGGTCTGTAATTTCGTTGTCTCACTGGAAGGCTTTGAGGCTCTTTCATGTGGCCAGTGCTCTCCATTTTGGACAGATGTGAGACAATACTACTTAACATTTATGGCTGAAAGGTTTCACTCTTTTTGGGACAGATGAGGTGACAACAGTGACTTCTGACCAATTTCTGCATTTTACTTTGTCTAACTCTAGGTGGTATTTTCTTCTGAATAAAAATCTCTAAATTTCCTGTCTTAAGTGATTTGAGTAGTGCTGTTCTGTACTGTAAATCGTTGCTGCGTTTTGTTCTACAGTTGTGTGATTGGCACTGATGGATGAAGTGATCTGTACATATTACCAAAAGCAGAGCTTGTAGCAGTACATGCTATCAAAATTGATGGCAGACTCTATTAGGAGTCTGTTTTCTGTTGCATGTAACTTTGTGAAAAGTCAGCTGTGGATGCTGAAATTTTGTATGCTGCCTTTCATTCTGAGACGAATTTCACCCATTTCAGGGACGTGGCTGACATAATTAAAAACTCTTGAGGACCAATAAATTACTGAAGTGCTTTCAAATGGGGATTTAAATATTTAGCAAGAGAGACATTACTCTCAGCCATCACTCTGAAAATCTGTTCAGTTCGGGCAACTTGTAAATGTTGCAGTTTGCACAGCAATGGTGGAAACTGAACAGAATTGAGCAGCGTATGTCACTGTAGCTGCCATACTCACTAAACAGATTTAAGTTCTCCAAGCTTTTAGAGCTTTGCCTCTGTGTTCATCATCTCTTTTTGGCCAAACACAGGTAGTCTACCTTTGAGGACGTCTGAGCTCTCTGCTGAAGACAGGGTGTACAGTTGCAAAAACTGTGTACAGGAAGAATATCTCCTGTATTGAGACGTTCCTTCTTTACATGTGGACAGTGTGGAGAAGGAAGAGTCATAACCTAGATAGGAGAAAATGGAGAAGAGAAAAAGTAGCCAGGACTAAAGGGTGTGGCTGGGAGAACCACAAATCCTGTCTGGCACGGGAAGAGTTTTGCTCTTGATAGGGACACTAAAATTAGTAAAGAAAGTAAGTAGGGACTTAGGAGTCATTAACTGGGAAAATTTAAAGACTTGTTAAGATGTGGGCAGGAGACCAAGGGCAAGAAATGACAGATTATTAAAATAATGTTCAGAGTTCATATTTTGAACTTCAGCTTTTTGGAGATGCAGTTACTCTCCATCCTTATTAATTTTTTTATCTGTGAAGTATTTCAAAACTGATAAATATCAATGAAAAGCAATGAAGATGTTAATGTTTTCACAACTCACTGAGGAGTTCTTCAATAAAGTATTAATGCAATCCTTACTTGCATATGTAGGACAATATGGATAAGGAGAGAGAAATTCATTTACCTTTCAAGTAGATGCAGGTACTACCAGGAAGGTGAAAATGATTGAAAATACACTTGAAAGGAAGACTCACATTGTTGGAGTTATTTAATTTGCTAGAGGAGCCCAGAGGTTGATACTCTCTGTATGTGGAGCATAATACACTCTTGAGTATCTTCATTGTTATGGTACACACAACGTATCGAGAGACTGGAAGAAGAAACTAGATGAATTGAAATGTCAAATGGGTCTCCACATTCAACATGTGGAATATAATTAGCCTTTGGAAGAATCTGCTGAGGAAAGATGTTCTCCCCCACCAAATGTATTTTCTCTTTCAAGCAGGAGCTAGTGTAGGGAAGTTCATTGCTCTGCATTATTCCTGTGGTCAGAAAAGGCCATTGCAATGACCACTTTTTGCTTCTGTAGCCTTTAAATCTGTTCAGTGTGCATTATCATTAACAACTGGACAATGAGGATACAACAGGCTGTCAAACAACCGATTAACCAAGTAGCCATCCATCCAATGTAGTAATTAAAAATGGGACTAGAGGATAGCAGTGAAGAAAGTAGCAATAGTAAAAGACAATAACTGGGGCATCATTTGTTTTAATCACAACTGTAATTCTGTGATGAAAACACTGTTTGGGAAAGTGCTGAGTATGACTTGAAATTAAGATAAGCTCTTGCATTAATAATTCTGCTTCATTATTGTAAATTAATTTCTGTGGTGGACAACAGACCCAGTTGTAGCACTAGTTAAAATTCCAGGAATGACAAATTCTGAGAGTGCATCCTGATGCAACTGACATATTGAGAAAGCTGGGCTCTGTTTCAAAAACCGTAGTCACTGCATGCTCATTTGCAGATGCTGTTCTCAAGATAACTCTTCATTTCCAAGTCATGGATTCTCAATACTTTCTGTAAACTTACTCCTGCTAGTATCTGTTTTCTGTCTTGAAATTGGCAGTGAACTGGTATTTCTTTGTTTGGGGTTTGTTTGTTATTTTTTCCTGAAGTTATTTAACGTTTGTCTCACACTTGCGTTTTAACACAAAGTGTCTGAGACTTACAGTATGGTCTTTGTATTTGAAGAAGCCTTTAAAATTACATATTCAAATAAAGGTATCACTCTTGAAAGTGGAAACACAGGAATAATGATTTTATGTGCTTCTTTTCTTTTCTTATTCTAGCACCCTCTATGCCACCATATGAACTTGAAACACCTTTGAATCAAACTGACAGCACTGTGACAGTCTTGCTGAAACCTGCACAGAGCAGAGGCGCTCCTGTCAGGTACTGGGGGGAAAAATCTTTATAAAATTAAAACCAAATTGATTAATTTCGTGAACATGTTTTCTGGGGATTTTCCACACAGCAATCAGTGTCTAAATTCATGTCTGTATTAGCTCTAATTAAATTAAATAACTGAAGAAAATGCAAGTGCTTTGATGTTGAGTGTTCGTGTATTGTTTAAAGGATTTGATCCAGATGCAAGTGGCTTGTTCTTTGAAGATAAGGAACAAAGCCATAGTTCTGTTGTGTGGGTGGCTTCTTTAAGGTAATTGCTTACTGCAGTGTTATAAGTTCAAGGGCATATCACATATTTTATGCTGAGCTACTGTCTTTAATATTCAGTTTTCTTGTTTACTTCACAGATTTAAAATAGTCAACTCCTAGTAAGTTAGCCAATTTAAACAGTATGTACTGTCACATTTATAAAGTATTTACATTTATTTGACCATGATAGCAGAAATAATAATTCTGAAAATGAACCTGGAAAACCAGTAGCTTGGATTCTTCAGTTTTATATAGCACCCATTAAAGAATTTCAGATTTTCAGAGGTTTATTTCCATGCCAGATACATGGTACTGTGTAAGTTCTTCATTGGCTAGAATAGAAAATGTCTGCTTTTCAGTGAAGAAAACAGAGGAATGGTTAGATTATTTTGAATGAGAACCATAAATTAGCTCTTTATTTAGATGAGAAACTTTTCAGAGCTTTAGGATGTTTTTGGTTTGGCTCACTGTGTATCCTTGTTAATTCTTTCATTATTGTAGGAAGAGTTTCCATCTATACTGAGTGACTATCAAGTATTTTTATCCTGATGATAAGGTTTTTGATAATTTCTGTTTGGGAAATACAGATCTGGTATTCTCATATGTGCGTGAATGAAAAGATATGTTGCTTTGGTTTCCTAAGAATATTCAGAGTTTCATATAATTTGTGGGTTTTTTACTATTAGCTATATATATTATATTTTCATAGGTAATGCATTTAAGAAATGCTGTACAGTTGGTCATTCAGATAGCTTTTTAAAAAGAAAATGTAACACTTTGGGGCAGTTCAAACCACCTGAGGAAAAAAGCAGAAAACATTTAATGAAACTGATTTAGCAGGTTAGATGAGAAACAGAATTACTTGATGTTTGTCTTAGTTTATCTCACAAAACTTAGTGTACTCCTGAATTCAAGAATCTGGGTTAAAATAATACAAGTTGGAGTCACTGCTGTTTAAACACGAACGTATTAGGCCATTAATAAAAAAATTGTTTCATTCTTTTTATCTGCATCATGAACTAAAGATGATTGACTCCTATAGCAGTAATGACATATCAGAAACTTCACTGACAATAGAAAGGAGCTCATTAGGAGATTAAAGTGTGCCAAATAAGTGGATGAGTGGTTAGGAAAATAGGAGGAGAGATTTAAAGTGACATAAAGCTATAGAGCTGACAGATGAACACACAGCAGCAAATTTACTGAGGTCCTTTGCAACAGGACTTAAAAGAAAATGAATGCTGACTGCAAACTCACAGTGTAAATGCTGAGTGAAGCAGAGAGTGAAAATGAAAGTAGGAATTTCTTAATACTTCTAACATTTTCCTGTGCGTTCCACTCTCAAGTACATTGCTTGCAGAACACATTCTGCATATGGATTTTATCATGTTATCTGTATTCATTGGCTGCTAAAAGTTTAGTCATACTTCATTTATCCACACCACTAAGCAAGATGCCTTGTCTATTGATTCTGCTACAGCTCCTGGCTTGGTTAATGCAGATTTTTGAAACTGCACTAAACTCACGGTGTAAATGATTGTTGTTGTTTTATTGATCAACATGTCAACCATGACACATAAAATTCTTTAATTCCTGAGATGAATAAGGAGAGCACAAATTCTACCATGTAAGTCAACAAAGTTGATACCTTAAGTCATGCAGAATTCCAGCTTTTTATTGTGATTAGATTCTTTTTCTCTGCTTAAATACAAAAAAGCCATATCTTAAGCCATTTAGAATCTGCACACAAACACCACAACATAAAAGGAGGGAAGGGGCAATGCTGATTGTTTAAATGTTGATTCAAAAGGACTTGATAGAAATGTTCAAAAAGCTCTGTTTACAATGATAAAGTACACATTAATCATGAAGGCCAAATGGCATTTCAGGTTGTTTGAGAATTCATAAGACTGGACATGATTAAAATGTATTTTCTCAGATTTTTAATACAATAAATACTGCTTGCTTTGTCTTCAATTTCAGGTCCAGCATGTTTTATGGCTCTTGCTTTGTTTATTTCAAGGAGATTATTTTGGAATTATATATGTTTAAAGCAGTAATGCATTCAGTAATGATGAATGTATGTACTTCTTTAACAGCTGGCTAAGCTATTTTGATTTTTAGAATGCTTGTAATTTGCAAGGCTTAAATTAAACAAAAAAAGTTTAATTTGAGGTGATGCCTCTGTGGAAATTTTGTAGTATATGTCTTATTGTGGATATTCTCTTTTTTTCAGATATGCCTGTGTAAGAGTCAGTGAAGTTTTAAAGAATTTGCATAAAAAGCATACAAATGCAAATATTATTTTTCTATCAGGGCTCTTCAACATCTGTTGAGGGGCGAGTCATTCTTCCATGGCAGTGACATTTGTATCTTTTACTTCTTCAGGGCAAATGAGCCTAAAGTTCAGAAGACTCTGGGGCCAAATTGTCTACAAATGTATATCCCTATACTTCAACTAAGGAATGCTAATTTATTGCAAAAATATGGCTTATACACAGAAATGAGAACTGTAATGCTCAGTGACTGCATGTATTTAGTGTTATTTATATATTCATCCGTGTTAGAAAAAGCTTTAGGTTGTTTGCCACGTTCCATTATAAAAAGTCCTTGTGACTTTCCCTGGAAAAGTTTTCCTGCAAGCTTTTAGCTTCAGTGGGGAGAAGCGAGTTTTCTTTGTTGCACCTATTTCCATTCAGTCTTGCCTTGATAAAGGTCAAGTGTTTCCACTCCTTTTATCTGTTTACATAAGCATCAAAATGTTGTCCCCATACCACCTCCTCCTGCTGTTCTTTGCAACATCCTCAAAAAACTTTAACAGTAAACATCCCAAAGATTTTGGCAAAGATAATACCGAAACCACCTGCCAATAGCAAGCACTCTGGGAGCAGCAGGTTGGGGAAAGGAGCAAGATGAGTAAGAGAGAAGGCAAGAACATCCAGGCTCTGCTCTGTCTCCTGATCTCTTTTTCATATTACGTTGGAGTTTGGCTCAGCTGGATTTGCCCCTTTAAACTCTTCTGACCAGTTAATAGCCCACTCAGCCAACCTTTCTTCTCTTAGAGATACCACGGGCAGTTGGTCCTTTCCTCTTCCAGTCTATAGTGAGAGAACAGGATGACGGGATGTCAGCTGGAAAAGCCCTGTGGATGCAATACTTTGAGATGCCAGAGTACTTCCTGCCCTGAGTATGTAGGGTCAGTCCAGCAGCACCTAGGGCTGCAAAACTCAGATAGGAGAGGAAGAACTGCAGCAATTGCCAAGTAGTGTAAATTAAAAGTACCTTAAAGAAAACATGCAGAAGGAAGCAAATAAACTTTGAATTATGTGAGTTGAAAGCTGAGTGTTACAGAGACAATCTGTGTACTCTCCATGCATGCCCTTTGTCATCTTTGTCTTCTTCAATATGCGTAAATAAGAACTCTACTGGGAAAATATAGCAAACATCTCTTTACTTGAAGTGCTTAATTTTGGAACATACTTTTAATCTCTCTACCCTGAAGAGATAATGCGTATTTCAGCTCAGAAGGCAATAATAAGCTATTAAGTATTTTGCATTACAACTGAAAACAAATGTAAAAATTTCAAACTACATGTTATTTAAAGTGATAAGCACCCCTTTCTACTGCTTCATTAGAGAAACTCTTCATTATATGTTCAGATTGCTTAAATTCCTGAGAAATTTAGACTTCTTATAGGCCTTATCCAGACCTTTAGAGGCACCCTTTAAATACTTGGTTCATTGTCACAGGTGGAATGAAGGCCTTCTGCACACGGTCCCTGGGATAGGAACAGCGCGATTCAAAGGAAGATGCATGGTGTAAAGAAACCTTTGTCAACCCAAGTCCAGGGACTACTTCATTCTGTATGTGGTGTAGCCGTTTCATCAGCACTCATAGTGTAATAATTTTTACTGGAATGACAGAGGACACCCAATTCCTACCCACTGACTAGCAGTAGGAAGGAGTAAGTTAAACTGAGGGTGTCACCTTTGAAATGCAGAGACTTCGTATGTGGTGCAGCAGTTCCCTGCCAGAACCACGATGCACTACACACGATACAGAGGTCACAGTTGTCTTCCTATTCCTGCCACACACATTATAAGGCAGGAGAATATGTCTTAGGGCCTCATCTCTTTCCTTCAGCATGACTGGTGCTATGAGGATCAGCCTTCCTCATGTCTGGCCATCGTCTCTGCTTTGTCACTCTTTCTACTCCCTTCCCTTCCTGCTGGCAGCAGGTGTTTTCACTCCTTGTGCCACATCAGTTAGGTCATGCATATGCTACCATATGAAGACATGGGATCATCTGAAGTCTGAAAGAGATTTTTCAAGATCCTCCAATCTGACAGACAGCCTTCCAGAGAAGGCACTGCCTATTTTTATTCTTGAAGTGTACCATCTTTATAAAAAACAACCAACTGGTCAGGACATCAGCAGATTAAATCATTTCCCTTGCAATCAGGAAATCAGAAAAAAACAAAACAAACAAACAAACAAACAAAAAAAAAGGCAAAAAAAAAAAAAAAACCACCACAGCCTAGCAAGCTAGACAGGGTGTTTGGAAACTCAGGGCAGATATCACTGGTACTCAGAAAGTAGCAGGATTTCAAACACTCAGAATAAAAAAGTTTTAGGATATTTTCCATAGCTTGGAAAAGAACACAAAACACTTGCACTGGTATTGTGAGCACGTGGCAGCCACAGGCCTGGGCCTCAAAGTTGCAATCCACTTCTCAAAGAAGAGGTACTGGTATCTCAGTCTGAGTTTCTGTGTTGCTTGGTAAGAGTCCAGCATTAATTCTCGTGCATGAATTATGGAGACAGATATCATGGGTATGATTATAAAATTAGGACACATGAGCAAATGAGTTTTGAGATGGGAGAACACTGATTTGCACAGTAAGAGATGTGTTAGTGTTCTGTCTGGGCAGAAAGATGGCGACAGCACATGCAAATAAAGACATTACAATATCTGTACTTTTAGCTTTGTCCTCGCGCAATTCCTACCCTGCACATTATGTAACGCTAGCATGTTACTTTAATTTCCTTCTATTCCCAGTGACTTTACATGGTAATGCAATAATGAGAGGAAAAAGAAAAGCTTATGTAGACACAGCTGAGGAGAGAAATATCGGAACTGTAGATTAACCAATGGAAAGCTTCCCAATAAAATGAAAAGTGAACTCTGGCCTTTCCAGAGCTCTGGATGTTTGTTCTGGATATTCGTTGGATTAATGATAAAGAAATGATTATGTTGAAATAATGTAACTATACGTGTTCAAGTAGCATTACTAACTCAGTAGTATTTGAAATGCTGTGTTCAAAATATAGCCTTTTAAAATATGGTGAGACCACAAGGTCTAGAGAGCGTGAAGGGAACATAATGTCCATTCTTTCATTTGCTTGCCATAAGCATCATTTCAATTCCTTGAGGGTTGAATAAAGGCTCGAATTGTATGTTGTAGGGTAAGCTCTTTCCAAATCATAGTTTTAAAACCTGTAAGGCAGCCAGTAAGCTTGTTTGAGGATGTCACTGGTACAAAGGGGACTGGATTTTGTTAATTTCCATAATTGTCACTTCTTTATAGCAACAAGTGTAATTATTTAACAGCAGAAAGGTCAGTTTCAGTTTCCTTGAAGTAACAGTGCAATAATTGCTTATATTGCAAAAATGCCGTAATACTTTTTTGTTATTCAGTAGAACTTGTCCTTGGATGTTTTTGCTGTGACCTGAGAGAATTTATGGTACGTGTTGCTTGGACATGCAAGGTGCAGCTTCACATGTCCTGATGGCTTGTTCAGAAATTTCCATGGTCCTTTTCCTGTGACTTCTCACATGGTCCCCGGGTAAAGGAGTATTGATCCATGATTTCTTTAAGTACTAATTTGTGTCACTGAGAAGCCAGCACATAATGCTATCTGTAATTTCTCAATTAATAGAAATTAATCCATGATAAATAAAGCAAGCTAGAGCAATTCAAGAATAAAAGAAAAAGTAAATTATTCTGTATTTCTGAAGATAGTATTTTTCAGTCTTGTAACTTGCTAATACTTTCTCACAAGATTTGGGGTATAATTAACAACTGAAAAAATTGTTGCACTGTTATGAGGTTCTGTTCTTTTGGGTTTTTTGTGGGTTTTTTAACCTTCCTTCTACATGCTGACCTTAAGTAGGTTGCAGTGGAGACCATATGTTTGCATAATTGCTAATGATAGTCTTCCCTACTGTGTACCTCTCATTCTGACACCATGATAGTCTAGTTCAGCTAGGCTAGTTATCTGTTAAGATCCTTTAGTCCACTGGGTTTTTCTAGTCTCCCTGGTGAAGGCTGAAGTCCAGCAGCATTTCAACTAGTGAATCATAAGCTCTTGGAACTCATACCTGTTTTTCTGGCTCTGGACTGGCAACATCAGTCAGCACTGATAAAAAATGTTTTTTATTAAATCTGCTCTCTAAAATGAACTGTTCAATTTCTGAGTATGCAAGGAACAGATCAAGGTCATTTTTTCATGGTCTATTTCTAAGGAATGGCTTCTCAGTGCTCATATAAACTTAACTTGAGTTCTGACTTCAAGTGTGGGCATTTACTAGTGAAATTTGTATGCCCAGTACCGTTCTCTTGTACTGAGACCAGCTGGCTTAAAACAGTCCATAGTCATACTGCAGAGCTCCAAGACACTGGGAGCTCTTACAGATTGCTAGTTGGGAATGGACCCTGATTCATGTCTAGACATGAATTTTGGGAAGAGTAGTAGCTGACTGGTGCCGCAGCCCTGCTGGGGACCCTTCAAACCATCTAACAGGAGGAGAATGGTGCCCATGTAGGTTAAATGGATTTTAGGCAGCTCAGCGTTAGCAAGTCTGAGTCACCAGCTCGTTCTCAGATATCATCATGTTCTCAGTAAACAAGTAGAAGCCTGTAACTAGAAGTACACCTAAAGCTCCTCCTAGGCAAACAAGAGACCTGAGGTCCATGTTCTTTTCTGATGTGACTTTTAATGTGTTATATTTTAGATGGTATTTAAATGAAAACAGAAATAATGGACAGAATAAGGAGAATCTCTACTTGATTCCACTGGTTTCTTCTTGAATGCTCTCCTGGTCCTCTGATTCTTCTTATATTCTTGTTTTCATGCGAGGCCAGCCTCAGCCTAGATCACAGTAATGCTGCACAGATGGCTGGGGTGTGGGAGCACTATGGTGAAAGCCTCTCAGGTTGAAAACAGTACTGAACCCCAGACTCCAGTTTCTGAGAACATGCTAGAATTGTTAGGTTATTATGGAAAAAGCTGGCATGATTGTCACATCTCTCGTGAGAGAGCTCAGGCATTTATATTTTAAGCAGATACAGACCTATACAGTAAAGCCCCAAATAGAGTTCCTTTTAGGTCTTTCAATGTAAGCATCTACTTCTGGCTGAATTTAGGAAGTTCCTCAGTTAAAGGGCCCATTGATCAACTCACAGAGAGAGAGTACGAGAAGTCATATCCTACCATCATGTCAGAGTAGTCCTCTGGAGTTGTAAGGGGGCACATTTCTCCCACTGAGTGTGTAGGGGGCTCAAATGTATTTGAGTGTTGGGTGTTTGCCTTGAGAGAAAGACGCGTTTAATGGAGGAACCATAATGAAAGAGTTATGAACATTAATGTAAATTACTGCATTGCATGATTCTTGAAAGGGTACTCAGTTTATACATACCCAAGTTCAAACACAGAACAACCGGGGTAGCTCTGTGCTTACTGAAGTGTGCCAGGGATTTGTTTTCATTTTACTGTGTGCTGTGGAAAGATTGAAGAGGGAGTATGTGAGTCAGCTACATCTCCCTGAATGGTTGTTGAAAAGGATTATGTGGGGACCTGCTTTCTGGAGACATTTAAAAGTCATTTTCTGACTGTGTATCACAGTAGCTGTATGTTAGTTTGTAGCCACGATGCTGAGTGACCCATTCTAAGTTCCTGTAAAACTGTGGTTAGGAATTGTCAGAAATATATAACCCATAGCTTTCACTGTTGATCTTATTGTGTGTTATGTGTGTGCGCTTCTCATATCCTTGTCAATGTGAAATCATATTTTCCACAGTGGCTTATCTCGTTACCTCAGTTCTTTGGTTTTTGTGAAGGTTTGAATCCCATGGATACTTTTACTCTTGAGTGCCAGGTGCCCAGGTGAGGTGTCCCAAATGAAAAGTATGGTGTCACTTTTCGCATTCGTTCACCCATTTGATTCAGTAAGCACTTGAGTCAGGTTTGCAGGTCCTACTGGAAGCCGTATCTTCTTGGGCTCTGTCAGGACTGAAGCCTTGGCAATGTTGCACACCAATCTTTCTGTGCTCTAGCTACGTCGTGCGCTTTATATTTTTTTGTGGTTCCTGAGATTCAGTTCCTTTTCTTTCATAAGTATTTCAATCAACTATGTATTTTTAGGTGGTTCACAAGAGCTCTAAACCATTGACCGTGATATAAGTACAGGTTCCAGCAAAGGTGACAAGCTATGAACACTGTTGTACAAGACACTGGTAGGACCTCAAGTGCCTAGTGCTGGACTACGAATACCAGTTTACTGGCACTACAGCAGTGGAGCGTTATGGCATAAACTGTCAGGGAAAACCTGTGTTACGTACGGACGTACCAAGAGAACTCCACTTGTTTCAGCTAGACTGTTAAGGCCGAGAGAAGACGTGGTTGTTTTCTAAAAATACATCAGGGGAATAAACTTCAGAGGGGAAGGAAAGCAGTTTCCATTCAGAGAGCGATATGTATAAATAGCTAAAATATAAATTCTCTACCCAGTGATGGATTGAAACAGGTGGATATATATGTTAGGAAGGTGGTGCTAGTTAAGTTTATATAAATAATTATGAGGTGGTTCTGTGTGAGGGTTTTCTGTACGTGACAACCCCCCAAAAAACCACAAGGTTTTGTCAAGATTCTCACATGGACCTGAGTTGTCCAAGTGACAGGGACCCAAAAATCAGTGAGGCTTTTCTCATATGCAGGAAAGCACCACAGTACCACAATCACAACTTCTGCAACACAGAAGTAACTGGTACCACTTTAATTGCCTTTTCCATAGATTCTTTGACAATGGTGCATTTTCGTACTGTCATTGACCTTAGGATTTTTTCTTCCAGTATTGTGCATTTTGAGCAAGTTTGTGCAAGCCCTTTATTCACTAGCAAAGACTAAATGGCTGCATTTAAAAAGATGTTGTTACTAATACATAAATGTATGCCTGGAGGACTGTGGTTTCCAGGACAAAGTAACTTGGGGCAATTTTTAACTCTCAATATAAATAATATTTGATTGAACCATTCTGTGTGTACTAAAGCATTTTGATCATGCATTGCAAGCAAACTTACCTAATATGTTACCTAATGTTAAAGGAAACAAAAAGATAAAGAGGAATGCTACATGGAAAAAAGAAGAAAAGCTATAGATGTGCTCTCACTGAAAGGCTGGCATTTCCCACACTGGATGCTGAAGGAGTATCCATTTTACTGAACAATAACATGAAAACTTTCTGGTTTACTGTTCATTTAAGTAGGAAAGGAAATCACTGGCATTTACAACAAGCATCATGACTCTAAAGCATTGCTAAGTAAAAGCTAATCTGCTCAACTGGATTACATTAAATGACATAAAGAAACATTAGAGTCACTTACTGGGCTCTACAACTGAAAGCAGCAACTCTTTAGTCAGGAGCAGTGTAAATGCCTCAACCTAAAACAGTCTCAGAGAGCAGTAGGATAGGTGTCTAAGGCATTATAAAAATGTTGAATTTAGAAAGAAATTACCATGGGGAAATCAGACGAGGACAGATGAATTAGCTGCATTTTCACATCTAGAGTTGAAGCTGTTTTGAAGATTAGCCTCGTAGGGTAGTAGAAGCACAAGGCCAAAATCTCATCTGTATTTAACAGTTGTGCTAATCCTGAACTGTGCAGAATCTTTTATCTACGGCCAGATTTCCTGTGGGAAGAGCTGTACAATGTCATGCTGCCAAGGTTTCTATGCCACCTAATCCTAGCAGAGTCATTCCCAGTGCAGGGAGGAGGAAGAGTTATACCTTCACTGACAGAATAGAAGGTCAGCCTTGTATTTATCCACAGAAGTCCTGAGAAGCTGGGGACGATGCCACAAAAACTGACTTGTTATTTGTGTCTGCCTACATCATTCTGCACTGCTGATTAAAGTGCCCTGCAGAGCCTTTTTGTAGGGAAGAAGGGATGAAAATGAACACAGTAATCTCCGTTTCCAAATTGTTGGACCGGAACCCACTGCATTTAAGTTGTGGAAAGAGACGATAGCATTGAGAGGCAAGAATTCTGTTGTGGTTATTTTTGCTGTGGTCCTGCTCTCCTACAGCAGAGTCGGCAGGAAAAACGTGTCTGTGCCTTGGGTTGCTTAAGTGATAACACCAGCCTTTGCAGTTGCAACTGAAGCACAGGTACATGCTGCTTTCCACCAATCTCCCATGAAAAGAAGGCATCTGGCAGTAGAAAACAGACAAATGAGACAACATCTTAGATGACCGTAGTGAATCTGTTTGAGCTAGTGTCTCTGTGCTCCATGTTGTGTCCCCTCATTGAATAGATTAAAAACTTCATATCCTCTGTGAGTGTTTTAATGAGCAGTAAACAGTTTTCAAGCTTTGAATCAAAAAAACCTGTTGAAATTGGCTTGTGTATTCATTCAGCTGCCTCAGCAAATATTTTTCTTTCTGTGCTGCACACAAACCATCAAATTGCAAAGCGTCCCTGAAAAAAGGGAGAAAACAAGCATTCTCCCTCTACTTATAAGTCACTCATTTTAATACATCTGTTTGCTTAATTCCCTAGCCCAGTTCAGTAGTGAATTTCCAGCACATAGCTTTGTAGAATAATACAAAGATCTTATGCTTTCGGTGTTAACAGTGTCATTAATCCATTAGCTCATCTTCTGCTCTAAATACTACTTCTTAATTTCTTTGTAACATTCAGATTCCTTGATCAGTATGCATGTGCGTATTATTTTACATTCATAAATAAAAGCTGTGCAACTGGCTTTAGTTATTCGTGTGAGCATTGTTACATTTGCAGACAGTCCACACCTCATGGACACTCTCCAGAGCATAGTCACAGAATTTCAGTGATTTATGGTTTACTAGAAAGTACTGAAGTAGTATATCACTTACTTGTAATCTGTTTTTCTTAATAGAATTTTTTTTTAATTTGTAAATGCCCAGAGATGTTGCAGTGTATATGCAGATCTTTATGTTGTGATTTTAAATCTATAAGCTCTAAGTATATTTTTCTTACCTTTTGCAAACTGCTCCTCTGGAAATTTGTGGAGAACAGAATGTAAACTGCTGCTCTAGGATACACCATCACACATAATAAGGAGAAATTGGGAGTTGAATATATGAGAATGAGCAGTGGTGTATCTTATCATTTGTATATGGATTTATATCTGAGGAACTATTCCTATTCCTTAAGAATATCACATTATTCCCCAAAGTATTTTTTTCATTATTCTTATAATATAGCTTTGTGTAGCTACTGATCTCGTTCATGGCTATTGAGAAAGAAACCTCTGGTTTGCAAGGGGCCCTGGATTTCTTTGAAAGTAGAAATTACTTGGGCAAGTTCTCGTGTGAAGACTGCCACTTTTTTCCATTACTCTATTCCTTTCAATTCCAGTACAGCATTTTATTGTATTTTATACAGCTACTCTGAAGATTGTAGAATGATAGCAACATTGTATAGTATTTATTTAAAAACAAATACTCGAATCTCAAAATTATTTAGTGCAAATGGCACAACACATTCATCCTATGTAGACTTAAAGAGCTAGGACTGGCCCTGTCAAGTGGGAGTTGCCCTTCCTGTTTTCTTGGGGATCCAAGTAAACTGATCATTTAAACCTTGCTAGATCTGTTCTTACCCAGTTTGGGAAGATTGGGTAATAGCTGTCATATTCTTTAATAAGAAAAATAACTAGTTTGCTTCTTCTTTGCACCCTGTTTTACACAGCAGGATGGAACCAGGTTGAATCTGATGGTTCAGGTGCCACCAGAAATTTTGTTGGAGCCGAAAGTGGTTTGTAATGAATCTTTGCATTCTAGTCAGAAGCAGACCTACAGTTTTCAAGCAGTAGTGAGCTTTCTTTCAGTATCAGAAAGTCAGGCATACACTTTCAGAAATGCTACTTCTGATTCTGATAAGATGGGCTGTGTGATCTCACAGATTGTTGCATATTGGTTTTTATGTGTTTAGACCCCTGGAATTTCCTTTTGTTTCTTCCTCATTGATCTGTACTTCAGTACCATTGTGCATCAGTATTTTCTTTCTTTGTGACAGATTGAAAAGAAAGGATCAGTCAGCCCTGCCATGGCTTTCAATTTTGAGTATTTCTTTCAGATCCCCTCTAACTTCGTTCTTTTCTAGGCTAAATCATTTTAGACAGTTTTGCTTTCTTTAATTTCTTTTAATCTGTGACAAGACTTTACTCCTTTTTTCATGCTTTCCTGTTGTTCTATAAATTGGCCTTGGCAACCTGAAAACTGGTGAGTTGAATGGTGTAATATTGGCTTATAAAAGCACCTCTCTTGCTGTACCAAGATACTTTTATCTCGTACTTATGAACTTATCATTTCTCAGTATTCTTTTTAAAAAGAAATTAAGCAAAGCATGTGAAGCTGATTAAGAAGCTTTGAAATGGTCTTTGGATTGTTCCAAATATCATAAATGTAAATTCATTGAAAGTCTGTTTTCTGGCTTGGTACCAAAATATATTGCCACAGTTTCAGCAACATTTCTTGAAATACAAAAACATTGTTAATAGAGAACATGGTTCTTCAGACAATAAAAATCTTAATTTATGATCTAATGGCACATTTTAGCCTGCAGTAATAGATAAGATGGCTCTGTTCTCTAGGATTCACTACTATGCATATGATTTCAAGGTCATATTATTTGATTTGGACTAGCTTTGGCTCACAGTTGTGTTTGTTTGCAATCTGGTCTCATTCTGTTAAGTCTTTGGTAATACATCTGAATTCACACTCAGGTAAATTGAGCAGATGAACAAAAACGTAATTTTTTAAGAAGTCTTAAAATAATCTATATTCCACTGCCGGCATTTTTTGAAAAAACGAACAAATCAAAAAAAAGGCTTTCAAAGATGGTAGAACCACTTCTGCTACAGTTTGGTGCTGAGAAACTGCTAGTGTGACTGAAACGAAGACTCTTGGAATATACTGCTAATTCTTGTCACCATGGAAGGTGATAATTTTGCATACCATGTATGATATCTAACCTTTCATTACAATTGATGTTTCCTTGTGCTTGTTACAAATTTCTAATTACTGAGTTGCAGTGACATCAAAGAAAAAATGCTCGGATAAAGAAATCTTTAAATTAGTTAAGTCAAAAAAATCAGCAGCAAAAATCTTTCATCTTGACCTAATTTACTTGAATTTCTATGCCTGATGTGAAGATTATTAACAGGTGGCCTTTTAGGGAGCACTCAGCTTGAATCTAATGTTCTAGTTGTTCTTTTATTATCCCAAACTTCTATAACTAAAGGATTTTTTCACTCTACCCTTTGTTCACAATGTGGGACTGTAATTGAGTTCATATTTCTCGCCCAACCTTTCAGCTGTAATTAATATTTTATTATATCAGATTTTATCACTAAATAGCCTAGCAGCAGGATATTGAGCCACACACATGCTGGCACACACGCGTGCACTCACAAAAGCAATGGTGACTTATTGATGCCAGGCAAGTTCCATGTAATGAGTTATGGTTGAGGGAATACAAAATACGTGCATGGTACCCAGCTAATATTTCAAAGCAATTTAGAACTGATCCTATCTTGGTCAAACCAGGACAAAGAGAAATTAAAGTTACAGGACTGAAATGCTCAGCGCTGTGTTGTTATTTCAGACCTGTGGCATCTAACAAAAATGGTCTGTGCAAGACCAGCTATTAGCTGGTTTCATTATTGTATTTCATGAGCAAGACCAGTTTAGGTCATACGCTTTTTGTACTAAGAGTTACGCTCTGTTCTCTGAGCTGTACTAAGCACAAACATCTCCACAGCATGACAGGTGTAAAAATCAAAGCATTTAAGTTGTTTTGCTATTTGTTCTTTAACCTGGAATAAACCTAAATGCTTTCCTTTCACTGCACTGTGTACCGTGGTGGGGTGGGAGTGGGAGTGTTACTTTAAGCTATTCTGATGGAAATAAGGTGGTTTTAATATAAATTTTGAAAGATGGAGGAAGTCTTATCATATAAATAACTGTAAACAAGATTGGAAAGGAATGTTTCATAGACCTAGATAACTTCGATGATCGGTGGTTTTCATTATAAAAGCTTCCCACGTAATTTGTGACTAGCTAGCATTCCTGTTCTCGGCAGGATTTTACAGAAGTTTTCCTCCCCCTCTCCCTTTTTTTCCTCTGCTTCCTTCTCTCTCCCCACCTTCCTCTCACCCTCTTCCTCCTTCCCTCACTATTTTGCGTAGATGATTGCTGAAAAAAGTACTCAGATTAAGACAGATCACCAGCAGGCCTTTGTAGAAAAAGTTCTATACTCGAAGTGGTATATTAAGTCTTTGATGTCAGCAGACATAGCCTCTTGAAATCTACACCTGCAACATTTTTTAAATAATTATTTGTTTGTACACAACAAAGCTGTTTAGAAAATGAGTGGGCCCCTCTTCCCGGAGGGAGAGCTCTATTGCAGAGATGAAGAGGAGCGAAGACTCTTCAGATGATCAGGAGAGGAACTGCAGTGTGTTTCTGGTTACAGAAAACCCATAAACCTGCAGCGATGGAAGGATGGCCTAGATGAAACAGCACTGGGGCATGATGTAGATGGGAACACAGCTTTATTTCTGGTGCGGACAGGGACAATCTGTGTAGCTTTCTGCAAACCAATATATCATGCTCTCTCCATTCCTGTCTCTGAAGTTAAAATAAATGTAAGATTGTGAACAACTTGTCAATGGTGAGGAGTGCCATAATAACCGGCTATCTGTATAGCTAACTGTCTGAAGATAATTTTTTTTTTGTTCAGTTTTTCCATATTGACCACTGGAAGATCTCAGAATAGTGGCTTTGTGGACTATTTTGTGGAATTAGTATCGTCACAATCTGTCCGCGGTTTGCATTCATTTTAAAGCCGTGTTGTGAGCAGACTATAAAGAAAGTAGGAGGCATCCCTATTTTTTGCTTCTCTGTTGTGAAGTCAGTCTCAAATCCCTGGAGAATCTGAAGCTTTAGGTGAGTTCAATTTAGACCAGCATCATTTAAGTTAGTGATATTTCTGCTTGGGTTAAAGTTAAGAGCATAAAGCCTTGTGGAGTAAGCTCAATAGTATCTGCTGCCTAGAGGGACTGAGTCCTTACTCAGCAGGGATAAAACTTTTCACTGGTAAAATGAAGAAAGGGAGTGCTGCTTCGCTTGTGTGTGCTATATTATATATCTAGGAGCAGAATTAAACTTTCTGGAACATAGCTAAGTTAAAGTTTACACCTGATTCCTAGTTTTATAAGAAAGCAAGTCTTAAGTATCACCCTGTTCAGCTGCCTGTATGTTCCTTCCTTCCCTTATTAACACTGGACCTCTTAGAAATTTTCAAGCTTATATGAAATAGTTGAATGTTGCATAAATAGTAAGTTCCTCACATATTTTGGAATCTCTGTGAAGGACCCAGATTAGCATCTGAAGGGTAGACTGTGTTAGTTAGTTGGTTCAGTTCATTTGGTCCACCAGTAGAGAGCTACAATTCACATACCAGCAAGCCTGGATGTAGCCCAGAAACAGCCAGAGCATGTGTTGCCTCTTTTCCAGTGAGTTTTTGGGAGATACTAAAAGGAGCTGAGCATACTGAGGGTGGGAGCTGGGTATCACAGATGACATGTGGAATATAAAATGGGACGACGGCGTGTTCTTGGGTACACATTCTGAACTTCTTGCTGGAAAGCTTGTAGCATCTTAGTCTATTTATAAGGCTTTGAAGCATCTTCTATTTCAAATAGCATTTAAAAAACCCAGTACATGATCAATGTAAGTGGGATGTTGTCCCGTGGAAGAGTTGTCAGCAGAGACATTTTATGTTCGCCAAAAATATAATGGTGGTATACCTATCAGAAAGACTGTAAGCTTATGTTTACCACACTTATTTATGGAAGAAGCCAAATATCAGTTGAAGGTACAATTAAAAAAATACTGAGCAGATCATAGTGAGTGTAAAGAGATCTTGTAGCAGTCATTCTTGGATAAAAATGGCAATCTTACAAAAATATATAATATGATTTCAGAACCATATTATGAAATAAAGTAATTTTATAAATTATGCACAAATTGTTTGTAAAAGGTGTTTTATTTTATAATATTGCTGTGAAATCAAGCACCTTTTACAAGTATATTGTATGTAATTCATAAAAAAATAGCTGATTGTAAGTTGTTAAAAGATGCTTTGTTTAAAGTGTAACTATATTAGATGGACTTCATTTTTATTTTATCTTTCCTACTGTTACTTTTTCTTTCACTTCTAGATTACCAAACGCAATGGTACATCTCCAGCTGTTTTCAGTACATTAGGTGTTCTTTTATTTTCCTTTTATTCTCTTCTTCTCTACATTCTTACCTTGTGTAGTCTTTCGTATTTTTGAGTGTTTCAATCGTTTTCTAGTTCCGTTTGCCCAAGTTTTTTTTTCTCTTTTCAGATGCACGCTTACTTACTGGCAGACTAAAAACTGTGTCCTTACAGTTCCTTCCTTGTAAACATTTCTCATTTTCTTCTGAAACAAGCAAACAAAACAAACAAAGAAGCTCAACCAAAAAACCGCTGCCAAGTGTCTGGTGCCTTTCTTAGCTTGTCACTTGCAGTCTGTATTTAGTAGATCTCATTGATACAGTAGGGACCACATTAGGGGAGATCTGTAGTCAAAGATGTCTTTTGCTTGTCCAGCAAACACGCAACTAATAGCTGAAAGAATTTATGAATATAGAGCCAAATGCTCTCTTGTATTATATTACTGACGTCTCTAGAAAGCTACTTTGAACTCAGTGTGAAACAGTACCAGTATAAGTAGGTTTAATTTTATCTTCATTTTTTACTCAGCAGGTTTACAGACTATTTACAAAAATTTTATGTTTTCTTGACATTTTTGAGTTTGACAAAAATAGAACCAAATACATAAATTAATAATATTAAGTGGAGAACAGAAGCCACAGAGAAGTTACGAATGTTCAGAAAAAGTATATATCTGATCATAGGGGTTTTTCGTGGCCTGCAGTATTTTAGAACAAATATTTTTTCAGCAGAAGAAACAGTAATTAAAAACCTACAAAATTATGAAGGGATGTATATGATTACATGTATAGAAAAAAAGAGAGAGAGAGTTATGTGGTTATTTCTAAGTAGGGAGAGTTGCTAATACATTGGGCCTCATCAAATTGATCATATCAGTATAGAGTAGTACTCAGTCCTTGGAAAGCAAGGGTTGAGGATTAAGGAATTTAGGGTGTAGAAGTGTGTTTAACAGTTGTGAAGACACAGTTGCATATTTTTCATTCTGTTTGTGGTAATCATGATAGTCACACTTCTTGGCCAGTGTGGTAGTATCAGTCCCAAAGCTTAGGAGGGATTTAAACAAGTAGAAATAATTAACCATGGGGCTGTATAACTGGGGAGAAAAAGATATAATTTCTTCAATATTTATCAAGGATTAGAGGGGTTGGGAATGTTGAGAGAACAGTTTTGATGCCCTTGCCAGTTCACAAAAATCAGTTAACAATGGAGTAGTCTCTTGTGCTACACTTTTTGTTGGCATTGTGTTTAACCACCACTTATATGTGTTGGGCAGATGGTTCTTATAAATTTTAATATGCTGTTTCAGTAATAAATTAATACTTCTTTTAAATAAGGGTAGGTCAGCAAATTTATTGAATTTATTGATTTTTTGCAAAGGATTGGATACAGTTAAAACTGCAGTCCATCAGTACACTATATGCTATAAATCAGAATACAGATTATCATAGAATCATCCACATTGGAAAAGACCTCTGAGATCATCAAGTCCAACCCGCATCTACTACTATTTACTTGTTGGAAATCTTTTATTGTCCTCCTAAATAGCAAAGAATCACAAGCTGAAATCCTTAAAAAACTTTTTTACTCTCTCTCTCCTTCTCCAACTTGCTTACTAACGAAACAAAACTGTATTTTGAATTGTCATTTGTGCTAACTGAATCTGAAGGCAGAAACATTTCAGAAACATTCGTGAATGATGTGTGGTTGTCTGCAATTACGAGGCCCTGCCTCTCGCCACTGGAAAGTGGAAGGAGCATACATCGTTGTCTCCTTTTCCTTGCAGTTTTTCTTCTAAGAATTTTTGGAGCCAAGGCTCTGATGTGTCCCTTAATTCCTAGGGAGTCCAGATTTGCATTAAGAAAAATTTGCATTAAGAGAAATTTATCAGTTCTTCTGTGCTTGGGAAAGGCATTTGAATCTATGATGAATTTATAGTAGCTGTTGAATTACCACTTTCAGACCCTATTTGACTATTCTGCATTTAAGATATTATGTAGCAAATGTTTTCTGTCTCAAGGGAGTTGAATCTATTTTCATATCCTTCCCTAGTGACTGCCCCTGGAGGAAAGAACAAGCATAATATCTTTAACTTCCAGTGAAATAATGCTTCCCATTTGAAAAATTGTTCAGGATTTCCTGTATAAATCCATAGAAATGGTAAGGAGAGGTTTTGCTTGGATGTGTTTTTCCCAGAAAATCCCCTTTGTAAATACTGACTTTTAAGTTTTTGAGACTGTCCATACAAAAGAGTTGGGCAGTCACAGAGCAGCTTAGGACTTTTACATTAAAAACCAGATACTGTTCCCCAGTGGACTTGGGTCTGTGAAGATAAAGCTTATTATGACACCTGAGAGTTTACATTTGGCAGTTCCTCTAGGGACTGAACCTAAGCTGTCTTATCTCCTCCTTTACAGCTGTTTAAGTATTTCTGCTTTGACTGATCTGACAAATAGGGCTCCTTGCATGACAGTGGAGGTGCTGTATAATATTAGTCCCTCTTGTGTTCACTCCAGGTCTGATTCGGAAAAATTTCTTCAGTTTGACTTTTCCCCATGGGCTGGAAATTTCAGGTGCCAGTAATAGTGTTTCCTTGGAATAAAGACAGACCCTGCCTTGGAGAATCTAACCAGACTTATCTCTTGACCTGCAAAGCTAGTAAACAAAGGCAGGTGTGGAAGTAGAATCATTCCATTCAAGTTTCAACAAGGTGCTAGCACAAAGTGTTTTATTTACTTAATCCCTTTCCTATGTTTGTGGAGCAACAGCTGTCCTGCCCTGCCAAAGATTGTGGAGCTTTTGTTTACATAAAACCTCCTGATGCCAAGTAAAGATGCAAACAAAAAAGTTACAAGCATTTGACTCTCTTCACTCACACAAAGAAATAGGCGGTACCGCTCTAAACACCAGTGTGTCAAGTGCTTAAATGTAAACAGTTAGAAGAATTTTGATTACTTCTGTGTTGTGCTAATATTATTTACAGCATAGCCTAGTTCCCTTTTTTCCCCCTTTATAAATTACATAGTAATATATTACTTTAAAAATAGTTATATTGTTGTTGTTCTCAGTATAGCAGCATTAATTTGGAGGTTTTGTTTGGTCTGCATGGTTTTCTTTACTGTAAGTTCTGTATTTTCATTTCTGAACATTATGTTCCTTCAAGGGATTTTTTTTTAAGTTTCTTCACTTTTTTATCATTTTAGAAGTTACAGTGTGCAGTGCTGTGTTTTGCAAAAAGCCCAGAATATCTCTGATCTCCCAGATAAAATGTTTCTGAAATAGAGGGGGCTACCTTGCTCAGTATTCTACATCATTAGTAGGCATGCTCATTTGTCCTGCTGCTAATCAAAAACTCCCTGGTCATACTTCTAGTCCAGAGGTGAACTGTGTGTGCTTCACCCTCTGATGAAATACGCAAAATTCTGCATTGGTCAGAGGGACAGAATAGCCATTCAGCTGGTTATCTGGCTTCGCATCTGTACTGGAAATGATTGTACGCAGAGTATATTTTATTCACTACATATTAGGTGTTGCCAGAACTCCTGATCACTTGAAAAGCCTGTGTAGCTGTAATGGTGAGACACCTGACAGATCAGGGATTGTTTATCACCTTTGTTTAATGCCACCTATAATCAATACACAGACTCCTGCACAGTAGGAGGAGAGTGAGTGGCAATTTCTTGTAGCCTTCTTCTATTTGCCTGCTGACTGTAAATTATTAATATCTGTCCTTTAAAGAGTAATTTCGCTCTTCCATTTCAAGATGTGATTTACATATAGTTTCTAGTACTGTGAAATTGTAAGTTATAGGATGAATTACAAGAATCTAGTGCAATATAAGGGCTGGAAGAAGTAGATCAAAATCTCCAATCTTAATCCATATAAATATATTATGACTGTCTCAGAGACAACTGATGACAAGAGATGAAGTTATGTTGCATATTATATAAAACAAAATTTCTGATGACTATATTCTTTTTCAGCAACAATGTTAGGTAATAATCCTGCATCACACTTGATGAGCAAAGATATATGAAGCTTTAGAAGCAGAACATTGACAAAACTAGTATTTTAGTAGAAGAATGCAGTAAAGTGATTCTAGCATACAGATAAATAGGATTATGGGAATGAATAACTGAAATAATGGTCAAGTTGTAGATTAAAGGTCCTTCTGTTGTTTGAATCTGTTAGCATAAAACAAAGTAAGCATGCAAGTCAAGACACAGAAATAGATCTGTAAAAAGTACCAGTTATGTATATTTGAAATAAAGCATGAAAATAAGAAGATACTTGGACCAATGAGCAGAAAACATCAAATTAGGCTCAAGAGTGTCACCGTAACAGTCTGCAAATGTAGCCCAACAGTTTGCACAGCTGATCAGGGCACTCTTGGAGGAGCTTAAGAGCCTTGCAGGCTTTGTACATTTTCTAGGGGGAAAAAACCACCCTTTTTCAAGGAAAATAAGAAAGAAGGTCTTGAAAAGTTTTTAGTTTTCAACAGTTGAAGCAGGAATAAGAAAGTTTCCTGTTCTTATTTTACAGCTAGAGATCTGAGGCCCAAAATATTGAATTGACTGGCCTAAGATCATACACAGCAGCTGTATTAAGACTAGTAAATAACTTCAGATAGTCTTAGTCTATATTCAGTTCCTTCTGTAAAAGGAATTTTTAAAAATTCTTTATTGCTTCAGCTATGTGAAGTGTCAAGACTGTTTTAGAGAGACAAAATTGAACTGACATTTCAATAATGAAGTAATCAAGCTTGTTTTCCTTTTGTTTATGATTTGGAATTACTTTTGGTGGAGGTATAATTATAGATTCCTAAATCTCAAATAATAAATGCGTAGATTGTACATGTTAAAGACTCCTGTATGAAGAATCCTGAAGTCCAGGTTTGTATCCAGTGGGTCCTTCTTGGTGTCATGGGTTTGCAAAAGTCCCCCTCCTTGGGGATTGAAAATAGTTTTTCCAGATGAATTTCCAGACAAAGGCCAATCAGGAGTTTAGGTGACGCCTTTGCTAATTACATCTTCAAGAAGAAACG